>QEPC01008173.1:5916178-5947971 GCA_003113815.1 Sphenodon punctatus
AAAAATCCAGGCTGGGCAGGGTGGGTGGGGGGTGTCCCCCCTTCCACCCGCGCAGCCTGGGAGGGGGAGGGGGGAGGAATTGTATTCCATTGATTTCAATGGGGACACAGTGCCCCATTGAAATCAATGGACTAAAACCGGTACCGGATACCGGATTTAATCAGAGAATCCGGTTCTTTGAGAACCGGAAAACCGGTAAATCCGGTATCCGGTAATTGCCCCGGGGTCCCACCTCTAGAGTTGATCTTCTTTCAGTGCTTCTCCCTCTGACTTTCCCAACTTCACTACAGAATGAGAGGTAAGCGGGTGCTCTGGGTTGATACAGTGGGCATTCTTCAGGAGGAGGGCAGGGAGACAGTGGAGTTCTGTGCAAAATAGCTGTGTAGGGCAGAGTGGGAAATGTAGTCCTCTTGGGAGAACTCTAAGAGCGAGTCTCAGCCCAGGAAGGGAAACCCTCTGGGGGAGCAGAGCAGGGAGGGAGGCAGCATACACAAAGGTGGTGGTGGTGGGACATTAACAGAAGAGAGTAGGGGCAGAGCTTCCACAGTGGAAGCCATGCACAGGGGGAGCACTTTACAAGGAGTAGCTTTATTGCGGATACGGACTATGGAACCCAGTACAGGGGGAGGTCTGCAGAGTGGGCAGCGTTGTACAAGAAAGGGAGCCCTGTCCAAGGGGGACTAAAGTGGGGGAGTCTTGTAGAGACAGAGATCTGGAGAATAATGGCCATAATTGCACCGGGGGAGAATCTTGGACAGGGGAGAACTGAGTGAGGGAGCTTTGTACAGGGGGAGAGCTGCAGGATGGGCAGCATTATGCCAGGTGGAGAGTCCTGTTCGTGGGCACAGCAGAGTCAGGGAGCCCTGTACAAGGAGTGAACTAGCCAGGGGGTCCTGTACCAGGGGAGGTCCTTATAGAAAGCAGAATGGCCAGTGTTACACAAGGAAAAGAGCTCTGACAGTGGGGAGTAGAGTGGAAGATTCCTGTACAAGCCATGAGCTAGAGAGATCATAGAGAGCAGTTTAGGGAAGTTTGCAATGCTTAAACTGAACCAAATATTGTTGTATTCTTAGTAAAGCAGGGAGCTACCAGTAAAAATCCAGCGTCGCTTTGCTTGCTATTTGAAGGAAGTAACAACCTTCTAAACTGAAGGGAGCAGCTCTTCGCCCCCCTGCCTCCCCTAAGCCCTGCTCCCATAGTGGTTATGCTGTTCAACATTCTACTGTGCCAGCAGGACAAATTTTCTCCATTGCATTGTATTTAACAAAAAAACTTGGATTTTCCATAATCAAAAAACCTCCTGTTTACAAGAAGAGTTAAGTCTCTTGCAAATTCAGTCATGCACTAAAAAGCATAGAAATTGCAAGTTAAGGTTCCTACTGTAACTTCTGTGCCATGTTAACAGTAAAGACATTGTACAGTCTCACATATTGTGCTCACTTACAACTTAGACTCCATACACCCACAATTCGCCTTCATCTTTCAGCCCCAATCATCTTCCTCTTTGCAGGTTGGGGGCAACACTGAAGCTGGGGACAGGAAGCTCACTTCTCACCCTCTCCTTTCCCTCTATCCTTTCATTTCAGTTAGGGAGAATGGAACAGCTGAATAATGGCTCACAACCGTCCCTCTTATCCACTAGTCCCCACTGCCCTCCCAGAGCATGTACAAATGTTTAACTAAACTAAGTTGGGTACACATTGAAATTAATAAAATGGAATGGCCATTGGAAGGAATGGAGACAAGAGCAATGCCAATTTCTAAATAAATACTGTTGCCATTCTAACATCCAATTAAGTGAGTGTGAAATTATACAACACAGTTGCATCTTTGGGCATACATAGGGAAGGCAAGAGGGTGTGAAATGATGAGGAAGGCACCAGATGCAGTAAGTGGAATGGTTGGAATGGCAGAGAAAAATACAAAGAGTGTGCAGGATTAAGTAAGTGGGTGGAATGACAGGAGGAATTTGAAATAGTTACAATAATAATGTTCTGAGTGAAATAACTGATTCAGAAGACTGATGGGATACCAGGGGGAGCAATCCTATCATTTAACCCACTTACCATAGCAGACTCCTTATCCTTTGGCTCCCAATAGTCTCCTCCCTGTTGTTCCATTCCCTCTCCTGTTTTTTGTTTGTTTGTTGTCATTCCACACACACACTTCTGTTCCATATGACACATACAGACAAACATTGTATTTCCCAGGACATTTGAGTTCTCTGTGAGGGGTGTGTGGGCTACAGGGTAGAGGGGCAACTTGGACCCGGGACTCCTGGGTTGTCTGTTACAAGGTTGAGAGCAGGAGAGAGGAAAACAGACTTGGAACGATGACTATTGAGTTGCCTGTGAAGAGAGTGCAGCCTACTGGATTAGAGTAGGGTGGAGAGGCTGGAAGCCAGGAGGCCTGAGTTCTCTGTTACAGCAGGGCTGGGACCAAGTAGATTAGAGGGGGAGGAGGGGGGAGAGCCGGAACTCCTAAGTTCTCCTTTCTTAAAGAGGAAACTCAGAGGCTGAGGGGCTAGCTCACACCCTCATGTCCACAGCTTCAGTTTTGCTCCCAACCTGCAAAGAGGAAGAGGGTTGGGGCTGAAAGACGAAGGCAAAGTGCGGGTGCATGGAACCTAAGTTGTAAGTGAGCAAAATATGGGAAACGGTACAATGTCTTTACTGCTAACATGGCACGGACGTTAAGGCGGGAGCCTTAACTTTCAATTTCCATGCTTTTTAGTGCTCATTGAATTTGCAAGATCCTTAACCCTTGTAAACTGGAGGGTTTTTTGATTATGGAATACAAGAGTAGCTCGCCAGTCTCAACCAAATTTGGTAAACACGTGGCAAAGACACAGTGATAAAGTAAGGACTCAAAATTTTATAACAATAGGTGTATTTGGAGGGGAATTTGATTTACAATAAACACTGTCCCCGTGAGGATAGCAGACTTTAATTAGTTCGATGTTTGCTGCTTGAAACTGTTGCTTGTAGGCTTATCGCTGTCCTCTGGGCTTTTATCCAGAAGGGGTAGAGGTGGGGCAAAGAGGCTGTCATGTTCTTTTCTGACATAACCCCGACCCTTATGATGCAACATGATATTCTATAGGGGTGGGGCCATGCCAGAATGGAGGTGGAAAAGTCTGTATAGCCTGTCACCTTTCTGACATGGCCATCCCATGCTGCCCCTAGAAGCTCTGATTTCTCCAGGTTAGCAGGACATCCCTGTCCGACCTGGAGAACTCGCAGTTTCTTCTGGAGCCCAGAAACTCTGGCTCAAAACCTGGAGTCTCTGGGCAAAACCTAGTGAAGTGGTAACCCTAGTTATTTGTGTTAAAATCCTGATTAGTAGAGGGAAGCTGACAAAATTAGGAAGAATATGTTTGTACATGATAGGAGGTAGTAGTGAAACCATCATTGCCGTCTCCTAGTATAAGTGAACATATTATTGAATAGTTTAAATGTTCCCTTGGGGCAGCCTGTCTGATCCCATATTCAAATCTAAATAGAATCCTGTGACCCCAGGCAGCAGCCAAGACATACAAAATTGATCAATCAGTCAGGATCATGACCCTACCTGCAGATGGTGCAACCCCAATTGGGGTCACAAGCAAGTTATATTTGGGGAACCTCGACTTTACAGCCAGCTAGCAGAGCAGAAAACTGGACTTGCTTGGGTGGAATTTCTCCGGTGCTTGCAGCCTCCTTTGAGAGAGGTTGTAAGACATAGGGTGTTTCAGACGTGATGCTGGCATGGATTAATCTGCTTTAGCATGGATTAATCTGGGTGCCAGCTTCATGTTTGAAACCACCTGCCAGATGTTGCCACGGTCTAGCTCCCGACCATGGTGGAGTTTAGCCTGGGCTGTTACTCGGGGAAATCCCTAAGTGACAGCCTGGGCTAAGCTCCACCACAGTTGGGAGCCAGCTGGTGGATCTGGAGTAAAGCGGGCTATCACGTCTGATAGCCTGCTTTACTCTCCCTGGTCCAGAGTGGTGGCGGGGACTGGACGCCATGTCAGGTATCATTGGACGCCCTCAGCCGGGGGCGGAAGGGGTGCTGGACACAGCGTGGGGCTATGCGGACGCGTATCCGTGCATCGCTCCAGGCTGGGCTGCCGTCACGCTTCTTTGGCAGCCTGGTGGTGAGGACTGCCTGGAGATGCCCATAGCGGTGGAGACAGCCTATCACATTTGAAATTGCCCTGAATGTCAAGATCCATGGGGTTTGAACCAGCACCTCCTGAATTTCCAGATGGCTGGTTCCACAGCCCCACTTTGGTCCCTTGATTCCTGTACTGAGTCTGAGGTCTTCTCTCAGTAGCCCACACCATGCTCCCCACCTTCTGTGATTTTGCTGCCTAAAAGCAAGTATAAAAGGCCTCCCAGCAGGAAAAGGAAGGTGGCTGGCCCAACTAGGCTGGGATCTATGCCAGGAATGGGATCGGGGTCATTTGACCCTGTTGATTCTATTAGATCTGTCGGCTGCATTTGATACCGTTGATCATGAGATGTTGGTGACGTGCCTGTGGGATTGTGCAGCGGTGGGCGGGACTGTTCTTGAATGGTTCTGCTCCTTCCTGACCGGGAGAACTCAGCGAGTGGTGCTTGGTGATTGTTTTTCATTGTACCGAGACCTCTTGTGTGGAGCCTCTTGTCCTCTCTCCTGTTCAACATGTATATGCAACCGCTCAGCAAGGTGATCAGGGGGTTTGACGTGCATGCGGTGTTGTTAATATGCTGACACAGCACGTCATTATACTGACGACAATATGCTGATGACACCCAGCTTTACCTCTCTTTTTCCACAGACCCAGGGCGTTTATAGACGATCCCGCTTACAAGCGGGATCGTTAAATGCCGGCATTCCCCCCCCACCTTCCTCTGTATGCCGTGTCTGATGTTCATACACGGCGCAGAGTCTTTGTGTGCATGCGCGCCCAGGGAACCTGGAAGTGCGGCGTGAAGCCGGCACTTCGGGGACCCGCGTCTGAGGGGGCAGGATCGCCTGCCCAGTCAGACGCGGGGTAAGATCCTGCCTCAATGTTTAGACGAGCTCAAAGAAAGGCGGCTGATCAAAGGATCAGCCTCCTTTCTTGTCTTGTCTATAAACGCCCCCAGGCCTGGCAGTCTCGGTGCTTACTCTGTGTCTGACGGCTGTTGGGGAGTAGATGAGAGCTGATCGACTGAAGCTGAATCCTGACAAGACAGAGGTGATGTTAGTGGGTAAGGCGATGGAGATGGCACCTCCCATTATTGATGGGGTCTGCCCTCTGTTGGTCTCCCAGGTATGGAGTCTGGGGGTGCTCCTTGATTTGCAACTCCACCTGGATGTCCAGGTGGAGGCTGTGGCGAGGCGTATCTTTCGCCAGTTACATCTGGTGTGGCGGCATCAGCCGTATGTTTCAGACTCGGACCTGCCCGCTGTCATCCATGCTTTCATCACCTCCAGACTGGACTACTGTAACACATTCTACATGGTGCTACCCATGGTGATGGCTCGGAAACTGCAGCTGGTGAAGAATGCGGCAGCCCATCTCCTGGTGGGACTGGGCCACCAGAAGCATATTACGCCGGAGCTCCGTTCTCTGCACTGGCTGCCGATAGTTTTTGGTCTTGATCTATAAAGCCCTAAATAGCCTAGGCCCTACCTATCTGTAGGACTGCCTCACACACACCCACCCTGATTTTGGATCAGCCCCTGTGGTTATCCGGGGGTGCCCTGCTCGAGGTCCCCCAAGTTTTTGGGGGGGCTACGCAGGGGAGGGTATCGTTGGTGGCCACACCTCGGCTGTGGAATTCCCTTCTGGTGGAGGCCCGGTTGGCTCCAGATCTCCCCTCCTTTCGAAGAAGCTGTAAAACCTAGCTGTTTCGCCAGGCATTTGGTGGGGGAGATGGGTGATTGGTGGGGGGGTGGGGAGTGGGTTAGGGTGGGGGTGGGGTGGGATATCTTTTACCCTCCTTTTAGGAGGAGTCTTTAGTTTTATTGTGGTTTTATTTTATTGATTGTAAACCGCCCCGAGGTGCCTGTGGCAGGAGGGGCAGGGTAGTAAGACTTTTAAATAAAAAAATAAATAAAAAAATAAAATAAAACTCTTCAAGCTTCATCTGCCCTGCTTGCTCCTCTGCCTTGCCTGCTTCTTGCATGCCTACTGGTATCTACCTGTTCCAAAACCTACCTTCCAACTAGGGTTGCCAAGGCTGCTTTCTATCCCATCTCTTCTGTCCTGACCCAGCTCTCATCCTGGTCCCTTTGGACACTGCATTATGGACTGCCCGTGCCAGTTTGGTTGCTGATTGGATGTGACTCTCTAGCATTGCCCTGACCTCATGCCCTGGTTGTCCATCTAGTCTTGCCCTAAGTTCCTGATTCTCCCTGGACCTGATCCTGCTGCTGTTCTACGCTAGTTCTGATCCTGCAAAGACTGCCTGTGATTCATTGTTCCCAAGTTTAACTTCCCAGCACAATACAACTGGAAGAATGATTGGTGAAATAAGCTGGATCATTACTTCATTATGCATAGGAAATAATTTAGTGAGCATATGGAACAATTTGAATTGTCTTTGTTAAAGAAAGGAATTTGTGGTTACATCTCTTTGAAGTAGGGAGCTGCTTGCTATTGTCCTATTCACTCATTAATCTCTACTGCTTAGAATCCAAGTGTAGGGGATATTATTTCTTGAACACACAACAGAATGAACTTTTTTAACTCTGTGTTTAATTATTACCTTTGGTTAAGAAACTACAGCACAGAGATTAAAAGATAACAGAGGGCTGTAAGCCTGTCTTATTGCCATCAAACAAGTAAAATGAATGGGGAAAAGAAGAAGAGAGCTCAAGAAAAAATATATACCTATATCTGAATTGCAGACCTATAGTACTAAATGTGAATAGTCCCACAACTCTTGCTTGGGGGAAAGGTGAAGTGATTTGATTCAGTCGCTTCTGAAAGATGTGTAAAAGCTTAGCCTAAATCTCAAGCTATTTTGCCAATGATAACACCATCCATCAACATTTTCTTAATCTTTGTAGTGCTTTGCAGTGCCATTATCTCCATTTTATAGATGGGAAAAACTGATGCCCAGAGAAGTGAATCAATTTCCAGACCAAGCTTTCTACCTCTGGCATCCTAGCAGTCAAAATAGAGGAGATATTTTTCAAAGCATGTGTAGGAGTGGGACTATACTATCTACGACCTGACCAGGACAGTGAGACTGACTATGAAATGCTAAAGGAGATTAGACAGACTACTAAATTTGGAAACACAATAATAATTGGTAACTTCAAGTATGTTAATATTAACTGGGTGAATGTCTCCTCAGGGTGTGATGTGAAGGTAAAATTTCTTGATGCCATAAATGACTGTTTCTTGGAGCAGCTAGTCCTGGAACCTATGACAGGAGGAGCTACATTAGATCTAATCTGAAGTGGAGTGCAGGACCTCGTGCAAGGGGTAACAGTGGTGGAACCGCTTGGCAATAGTGATCATAATATAATCGACATACCTATAGGAGGGAGAATGACAAAACTATCACAGTAACATTTAACTTTTAAAAGGGGAACTATGCAAGAATGAAGAAAGTAAAAGGAGTAGTTGTGAATTTTGAATGTCTGCAAGAGGTCTGGAGACTATGTAAAAACACCATCTTGGAGGCCCATATTAAATGTATTCCACAAGTAAAGGTAGCAAGAAGACCAAACATCTGCTAGTGTGGCTAAATGCCCTCTCCATTGTGATCCCCCCGTTAGCCTGGGGGACTTCCAAGAAGGCATCCCTGGTGGACCGCAAGGATTGCCCTAGGGCACGAGAAGTGAAGCTGACTTTCAGACAGGAAGGGCCTAAGAACTAAAAAGGTGTCACTTTAAAAATGGAAAGCTAGTTCTAATAAGGAAAGTAGGACAGAACATAAGTATTGTCAATTTAGAAGTAAAATGTTAATAAAGCAGGCCAAGACGGAACTTCAAAAGTGACTTGCTAAAGATGCAAAAGCTTAATAATAAAACCATTTTGAAGTATACGAGAAGCAAGAAGTCAGCTGGGCGATGAGATGACCAGGAGGTGCAAGGGGCACTCAGAGTGTAAGGCCGTTACAGAGAAGCTAAATGAATTCTTTGCTTCAGACTTCGCTGCAGAGGATGTTGTGGATATACCCATGCTGGAGCTGTTCTTTGTAGGTGATGAATCGGAGGAACTGTCACAAATCAACACATCTCTGGAAAAGGTTCTAGAGCAAATTGACAGACTAGTAACAAATCACCAGGACCAGATGGTATTCACACCAGAGTTCTGAAGAAACTCAAATATGAAATTGCAGACCTAGGGTGTCTTTGGACATAACGTCAATGGGTTTCTGAATGTGTGTTTTGACCTCAATATGAACACCGGTTTGGCCCTATGATCACCATGTGGTGCTGCTTAGTCACACAGCCCATCTTGGGACAAATTGGTATTTTGCTCGCCACCTGATCTCCGCACGAGAGCGCTGCCACCTTCTAATATGCCACATGATCTCATTAGACACAGCGCTGGCCACGTGTTCAGTCAGAACACGCATATTGTCCTTGTGATGCAATGGTGTTCACATTGCGTGTCCAACTGGTGGCCAAATTAGTGCTGGGATTATTACAGTATTTACACACAATGGCCAAACCTTAGGGGTTTTGACATCTGATCTTTGTTATGTCTAAAGACCCCCGTACTGTTGGTAATTTGTAATCTATTGCTAAAT
The DNA here is from genome assembly GCA_003113815.1 of Sphenodon punctatus. NCBI lineage: Eukaryota > Metazoa > Chordata > Lepidosauria > Sphenodontia > Sphenodontidae > Sphenodon > Sphenodon punctatus. The sequence goes on from QEPC01008173.1 coordinate 5,924,902, forward strand.
TCTGCCACTGTACATGAGGATTGGAGGGTAGCAAATGTAATGCCAATATTTTAACAGGGCTCCAAAGGTGATCATGGAAATTACAGACTATTAAGCCTGATGCTGGGGTGGGGCAAACTGGTGGAAACAGTTGTTAAGAACAGAATTATTGGGCCTATTGAAAAGCATGACATAATGGGGAAAGGTCACCATGGATTTATTTATTTATTTTCTTGCACTTACACCCCACCCCACACAGGTGACTCTGGGCAGCGAACATCACCAAAATAAAACATAAAAATAAAATAGACATATAAATATAATATGTAATACAAATATTTATAAAACCCATAGCAGCAGTAAAAATATAAACCCGATCTGTGAAAAAGCAAAACCCTCCCCCTCCCTATTAACCCCTCCCCCCATCAAATGCCAGGCAGAAGAGCCAGGTCGTACAATTTTGTGGAAAGCCAGGAGATCCGGGCTGAGGCAGACCTCCACCGGGAGGGAATTTCACGGTGATGGTGTGGTCGCCAAGAATGCATGCCTGTTGGTCCGAACCCACGATACCGCGGAACCTCCATGGGGGCGCCCCTGGACGACCGCAGGAGCCGTCCGGGAACCAAGGAGTTGAGGCAATCCTTCAAGTAAGCAGGGCCCAGCCTGTGAAGGGCTTTAAAGGCCAAAACCTGCACCTTAAATCAGACCCGTAAAACAATAGGCAGCCAGTGCAAAGTTCGGAGCACTGGTTTATATGCCCCCTGTGGCCCATCCCAGTAAGCAGACAGGCCACCGCATTTTGCACCAGCTGCAGCTTCCGAACCGTCACCATGGGCAGCCCCACGTAGAGCGCATTGCAATAGTCCAGTCTCAAGGTGAATGCATGGATGACTGTGGTGAGGTTGGTGTCCAAGACACATGGGCGAAGCCTTTTCACCAGATGTAACTTGCAAAAGGCACCTCTGACCGCAGCCGACACCTGGAGATCCAGGTGCAGCTGCGAATCCAGGAGAACCCCCGGGCTCCACATAAATGGCACTAAAGGAGGGTGAACACCCCCAATAATGGGAGTGTTCCCCTCTCCCAGATCACCGACACCCCCCACCTCCCTGCCCAGCATCACTTCTGTCCTGTCAGGATTTAGGTTCAATCTACTCTACCTCATCCAATCCTCCACGTGGCCAAACACCGGGACAACAAGGAGACAGCAGGGTCTGGGTCAGATGAAAAATAAGAACAGCTGGGTGTTGTCAGTATATTGGCAACAACGAACCTCCCAGCTACGCATGACCTCCCTAAGCATCTTCATATACACATTGAAGAAGAGAGGGGACAGAACGGAACCCTTCAGAACCCCACTTGAGAGGACGAAGTACAGTCCCCTAGCACCACTTGCTGTGATCTATTCTTGGGGTAGGAACAGAACCATTGCAAAACAGTTCCATCCAACTTGGCCAGGTCCTGCAGGCGGGTTACCAACATCTTGTGGTTCATGGTATTAAAAGCTGCTGATAGATCCAGTAGAACCAGTAGGGTCATATGACCCCCTATCCAGCTGTACCAGGAGGTCGTTGACCAAGGCCACCAACGCCGTCTCCGTGTCATAGCCTGGACAAAAGTTCAACTGCTTGGGATCAAAAAAGCTGATGCTATCCAGATGAGCCTGCAACTGACGGGCCACCACCCATTCAATAACCTTCCCTAAAAAGGAAAGGTTAGAGACAAGTCGATAGCTCGCTGGGGCATCAAGGCCAAGACATGGTTTCTTGAGTAGAGGCCGGACTACAGCCTCCTTAAGGCATTCCAGCACCCTCCCCTCCCAAAGGGAGGCATTAACCACCCCCGTCAGCACTGGCCCTAATGTCTCCCTGGAGGCCTTAGCCAACCAGGATGGGCATGGATCTAACTCGCAAGTTGTGGCCCTCACAGACCCCAGGACATCCGTCACCTCAGCAAGTGTCACCCATCGAAATTCATCCCAAACAACATGACCAGGCAGAGCATTTGTAACCTCTGACTCTGCTGATGCCTCTGAAATGGCGGAGTTGAAGTTGGGATTTTATCTGCAAAGTACACTAAAAACATGTCACAACAGGCCTTAGATGATTCTGGTTCCTGACGAAGATGAGGTGGACTGACCAACCCCCTCATCACCTGGAACAGCTCTTGAGCAGATGCTAAGAGGGCAGTGAAGAACCATTTCTTTGCTGCCCACATACCATGGCATAGGCCTTCATAAATGCTCTATGTTGCAATCGATCATCTTGGGCATGAGTACGGTGCCACAGTCACTCCAACTGCTTACCTTTGCACTTCATCTGCCCCAGGTCCTCACGGGGCAGATTGATCACAGGGACTTGCGGTGATGAAACGCTGGGAGCGGACACCTAAGAGCCACCTGATGGATGGCCTTGCCCATCCAGGTGTTCCAAAAAGCCATGAGACCATCGATTGGAGCAACTATCGAGGTCAACGGGTATCTTCCCCCAGAGCATTACGGAACCCCTCTGGTTCCATAAGTCTCCATGGGCGGACCATCTTAATGGGTTCCAAACACCTACGGACAGGCAGGAGTGCTGGGATGGAGGTTCTCAGGAGGTAATGATCTGCCCATGGCAAAGGAGAACTCTCTACTCCCGCAAGCATTGGACCCCCTGCCTTAAGGTCAGTGCAGAAAACCAGATCGTGTATGCCCCCCCCCTCTCATGTATTGGGCCTACGAGCACCTGGGACAGCCCTATGGTTGCCATGAATTCCTGCTCTGCTCCAAGCACTCTGGTCTCAGCATGGATGTTGAAGTCCCCCAAGACAATAAGCTTAGGTGAACTCAGGACCAGATCTGAGACTAGAGTGGCTAGAGCAGTCAGGGATGCTGCAATGCAGTGGGATGCACAGTACACCAGCAGAATCCCCAGCATGAGTGGTGTGGAACTTGCAAACAGGGAATGGTTATTTACCCTCTCAACTAGTACTAAAACTAGGGAACACTCCATGAAACTCACAGGTGGCAGAGTAAAAACAGACAAAAAAAAAAAGTATTTTTCACACAGCGTACAATTAGGTTGTGGAATTTACTGCCAGGGGAGGTGGTCAAGGCCAGCAGTATAACTGAGATTAAAAGAGGTTTGGACAAGTTTCTGGAAGATAGTTCCATTAGCAGCTATTAGCCAGATAGGATTGGGGAACAAAACCCTTTACTGTCGGGAGCCTGGGGATGACCCAGGGAATGGATAGCATGGTGACCTGTTGGGTGCGTCTCCCAGGTCCCCGTGACTGGCCACTGTCGGAGGCAGGATGCTGGGCTTGATGGACCAATGGTCTGACCCAGTATGGCACTTCTTATGTTCTTATGGACTTTTGTCCCCAGATGCCATCATGGCAGTGACCTCTTTTGTATGGCTTGCTGCTAAAACGCGCAGGCTATTGCTTACAGAGGAGCTCTATTAGCAGGGAAGGGATGGTTTGAATACGCGGTGGTATTCACTTCCTTGGGCATTGCATTTGGTCTTGAGTATTTTAGCTGGCCAATGGTCGGTTGGCCAAGGTTGGCAAGCATTGGTATTTTATGGGGTTCTATGATGCATGCATGGTGTGATTTGACTGTATAACTATTTAAGCTTATTGTGTATGTATGTTTCTTGTATATTGTGTTTGTGTGTTTATAATGGTGTTGGGCTATAGTGGAAGCTAGTCCTTAATAAACTAAGCAAGCAAGCATGTTCTTATGGACCTTTTGGCCAAATCAACCACAAGGTGGAGGCCCTCCATTCCAGACTTGGTCTGCACTGAATACCTCCGTACGACAAAAACATCCCTGAAAATAACAGCTACGCCCCCTCCCCAACCCTCCGGTGTTGGCTGATGTAGGACAGAGTACCCAGCTGGAATGAGATCGGCCAGAATTGGCCCCGACATCTTGTCCAGCCAGGTTCCCATCACACCCATTAGGTCGGCATAAGAAGTGCTATACTGGGTCAGACCAATGGTGCATCCAGCCCAGCATTCGGTCTCTGACAGTAGCCAATCATGGTGGCTTGGGAGAAGCACCCAACAGGTCACAATGGGGAATCCATTCCCTGTTGTTTTCCCCCCGCTCCAGTCCTGTTCCCTGATCCTGTCTGGCTAATAGCTGCTAATGGACCTATTTTCCAGAAACTTGTTCAAACCTCTCTTAAACTCGGCTATAGTACTGGCCTTTACCACAGCCTCTGGCAGTAGATTCAACAACTCAATTATATGCTGGGTGAAAAAATATTTTCTTTTATTTGTTTTAAACTTGTTACCCATGAGTTTCAAGGCGTGTCCCCTAGTTCTAGTACTAGATGAGAGGGTAAATAACTGCTCCTTGTTTGTTAGTTCCACACCACTCATGATTTTATAGACCTCTATCATATCTCCTCTCAGTCGTCTCTTCTCCAAGCTGAAGAGCCCCAACCTACCAAGCCTCTCCTCATACGCGAGCCCTTCCATGCCCTTGATAATTTTTGTTGCCCTTCTCTGTACCTTTTCTAGTTCAGCTATGTCTTTTTTGAGATGGGGCGACCAGAACTGCACACAATATTCGAGGTGCGGTCGCACCATTGATTTGTATAGAGGCATTATGACATCCTCAGTTTTATTCTCTATCCCCTTCCGAATAATTCCTAACATTCTGTTTGCTTTTTTGACTGCTGCTGCGCACTGCGCTGTGGATTTCATTGTATTGTCCACAACCACCCCCAGATCCTTTTCCTGAGTGGTAACTCCTAGCTTAGTACCCAGCATTGTGTACGCATAGTTTGGATTATTTTTCCCTACGTGCATCACTTTGCACTTGTCCACATTAAATCTCATTTGCCATTTAGATGCCCAGGCACCCAGTGTCGTAAGATCCTGTTGCAGTTCCTCACAGTCTGCTCGTGTTTTAACTACCTTGAATAACTTGGTGTCGTCTGCAAATTTGATCACCTCACTCTTAACACCCTTTTCCAAATCATTAATGAATACATTAAACAGCACCGGTCCCAATACAGATCCCTGAGGCACACCACTTTTTACATCTCTCCATTGTGAAAACTGACCATTTAGTCCTACCCTTTGCTTTCTATCTTTTAACCAGTTTCTGATCCATAGTAAGACACTACCTCCTATCCCATGACTTTTTAATTTTCTCAAGAGTCTCTCATGAGGGACCTTATCAAATGCTTTCTGGAAATCCAGGTACACTATATCTACTGGGTCTCCCTTGTCCACATGCTTATTTACACCCTCAAAGAATTCCAACAGGTTAGTGAGGCATGACTTACCTTTACTAAATCCGTGTTGACTCTTCCCCATTAAGCCATGTTTGTCAACATGTCCTGTAATTCTGTCCTTAATGATGGTTTCCACCATTTTGCCCGGCACAGACGTCAAGCTTACTGGTCTGTAGTTTCCAGGATCGCCTCTGGATCCCTTTTTAAATATCGGGGTTACATTTGCCACCCTCCAGTCCTCGGGTACAGTGGCAGATTTTAGTGACAGGTTACAAATTACTAACAGTAGGTCTGCGATTTCATATTTGAGTTCCTTCAGAACTCTGGGGTGAATGCCATCTGGCCCTGGTGACTTGTTAGTATTCAGTTTGTCAATTTGCCTAGAACATCCTCCAATGTCACAATGATTTGTAACAGCTCTTCCAACTCTTCACCCACAAAGCAAGGATCCGACATAGGTACCTCCCCAAAATCGTCCGCGGTGAAGACTGACGCAAAGAACTCATTCAGCTTCTCTGCAATGTCCTTATCCTCTCTGAACGCCCAGTTCAAAATGGAATCATGAATAATGGATGACTTATTGGCCACTGATCTCGCATTAAGCAACACCAGTGATCACCTGAAGCCTCGTTCCTCTGGTTACCTGAGCCCAGGGGGGGCTGAGCAGAGGACTGGCACTAACCACCGATCCCTTCGCTCACAGTGGTATCTCCCCACCCCCCTTCCAGGGCCATAGTTCCTCCTTCCTATGATGACCCTAATTGCTGCTGCTGTCCTCCCCGGCAAGTATTCCCCAGCCCGGCCCCAGCTCCTGTCCGACTCCACCAGGGTGGTGGAGGGGCAACCCCACCCCCATCAAACCGATCCTCTTCCCTTCCGTCCTCAACCTGTCCCCCTCCTCTCACCGGGGGCACCCCAAGCCCCATCCCCCCCCCTCACAGGGGGATGAGCCCCTCGAGGGTGCACCCTGCCTCTCTCACCAGCTAGGGGGCACCACTCCACCCGAAAACAATTGGCTACTCCAAAAATGTTAACACTCCTAAAACATACAAAACATGTACCATGTAATATCAAATTGTTAATTTATATATACAAAAAGCACAACATTATCACAAATAAAAAAATCACGCTTGAGAGTACGCGTTTTGGGCTGAATTGCCCTTCATCAGGAGTGTGTAGTCAAGTTCACTTATATGTAGAGAAATGTTGTGTAGCAGTCAAAATGCAATTGAATACAAGTCACAAGCTTTATCCAGCACTATGATGAATCACTATTATGTGCTTTGATAGTGATTCACCATAGTGCTGTATCAAACCCATCCTCTGGGATCCACCCATTATGGGCTTTGAACACTTAACAGTGATTCACCATAGTATTGGAAAAGCTTGTGACTTGTATTGAATTGCATTTTGACTGCTAAACAACATTTCTCTACATATATGTGGACTTGACTACACACCCCTGAAGAAAGGCAATTCAGCCCGAAACGCATACTCAAGCGTGATTTTGTATTTGTGATAATGTTGTGCTTTTTTATATATCAATTGACAATCTGATATTACATGGTACATGTTTTTTGATCTTTTAGGAGTGTTAACGTTCTTGGAGTAGCCAATTGTTTTTTTTGTTTTGTTCTTGTTGTTTGGTTTGGCACCACTCCTCCTCCCTCCCCTCCCCTACTCTCACCACGGGGGAAAATCCTCCCCTCGCAACCCCAACCCTCCATAAAACAAAAATAAATACTAACCCCAAAATAAACTTCTCTAATAATCAACCCAAAATCCACACAGACCACCAATATGTGCTGCACCAATCAAAGCCCCAGAAATTTCCCCCGCAGCCCCACCAAGGGCCACACTGAAGGGTCCTTTGGCACGGCCCTTAGGCATGTGCCTGCGGCACTGCTGAAGGGCACGCTGCCTAAATGTCCTCCCCACACCAGGAGGGAATCCCCACCCCCACTCCCCTGTCAACAGAGGGGGTGAAGAATGGCAAAGGCCAGGACTCTACCCTCCCCGGCGGAATCAAGGCAGGAGAAAGTCGGGCGGCAGGTGATTAATCTGGCGCCAGCACTGGCTCAGCAGCAAGTGTGGGGAACGAGCACAGCGGTTGAACTTAGGTACGCCACCTAAATGCCTCCCTCCAGCTTGTCCCCACGCCAGGAGGGAACCCCAGCCCTGCTCCCACTCCCTCGTTAGCAGAGCAGTGGTGATCCTTATGAGAGACTCTTGAGGAAATTAAATAGTCATGATGAGATAGGCAGTGTCCTATTGTGGATCAGTAACTGGCTAAAGGATAGGAAACAAGGAGTAGGACTAAATGGTCCGTTTTCACAGTGGAAAGACGTAAATAGTGCAGTGCCCCAGGGATCTGTACTGGGACCAATGTTGTTTAATATATTTATTAATGATCTGGGAAAGGGAGTAAAGAGTGAGGCGATCAAACTTGCAGATGACACAAGGCTATTCAAGGTAGTTAAAACCCGAGTGAAGTGTGAATAATTGCAGGAGGCTCTTGCGAGACTGAGGGTTTGGACATCTAAATGGCAGATTAAGTGAATATTGACAACTGCACAGTGATGCACGTAAGAACATAGTATAATGAAAAATAATGTACTATGTGAAAAATAATTCACATAGGGAAAAATAATCCAAACTATATGTACACAAAGCTGGGTTCTAAATTAGGAGTTACATCAAATACAATACATCAAAATCCTCAGCTCAATGTGTGGCGGTGGTCAAAAAAGCAAAGAGAATGTTAGGAATTATTCTGAAAGAGAGAGAAAATAAAAATGAAAATATCATAATGTCTATATATAAATCTATGGTGCAACTGCACCTTGAATATTGCATGCAGCTCTGGTCGCCCCATCTCAAAAAAAAAAGATATAGTAGAACTAGAAAATGTATGGAAAAGGACAACAAAAATTATAAACGGTATGGAATGGCTTTCGTGCCAAGAGAGGCTTGATAGGTTAGGGCTCTTCAGCTTGGAGAAGAGATTATTGAGATGGGATATGATGATGATTATAAAATCATGAGCAATGTAGAATGAGTGAATAGGGAGCGGTTATTTACCCTCTCAAATAGTTTCATAGAGTGTCCCCAAGTTCTACTACTAACTGGCAGCAGATTTAAAACAAATAAAAGAAAGTATTATTTATTTTTGTCACTCAATGTACAATTAACTTGTGGAATTTTTTGCCAGAAGATGTGGTCAAAGCCAGTAGTATAACTGGGATTAAAAAAGGGATTGGATAAGTTCTTGGAGGGTAGCTCCATTAATGGCTGTTTGCCAAGTAGGATGTAACCTCTTACTATCGGGGGCTGGGAGTGAAGAACAGGGAATGGATCACCCCATTGTGAGCTGTTTGTACTTCTCCAAAGTGACTGAGATTGGCCATTGTTGGAGACAGGATGCTGGGCTTGATGGATCATTGGTCTGACCCAGTATGACTCACTACTTATTTCCTTTTACACCCACCCCTTTTGGAATTGACTGCATCCCCTGCCTGAAGGACTTGGAGGGAGTAGGAGCCCATGAGTGGGATGTGGTTAGGAGAACCACTGCCCCAACGCATCCAGAATTGTTGGTCGCTACTGTATTCATGCTGGAGCAAACCTTCATCTTCCTGAAGTTGGGGACACAGTTCCAACTGATTTTATTGGGGAAAGATTTGACCCCTTGGTAGCTGTCTGAAATTAACAATTATTCCCCCCCCCCCATATAAATCAGTATATATATATATATATATATATATCCTAGAATGTGTGTGTGTGTGTGTGTGTGTGTGAATGGTGCTGGCTGATAACACTCAAATTCAGGCCGTCAGTTGTTTCCCTTCACAGTGACCCAGTTGCAGTTGTGTAAGATTTCTTACTCTGCCCACATCAGTGGGCTTCATCCCTGGCTTACCTCTGAAGTGTCCAGGATTTTCCTGGGATGTCCCTGATTTCACACCTCTTTTGTTATCTGTTCCACAGTCCAGGAAAACTGCTGTAAAGTCCCACATGAGAAAGGGAGGGATGGGGGAGAGCAATTTGCAAGCCATCACTGGGGACAATGAGTTGGAGTCTCCAGACTGAAAGTGTCAAGTAGGCTTCTCTAGGCAGGCTACAAAGTAACCCCTCCCATGCTATAAGGGACTCTCCATTGTCCTCTCTTTATTTACTGTTCTCCTTGCAGTCTTTGAAATTAAAAAACAAACAAAACAAAAAACCACCTGAGAAAAAGCTTTACTGGGAGAAGGAGGGCTGCGTAAACTGTAAAATTCACTTGGCATGTGGGTGTGGAAGCCAAACCGTTAAGGGAAGTGTTGGGATATAGCTTGCATGCACATAAAGACTGGCAGGGCAAGGGTTTAAGTCTGGCTTATGTGAGAGGGGTTATTGTATAGATATGTGAGCCCTGAACGTTTTAAATATTTATTTTTTTTCCAGCCCAGCCTCCCAGTTAAACAAAGGATACTTTGAATTTGCATATGTGCCATTTTATGCAAATTATGTCCCACATTGTCCCATCATTTCAGAGTTCAGGGATTGAGAGGTATGATCCCTGGCAGAGAGTGATCACTTAAAGGGCTACGAAGGAGCTCTTTCTCTATGGCAGTTTTCACATGGATGGGGATGGGTGTGCTTGCATGGTGGGTGGAGGTGTGTGTCCTTTTAACACGCACACACACACACCTACACCACCTCCTCCGGTTTTCCGGATGGCCCCGTGGTGTAGATGGGCATGCGCCGGGAGCATGCACGCACAAGCACCCACCACCCATGGTGTTTACAGGGGCGCACACCAGTGCACACCCATACCCCCGTTTCTATGGACGTCCCACCATGGATGCAACCATACACCCACCGGAACGCCCAGTGGTGGGTGGAGCCGTCCGTGTGAAAACGACTTATGGCCCATTTAGCTTTGGACTTCCTTACGGAGGCTGCTGACAAGCAGCTGCCTACATTGGTGGTTTCTGTGGTGCAACATCACAATATTCCTTTCTTTTCTGTGTAGTGATACTGCATTGTGATGTTCCCTAGAAAAAACATACTGCCCAAGGGGTCTCAAATAGAGTGGCACTGGGGCTTGGTTTACAAGTAATTCACAGTTTAATGTGGAGGTGTAAACCCATCCTCTAAGATACAGGCTGACAACTGTGGATTCTGCATGCTAATCACCAACATGGGTTTGAAATACTGTTGCTTATGTTCATGCTGGTCAACTAATTCCTCCATGGGTTATAGAAGTCTAGATTGTGTGGATGACACACTTCAGATCTAGAGATGGGAATTTCCTTGTGTGGCCATGGGATGCCTGGTGTCCTAGTCTTGTGATACTCCTTACACTCTTTTATGCTGCGCTGATGGCTATCCGTCTCATCACAGTAGAAGCGCAGTAATGGAAGCAGATAGGCAAGAGAAAATGTGTGGTGATGCTGGTGCATCAGGCAGCATACAATATGACCACTCATCGGCATAACAAGCAGGAAATCTGGGGAAAGACTTTCCCCTGTGAGATTTTTCAGAGGAGAATCTCCCCTCCTAACATTTTGCTCTCCCTCCCCATCATGTGGCAGTCCTCAGTGGAAGAGTGCCTCTGCCCCCATTTCCAAACTGAGGTGTGGGAGTGGGGGACTACCCCAGCCCTGGCTGTGGGGCCTTCCCTCGGCAGTGATAGCAGTGGCTGCAGACAGGGCAAGTGAGTGAAGGGGCAAATGGACACCAGGTCAGGAGGCAGGGCTTCCCCAAGGTCCCAGTAGATTAGTTTTCCCTGGTCCTGAGCTGGTGCTGTTGTTGTGTCCTAATGTCCAGTATAGGTTCAGAACTGTTCATTCCTTCTCCGTAGCAGAAGAAATTGGAGGGATACTGTGAACCTCCAGGTCTATTATCTCCTGGTCGAGTGCTCTATAAGGTAACTCTTGGGTATACAGTAGATAGAGGCTTGGCGACTGGAGGAATGTTAAGACTTCTGTTTTTCAAGCCAAATGAAGATGTTCTGCTCATGTTCATTATGCCCTATTGCAGAAGGGACTAAAGCCAAAGACCATTTCCATTCTCACAGGGAGTAGGATGGTGGCTCAGAGCTCTTCTGTTGTGTGCTAGAAACCTGTACGATGAAGATGCAGAGCATGATTTTGTTGACTCCTAGTGGCAGGCAGATCTTATTGGCTCCAACCAAAATATAAAAAGAGTGAGTTTTGGGGAAAGACCACCAGGAGAGAGAGAGGTGATGCAGAAAAAACCTAGGACTAAGCCAAATTTGAGAGGAAACAGTTGAGAGTTGGTCGTTGTTTAAATTGACCATAAAGGCAAACTCCCAGGAAACTTTGTGTGTGTGTGTGTGTGTGTGTGTGTGTGTGTGTGAGAGAGAGAGAGAGCGAGAGCATGAGTATGAGTATGCATATGTGTGTGTGTACATGTTTGTGCTGTCAAAATCTCATGACAACGGGAGACGGAAAAGCAGGAATGGCGAAAGCAGCGTCTCGTGGACCCAAGTTGGACCTCAGAATCTTCCACCTAACTTGGAATTACGTGCCCAAACTGTAATAGAATCTGTCACTTCCTGATTGGCCTTGTCAGCCATCTTTGGACCCATAAATAAGGCAATGTACGGAAGACAATCGCCCCCGACTGCAAGGGATTGCCGATGATCGTGATGTCTGTGTATGAGGGGGAGAATATGTTTTGTTTGTTTGTGATGATTATGTTTGTGTATGAGAGAAAGTGTTGTGGTGAGAGTGGGGTGAGGATTCAGGCTGACCATAGTATTTATGGTATAATATGAAGAGTATATATTGATAGAAAGTGAAATGCAAGCTGAAGTATCAGGGCTGCTCCTGCTTGTCGAGGAATCGATCTCCAAATTTTTACTAGCATTTATTTCTCTCTTCCCTTCAAAATAACCTTAGTGTATGTTTGTACACAAATGCTGTAAGCATCCTGATTGTACCCCTACTAAAGTCTTTGCAAACTGTCTGCTGACTGCAGCATGAGCAGGGGCTGGCCCTAAGCTTTCGTTTTCATCTTTCTGTCAGTGTCAGCTCAATAATTCCATATGTCTGACCTTAGCAGATTTTGCAATTCCTTTAGAAGTAGTAATGAGCTGTAGCACATGCTCTTTTAAAACCAATTTTATGCCAAAACTCTGTTCAGAAGCATGTGTGAAGTTCTTATGATACTGAGGTTTGTTGGGTTTGCGCATAATGCATATTACTTCAGGTTGCAGTCTGACCACTAACGTGGTCAGATTGCACAAGACCACAATCTGACCCCGAGCTGTTTCAGGAGGGGCGAAGGATAAATGTAATCAATTTAAAAAATAATAAAATAAAGTGGGGGTACTTAAGAGAGAGGGTGAAAACGAATGTGACAGCGGACTGGTTCGGCCCGGTGTGCACCTTTGTGCATGGACCCCACCTGCGCGTGTGTGTAGGCACTGCCAGATGTTCGATCTAGGGTATCCCGGGTTGTGGTGGTGGCTAACCCAGGCTAGGGTCCACTTTGATCAGGCCAAAGCGGCCACCCTGGAGCTGCATGTTTGTTTCTGGGCTGGTCTGCCGGCTTGGGCCAGCTCTGCCGTGACAGGCAGCCATGGGCGGCCTGTTCTGGCGAGGGGCAGGGCTCAGTGCAGGGACGGTCAGCCGCACATTACTCATTCTCCCCGTCCCCAGGCTGTGTGACTGTTGACACGGCTGGGTGATCTAGGCCTGGTGTGCGCCCTGTCCGCCCGGGCTGCCTATCCTGGGTCAGTCCGGGACATGGCAGTCTGGTGCGGCCTGTGCTTTCACCCTAAGTTGTGTCAGGAGGACTGGGGCCTTGTGCTGTATGAACATTTTTATGTTTAAAAAAATTCTCATGATAGTTAAGACAATCTCTTTAATTTTTGGGGGGTTAAGGGGGGTGGGGAAGCTGACTCATGAAGTTTGAACACTTGGGTGTGCCCCATACTGTGATGTTAGTTTTTGCTCTCAAGTCACTGTTTAGAGGTTTTGAATATGTGTACTTTTTATTATCTCCAACTCTCCATATCCTTGTGGAAGCCTGAAATACTTAAAATACTACTTCCTCCACAGCTCCAACCCTGGCACCCCATGGTGATGTTATTTGTAAAGCAACTCCTTTTTAAAAACATTGATCTTGGGTGAAAACAGACATGATGATGGTAAGTCCACTTTAACATTTCTTATGCATGTTGCAGGGCTGCACAGGATACCAGTACAGCCCTGCAACATGCATAAGAAATGTTAAAGTGGTGTTAACGTCACGTCTGTTTTTACCCCTTCTTTCCTGTGTTTGTTTTGGGGCTAGCATTAACATGGTTGTTTTTTGTTTAACAATTCAATCTCTGTAACCTTGGGTGAAGCTGAAAGGATAGGCTCCAGGGTCAGTGAGGAGCTGATTCTTTACCCAATGAAAAGAGATGGAAGCCATAAGGCATTGTAAAGATTAGCTGGCTCCAGCATCTTGATCTTGGTGCCCTCTAGTACAAGATTGGAGGAATTCTTTGGAACCCCTGCCCTTCTTTCGGTAGAAAACATCTGGATTCTGCAGGGTGATAATCCTGGGATGGTCATGTTGCATCGTTTGCTATTTGATCGTGAGTCTCATAGTACTAGGCATTTTCTTAAGTCATGTGAATCTCAGCTCTCATGTAATGACGCAGGTTTCTAGCCCCCATAGCTATGGTGAAAAGCTCGGAAATGTGACTTCCTAGGGCTTCAATGAGAGTACTTTGGAGTAAATGGTTTGCGGATCAAAATCCGAGACTGAAACACATAAAATGTTATATAGAATAATAGTAATCGAGTGAGAGTATAAAGCAGAACATGCGGACCCTATTATTGTATATTTCTCATACTAGCAGCATTTATAACATTTTAATTATTTTATTATTAGCACCGATCATAAACCTTCATCTTCCAATAGAAAATAAAATTTCACAGAAAAGTGCTAGCTTTCAGTGACACTTGTGGTTAGAATTCAACTGAGAATTTTCATTGGTGTGAGAGGGGAAAAGAGGTGTGTGTGTGTGTGTGTGCGCACGTGCACGTGCACGAGTGTAGTGTGTCCAAAACAAATGACCAAAAAAAAATAAAAATTCTGAAGGCTGAATTTTTAAAAATTTAGAATGATTGATTAAATCTTTCTTTGCAAAAAACCCATTCAGTTTGTTTCTTCTGATTAAGGGCAATATAAATTTTTTTTTAAAAATGGTAATTTATTCAGAGGACAAAATCTCATTTTCGACCAGCTCTTGTATACCAATTATTACATTCCTGTCTTATTAAGGACTTATTCGACACCCTTTACTGGTTACTTATTTAGTGTTATAGGTACATTAGGGTAGCACTCAAATGGCTCTGTATGGGGCGTGAGACGTGGATTTCTAATCTGAAGTCTTCAAGTTTTCAAGTCCCATTTTCCAAATGTGATGAGCCTCCTATTGACTTCAGTTAACCGTTGAAGTCTAATGCCTCTTCTTGTTCAACCCTATTAATGATCATGGATCATGTAGGTGTCAAATAAAATGCCAAGAAGGACACTGTTCTCTCGGTTTTCTTTGTTAAACTGAAACTAAGTTCTCAGAGCTGATGCTGATTGTGATAATATGCACAAGTTACAAGACCCATGTTCATGTTTTCACAGGTGTACTAAATGTTTCCAGCTTTGTTGTTGTTATATCGATAGCAATGTGCCTGGTGCAGAACAGTCACGTTAGCGACAGGTCCCTGCCCTGAGGGACTTACAGTTGGGATGGACACGGGTGGGGAAACAAGGGGGAGGGGCACGTAGGGAGAGACGGAGATGCATCAAGGGAACTGAGAAGTTGCAGGTGCATGTGCGTAGCTTAGCTTTTCTTAGTAATTTCTTACTTTTCTGCCTAAATGGTCAAAAAATAAAAGCACCAGTGGTGACCTCAGCATTCCCCATACCGAAATTTACACGATGCTTGAGACCAACAAAATGCAGGGGAATTTTTAAAGGGTTGATAAGTCTTTAACTGTCTTCACCCCTATATTGGAAGCACCTTTATTACACTGTATTTTATAGTACAGAAGATGGTAAGTATCATTAGCCTCCTTTCCTGACAGGGAAACAAATGCACTGGGGGATACTGGGAATTTCAGTCATCACTTCGGGGGGTAGAGCTGTGGTCTGTTGGCTACCTGTTCCAGTACCCTATTCATACCATCTGCTATGATGTAAGCTTTTTCCCAGGACTCATGATTTTCATGGGACTTTGGTACCTGTTGAAGAATTAAATGATTTCTGCTCAAATTTCCCCTCAAAGATCCCTTTGCTTTTTTACATATGGGAACTTGTAGCTGTCTTTTCTGTATTGTTATAAATTTCCTATAGTTCTTAGACCAGTGGTGTCATAGCAGGTATGTAAGTTGTCAAATGAAATCAAAAGAAGCTTTTCTCAGTCCTCTCGAGCACTGAGTCATGCAGAGAAGAAAATTTTATAGGGAATCCCCATCAGTGAGTTTTTAACCATCTCCTTCCTGTGACTGCCCCCACAATGGAGTACACACAGAAAAAGAGTTACATTCTAGTTTCTTAGCCCAGTTTTCAAACATTCCCATGATTTATAAGGCTGAAGTCCTGAAATCACTTACTGTGGAATAATTCTACTGACCTCAGTGGGGCTACCCCAAAGTAAGAGATTTGAGGATTTGTAGCTCTAGGTACCTAACTCTCATTAAAAGCCAGTGGGAATTAGATGCTTTAACACCCCCACCCCCAAAGCTGATTCAGTTATCCATAGGGGAGAGAGGAGCAAATCAAACTTCCAGATTTTGTTAGGCTGTGGTGAATCTTGCATTCAGGTGCAAACTTTGCACCGTTCGCCATCCCACAAAATCTTGGACTCAAAAACCTGCAATGAGATCTTGATGCCAATTTATGGGGAAACTCTTTTTTTTACTGAATGTAGGAATGAGACAGTAACACTTCAGCACTCGAACACAGAATTACCAGACTACTTTCACCAGTGACTTACATGGATGTTGTCTTGCAGAATTTCACAGATAGTAACTGGGCCTTCACAATTCTGGAAATTATTCTTTATGGGAATAAGAAAGTATTTGTATTTGGTTATAAATAACCCCAAACAAAGTAATTTTAAACCAGGGTGGGGAGTCTGAGGCCTGGGGGCCAAATGTGGACCACGGCTAGTTTTTATTTGCCCCCTTTCCAGTTCCTGGAGTTGGCCCCTGGATCCATTTCCTATCCTGAAGAACTGAAAGACAGAGCTCAGGATAAGGGAGCAGGGATGAGGGCATGCACACAAGGTTTGGGGGACAGATGTGTGGCACAGCTCCATGATCTGGGCTCTCGAACCTCCTCTTCCCGAGCAACCCTTTAAGTGCCCCTCCCTCCCAACTGCTATGCAGCCCTTGGAGCTTGTACTAAGTTTCACAGTGGCCCATGGGAGAGAGAAGATTTGCTGCCCCTGTCTTAAACTATGTGCCAATGCAATGTGTGATGTCAAAAGTGCTTTGCCCACGTGTATTCCTTTTCCAGGGATCTCAGAACACTTTGTGAACTACAGTTAAGTGCATCTTACACCATTCAAGTGGGGTAAGCTAAGTATTACCATGTCCATTTAACAGCTTAGTTAATAGAAGCTCAGCTTGCCTGAGGTGGTATAGGGCAGGCTCACATGACACATCAAGTTGAAACAAACAGCTCCGTCTCCCCTACCGTTTTTGTTTTGTTTTATTTTTAAATTTTGTTTCCCGATCCTGTTTAAGTTTAAATTATTGTGTTTTAAAATGGTTTTATTATGTTTTTATGGAATTGTACGTCGCCCCGAGATGCCATAGGCATGGGGGGGGGGAGACTCAGAAATATTTAAAATAAATAAATAAATAAATTCCATATATGTGAATAATATTCATTTTTTTCAGATAGCCCTGTGAATATCTGATTAGATTATCGCACATAAAGCAACATTTGCATACTCGTCTGGAGGCTGTTCATCTCGTTTTAGACACTAAAGCAGTGGTAGGGAAGCTTTTCTCTCCCGGGGACCACTCTGAAAGCTTGCACAGGCTCTAAGGGCCACACAGAGGTTGGGGGGCGGGGTTGTTTAATGGATGCACTTCAGGAAAGGAGGGCCCAAATCATGGATGTGTGCCATGGAACTGTCCCCTGTCCTTGTTTCCATGACCTCATCTCTGCTCCCTTCCCTGGAGCTCAGTTTTTCAGTGATCGGAGGTAAGAACTGGATTCAGGGGCCAGATCCAGGAAGTGGAAAGGGACCACATAAAAAACTTGCCGTGGGCTGCATTTGGCCCCTGGGCCTGAGGTTCCCCACCCCTGCACTAAAGGGAAAGACAAAAACCCCTTCCCTCATCAGGGACACTGCTGCATTGTCACGGTGAGTCCAGAATACACTCATCTAAAGAAATGGTACTAAAGGCCCTCCGCACCGCAATAGGGGCGGGGGGAGGTTGCCGCGCCCGCCGCTTACAGCCCTGTAGGAATGGGCGCGGAGAAGCTGCAGGGCGCCGGGAAACCCCGCGCTGTTCGGCTTGGGCGCCTGCGATTGGCGGCCCAGGCATCAGGACCCGAGAGCGGGTGCCTGATTGGTCGGCGCTGGGGACACTCCCTCCCCCTCCCTGCTAGAAGGGAGGGGCAGGGAGGACGGCCAGCGCACGCGGTTCGCTCTCCCCGCTCACTTGGTCCCAGCAGCGGCAGGCAGCAGTTGTGCCTGCAAGGAGAAGAAAATTGTTCCCACCCACCCATCCCCCTAATACTGTAGGTTTTGGTTAACTGGTTGCCACAAGGGGACCAAGAAGGAATTTTGCAGAGCACGCCAACATTAGGACGGCTCTGTTGTTTTGCCTTCTTTACAGTATAGGAAGAATTAATAATAATTGGAACTTGATTGGCATGATTCGACAATAATTTAATATAGTTAAAAGCTAATTGGATACTAATTCGATAATTGGAGAAATAAGGATGATTGAGAATTGGAAATGCTGTTAACAATGATTAAAACGAATTTAGTCGCACTCTTGCGGGGGTCCAGTATGGTTAATAGGCTGTTTTGTTAGGTAGTGATAGTATAGATAAAGGAGTCATCTCCATAAGAGATGGGGGATGATACCTGTTGACAAGCAGGGCAAGGCTGACGGCAGGATCGTTCCTCGGGGGGGAGTGTCAAGCGGGGGTAAGGGCAAGCATGGCCCTCGATCTTAATGACACCATATACTCCTGACTCAGGCCTCTGAGGCATTCACCCTTCGGCCTTGGCCAGGGAGCTGTTCGAAGGGAAAGTTTAATTTGAATTGGTAATGGCATTGGAGGGCATATCCACGCCATATACATACCTGTTAATGTTATTATAGGATTATAGAAAATACTGGACCCATTCGATTGCCTAGTGACAATCTAACCAACGTTCTTGCTCTGATTGCATTAAAGAGTGCAGCCTTTTACAATCCAGCTCATGTCTCCGTGTCTCATTTGAGGCTGGGGGTGCGTCGGCAACAAATAGCATGCCTTACTCGCTTTGTCCATATGGATTTGGAACAGCTGAATTGGTTGGATACAAAACTAGCAATGGATACCCATTTCTGCTCTAATGACACTGCTGTTTTGGGATAATCTCAGGAAAATCAAAGTTAAATGGCAGCCCTGCAGTCTACCCAGGGGCACTGCAGAGATACACACGCGCTTTCACAGAGAACATCCCCAGAAGCGCCCCAAAGGCCACCCTTAGAATTAGTGGCGTCAGGGCAAGGTCGTTGGGGGGTGAATGGGGGAACAGCAGGTCCCATGGGAAGCTCTCTCCTCGAGAGCCTTGGGAGAGGTAGTACTGTTGTTCCAGGAGCCCCACTGCCACCCCTGCTCCAGAGAGGCTCTGGGAGGCCCACATCCCTGCCACCACCACTCCACAGAAGACCTGGGAGGACTCAGTAGCAGCAGGTTTCCTGGGACCCCTCTGGAATAGGGGTGGCAGTGGGGACAGACCTCCAAGCTTTCCTGTTTAGAGGTGCAGGGTGTCTGGAAGCCCAGGACCAGGGGTATAGGCCCCTGTTGCCCAAACAAACACCCTTTATTCTTAGTTTTACCACTTTGGCAATTTTTACACGGATGGCTCCCCCCCGCAGGTCGGTGTTCAGGCGTGGGGGGGGCGCGTCCATGTATACGACCAGCAGTGGGTGGGGGGGGATGGGTGTCCGCTTGGTGTTTGCCCATGTGAACACTGAGCAGGATGGGTTGGGGTGCGTGCGCGCTCCCGTGCAACACCCACCTCCACCCATCTCCACCCACCGAGCCGTCCGGAAACCCGGAGGAGGCTCCGTGGGTGTAGGTGTGTGTGTGTCCCCATGTAAATGGACACCAACACACGTCTACCCACCACGGCTAAACACCCATACCCCAACCACCTCTGTCGGTGTAAAAATCTCAATCCCGATAAGACGGAGATGATGGTGGTGGGGAGGGCGGGGGAGGTGCTGGCCCCTCTGATAGAGGGGGTTAGCCCGCCTCTTCCTCTTCAGGTTCGGAGTCTGGGGGTGGTTTTGGATTTGGGCCTTCGTACATCTCCGGGCCTGAACTGGCCACTCTCATCCATGCCTTCATCACCTTGAGGCTAGACTATTGAAACACGCTCTACGTGGGGCTTCCCTTGTTACTGGTTAGGAGGCTGCAGCTAGTGTAGAATGCGGCGGCCCGTCTCCTTACGGGGACGGGGCGGCGTGAGCACATAACACCGGTGCTCCATGCTCTGCCCTGGCTGCCTATAGCGTATCGAGCCAGATTCAAGGTGTTAGTGTTGATCTATAAAGCCTGTCTCTTATACACATCTAGATGTGTATAAGAGACAGGGGGGCCTCCATGCTCTGCCCTGGCTGCCTATAGCGTATCGAGCCAGATTCAAGGTGTTAGTGTTGATCTATAAAGCCCTGCATGGTCTTGGCCCCTCATATCTCAGAGACCGCCTCACCCTCCGCGCCTCAGAGCAATCCCTTTGGTCCACCGGGGGTGCCTTTTTGGAGGTCTCCCCGTGTAAAACGGGGGGCCACAATGGAGAGGGCGTTCTCTGTGGCCGGGCCGCGTTTATGGAATTCCCTCCCGGAGGAGGCTCACCTGGCCCCGGCCCTGTTGGCCTTCCGACGTGTTTGCAAGACGTAGCTGTTTGTCCAGGCCTTCGGAGGGGAGGGTGAGAGGGTGCGGTAGGGGGGCGGGTTGGTTTTAGTGACGTTTTATAAATTGTCGTGGGTCTGGTGTTCTTATTGTTGTTGATTTTTATTATTATTGTGTTTTTATGATGTTGTAAGCCGCCCCGAGATGCTGTAGGCATGAGGGGGCGGCTAATACATTTAATGAAATAAATAAATTAAAAGGGCCTTTGTGTGAATGTGCCCAACACCTATCAACAGCCGATCCAGGAGAAGAATCCAGGAATCCTGCATCCTAATTCACTGCATTAGCAATTAGACTCTCCAGCACTAGAAAAACTATTGGCTTGGGCAGTGGCTCTCAAGTGACTTTTTGCTGTGGCTGCAGTTTTGACAGTTCAAACGTTGATGTGGGTATTTGGATGTGTGGCAAAAATAAAAGAATAAATCATTGCAATATAAAGAACAATATAATAATCATGGCCACCATCATCCCTGCTTTCATTACTTCAAGGCTAAACTACTGTAATGTGCTGTACATGGGGCTGCCCTTGGTGACTGTTCAGAAGCTGCAGCTGGTGCAGAATGTGGCGGCCCAGCTCCTTTCAGGGGTGGATTGCCGTGAGCGCATTACACCTGTGCTCTACAATCTACACTGGCTCCCTATAGTCTTTGGAGCACAATATAAGGTCTGTGTTTGGACCCTTTAAAATGCCTAAATAGCCTGGGCCCCACCTATCTGAGACTGCCTTTCCTTCCATGCTTCACGTCAACCAGGAGCGCTCTCTTGTGGGAACCACCAGCCAATCTTGTCCATACCACGAGGGCCGGCAGGGAAGCATTCTCGGTTGCTGCCCCAGTATTATAGAACACCCTTTCCCTGAAGGTCCGTCAGAGCCTGAGCCTGGTCATTTTCCGGAGGCAGTGTAAAACTTTCCTTTTTGGTAAGGCATTTGGCAGGCGGGGTTGGGGGTGGGGAGGTTAGGGGTGAGGGTGGGTTTTTCTTTGAAGGAAGTTTTTCAATAAAGTTTTGTTGTATTCTGTATTTTATGTAAGCCACCCTGAGCCTTAGGGGAAGGGCGGGATAGAAGTTTGAACTCACTCACTCACTCACTCACTCACTCGCTGGTCGCTGGAACTCAGGTGAGTTCCAGCGACCAGCGAGTGAGTTAGTGAGTCAGGAACTGGTGAGGTTGCAGTTCATCTTCATACTTTCCCAGTTTTCTTGGCTGTCAACACCTGAGGACGCTGTGACCCTCCTGGAGCTTGGCCTTTCTGCCGCCCAAGTTCCAGCGACCTGCAGGCCAAAAGGCGTGCACCATAAGAGCACTCACCAGCAGAATACTACAATAACAGCAGCTAAGGGTAAGCTTAAGGGTACTTCTACCACCTGGTGGCTCCACAGTGGCCAGTAGGTCAGCCACTCTCCACTTCGTTCTTCTCTGTCTCTTCTCTATTACCTATCCTCCCCACAACCATGCCTTCCCTAATCTCTCGCCATCTCTCTCCCTCCGTCTCCCCTTTCCCCCTCTCCCCCCACCTCTTCCTTCCTCTACTTCTTTTCCCCCTGCTCCTCCCTCCCTCCCAGCTCATCACTCCTCTCCAACCTCCTCACACTTCCTCCTCCCCCTTGGCTACTTTCCCCTCCTGTTCCTTCCCCACCCTCCCTATCTCTTGCCTGCTCCGCCGCCCCCTTTCTCCCAATCTTATCCCCATTCCCTGCCTTCCCCGTGATCAGCTCCCATTCTCCTGCTCCCTTTGGAACTGTCGCTCCTCTGCCAATAAAGCACCCTACATCCATGATCTCTTCTTCTCCCACTCCCTCCAGCTCCTTGCTCTTATTGAAACTTGGATCTCCCCCTTTGACTGTCACCCCAGCTACCCTCTCCTTTGGGGGGGTCTCCCCTTTTCTCACCAGCCATGCCCTGAAGGCTGGGGTGGTGGGGTGGGCCTCCTCCTCACTAACTCCTGTCAATTCCAACCACTTTCTCCTCTTCCCCCCCCTTCTCTCCTTCCCTTCTTTGAGGCTCACTCTGTGCGCCTCTACTCCCCCCTCCATCTGTGCATCGCTGTCATCTACCACCCCTCCTGGCTCTCTCTCTTCCTTTCTCTCTGAATTTGAGTCCTGACTCACTTTATTCCTCTCCGACGATACCCCTACTCGCATCCTCGGTGACTTCAACATTCACGTTGATGTCCCTTCCCAGCCCTCCATCTCTTGCTTCCTCTCACTAGCCTCCTCCTTCAACCTCCACCTTTGGACTAACTCCCCCACCCCCAGCCGGCCATTCTCTTGACCTCTTCTTCTCTAGGAACTGCTCTGTCTCTGATCTCTCCTTCGATCCTCATCCCATCTCTGACGGCTTCCTTGTCTCTTTCAATGTCTCCTACTGTCCCCCTTCATCTTCCCCTTCTCCACGTCCCTTCCGTGGCCTGCAGGCCATTAACCCCCTGGACTTTGCCTCCTCTTTCTCCCCCTCTTCTCCGTTCAGTCTTCTCCTCCTCCTCCTCCTCCTCCTCCCCTGACTGCCATTTCTGATTTCAGTGCTTCTCTCTCCACCACCCTTGACTCCCTTGCCCCCCTCTCCTCCTGCCCTGCCCGCTCCCATAACCCATGTCCTTGGCTCACCCCCAGTATCCGCCACCTCCGCTCCTGCACCCATGCTGCTGAATGCCTTTGGCGCAAATCCCACTCTCATGCTGACTTCCTTCACTTCAAA
>QEPC01008173.1:5948544-6020156 GCA_003113815.1 Sphenodon punctatus
TCCTGTCTCACTCCTTCCTTTTGCTTCCAAGCTTCTTGAACGTGTTGTCTACTCCCGCTGCCTTGACTTCCTCTCCGCCAACTCCTCCCTTGACCCCCTCCAATCTGGCTTTCGCCCCCTTCACTCTACTGAAACTGCTCTCGCTAAGATCACCAACAACCTTCTTGTGGCTAAATCTAACCGCCTCTATTCCATTCTTGTCCTCCTTGACCTTTCTGCTGCCTTCGATACTGTTGACCACTCATTCTTGCTGGATTCACTTCACTCCCTTGGCTTCCGTGGCTCCGTCGTTGACTGGTTCTCCTCCATCTCTCTGACTGCTCCTTCAATGTGTTTCTTGCCAACTCCACCTCCTCCCCCCTTCCACTCTCGGTTGGTGTTCCCCCAAGGCTCTGTCCTTGGCTCTCTCTTCTTCTCTATCTATACCCTGTCCCTAGGCAAACTCATTGCCTCCCATGGGTTCCAATATCACCTCTACGCTGATGACACTCAACTCTATCTCTCTACTCCCTCTTTTTCTCCATCTATTCAAGCTCGCCTCACCAGCTCTCTCTCTGACAACTCTACCTGGATGTCTCAATGTCAACTCAAACTCAACATGGCTAAAACTGAATTTCTTATCTTCCCCCCTCATCCTTCCTCTTCCCTGTCGATCCTCATCGATGGGGTCAACATCCTTCCTGTCCCCCAAGCCCGTAACTTAGGCTTCATCTTTGACTCATCCCTTTCTTTTAAACCTTACATCGACTCTGTTGCCAAATCCTGTCACTTCTCCCTCCATAACATTGCTATGATTCACCCTTTTCTCTCTGTCTCCTCTGCAAAAACCCTTGTTCATGCCCTGGTCATCTCTCACCTTGATTACTGTAACCTCCTTCTCACTGGCCTCCCGAACTCTCACCTTTCTCCCCTTATCTCCATACAAAACTCGCCTCGCCCGTCGCTTCGACCATGTGCATCTCCTCCTCTCCTCTCTTCACTGGCTCCCCCTTCCTGAACAAATCCTGCACAAGCTCCTAGTCTTTACCTATAAAGGTCTTCACAACCTTGCTCCCCCCTACCTCTCTGTGCTAATTTCCCTCCGTACTCCAGTCCGTGAACTCCGCTCTTTCTCTGTCCCCTCTCTCGTATTCCCGTGCCTTCCCTGCTTCCCTAACCGCCTTCGTCCCTTCTCCCTAGCTTCCCCCCACGCCTGGAACTTCCTCCCTGCCCACATCTGCCTCGCCCCCTCCCTTCGTACCTTCATATCCCTCAAGACCCACCTCCTCCGCTCTGCCCTCCCTGACTCCTCGCTCCCCTCACCTAACTCCTGCTGAGACCCGCCATTCAGTACAGTCTGTTACCTGAGGTCTGTGTACTTACTCGTATCCTCACCACACGGACCAACCAGCCATCATTCTTGATGTAACCAAACCAAGGACCTCGCATCCTCGTGAATGTTATACTCCTTGTTTCTCCCTCTGTTCTCCTTTGTTCGTCTCCCTCCCCTTCCCCCCGTCTCTCAGATTGCAAGCCCTAGGGCCGGGACCGTGTCTATTCAATTACTTTTTAAAGCACCAGATACAGCAATGGCACTATATAAATGTTTGATAATAATAATAATAATAATTAATAATAAATAAATATAGGCTACTAATAACATCTCTGATTTACGTGGTGGTTATTATTATTTCATGATTTTAAAAAAAGTTTTTTTGTAACATATTTATTTATTTAATCATATTTTTACCCCGCCCCTCCTGAAACAGCTCGGGGACATAAGTCATGTTGCCTGCACATGAAGTCCCTGGTGAATTCATGTGATCGTTGTGGCTGCAGCTGAGAATCAATGGACAAGGGGAAGAAAAATGAATGAAGGTACCTTGACTAGCTCCAGAGCCTGTGGGTTATTAGAAGTTTGCACATTCACAGAGTTCGTGTTTAGCCCATTCTGAGGTTGAGACCATATTTCAGCTGAACACTGAAGAAATACAACTACAGCTTATCATTTCTGTAATGCTACTAGGTGTACGCAGCACTTTTCAGTCACAGATAGGTCCCTGCCCAGTGGGCTTACAATTTAAGATAGACAAGGGTGAGGGGAACATAGGGACAGATATACACACATTCCTGTTTTACAGATAGGGAACTGTGGCTGAAACTTGCCCAAGGCCACCTAGTGAGTTCATGGCTAAGACAGGATTTGAACCCTGGGCCAAGTCCAGCACCTTAGCCACTACACCACACTGGCCCTCTCTAGAATGAAAGGTTGTGACTTGCCCAAGGCCACTCAGTGAGTTCATGGTGGGGGCAGACTTGAACTGTGACTTCTTCCGTTCAAGTCCACCGCACTGGCTCTCTACAACTAAACTATGATGGAATATGAGTCCATCTAAGTAAAACCTCTTTTCTTTGTTTCTTTCTGGGTTTTAAAAAAATTCCTGCTTATGTTCTCTATGTAACTGCGACAAAAGTTGCTTAAAAGATATAATGGCAGCTGTCCAGCTGGCCTTGGGTACTACAGCACTGTGTACTACTTTGAGTTCTTATAGCAGCAGGAGCTGAGACCTGCAAAGAGTTCAGTCATCAGACTTGAAAGGCAGAGTGCAGAAGGCATTGTGCTTTTGCATCCCCTGGTGGATGGTTGGAGAATAGTTGAGCAATCTTTGGGTGAAAACAGACATGACACTAACTCCACTTGAACACAGCTTTAACATTCCTTATGCATGTTGCAGGGCTGCATAGGACACCAACACAGCCCTGCAACATGCATAAGAAATGTTAAAACGGTGTTTAAATGGAGTAAGTGTCATGTCTGTTTTCACTCTTTCTCTCAGCAGAAGAAAGACCTGATTCTGCAAACCTCTTGTTTATGTTAAGAGGTGACATGAAACACATTTTTTTTGGTGAAAGTTAATTATTTATTAATTTTGTATTTTCTATCATAGTTCCTATGAGGAAAGACAAACAAGGGGGAAAGAATAGCATGAGCAAAGAAAGAGGAAAAAGAAAACAAAAAGGGAAATGTCAGAGGTAAATGTTAAAGAACGAAGAGGGGGAAAACCTTTCCCTTCTGAAGAAAAGCTGACAAAGGACTAAAAGTTTCCATCTAGGAATTAAGGGAAAGGAGAGAGAAACCCTCTCCTCATAAGAAAAAACCTAACAAAGTCCAAAAGGCTTCTGAGGATAAGCAATGCATACAGGACATGGTAGTTTTTGCCGGGTTGTGAGAGACCTGTCTTTAGATCAGAATAGCAGAATTTCCTATCTGTTCAAAAGTAGGTGAAATGTGCAAATATCTGCAACTGAACCTATGATATTGATGTGGAAAATCATCAAATTTGCTTCCCATCTGTATGCAATGAACATGGAACTCTTGAGGCTGGCAGTCCACTTGTATTTTAAAGGTGCTTCTCAGAGTATGCAAATAAACTTGAAAGTATGGAGGACTGAAGGATCCATTTGTAAGAGAAGCAAGCACAGAGTTAATTTGATGATGTAACAGTAATCCCGTGTGTGAATATTCTAAAAGGGGGAGGGGGGGAAGGTATTTATCAAAGGACACAATGTTTTAATTTGGAAAGGTGTGTTTTAGCTTCAGCTCTAATTTATTTGAGAAATCATAATGTAGACAGGGTAAGGCTGACTTTTGCACGGAAAGTTTAAAATGTCTCGTACTGCTGTTCTACGTAGGGGTACATTTTCTCCCGAAGAAATTACATTGATGTCAGAAAGGGACTACTTCAGTGAAAGCTCTAGGTTAGAGAGTTGTTGCAAGCAGGTGCTTTCAGTTGTGGTCTCTATAGATCTGACTCTAGAAGAAGATGTGAATTCCTAAAGAGAGACCTTGTGTCTCAGGGCCAACTAAAAGCAGGATTGGGCCTTCGGGGCGACGTTTGTTGTGATAGGAGAGGGAAGGAGAATTATCTGATGCAAAGAAAGGGGAAAGCAAGTTCTTAATAAGTTTGGATTCTTAGGGCTCTATTATACACAAAGAAAGGGGGAAAGTACTACCCAGCATGTTTAAAAATCACCTCTGTTGTTTGTGAGTGATGATGTAAGAAGAACTCCATTTGTCCAACAGCAAGAGGTAATCACTTGAAAAATATTATCTGTGCTCTTCTTGCCAAGAGGTGTTTAGACCTTGGACTATTGAACTGATTTATCAGGCAGCAGGTTAAAAATAATCAAAAGGAAGTGTTTTCCCCACACAGCGCACAATTAACCTGTGGAACGTATTGCCGTGGGATGTTGTGAAGCCCAATTATATCAACAAATTCAAAAAAAGGGGATTAGATAATTTCTTGGAGGTAAGATCCACCAATGGCTATTAGATAAGATGGTCAAGGGATGCAGCTTTCGACTGCCAGAAACGGTAATAAACAACAGGGGATGGCTGACTTTATACTGCGCTAAATGGACTTTTGGCTGACCTAGCGTGGCAGCTCTTGTTGCTGTATTCTTATATGTGATGCCAGTAGATATTTTGCTGAGGGAACAGTATTTTCTTTTTTCTTTCTTTCTTTTTTTAAAGAGGAAAGTAGAGATTAATACTGGCTAAATAATATTTTTGTTGTTAGTAAAAAGGTATGCTCGGTCACAAACCTGAATAGTATGTAAGAGCGTAAAACACCATAAAATATGGTAGTTGTCGCATGTGAGTTTGTGTATG
This sequence comes from Sphenodon punctatus, assembly GCA_003113815.1. Lineage (NCBI taxonomy): Eukaryota > Metazoa > Chordata > Lepidosauria > Sphenodontia > Sphenodontidae > Sphenodon > Sphenodon punctatus. The sequence continues at coordinate 5,953,196 of QEPC01008173.1, forward strand.
GGAAGGGAGGCAATGTACAGGAAAAATAACATACTGGCTCATGATCCAAAGCGCTACATTTTGCAACACCACTTCTGCTGCATTTGGTATAATTGCTGTAGTCTTATTTTTTTTAGGAGGTGGCTGTATGTTTTAAACACCATGTGTGGGGTTTTCACTGGAAGAGAGGAGTGGCAGAGAGGCGTGGTCAAAGAAGCCCAAATAGAACTGAGACTATATCCTTACCAAAGGCTCCCTACCTAGCTCAAACCACAGGCATGGCAATCCTGTGAGTTAACACACATCTATATTACTCAATCTATGTTTCTGGCTTCTTACATGCCTGAACAAGAGCTGGTGTGACCACAGTGCTCACAAACTCTCTCTAACAGAAATTGGTCCAATAAAAGGTATCCTTTAAATGACTTTGTTTTTGACACAAACGATGATTCTCACGAGGTATATTGACCCTCCTGGTTTTATATCCCCCCCCCCCCCATGTTTGAAGCAGTTTGAACTCCATTATGATTTTGGGTTGAAACAAATGGCATGATAGCCACCCATATGTGGGTGAGTGTGCACCTGGTCGTTTAAAAGGTTGACCTCTACCTTGAACATGGGAGGCGGGGAACACCGTGCAGGCTAATGCATGCCCACATGTTGATATGCAGGCTAATGTGTGCCAACACATGGGTGTGCCACTTGCTGGGGGGAAAGTAGCTGCTGGCGGTGCTTGGTGCTCCCGCCAGGAAAAGAGGCTGGAGCGGCTGCCCGCTGGAGAGACGGGCCAGAGGGACACGGAGCTGAGTGTGCATGTCTCACACTTCACCCATGTCATGTTTATTAGGTTTTGGTACTTGCAGGATGTAGGTGAGTGTAACACGGGGCTATCGTCCTGTTTGTTAACATCCATTGACCTACGTTTCCAAAGGCCACCCGTGCCCTTTGTTTGCGTTCTTTTCTGTATTCTTTTCTGTAGACACATGAAAATCTTCTCTGTACATACATATGTTTTATTAGGTTATTCACCATTCAAAAACATCTTAAAAAAACATACAATTGAAATAAAAACGTATCTGTTAAAATCTGCAGAGCATTTTTCTTCTACGAGAAACACAAAGTACAAATACAGCTACAGCATAATCAATCACGTGGGCATGAAATGACATTTTCATTAGGGATGTGCAAACAGAACCAGGTTCGGATGTTCAGCCTTTCGGTGGTTTGGGTCGAACATTGAGTTCGGAATCGGTATTTGGGTCGGTCGGGCTCGGTTCGTTCTTTAGTTCGGTGCAATCCGGAACTGAAAATGACATTTGGTTTTTGAAATAAATGGAAAAAACTGAAAAACATTTCAGGCTATAACATTTTTGTTTCCTGTTCATTTTTGATGAGATTTGGGGAGAGTGTACCCCCAATGGAGGGCACTATGTGTTGCAAAATTCGGAATGATTAGATAAAGGGAACCGATTTCAAAAGCAATTGAATATTGTGATTTTAAGAAAAGCTCCATACACATTCATGGCTACAACTTCTTTATCTTGCATCCAGTGTTCATGAAACATATGCATATTATGTCCCTCCATATGCTTAATACTTCTGCCAATTTTCAGAAAGAGTGGATAAAGGGTTCCAAGGGTATAAGACATTCACCTGAAAATACATTTCCAGCTGTAACATTTTGATATTCCATTCTGTTTACAGGATATTTGGCAAGAATGTATCAAATACCTTTCCTGCCATTTTAGCAAATGTACAGGAGATTTTGATAAAGGGACCCAATTATATAAGCAATTGATGTTGTCCCTGTGAAGATCATTATTCAGATGAATATCAGCATATTCAGTGCCAGTCAGAGGCAGGCACCCTGCATGGCAGGGGGAGAGAGACTGTAGGAGGAAGGATGTGGAGCAACCCCAAAGACTGACAGACACATTCAATGGCCAAACACATTACTGCAAGCTTCTAGCTTTACAGGACCAATTGGTAGTGGCTTCGAGGTGGGCATAGGGGGCGGCCCTGTGGCGGGCATAAGCAACATAACTGGGACTTCTGAGATAGCATCCCAGCAGTCAGGAGACATAGTTTAAACACATCCAGGCTGGCCAATTATCATCACAATCACATCCTGCAGCACTGAGACAGAGGACATAAGAGAATCTCTATTGACTCTTTCCTAAACAGATGCTTCTGACTTCCCAGAAACAAGTGGGGGAGATATGTTGGGATGGTCCCAGCACAGAATGAGGATATTTGGTTGACATTTCTGTTGGCCAATTCGCATCACAAACCGATCTTATACCACAGTGACATAAGAGAATCCCAGGCATAGGCCCCTTCTCTACATATGTTGTACAGGCATATAATATTGGGACCCTTTATAAAATCTTTCTGATATTTGGGAGAGATGATCATGAAAGTGTAATATATAGCCCTGCCAAATTTCATGTACACTGGTTGGACTACAAGGATGTTATAGTCAGACATACATTTATATGTTAATTGCTTATACCACCAAGACCTTTTTTCCAAGCCTTCTGAAATTTGGCAAAGATACTAAATATGGGAAGGAGTATAAACTGGACAACTTTCACCTACATTAGATGTGAGGAAAAGAAGTTACAGCTAAGAATGTATATGTAGAATATTGCAAAATACAATAATTCAACTGCTTCTAGAATCAGATTCCTTTATCCAATCATTTTGAAATGTGGTACACATAATGCTTTCCATTGGAGGTATAGGCACGCCAAATGTCAGCCACATAGCATAAAAAAACAAAAAAGTTACAGCCGATAATGTGTTTTCCACTGAAACCAATGGAAATTCAATTCCGAACTCACCAAACACATCCGAACTGAACGTTCGAATTCGAGTTCGGTTCGCACGTTTGGTTCGGTTGACCAAACTATTTGAGTTTGGTCCAAACTCCGAACTTCCAAACCGCGTTCGCCCATCCCTAATTTCCATTGATTTCAAAGGGGGCAGTGTTTCATCCATGCTGTCAAACACAGGCTTTCCCTGGAGCCAGTGGGATTTTGCCATGAAATCCAGTGAGAGCAGGATGGATCAGTCCCTCCCTGAATTTGTCTAAAGCTATCTGCCCCAGGCAAAAGGCAGAAGCTGTTTGAAAATGGCATATTTGTAGGTTTTGGAAAGGCCAAAAGAAATTCTTTAGCAGAGGGAGAGAGGGTAAATAAGCAACTTGAAAAGAGAGGCAGATATTCATTATGTTTCAGACAACATTGTTGTTTGCTGATGACATGCTGCATCCCCACTGACAACTATAATTTGCAAACTGGGCCCAACCAGAAAGACTTTAGAATAAGCCAAGCAATTACTTCTTCTTGAGTTGCAAGTGTGACATCATATGTGGAAAACATGCCTCAGCCTTCAGCTAACAATACACATGGTCTTTCTGCCTGTAGCATCACCAGGGCACTGAATCATACTGGACATGGACTGTGTAACAACCAATATTCTGTGACCAAAGGAACCTAACGAATCCCAAACTCCAGTTCAAAGTGTCAAAACTGGCAGCTAGAAACGAAACTTCATATGAAAGGGTCTGCTTTCACACCCCATGATATTACTGGGGTGCAGTATCCTTATGGCCTCATGGGTGCCAAATATAGAGGAAAGGGGATTTGGGATTGGAGCCCCCCAGCTGAAGTGCCCAAGGTGGTGGCACTGTGGCAGGAATAGGGTTATAATGGTGTGAAGAAAGGACCAGAGGCCAAAAGAAAAATAAATCCATAGTAGTGGGAGTGAAGGGGCAGGCAGAACCCAGACTTGGGGACCAGTGGCTTACCCCACGGTGCTAGCAACAGCCTGGCCTGGAACAAGGTGGGCAGGGTGGCTATGTTGCCCCTGCTGCTGTCACCTAAGGTCCCAGGCCACCCTGTGCTTGCCTGCCTCTCACTCCCATACCTGTCTAGGTGGTGCAGCAGTGACTGTGCCCTTTGAAGTGTGCGTTCCCGCCGTCTGCCGGGACCAGCAGGTCAGAGCCCCATGCATGCTGGGCCATGAAGGGGCGGGGGAGCTTCTCTCTGTTGGTTGTCTGTATCGGTGTGTCCTCCCGTGCCGCAGGGAGCGCCCTCATCCCCAGGAAAAGGAAAGCCCCGCACCCAGTCTTATGGTTTTCTAAGACTCATTCGTTTCACAGTAGCTTTGGAGTTTTTGAGGTTGACGGGGCTCTGCTCTTAGGCCCTTTTCACATGGGCACCTCACCCCACCCCCCTGTGGGGGGCACCGTGCAAACACTTCGGCGGGTATGGGGGGGATGGGTCGGCGCCCGTGGGAACACGGTGGGCGGGGGGTGGGAGTGTGTGTGCGGCACTCCCGCGCTCCACCCACCTCCACCCATCTCCCACGCACAGAGCAACGGGCGCCAATGCCCGATGCTCTGCGTGTGGAGGTGGGTAGGGGTCTGTGAGAACGCACCTCCACGTGCTGTCCACACATCCCCCCCACCCTCTGCGGCCCGTGTGAAAAGAGCCTTTGTTCCAAACCCTCAGTTGGTCTAAGAATAATAGCAACAAATTATTACTTTGTTCAGAAAACACAAGAATTGCATCACCTTGTTTTTCTGAGGCTTTATGCATTTTTCAGTATGCATTTGGAGGTTGTCTGAATCTATAAGAAATATAGCTCAGCAACATACAAACAAAGGACTCTTGTAGTGAATAACAGCCTCCCAATGGGAGCGAGGGGAGGCTCCATGATGTAGGCCAGAGGTAGGGGACCTGTGGCAGCTGATGAACCAAATCCATCCTGTGATTTTTAATTTTTTTAAATTATTATTATGTGACCCCTTTCCTATTCCTGGCTCTGACCCTACTCTCAAGCACTGAAAGAGTAAGGTGACAGGGGTGTGTGGAATACAGAGACAAGGGCATGCAGTCCAGAAGAGTGGATGGATCATATGCATAGATCCATGATCTGGACGTTTCCCCTTCCTTCCCCAATCCTGAGCACAGCCCTCAAGCATCCTTCACCCCCAGCTCCTATCTGGCCCATCAAGCTTGTTCTGTTTTTAAACTGGCCCTTGGGAAGTAAAATGTTTCCCACCACAATGCAGGCTATTTACAACTAGACTGAGACTGAAAAAAGCAGTCTTACAACATGAGAGAGAAGAATGAAGGCACTGACCCATTGGGACACTTACGTTGATGCTTACATTTAAGCTCCCGAATAATCATGTAGAAGTCATGAGAGCTACTTACGTTGTTAAAAAAAACTAAGCATGTGCTAAAGTTCTTGGTCCTCCAGAGTAGAGTGGAGAGTGACATGCAGCCTTGGCGGGGGAATAATCTTTGACTAGACGCATAGTCTTTATGCCTCTGAAGGATCAAAAGCTACGTGTTTTGCAGGGCTGGGGCTCACATGTCCTACCGGGGATTTTTCAGTGCTGTGCTGTAATGGGGCTAGTGGAAAATTGTCCTATTATGTCTATTCGTTAACCCAATGGGGAAACGGCTTTACTGGGCTTGACTTCATGGCAAAGCTTCCAATGTATCTGTCTGTTCTTTCATATCATGCTTCTATTGTAATATTCAACTAGTTTGCCTTAAAGTTTGTGGGCTTTTTGTTTACAAACAAAACAGGAGCAGGCATTGTGGGTTTTGAGTCTCCAAGGGATACAGAACTGGGACTTAGCAAGCATACACAACAGTATGGGGTTTTGGTGCCCAGTGTCAGTTTTATACTACTATCACAAAACAGTGGCTGCTCTGTATCTGTATTAATACAGATCTTTACAGAAAACTATAATAAAACAGAATTCTGTTGTAAACAGACATTAAGCGCTGTGTTTTTAGACACTGTTTTTGCTTTGTTTTTCATTCATTGCACTGAAGCATTCCCAGGGTGCGTTTTCCAAGTCGTAAAATGGCATGAATCTCCATGGAAACAGCTCTAGAAGGGCCTCTCCCTTCCAGAGACATGTTCATTCCTGAACACAGAAGGAGTGAAACAATAGGGAGGAGGGTGCAGAAAGAGCTCTGTAATCCTTTGAAAATGACCAATCACTTTGCACTTTCAACACTCAGAGAAGTGCAGAGCGCCCTTGCAAGCAGGGATGTTTTCTTCTCCCACTGTAGGGTAATGCAGAAGATGATAGAGAGGGGGTACAAGAGGTGCACATTTGACTGGGGGTTTTATGCAAATCAAGAGGGATTTCCAATACCATAGAGGGTAAAACCCCAATAAAACTGTGTGCTGCTATCTGCCAATACATCACTCTGATCCATGGAGGTAAGAAACCAGGTGGTGACAACATGCAAAGACTGATTGCTTTCTATTTCAGTTTTTACTTTCGCTTTCAATTTTCGCTATAGGCACTCAACAAAGTATACAATTTGCTTAATAAACTCAGCATTCTGTGCATAGCAAAAGGTTAGTTCCAGCCAACAAGTGCTGGCAGGTCTAAACCCAGGTATGGACCTTCGTATATGGGCTGGGATAGCAGGCACTGGACTGCCTCCTGGAGTCATAGTAGCCCAGAAGAAAGAAACAGATGAGGCGACAGCTTCTTCCCATGGTTTGCCGCAGCTGAGAGTCATGACAGGGAGCATGATACTTAGAAAGGGGGAGGGGGTGGATCGCAGTGGGGAAGAACGCCCGCCCATTTACTAGGCTTGTAACGCTAAACTTGTGAGTGGTGGCTGCACAGACTCCAGGGGGCTCTCTCTTGTTATCTCTGCCGCTTCTCAGCTGGCCTGCGGTTTCCTGCCATGGCCAGCTAGGAGCACTCAGGCCAGGCTAATTGGCCCAGTTAACCCTTTCTGGGCTTGGTTCAATATCTGCTCCAGAAGCAGGAACCCCCACAAAGACCTACTCAGCCCTATTCCAGGTTTGGTCCTGCAAGAACCTGCAGTAACCTGTTACAGGGGGAAAATAAAATTCAGGAATTTCTGCTCTGAAAATACAGGGCTCTGGCATCCTCCGTGTCCAGCTACTGGCCTGCAACTTGGTTTCACATACTGCTAACAACTCGATCACAATGAAACTGGGAGATATTCTCCTCGTGGGGGGTTATTCTACCACCATAATTTTGTGGGGTTTTTAACAGTAAATGGTGAGAAAATATCAAACAGCAGGTTGCGGTTTTCTAAGGCCCTTTTTAAACAGGCCACGGCTGGGAGGGTGATCCGTGGGTGCACCGCTGTGGGGGTGTGCACATGGGCACACACCAATCCCCCCTCGCATCTCTCTGCACAGAGCAAGCTGCATTGTTGACTGCTGCGTGCGGGGGATGGGGGATGCGTGGGTTGTAGGAGGACCCACCCACGTGCTTACATGAGATGCTCCCATGCGTGGATGATGGGTGTCCATGGGGGGGGGGGGGGGGGGGNTAAAAAGGGCCTAAGACAGAGCTTTAGCTTTCTGTTTATTATTCGGCCCTGCTGAGCAGAAAAGAGAGGACAGTTTATGTTTTTTTCAAAATGTTCTGATTTTGAAACCAGTTTGAGGGCAGTGTAGAATTGTAAGAAAGAGGGATCTGCATTTGGGAACAGCATGTAATGCAATTATGCAGGGGAGGTATCCTTTTAGACCCTGACCGTCAACCAGAAAATCACTAATAACCTCATCAAAATCCCATTGACCTAATCGAAACTGAAGTCTTACCACTGACTTCAACACATGGGCACTGGGAAGGGGCTCCAAGGGAGCGCAGGTGCACCCCCTTGGCTCCCTCCTGACTCCACCCCTTCCACGTGCCATAATATCATGGCGCTCAGAAAAGGGACACACGGATGTCAGAAAGGGTGGTGTGATGGGGGTCCACGCCCCTTTCTGACATGACCACGCCCCTTTACCAAGCATTAGGATATCAAAATGCTTAGAAAGCAAGCAAAGCAGTGGAGTGAAGCGGCTCTCTCCCACCATGCCCCAGACCCTAAGCCACCCCAGAACTTAATTCTGCTGGTGTCCTTGCTTCAGGGAAAATTGAACTGAGCCCAACATACAGTCCCACAAAATGCTGAGTATCTTCAGTTCACATTGAGAATTATGACCACAGATCACTTCACAGGATCCAGATTACTGACAAGAGATGGTACTATATACACATTAATCACCTTTGCAAAGTAACTGTACACAGAAGCAATCCAAGACGGAAGAGCCATTTTGTAGGGATGTGCAGAGCAACAGATAACTGTATCTGGATTTCCTTTTCTGAGCAATAGCTTTCAAAGTAGCAGCAGGCAATCTTCGTGAGGTTATGTCTGCCAGCAGGGTAGAGTGGTGACTTGGCGAGATGCGAATCTTTGGGAGGGAGGGAGGGCAGACTGGTGAGGTGCGGATCGGAGGGTTTGGTTGCCAGAAGCCATAAGAACATAACTAGTGCCGTACTGAGTCAAACCAATGGTCCATCAAGCCCAGCATCCTGTCCTCCGACAGTGGCCAATCTCAATTGCATGGGAGAAGAACCAATGGTCACAATGGGCAATCCATTCCCTGTTGTTCACTCCCAGCTCCCAACAGTAAGGAGTTCATCCCATAAGCTACTTGGTTAATAGCCATGAATGGACCTACTCTCTAAGAACTTATCCAGTCCTTTTTTAAACTCAGCTACACTACTGGCTCTAACAACATCCTCTGGCAACAAATTCCATAGGTTAAGTATATACTTTCTTTTATTTGTTTTAAATCTGCCAGCAGCTAGTTTCATGGAGTGTCCCCTAGTTCTAGTACTATTTGAGAGGGTAAATAACCGTTCCCTATCTACTCATTCCACACCACTCAAGATTTTATAAACCTCTATCATGTCCCCTCTCAGTCTTCTCTTCTCTAAGCTGAAGAGACCCAGCTTTTCAAGCCTCTCTTTGTACGGAAGCCATTCCATAGTACCTTTATCATTCTCGTTGCCCTTCTCTGTACCTTTTCTAGTTCGGCTATGTCTTTTTTGAGATGGGGCAACCAGAACTGCACACAATATTCGAGGTGCGGTTGCACCATTGATTTCTATAGAGGCATTATGACAGCCTCAGTTTTATTCTCTAACCCTTTGCGAATAATTCCTAACATTCTGTTCGCCTTTTTGACTGCTGCAGCACACTGAGCTGAGAATTTCAGTGTATTCTCCACAATCACTCCCAGATGCTTTTCCTGAGTAGTAACTCCTAGCTTAGTACCCAACATTTTGTACTCATAGTTTAGGTTATTTGCCCCTGTGTGCATCACTTTGCACTTGTCCACATTAAATCTCATCTGCCATTTAGATGCCCAGGCACCCAGTCTCATAAGATCCTGTTGCAGCCCTTCACAGTCGGCTCATGTTTTAACTACCTTAAATAACTTGATGCCATCTGCAAATTTGATCTCCTCACTCTTAACGCCCTTTTCCAGATCATTAATAAATACATTAAACAGCACCGATCCCAATACAGATCCCTGAGGCACACCACTTTTTACATCTCTCCATTGTGAAAACTGACCATCCAGTCCTACTCGGTGTGTCCTACCCTTTAACGAGTTACCAATCCATAGTAAGACATATCTTCATCATGAAGATTCACACCTCACCTACTGCTCGGTCTAGCCTTGGCCTGCGCACACATACAGGGTGGTTTACACAAGTGCCTACCCTCCCATCACCCAGTCAGCATGTATGTTGCAGGGCTGAATAGGGTGCCAATGCAGCCCTGCAACATGCATGACGGGTGGGGAGACACTTGTCTAAAAACATCTGCACCCCCTGCCCCGCTAGAAGATGCGGATTACTAGTCGTTTTGAAATATAATATCCCTCTTCTCGTTCTCCCCTCTCAAACTGGACCCTGCCTTCTTGCTTTTCTGACCAATACTAAATATACTGCTGGTGCCTCCCTAAGGATAAGCTTCACATATCCTGTACCCCAAGTCACTTGTTTCCTGAAACCCAAGAGATGAATCTCCATCATCCGATCAAGGCACTCCTGGTGACTCTGAGGGTATCCTTTCACTGTCATCAGGGCAGCAATGAGAAAAAATGGCAGGAAAGGTCCTGCCTCCGTTAGTGATTGCCTTAGTACTGGCAGTGCAGAGATGTTCAGAAAAGTCACGATCTCGTTCACATCCCACTGTCTCATCTTGTCCAGAGCTCCCACTCTTCCATTTTGCTGAACTTTGAATTGCAGCAGGGTTGTGCGGTGTCTGCACGCCATCATGTGTACATACAACCCCATTGTGTGCATGTGCCACCCTATGAGCAGCTAGGCTGCCTTGGAAGATGGGTCTGATAGTTCTGTCTCTACATCAGTGTGTGTGTGTGTGTGTGTGTGTGTGTGTGTGTGTATCCATCACCCACCACCACCACCAACAACTTCTATGGGCTCCATACTGCAGGCAAGCATAACTCCCACAGACAAAAGCTGAAGGCATTCGGCTTTTCTGGGCAAACAACTAGGGATCTGTGAATGCGGTTCGGAAGTTCGGACCGAACTCGAATAGTTTGGTCGACTGAACCGAACTTTCGAACCGAACTTGAATTCGACCAAACTGTTCGGTCGAATCTGAACCAGTTTGGAAGGCCCCCCCAAAAAATGGTTTTGAATGTACGAACTTGGTTCGGAAGTTCGGAATTTGACCGAACTCGACTAGTTCGGTTGACTGAACTGAACTTTCAAACCAAACTCGATTTTCAAACTGAACCAAATTTCCGAACTCGGTTCTGTTCGCACATCCCTACAAACAACCCACAGTAATAGCTTTCTGTGGCGTTATGACCCTGCATGCTTGTTGCAAGCAAAAACTGTTGTTTTCAAAAAGTAAGAAATTATAGCTTTTAACCAGTGGGTAGCTTTGCTTCCACATACATTCTGAGAACAGTGACCTTTGCTTCCTTGCAGATCCCCCCCCATCTGCCTGTTTCTCAACATTCAGTGCTCCCCCCAACTAAGAATTTCCATGCTTCCGTAGTGCTAACATATAGAATGTTTTTAGATGAGTTGACATGTGCACTGATGTTCTTGTGACAGAAATGTCTGTGCAGTTTAGTAGCCACCTGGATGGGCAGTGCCATTGCAGCAACTACCTCCCCCCGCCCCCCCAGCATAAGATTTTTTTTCAACCCATAGCCGACTCTCAGCAGCTGGCCACCCACCTCGGGGCAGACGTAGGCCCACATCTGGCAGGAATGGAACAAACTCAGGTGAGTCCCAGGCCAAAGCAGGTCGATATGGGCTACTGTAATGTCTGTTTCCACCCTCTGTGTGGTTACTTCTTGTTAAAAGAGAATTTATGAACTGTTTTTAGTTTGACTATTTTGTGGTCTGCATTCATCGGAAAATATTATGTTACTTTGCAATGCCGTGGAAAAATAGGGAAGTGATGATGTAAAATAGACTAGGGCATTGTAATGATGTCTGCGGTCTCTGTCATCCACATTGCCTGTACCATACAAGCTCAACACCTTGTTCAAATTATGGGAGAAAAGGTGGTTGTTGTGTTGTGCTTTGTCTCCAAAAGTAATTGATGGAGACAAAGTAGTTCAGGTGATTGATTGATCTAACTTCCATCAGTGAGAACATGCAAGCTTTTGGCTCACATGAGGTGTGTTGCTTGTATACGCTCTCCAGCCGAAATTGTTGGAACAATCAAACATTTCATCTGAGCTGGTTTGTTTCCATCTCTTGGTCACATTAATGCAGACATATATCAAAATGCATATCAAAATGAAGAACAAAGAGTGGTTTTTTGGTTAACTCTCCAATATGATTCCTATTGAAAATATGCTGAAAATGCTGTCAGCAGATGAAAAGATTAAAGCAGGGATAGGAGAAACTCAGGTCGTGGGGCCAAATGCAGCCTATGGATTGTTTTCCTTTGACTCCTTTCCAGTTCCTTCCCTCAAGCACCGGAAGCATGAACTGAGGAGAAGCTGAGATGAGGGCATGTTCTCTAGGATTGGAGATGGATCCATGACGCAGCTCCATAGTCTAGACTCCTTCCTTTCTCCCACTCGGAACACACCCTCATCCCCACCTTTTATTTGGTCCTTGGATTGTGTACTAATTTTCAAAGTGGCCCCTGGGAGGGAAAAGGTTCTCCACCCCTGGTTTAAAGTTTTGGAGAGATGCTGCAACAGTGCAGCGAAGTATGGAGTTGAGTGCAAACCTGTAGTCTTACAGCAACAAACTGCCTGCAGCAGAATTATTAAAGTCAAACTGATTTACTGTAGTGCACGATCACTCTTTCTTTTTAATACACAAACAGTAGAGCAAATAGCTGAGCCCCAGGCTGTAGTCTCACGCAACAGCTGTTTGAGGATATGAACATAAGTAGTGCCATACTGGGTCAGACCAATGGTCCATCAGGCCCAGCATCCTGTCTGTCATGGGTTGGAGGTCTTTACCAGGTTTGAGTGACTCAGTTTCCCTTGCGTATAGCCCACTTGAACCAGTTTTCCTCTCTGGCTGGTTCAAACCTGCCGCAGGGACAATCCCTCTGTCACTCAAGGGCCCGATCCTTCCCGTTTACAGACTCTTTAATCTCTGGGTTCGCAAGAGCTTGAGAACTCTTTTTGCTCACTTGTGTTCCAATGTTAGACACAGACACTTCTTCATAAAGATAAGAAGTAAGTTTATTGATTACATAAGCAAGATAGTTGATACAGAGTGGTTACTAGAAATCAAAGGTAAATATAACGCATTCCTGATCTATACTGGTTGAGTTCCTAAATAAGCATCTTACCCTACAAAGGTCCATAAGTTCCTCTCAGTCCTTGATGTAAGCGACTGGGCCTTCTGCCTTAGAGTTGCTAGAGAGCAAAGTCCTGTCTCTCAGTTCATGGTTTCCAGCCTTGCTGGCTGCAAGATGGTGAGTGAGTTCCTGATAGTCCCTGTCCCCTCTGGGGTACAACTCCTTATATCCCCAGGAGGAAACTCCTCGTATCTTCTCGAGGCTTCTAGAATTCCTTTTGTTGTTGCTATCAGCTTTCTGTGTCTCTTGCACGTAGGCAATGGCTGCCTGCATTAGCATATAAATGTCTCTGGCCATGTCTCTGGCCACCCGTCTGGGGCAATCAACAAAACTGTCTTTCCATTTCCTGGAGCTTGGTCACGTGTCACAGCTCTGATTTGGGTTTTACAGTTCTTAATTGTAACATTACATACATGTGGAACCTTTTGCTTTACATATTTACTAGACTTGTAGTCTACATGTAGGCCAGTATCACACGTGTGTGACCCTATGTTCCTCCGTGACAGCCCCCCTGTAAGACAGCATGTGCAGTGGGCACGACAGAGTCCCGTAACATGCTTAGACTGGTGTGTCCTACCGGTGTGTGTAGGGATATGCAACCCCCCTACCTCATTTCCATGTGTTTGAATCCTATTAAAGTTAGACCTTTGGTTTTCCAAACCCTCTGTCAGCCCTGTGGGGCTATCATGTTCACGTGTTTTCCACCATGTCGTAGTGGAGTGATCCTCAGGATTCAGTATTTCTGGGTTCACTCTCTTGTAGGGGTATACCCTGAGGTGTCTGAATAAGACTGTGACAAATGGGTGGGAACGCCATGTTAACAACCTTTGTTCCCCAGTTACAAACTTTGGCCATGTTTCCAGATTATCTGGCAGCCTGTTTCTTATTGGCTGTATGTCTGTTCCCCATGTCATAACTTCTTTGTCTGATTTACCTGGGCTATCCAGACTGTAGATCAGAAGTATTATTAGGAGACAAAAGAGGGAGTGTGGAGTAAGTGTGGTACCTTTTACACTACTGAGCACCCCCTTTGTGTTGTCTGTGTAACTCTGAATTTGAAAACACTTTTCACCAGGAGCAATGTTGTAATTCCCAGTGAGTAGACTGTTGTTCTGTGGCATTTGCATTTCCCCCATGGCTGTGATGCTGTGTGTGGATGTCTTTGCATTCAAATCAATCACCCAGTCAAACACTGTTTCTGTGGAGGGGCTATTGTGAGCAGCCTTTCTTGTGCCCTGCCCCCAAGTTCTGTTTGTACCTCCAGGATCCCCTGGGTCTGTATAACCATGTATTTCTCCTTCTTGGGAGTCTGACTTTGTGACATGGGTGTGAGAACCCCCAAGTATCCCTTCAGACCTCCCCACACAAAACTCCAGAGGATTCAGTTTACCAAGTGCAGCGGCTTGACCCTTGACATTATTAACCGTTTCCTCCCCTCCAGTCTCTACTTCAGCAGCGTTTCCCTGCTCCTTCTTAGTTAAGGCAGAGGCACACAGTTCACTCTTAGACTGATGCTCCTGCCCCTTTAGGATTACAGGGTGGTGCATTTCTACCCCTGGGGAAGAGACACCCATTGTTTCCCCCTCCATCCTGGGAAAGGTTTCCTGCACCTTCCAGCCTTCTCTTAAAGTAGGATCCTCCACCTCCCAGCTTGCCTGTAACCCTTTTGGTTCAGTTAGCCGCTTCCCCCCTTCTTTTAAGGTAGGACAACAAACCTCCAGGACATCCTGTAACCCCCTGGTGTGAGTAGGGGTGTCTGCAGCCTCTAACTCTCCCCCCACGGTGGTTACTCGGTTTGATTCTGCAGAATTTGGTCCCTCCTGTGTAAGGTGGGGTGCCAAGTCCTGGGCTTCAGAATCAGGTTGACCCATTGGCTTCACTCCTTTTGATTCCCCATGTGAGATGGGAACATGCAGTTCACCCCCCTGAGTCTTGTCCTCCCCATGCCTTCTGGCTGGTTTGGGGACTCCTCTGGGGTTTTCCTGCCCCTGAGTGGAGTTCACAGGTTGGGGTGCAGGATCTGTAAAGCCTTCCTGTAACCTGTCCCCTCCACTAGGGTTGCTCTGTCTCCCCATGTTCCAGGGGTAGAGGTGCAACTTGTTTAGGGCTCTCTGAGTCTTGTTGTCCTTCTCCCTCCCTTCCTGGGTTGCTCTCCGGCTCCCCGTGTTTCTGGGATTTGGCTTATTCCAGCCTGCCGTCTAGCATCCATTTGTGTATAGCATTCCCCACCAACATTTCATTTTCTGCCTTTCTGGGGAGTACCGCCACCTGGATGGATCCCTTTGAGCCTTTCCATTCTAAATCTACAGTTGCTGTGGGCAAAATATCCGTGATTCCCGTTGCCAGGGATGCCACAACCTTTCTATGGGTGTTTATTTTATGTTTTGGGATCAAGTCCTCCCGTACCATAACCATGTGTGCCCCATTGTCTAATCTCCCCACACAGTTTACCCCATTAACCTTAGCAGATTTTCATAGCAATTGATCTCCTGTGGATGAGTTAGGGATGATATAGCACTCATCAACACCTCGGGGTGTGTGTGTGTTGAAGTACAGACACAAAATTCGCACTGGCAGTTCCAATAATCTCCTCAGACTCTCTTTTAGGGCTATGAAACTCCCTTCTTTGGGGGCAGTCTCGTACCACATGCCCTGTTTGCTTACAGTTACAACACTGTCTTGAATTATTAGTAGGGGATTGGGAGGTGTGGGTGTTCCCTGTCTCCCCCAACCCCCATTCTTGTTTGGTTTGTTCTGGGTCAAGTTTTCTTGTTCAGATTGTGGATTGTACCCATTCTGCTTATGGTAAAACCCTTGTTTGGATTTCCCCCCATTATTTGGTTTCTTTTCCCCATTATTTGGCTTTCTTTCCCCATAAGCTGAGATAGCATTTGCAATATACTCCTCTGCCCTCCTCCCAGCCTGTTTGACATTCATGATCCCCTGATTAAGCAAGTGTGATTTGAGATTAGGGGTACAATTATTTAGGAATTGCTCAAGGATTACAAGGTCCATTACTTGTTCCTTCATAGCCTTTCCTTGTGCATCTAACCATTTCACCCCATACTGATTTAACATTTCTGCCATATCTGCATAAGACATACCATCTCCCTTCTTAAAGTTGTGTAGTTTCAGGTGAAAAGTTTCTGGAGTGATTCTGTACTCCTCAAGAACTGCTTTTTGGAATTCCTCAAAAGTCAATGCTTGATTTTCCTCGAGCTTTACGTTGTACACATCTCTTGCCTTCTCGGGGATCTTGGGTATCAGTAGATTGATCCACAAGTGATCTGGAATCTTTTCCCATTGAAAGATGTGCTGGGCAGTTGTGAAAAATTTATCAATGCATTCACTTTCTTTGTATAGGGGCAAAAGTGCTGAACAGTCTCTGATCAGCTGTCTTCTGTCTCTTTCTGGGGTGCTTCCAGAGGGTATTGTGGGTTGGATCCTTGCATCTACCTGCATTTTGAGGAGTGTAAGTTGATGTTTTCTCTCTTCCTGTCTCTCCTGCGCTTGCGCTTGCCTTTCTCTCCGTTTTTCTTCCTGTTTTATTTTCTCCAGTCTGAGCTCATGTTCCATTCTCATTTTGGCCATCTCGAGTTCAGGCTTTGAATCTTGTCCCCCTGGTCGCCAATGAGTTGGAAGGGGGTTTTGAGGCACGTTTGGCAGCCCATCTCCATCTACAGGTTGCTGGTCAGATGGAGAGGGGTTTTGAGGGGGATTTGCTGCCCCCGCTCCATTCCCATCTGTTCCATTTGTGCTCATTTCAAACTCCCGGTTCAGCTGCTTCAGTTGCTGTTTAGTTTTCCCTTCTGCTTCAAGACCTCTGTTTCAGGCTTCCCTGCTCAGCTCTGACTTTCTCAGGTGATGAAAGTACTTTGGGAGCCCTATTTTTCCACTGTCCCTGGCCCGAAATTAAAACTAAAACAACAAACTCTCAGTGCACTCTGTTCAAGGATCTGCTTATTCCATTCTCTCAGAGCTGAGTTCCCGACTCCTGGGGCTTTCAGACTCTGCAGGTATGGGATTTACTCCCCTCAGAGGAGTCCAGTCACATGGCTATGCTCCTCTACTTTCTACACATTGGTCCACAAGCTGAGCTTGACCCTTCTCATTGGGTGCCAACTGTCATGGGTTGGAGGTTCGCACCCCCACTTTACCGGGTTGGAATGACAGTTTCCTTCGCGCACAGCCCACTTGAACCAGTTTTCCTCTCTGACCGGTTCAAGCCTGCCGCAGGGACAACCCCTTTGTCACTCAAGGGCCTGATCCTTCCCGCTTACAGACTCTTTAATCTCTGGGTTTGCAAGAGCTTGAGAACTCTTGTTGCTTACTTGTGTTCCAATGTTAGACACAGACACTTCTTCACAAAGATAAGAAGTAAGTTTATTGATTACATAAGCAAGATAGTTGATACAGAGTGGTTACTAGAAATCAAAGGTAAATATAACGCATTCCTAACCTACACTGGTTGAGTTCCTAAATAAGCATCTTACCCTACAAAGGTCCATAAGCTCTTCTCAGCCCTTGATGTAAGTGACTGGGTCTCCAGACTTAGAGTTGCTAGAGAGCAAAGACCTGTCTCTCAGTTCATGTCTTTCCAGCCTTGCTGGCTGCAAGATGGAGAGTGAGTTTCTGAAAGTCCCTCCCCCTCTGGGGTACAACTCCTTATATTCCCCAGGAGGAAACGCCTCGTATCTTCTCGAGGCTTCTAGGATTCCCTTTGTTCTCGTTATCAGCTTTCTCTGTCTCTGCACGTAGGCATTGGCTGCCTGCATTAGCATATAAATGTCTCTGGCCACCTCGTCTGGGCCAGGGCTTCCAAATACACATTCTTTGTATCTTTTTGCATTTCCTGGAGCTTGGTCACGTGTCACAGCTCTGATTTTTGTTGTACAGTTCTCAATTGTAACATTATATACATGCGGAACCTTTCGCATTACATATTTACCCGACTTGTAGTCTACATGTAGGCCCGTGTTACACGTGTGTGACCCTATGTTCCTCCGTGACACTGTGTCCGACAGTAGCCAGTCTCGGTCGCCTGGAGAAATACCCAACAGGTCACTGTGGGGCAATCCATTCCCTGTTGTTCACTCCCAGCTCCCGATAATCTTGGTACCTTGGGGCGTAGAGATGATGCATTGGGTGCAGGGACTACAGATTCCAAGGACAATGTGTTGGCATGATCTCCTCCCATGGAAAAAGCAGGGCAGAGCTTCCTGGAGTTGTGTGGCCAGTTCCTGGTTTATGCAAGGTTCCCCTTTTCCCTGGGATTCTTATGTATGCCATATGAGAACTCTGCTCCCAGAGCCCATACACAACATATTATGTGCACTGAAATGGAATCTTGATGTTAGGTGCAGAACATCATGATTACATCATGCCAGACTGCACTGGTATTCAGAAAAGACAATGCTATCCGTAGCTTTTTGGAAGGAGATGGTTAAAACCTACATACTGCTGTATAGTGGAATCCACTTAAGTATAACTTGCATAAGTTGAATTTATTTTCCACAGCCCCACATCTATATTGCTTCTTGATCTGGGTAAATATAATTTTGAACCCTGATAACTCGAATTTTTAAGGAGTATAGAGACTACTCACCCGGCTAAAAATATTGGGACCTTTTGAGTATGTTAATGATTTCTTAGAAGCATGTGGTTAAAATACTGCAGTATATACCCTGTTAAGGTGAATCTTCATGTCAGGCAGGCTGGAGCAGGCATTGAGGGATGCTGGTTCTCCCTTCAGCAATCTGGACATGCAGACTCTTACCGAGAGGCAGGCTGAGCCATGTGTGTGAAATTTTGTCCTGACTCTGGGAGCCAAAATTATGTGTGTGATTTTAAAATGTGTGATGCGTGGGCTATAAGGGGAGTGAGTACTGGCTTTCCCTGTTTCTAGCCCAGCTAAGATTCCTACAGTTGGAACTTACAGGATCACACACACACACACACACAAAAAATTCTGCCCTTCTGTTTCCGCCAACTCTCTGCTTCTCAGGCGAGGGAAGAGGACTGGAGATGGAGAAACCTACTGCTAACTTAATCTGAGGATCAGTTTTCTCTGTCTCCTTAAAGTCCACTTAAGTAGAATTTCTGCTAAGTCCAACTTTTTTTTTACATAGCTGGAGAAATTCAACTTAAGCAAACTCCACTGTGCGTACAGTTCTTGGAGTCATTTTAACTTCTTTCTGTACCGCATCTGAGCTGGATCCTGAAACACTCAGACCTTGCAACGGAGGTGGTGATGGGTGAAGAAGATGATGTTTGGATTCTTCAGTGTGTAATAAAAATGAGTTCCACACTGAAGCTTTCCCCATAGCTGTATACCTATAGGACTTGTTTCTTGTGTGGTGGATTTGTTGGTATTACATCAGTCAAGGCATATGGTAAGGTTTCTCTCCTGTGTGGATTCTCACTTTTTCAAAAATAGCAGTTTTTAAAAGCGCGCACGCGCGCGCGCACACACACACACACACAATTTTACGTCAATAAAATTCCTACCATGTTAATATTCTACTTATTAATACTATTGATTGACAGTGTAGTTAGCTGAAAAATGCCATGTAAATATATATGCCTGACTAGTGGATGAATCAAATGTTTTCAGAGCCTTTTAGATTACTTATGTCAGATTTTATGGGTGACCCTGCCCACTGCCCCATCTACACCAGCTGCCACTATAACTACTGTTGCCTATGTTCTCAATAACATCTGCAAGACTGGCAGGGCCGCATTGGAGAACCCCTTGCTAGTTGGTTCTGGTGAGCCAGTGCCCCTGTTCCGGGACCAAATGAAGCGAGCAGAGCAGCATGTAGCTGGAGAGATACAGGATGCCTTGTGCCGGCACATCAACAGCAATGCTAGCACAACCACCCACACCAGCTGCCGTTGCTACCTAGTCATGCCATTAATGGAATCCCGCATCTTGTCCACCTGGTCTCCCCAAGCAGCTCTATTGCCAAATCCTCTCTTCGCCATCAGTTGCAGACCCGCAGGGTGCTGGTGGCAGGGGATTCAGTCTGTGCCTATTGCACTGGCAGACCTATAGCAAGGCAACAAGAAAAGCCATTAGTTCAGACCGCCCCACCCGCCTTCTCATCCCGGTGTTTCAGGTATCTGTCTGCCCTCTTCCTGCCCAAAGGGAAGTGGGAATGAGTACCTGGCCTATGCTGCTGCTGGAGCGGTTGCTGGGGCAGGATCCCAGGGCCACACAGGGCCTTTTTAAACAAGGGAGATTACTCCCACGGTTTAATAGGGGTGTGCATGTCATTTTCATCATTATTACAATAACAAAAATGTCAAATAATAATAATGAAAATAGAAATAAAAATGACTTTTTGTTTTTGAAATAAAGGGAAAAAACTGAAAAACATATTTCTAGCTATAACCTTTTTGATTGTTATTCAATTCTGATGAAACTTGGGGAGATTGTACCCCCAATGGAGGGCACTATGAGTACCAATTTTCAAAAAGGTTAGATAAGGGGAACCGATGCTAGAAGCAATTGAATTTTGTGTTTTTAAGAAAAGCATCATACACATTCATGGATACAACTTCTTTATCTTCCATCCATTTTGCATAGAACCTGTGAATATTATGTCCCTCCACAAACTTAACACACCTGCCAATTTTCAGAAAGATTGGATAAAACGTTCTGATAGTATAAGACATTAACTTGAAAATACATTTCCAGCTGTAACATTTTTATATTCCATCCTGTTTACAAGACATGTGGCAGGAATATATCACATACATTTCCTGTCATCTCTGCCAAACTATAGGACAATTTGATAAAGGGACCCAATTTTATAAGTAATTGAAGTTGTCCCCTTGAAGACCATTATTCAGATAAATAGCACATGCAGTGCCAGTCAGAGGCAAGCACCTGGCATGGCAGGGGGAGGGAGGCTGTAGGAGGGAGGATGCGGAGCAACCAAAAAGACTGACCGATACATTCACTGGCCAATTACTGCATGCTTCCAGCTTTACAGGACCAATCGGTAGTGGCTTCAAGGCGTGCATAGAAAGGACATAACTGGGACTTTGGGGATAGCATCCCAGAAATTAGGAGACATAGTTTACACATCCAGGCTGGCCGATTATCATCACAAATCACATCCTGCAGCACTGTGACAGAGGACATAAGAGAATCTCTATTGGCTCTTTCCTAAACAGATGATTCTGACTTCCCAGTAACAAGTGGGGGAGAGAAGATGGGATGGTCACAGCACAGAATGAGGATATTTGGTTGACATTTCTACTGACCAATTGGCATCACAAACTGATCTTATACCACAGTGACACATAAGAGAATCCCTGGCATAGGCTCATTCTCTGCATATGCTGTGCAGGCATATAAATTTGGGACCCTTTATCACATCTTTCTGATATTTGGCAGAGATGATTGTGAAAGCATGATATACAGTCCTACAAAATTTCATATACACGGTTGGACTACAAAGATGTTACAGTCAGACATACATTTATATGTTAATTGCTTATACCACCAGGACCCTTTATCCAATTCTTCTGAAAGTTGGCAGAGATAGTAAATATGGGAAAGGGTATAAACCTGCCAAGTTACATCTACGTTAGATGTGAGACAAAGAAGTTATAGCTAAGAATCTATATGAAGATTTGTGCAAAATAACACAATTCAACTGCTTATACAATTGTATTCCTTTATCCAATCTTTTTGGAATTTGGTACACTTAATGCCATCCATTGGAGGTACAATCACTCCAGGTTTCAGCCAAATATAATGAAAAACAAGCTACAGCTGAAAATGCGTTTTCCATTGAAACAGAAAGCAAAAACGAAAACAAAAATTTGATATCTGTGAAAACAAAAACGACAGATTTGAATAACGAAAATGAAAACGAAAAACAACATGGGCCCCTGGTGCACGCCTCTACAGTTTAAACCTGTGGCTCTTGGAGAGGTGTATCTATGCCACATCTCAAAATGCACGGGAGTTACCCGGTGCCGCTGTTTCTAATGGCGCCCAGGCGATTTCCGATTCACAGAAGAGTGTCGAAATCCCCCCCTGAGGAGGTGTCTAAGAGCTGCAGGTTTAAACTGCAGGAGAAATCCCACTTGTTTAAAAAGGCCCACAGTTCTTTTTTCACAATTGCTGTAGAGGAGTGAAGAACATACAGAAATCAACCACCACTTTTTACTTTCCCTCGGCCATGATTTTGGCTTACACCCCTCCACCACCCTGCTGTCCTGCCATGGTGCCTTCCCCTGTATAAGCCCACTGTCCTGTCATGGTGTCTTGCCACCCACTTCCTGCACCTACTGTTCCCGTCCTGTGGCACTGTTTTCTGGCAATTTTCCTTCTGCTCCTCCATGCTCTCCTGGCCACTTGTCAACACAGTAAACAATAAAACACACATAATTATGTGGGCAGAAGATGGGCTTCCAGTACCATCTGTATGCTGATGATACCCAACTCAATCTCTCCACCCCAGCCCCCTTTTCCTCCCTCTATCCAGTCTCACCTCACTAATTGCCTCTCTGACATTTCGGCCTGGATGTCTTATCGTCAGCTCAAACTTAACATGGTTAAAACCAAACTCCTCATCTTCTCCCCTAATCCTTCCTCTTTCTCTTCCTTCTCGGTCTTTGTTGATGGGGTCAACATCCAGCTTGTCCCTCAGGCACATAGCCTAGGGTTCATCTTTGACTTCTCCATCTCCTTTGAACCTCAGATGGATTCTGTTGCCAAATCCTGTCGCTTCTCTCTGCACAACATTGCTAAGATCTGTCCTTTTCTCATTGTTTCCTCTGCTAAAACCCTTGCCCATGCTCTGGTCATCTCTCGCCTCAACTATTGCAACCTCCTTCTCACTGACCTTCCTCGCTCTCACCTTGCTCCTCTCATTTCTGTTCATACCTCCAAATCCCTCCTCAAAACTCATCTCTTCCGTCAAGCTTTCCCTGGCTCCTTGTTCCCCTTGCTGACTTATCCTGAATCATCGTACCTTGTCTTGTAACATTAAATGAGTAACTACACCTTTGTAACTAAGTCAAGCATGTGCACCTGAGACCTCATAAGCTCATGTATGTATCCTTGTCTCTTCCTTTGTTCCCCCCCAACCTTTGTCTCCCCCCACCCCTTGTCTCTCTTAGATTGTAAGCCTGCTGGGGCAGGGTCCATGTCTTTTTCTTACAATTGTAAAGTGCCAGATACATTGCTCGTGCTATATAAATGCTTAATAACAATAATAATTAATAAGGCAACAGTAAACAAAGACCTTTATCATGTAGCTGTGTAAACGCAAACATCTCCTCTCCCCCAGGTGTATTAACGTCCAGTTCTCTGCCTCCACCGCCTCTACAAAGACAGCAATTGGGTCCTATGTGCCTTTGACTGGAACCTCAGGTGGCTTCTTGAACAAGGGCTGGCTCAGAAACCCGTCAAGGAATTTGTAATTAGGGCAATGTTTGCCTCCCATGGCCAGAGGCAATGTTGTTGTCCCAGATCTCCTTGTAACTCTGCCTCAAGTCTTTGGCCCAGTGCCGGCAGTGGTTCATGTCCTGGGTGTATCCCTGCTATGCCATTTGGACCAAGATTTCTTGGAACGCTGCTTCATTCCTGTAACACTTCACCAGGGCATTTTGGACTTTTTGCTCCCCTCAGAGAGTGATGAAGGTCTGGGTCTCTTCCTCGGTCCAGGGAATGCAGTGTTGGTGGATCTATAGGCAGCGAATAGTGTTCAACAGTGGAGGCAGTGGTGCTGGTTGTTGCCTGACTGTCACTATTTGTCATGGCCCCAGTGCTGGTAATCCTCCGCAAGTTGCTCCTGAGAATGCAGCAGCTGGGAAACGTCCTCAGTCATATATTGCCAACCAGGAGGAGCTGGGAGAATGCATGCTTGAAAATTGCACATTGGGCTCTTACGGCAGACGTTCTGTATGTGCCTGTGAGAGTGAAGAGAGGAGCTGGAAGCAGTTGCTCCCCAGAATGCTCCAGGCTCTTCACCTGTGGCTTCACCTGTGGTGCTGGCAGACCTGTATGCATGGAGGCTGAACACAACCTAATTGATGGGATGTGGACATCTGGGTGCACAATAGCCTGTATTTGCCTGCATGGCAGGCTCTGCATTCTCTGAGTCCTTGCTGTGAGTGGGGGTTGTGTGTCTGGTGGGGGTGGATTCCTAATAAATGCATAGCATCTGCCAAATCTCATCCAGTGGAGCTTTTCTGGGTGGTAAAGGGGCTGGTTAGTCCGGCCTCTCTCCACCTGGAACTGGATTCTTCCAGTGCTCATTGTGACATGTTTATTGATTATTTTGCAATTTGCAGATAAAATTGTTTGTATCCATCATGACTTTGATGCTGTGCTTGATGTGGTGGCCGTACCTGAGGTTATGAATGCCCCGTCTGGTCCACTTTTGTGGGATCAATTTCAGCAAGTGTCGCCTACCAATGCGGTGGAGATGCTGGGGGCTATGAGGGCCACAACTTGTGAACTGGACCCAGGCTCATCTTAGCAAGTGAAAGCCAGCCAGGAGACGTTGGGGCCATTGCTGGCGGGGGTGGTCAATGCCTCCCTTGGGAAGGGCAAGATCCCAGGGTGCCTGAAGGAGGCTGTGGTGTGACTCTTGCTCAAGAAACCATCTCTTGTCTTGACATTGACTCCCTGGTCAGCTATCAGCCAGTCTCTAACCTTCCCTTTTTAGGGAAGTTTATTGAACGGGCAGTGGCCATGCAGCTCCAGGGGCATTTGGACTGCATCGGTTTTCTTGACCCTTCGCAGTCAGGCTTCCATCCGGGTCATGGCACTGAGACTGCACTTGTGGCCTTGGTTGATGATCTGCACCGGGAGTTGGACAGAGGCCGGTCCACTCTTCTGATTTTATTAGATCTGTCAGCAGCTTTTGACATGGTTGACCATGAGATGTTGGTGACTCACCTGCGGGACCGTGCTGGGGTGGGCGGGTTGGTTTCTAAATTGTTCCGCTCTTTCCTAGCCAGTAGAACTCAGCATGTGGTGCTGGGGGAGTCTACATCATCCCCCTGGGACCTCATGTGTGGAGTGCCGCAGGGATCTATTCTGTCCCCTCTCCTGTTCAACGTGTACATGCCTCTGGTTGAGTTCATAAGAGAGTTTGGCGGTTTATCATCAGTATGCTGATGCCACCGAGCTTTACCTCTCGTTTTCATCTGACCCAGGCTCGGCCATCCTGGTGTTTACCTGGTGCATGGCTGTGGTGAGGAATTGGATGAGGTTAGGCCATCTGAAGTTGAATCTCGATAAGATGGAGGTGATGCTAGTGGGGAGGGGCGAAGGAGTGGAGGCTCCCATTATTGATGGGGTGCGTCCCTCTTTGGTCCCTCAGGTTCCGAGTCTGGGAATGAGTCCTCGATGCACAGCTCTGTCTAGATGGCCAGGTCGCGGCTGTAACAAGAAGCACTTCTTGTAAACTACATCTGTTCCATCGTCTTCAGCCATATCTTTCCGGCTCTGACCTGGCCACCGTCATCCATGCATTTATCACCTTGAGATTGGACTACTGCAATGCACTATACATGTCAATCATTATTGATGGAGTCACCATCCTGCCTGTCCCCCAAGCCCGTATCCTAGGCTTCATCTTTGACTCACCCCTTTCTTTTAAACCCTACATTCACTCTGTTGCTAAATCCTGTCGCTTCTCCCTCCATAACATTGCTAAGATTCGCCCTTTTCTCTCTGTCTCGTCTGCCAAAACTCTTGTTCATGCTCTGGTCATCTCTCGCCTCGATTACTGTAACCTCCTTCTCACTGGCCTTCCCCGGTCTCACCTTTCTCCCCTCATCTCTGTCCAAAACTCTGCTGCCAGGGTCATCTACCTCGCCAGTCGCTTCGACCATGTGCAGCCCCTCCTCTCTTCGCTTCACTGGCTTCCCCTTCCTGAACGAATCCTGCACAAGCTCCTAGTCTTCACCTATAAAGCTCTTCACAACCTTGCTCCCCCCTACCTCTCTGCACTTATCGCCCTCCATACTCCAGCCCGTGCACTTCGCTCCTCCTCTGTCCCTTCTCTCACCCTTCCACGCCTTCCCTGCTCCCCTAAGCGCCTTCGTCCCTTCTCACTTGCTGCCCCCCATGCCTGGAACTCCCTCCCTGTCCACATCCGCCTTGCCCCCTCCCTTCATACCTTCAAATCTCTCCTTAAAACTCACCTCTTTCGCTCTGCTCTGTCTGACTCTTTATCCTGCTGAGCCACTATTCCTATACCTACGATCGGTTTACCCTTATCCTTGCAACATGGACCTGCCTGCTGTCATTCTCATCGTAACCAAGCCAAGTACGTGCACTTGAGACCTCGCATCTTCATGAATGTTAGACCCCTTGTCTCTCCCTCTGTTCCCCTTCCTAAGTCTCTCCCCCAGCTCCTGTCTCTCAGATTATAAGCCCTAGGGGCAGGGACCATGTCTATTTTATTACTTTGTAAAGTGCCAGGTACACTGCTGGCGCTATATAAATGTTTGTTGTTAATAATAATAATAATAATAATAATACATGGGGCTACCCTTGGTGACGTCCCTGAGACTGCAGCTGGGGCAGAATGTGGCAGCCCACCTGTTGGTGATTACCTTTAAGGTCCTATACGGTCTGGGATCTGCTTATCTGCGGAACCGCCTCAACCTCTTTGTCCTGGACCAACCCCTGCGGTTGTCCGGGGGTGCCCTTTTGGAGGTTCCCTGGGTTTGCCAGGTGGCGACCTCCGAGAGGGCATTCTCGGTGACTGCACCTTGGCTGTGGAACTCCCTTAAGCTGTATCCGCCTCTCTCCAGATCTCCCCTCCTTTCTCAAATGTTGTAAGACCTGGCTGTTCCACCAGACGTTCGGTGAGAGAGACAGGTAGTGGGTGGGGGATATTTTTATTTTCTTTTTGTTTTGTTATGCGAGGTGGGTGGGTTGGTTTGGCCTCTTTTTAATGTTAAATATTAACAATTTATATTGTCTTATATTATTTTTATTATGTGTGTTTTTATTTTGTTGTACGCTGCCCCGAGCTGCCATTTGGCATGATCGGACAGGTTAAAAATATTGAAAATAAATGGGCAGGTGGACAACTACCTGGAGTGGGCTATCATCTCATTTATTAACACTCAAAGAAGGCTGAGCTGGAAAGGCCACGGTGTAGACCACCAGAGAGAAGATTCCAGAGCATAAAGTCCTGTGACTGGAGTCAGTTAGGCCTTGCATCACCAAGGCTGGTTGGCCTGAGGCAGAGACCAGGATTCCCTAGAAGCACCAGGGAATTTTTTGAATAGTGGAAAACTAACCTGAATGAATGTGGTGTTTGAGGCCCTGATCCTGTGATTACTTATCCCATAGGGGCCCCAGCATATCAATCCTCACATGACTTGTGGAGGATTACCATCACTGGAACCATGGCTAATACCGACAGCCAGGCAACAAGCCAGTCAAGCTAATGTGGCCATAATGTGAAGTTTCCACTACTAAAGACTCAGTTCTTATTCAGAAAGAAGTACCTCCCAGCTCTCTGAGAGAGCTCCTGTTAGCTAATCAAAGCAATGTAGAAGGGTAAATAAGAAAGCTCTTTTCCTGCTGTAGTATATCTGAAGCCTCAAAGCATGGGTGGGAGATATATGTAATATATTCAGATCTATCTCGGTGCTTTCAGTGTTCAAAATGCTTTACAATCATTACCTAGTTCACCCTCACAACAACCTTGAGAGGCAAATCATTATTATCCCCATTTTATAGATGGGGAACTTGAGCTGAGAGATAGTGATTTCATGC
Organism: Sphenodon punctatus; assembly: GCA_003113815.1. NCBI lineage: Eukaryota > Metazoa > Chordata > Lepidosauria > Sphenodontia > Sphenodontidae > Sphenodon > Sphenodon punctatus. Next base: position 5,980,628 of record QEPC01008173.1, read on the forward strand.
CAGACTCCGGGAGGTCAGGGCCCCATGTGAAATGGACATGTGAGCCCCCTTACAACATGGGCTGTCCTGGAAGCGCCAATTTTTCCAGGTTACTGAAGGCACCCCTGACTGACCAGGAGAAACTGGGGCTCCTTCTGGAGCTCGGACCCTTGGACCATAGCCACCCAGTGAATTCATGGCTAAGGCATGGTTTCCCCGGTCCCTCCAGGTCCAACACTTCAACTGCTAGGCTACACAGATGCTTTTTGAATCCCTTTAAAGATAATACAGTCCCGTTCCCATCTTTTAACTGCAAGTCATTTGAACATTCTAGGGAAGGTGGAGGATTTTTTTTTTTTTTTTTATGCGAGGCTGTCAAGTCTGCTTCCTTAGTTGCAGCTGACCACATGGCCAGGAGTGCTACTGGAAATCATTGGTCCCACATTCAACATAATAGTTAAGAACACACCTAACTTCAAACACAAAGCAGATAGTCCCAATAGGACCACTCGTGCTTAGATGTATGGGCATGGGGGAGGTGGGTAGGAGGGAGTGCCATGGCCCTGTGAGGGGGGCGGGGAGGTGAAGGGTGGGTGGGGGGGCCTTCCCCCCCACTGAGAAAAGTGTGGGGAGGTATGGGCATGGGGAAAGCGGGTGGGAGGGAGTGCCTGTGGGGGGCTGGGCACAGGCATGGAAGGATGGGGTGGGGGAGTTTTTGTGGGTTGGGATGATTGTAATTTTAGCTGGGTTTTTAAATTTGTGTAATTTTAAACTGATTTTTGTATTTTTATGTGATGAATTATTTTTTTCTGTTTTGTAGCTGCTCTGAGATACTTGGAAGAAGAGTGAGATATAAATCCAAAATGATAAAATAAAATAATAATAAATAAAAGCACATGCTTGGCTCCTTGCTGAATCAGAGCACTGGCGTGGGGAGACAAATGTGTTTGCATGGAGCCTCCTTCTTAACAAAGCCGCTCTCTGATGACTTTCACAGCAAGGCGGAAGGAGTCAACCTCCCACAGAGTCACAACAGTTTGCTTACGAACCATTCTGGTTGAATTATTCTTCTGGCAACGTCACCCTTGAGCTAAAGCATCACAGTGTAAAGCCAGCAGAGGGCTGGTTTAAATTATCCCAAGCATGGCTTTGATTAATTTCTTACCTTTCAAGGGCAAGAATGTGTGAATCTTGGTCGTTACTGAATGTTACACCCTTTCCCACATACTCCCCACCTCTTTCCAACGTGTGTGTTGTTCTTGCCTAGCTGGGACTTTTGCCCCTCGTTCTGGGACAGAGGGAGAATTGGATGTTGCGTGCGTTACATCCTGGCTTCCCATTATGTCAAATATTTATTCCAAAATAAACACAAAAGAAGTCCTAAGTGGGAACATAAATGTTGCCTTTAATCTACAGCAAGAGAAGTGGTCCTTAAGCAGAAACAGAATTGTGTTATGACACACGCACTGCCACACACCTTGTTACACTGAAACATGCAGTAGGTGAAAGACTGAAGTTTCTTCCTTCCTTCCTCCCCACTCTCTCTCTCTCTCACTCACTCATGTATTTGCACACACCAGCAGTGGTGTAGCAAAGCTGTTGTAGGCCGTGGCTCAGGTACCAATTATGGCCCTACAATTATGGCCTAAGGGTGGGGCCTCCAGTGAAGGGGTAGGGAGGCCTTACCCATGAAACTAGTGCCGTCGCAGCTCCAAGTGCTCCTCTCGGGGCGAAAGCAAACCCACCAGGGAGGGCGTTTTAGGAGTGGCTCCCCTACCCCTACCCCACTCTAGAAATTTCCTTTTTAGCAGGATCTTTACAAGTGACCTGAGCACGTCCCTTCAGAGTCCAGACCCCTGCCTCAACGGAGCCCCCTCACTCCATATTAGCTCCATCCCTGAACAACACCCTTTCTCCCATTGTGTAAAAGAAAGACCCTACTTGGTGGTTTTTAATGAAAATGGCGCTTCATAGTTCTAATAACCAACAGCTGGGGAAATTAATGCTTTTTTTCCTTCATCATCTAAGGATTTGTTTGAAAGATTTTTGTTTTGTGGCTTTGCTGGGTAATTTTTCTGACGATCTGATTTTAAAATGTCATTTAATTTTCTTCCATGACCACAACGGTTACCATAGAAATATGTTTGCTGCAAAACAGGGAATAATTAGTATAAGTTTGTTCCTTCATGTCCCCTAATTTCTTCCATTCACTATTTTAAACATATAATTAAAGGGATTATTGAGCTTTTTGATTTTCAAATTCACTCAAAGACCAGACTCTTAGGTCTGCAATGCATAAATAATATTTGGTAATCAATCCAGCCTGTTTGTCCGCATAAGAAGAAAACAGTGAGAGCAGCCACGCGAGCTGCAGAGGGCCCAATCTCCATGTGGCTCTGGGGCGGGAAAGTGCAATTGTCACACTGTGGGGGCCAGTGCAGGGAGTAGGGCAGATGGTTTCCCCCGCGCCCCCGGGGGCGGGGGGGAGCTTCGCCACTGTCGGATCTAGGGTGGCCATCCCTTCCCTTTTAAAAGAGGACGCTTATGAAAAGTACATGTTGCAGGGCTTCATTAGTTCCCAGTGCAGCCCTGCAACATGTATTTTTTATAAGGGTTCTCTTTTAAAGGGGAGGGATGGCCACCCTAGTTGGATCTTCTGGCATGGCACGGGGCTGGCCGAGGCACCGGCCACATGAGTGGGCGTCCCCCTCTCCTGGTCCCCCCTCTCCAACCACTATCATGTCCCCCCATCGTGACGTGGCTGTGTGGGTCTGGAGTGAGCAGTGGGCCGCTCCTCAAAACCCCGGTGCCGATCTCGCAGTAGGGCAGACTGACTGGGCAGACAAGCTGCTGAACATTTAGATTGCTCTGAACTCTTGTATTTTATATGTTTTAAATTGTTTTATATTGATTTTATTGTTGGAAGCCGCCCCGAGCTGTGTTCAGGAGGGGCGGGGTATAAATTCAATCAATCAATCAATCAATAAAAATAAATAAACTCTGCCCAAGTGTTGGTGCCTGTGAAGTAGTCACAGCCTCAGCCTGTTAGTTCTTTCTGGACTGACACCACTCATGTTTTCCCGGGGCCATCTTGGCTATGCAGTCCTCCTGGCTGGTCCTTTTTTTCTCCCGTGGGGATGATCTCTACACGTGCTTGATTTCTGCTGGCGATGTTCCTTCTTGTGGGACGTCCTCATTGCTGGTGTTATCTTTGGGGAATTAGCTCCTGGCTCCTGCCCATGGGCCCTTGATGCCCATGGCGTGCCTCCTGCACAGTCCGTTGTTCTCCTTCTGTGTGTGTGTGTGTTCTTCCGCTGGTCCCGGGTCTGCAGTCTGGAGTCCTAAGCAGTTGGGGCACTGCCCTTCAGGACTCTCCTCAGTTCAAGCCCTACCTTTCCTGACCCACTAGGTACCTCCTATACCCCAGAGCACTAGCTTTTCCTGGGCTTCTCAGGAACATGGTGGCTTGACCCTGGTGCCCTGAGGGTCCTAGCCCCTAGCCTCTCAGGGGTCCCCTGCTCCTCCCTAACACCTGCCCCCCTTCTCCTGAGGCCTGGAGGTTGGGCATCCTCCACACCCTCATCCTCTGCTCTCACTCCCACAAGGTCGCCATCCCAGGGCTTCTCTACCTCCTGGCCCCTGGTCACTCTGGCTGATATCCTGACCTTTTAGGGCCCTGGAGGTTGGGCATCCTCCCTACCCCACTTCTCCACCTTGGGATTTCTAGGCCCTGCCTGGGCCACCTTTAGCCCCACCCTTATGGTTCTTGGTGGTTACCACCCATCTCTGGGACCCCTGATTTCTCTGAGCCCGGTCTTATGGTTACCACCCATCTCTGGACCCATGTCCTAGGCTGCACCCTTAGAGTCTGCAGGTGGATCTTGCTGGCCTCATCATCAGGCTCCTGCCTGTCCCACGAGTCTGCCCAGGTCTCCACTGGGCAGTGTATGTGGGGGAAGGCAGGGACCTGTAGAAGTAGGTCCCTACTCCTGCCCTGAGCCACACCCTCAGATGGGTGTATGTCTCCCTATGGTTACCTGTCTCCCCGCAACCTGCCCCAAGACCCCTTTCTCCCACAGCCTGCCTTGAGACTCCCAGACCCTCCCAGCCTGAACCATTGCCCTATTCCCGGGCGGGGTCTGGGTTCCCTCCTAGTTCCTCAGCAGGGTGTCTCCAACCAGCCTTGGAGTGCCACACCCTATTGTCTCCTAGCCGACACTCCCCTGGGCTTGGCTAACGCTCTCTATTTAGCTCACAGCCGTGACCCATGCCTTTCCAGTCACATGATGTTCCCTGTGCTCTGGATTAACCCTTTCCCTCCAGGCCAGGTGAGTGAGTGGTGAAGTGCTACTCTGGGCCTGCTCTGCTACTACTTAGCCTGGCACCTTGCTATAGTGCCTAAATATGTATGAACAGAGGTTTAGGCGGCTTTGGGCAGCCAAGTTTGAATATTTTATTCCTAGAGACCTAAAATGCGTATGTGGATGCTTGCGTGACAATTGGAAATCTAAAATGAAGAATGAAATTCTGTTAACCATGGATACAAAGGGTAAAAACAGATGTGGGGCAGGAAACTACAGCCAACATGGCCTGGGTCAGGGTGGGGCACTGGGGGGCGGACAGTCCTGCCTCTGCCTGCTCCCAGTGCTCCATCCCCCGCCATTATGGACAGCCAGGCAGTCACTGCCCCAAAGTATGTATTGTGGGGCTGAACACATGTGAACAGATTTTCTGAGGATGCAGCCTGGGTTAGCTGCCTACCCACTCCGAGGCAGTCCTGGGCTAACATCTGGTGGCACATAAACAGTAGGGATGTGCAAATGCGGTTCGGAAGTTCAGAGTTCGAACTGAACTAGACTAGTTCAGTTGACTGAACCCGACTAGTTCAGTCAACTGAACCGAACTTCTGAACCGAGCTCGAATTCGACCGAACTGTTCAGTTGAATCCGAACCAGTTCGGAAGGCCAAAAAACAGTTTAAAACACCGGTTTTGAATGTACGAACTCGGTTTGGAAGTTCGGAATTTGACCGAACTCGACTAGTTCAGTCGACCAAACCGAACTCGATTTTTGAACCGAATTTCCGAACTCGGTTCTGTTCGCACATCCCTAATAAACAGATGTGCTGGTGGGTCCTGGGCCAAAGTGGGCGATCGTCACTTCTGTTTTTACCCAAAGTGGTTCAGGTGATGTCTTTTATTGGACCAACTTCTGTTGGCGAGAGTAGGCAAGCGTTCAGGCTATACAGGGGTCTTCCTCAAGCATGTACAAGATCAGAATAACAGACTGAAGAATGCAGTCTGTGTGTGTGATCGCAATCAGTTGTGAGAGAACTGGCTGTTTGGGTAAAAGTTTGCTAGGAAGAATACCACGTGTAGTTCAGAACATTTAAATACAACAAAGGGAAAACAGGAGGCTGCCCATCACTTACAGATGTTTATAGTGGGTTATGAAGCCCATGTCGCCAGTCCAGTGTTTTGGTATTCAATAGAGTTGTGAATTTTAGTTCCCAGGCCTGCTTACCAAAGGTGTTGTACAGGTTCCCTTTCAGGGCAAGGACTGAAAGAGCAGAAATGGTGGAGTTGCTGTGGGAGAAATAAACACTCATGGGTGATTTTTGTCCATAATTGTTTTTCTGTGTGAGTTCATTTGTTTATATAAGAAGTTTAGTTTCACCAACCTAATTTCCATTGGGTTATTTAGTGCATTGAATGAAGTATACCACATGCTATGATTAGCATGTGTAGACTCCTTGCATTTTGAATAGTTTTCCTTGAGGGATGTTGATTATGGCTGTGGAAAAGGTGTATTTGTGGGCTTTACCCCAGTTGTTTTGTCAGGGGTCAATATCGGTGGGAAAGAGATCTGGTGGAAACTTTGCTTGAATCCCACTTCACTTCCAAACATGGCCGTGACTTAGTTTTCCCCACTTGTAATTTTTATGGGCACCTTCTCTGGCAGTCAGGAATCCTCGAACTATCTAATGTAGAATGAAGTGTCGTTCTGTTAGCTAGGCTTCTTCGTTTTACAACTTGTTACTGAAATGTTTCCCTCTTTTTCTTTTCCATTAACGGTTATCTCCTCATGTACATCTGGGTAGTATTGTATCATGAAGATAATTAAAATTCCATTTGGCTTCCTAAAGAGCAAATCTTCATCTCCTCTACGATCTCAGACCAAGGTCACGCCATCATACTAAAGACTTTTGATAAACCTTCCATTAATAATTATGCCACATTATGAAAGGCAGAATTTGGGTCGGTCTTCCCCTCTGAAGTTTCTATTGGCCAGTTGGATTTTATGACTGTAATCAGTCACTGATTTTTACAATAAGGACTCATCTTCTAGGCAAGTGCAATAATATACTTGATGTATTTAGGAGTATGTATGTTCTTGATATTAGCCACCCTGAGCCTTCATGGAATGGCAGGGTAAAAATATAAACAAACAAACAAATAAAAAAATAAATGGGCTGTTTTCTGTTTCTGTGTGTATGCGTGACAGAGTAGGAGAGAATGACCTCCTCTAGTGATAGGTCCCAGCAATTATAACAGTTGGCAGGGCTGACTTTAGAATTTGCAGGACCCAGGGCAAAAATGAAACTGGGGGGTGGGGGTTTGGGGGCCAGGGGGGGGCGGGACATAGTCCTGCCCTCCCACAGTTGGCAGTTGGGTTCTCACTCACCCTAATAGATGAGGCAAAATTTCCCTGCTTGATTACCACCTGTTGCAGGGCTTGCAGTTCCCATAAAAGGAGTCCCCTGGCCTTCAGGCAGCTGAGGGCTGAGAGTAAGGGTACAGCTAAAATACAGACAGCTGGTGCCAGCTACACTGGGGCCCACGAGCCTGGTTGGGGGGGCACATTTCCTGGTGCAACTGTGAACCTTTCCGCTTGGAGGGGTGGCAGAGGACCCTAACCCATCTTCTGCACCTGGGTTCATTCTAACCTAGCTAGACCCTGGTTGAGATTTGTAGGTGTGTAGAGGTCCCCACAGAGAGATCCCATCCCCAGACTTCAGGAGCACTGGTCCTGAAGCTACCAGGACATGCCTTCCTCTGGTGCCCCCCCTGCCCCCCCCAACCACAGGGACTGGGCCATGGCCCCTACTGGCCCTGCTTAAGACTGGCTTTGACAGTTGGTTACCAAGGATGCATTCAAATGTAATAATTACCACATACGGACCCCAGCAACTCCACCACGGCTTTGCCTTGGCTTTACCATGTGGTGGCATTTTTGTGACATCTGAGCAGATCTATCACATAATAACACCAAGATGTCCCTGTAGAGCTAACAGATCACCTCAGTGTTACCATATGGCAGATCCATTCAGATGTCATAAAAAAGCTACTATGTTGTAAACCCAAGGCAAAATTGTGCTGCTGCTGGGGTTTTTCAATGGAAATTGTGATATCTGAAGGCATTCTAATACAAAACTGATAGAATTGCTCCTTTTTCTCGGAGAGGCTGGTGTGGAACACATTGATCCCCTTTGATGGCCTTGTTTGTATGTATTTGCGCATGGTATGTTACAAAATATCTCCCCTGCTTGGACTTGAATTTTCTATGACATCAAGTGCCTGATATGAGTAGAGCTTGTCTAACAGGAAAGTGTGTAACACTAGACAAATGTGTATCATCATGGTTTTCTTCAGTAGTGGCCCTAGCACCTACAACATCTTGATTCTAATTTCTTTAGCTTAGTGGTAAGGGGGAATGGGCTTCTGGTTTGGTATGGTCATGGTTTTGAAGCCTGCTGATGACCATTGGGACTGTTTGTGTGCAACCATGGTGCATTACACATAAAAGTCACATTCATGTGCACAAGGATAATGGGCAATAACTAGTTATAATTTTGCAAAGGCCAAACTTATTCCAAGCCTTTCTGACTTCATGTGGGAAGCAGATTCCCACAAGGAAGACTCCACATGCTACTTCATGGAGCAGCAGACTCCTATAAATCTAATTTGTACATGATTATGCAGTCAGACCATATTTTCTAGTATAAACCATTTCTCTATTTGAATATGCAAATTTTTAATTGCTCACACAGTAGAGTTGCCAACCCTCCTGTATTGTCCTGGAAACTTCAGGAATTAAAGATTAATCTTCAGGTTGCTGCTGTGAGCAACAGAGAAAAATCATAGGGAATTCTTGAAGGATGAAACCGATCTATCTTGTTAACTTCTTTTTGGTTCTCCCTGAAGACATTGCAGCCCAGTGATTGCTGTGTAGAATCTAATACACACACACTGGTCCTTGTTTTCCACTGGGCCAAATGTTGGGAAGATCCACTGCATTGTAAATGAGTTTCAAAGTAGCTCTGACCTTAAAGCTGCTGCATCATGTGATGAAACCTCCAGGAATACATCCAACCAGAATTGGCAGCTGTAAACCACTGCATCTCTAACAACCCAATCTACGCGTGCCAATGTTTGTGTGCGTAGATAGAACGTAAATGGAAACTCTTCAAAAATATGTTCCTCTCTGTTTTTCCACCGCTTACAGGTAAAACAAAACACCTCTCTTCACACCAGCATGATTTTTCTTGGAGACTATTTGCAACATGTAAGAACATTGATCGCTAGAAATTTCCAGAATTGGGCAAAGTATTCTGGAGAATCCTTCTTTCTGAATCTATGGACTCTGCCAATAATCTATATTAAGTCGTATCAGAAAGGATTATAAGAAAGTACAGGAAAACCTGCATTAATGAAATGGCTAAGAAATTAGCCCTAATTAATTTAGGCTTTCTAATAAATTATAACTGTAAAAAGCAAAGAGTTTATTCAGCAGAAGAGTTTAGTTCAGTTGCACTGTCTTGTGACTCTTGGTTTGCCTCAGTAACCAGGCACAGAGCTCTGCCAAATTATTGCGTATTTCATGTGTGAGAATGGAAATGGCTCAAGGGAAAAGCATCTGAGAATTTAATATAACATTTTTCTGTGGCTGTTGGTGCTGACTATAGAAATTAAACTAAGGAATAAAAGAGTGCTATATTAGCTCAATGCGTGTTTTCACATGGATGGGGTGGGTGGGTGCTCACTCGTGTCTGCCTGCTTGCATTCCCGCTTGGGTCAGATTTAAACAACCCGGTGACTTCTGCAGCTCATGGACCACCCGCGTGACACCCCTCCCCCATGCCATAGAGTTGCATTCTAGAGTGTCTACAATGCTATGATGTTGCCTGGGGCAACCCCCAGCTGAGAGCGGAGCTGCAATGGTCATCCGCCAAGCAGACAGACAGTAGCCTCTCCTCTGGCCGGTGTCCTAGATTTTGGCTACCTACTCTACTGGCGGTGCTCCTGGATGCTCTGGAGCACCACCAGCGGGGCTGCCACAGAACAGGGACAGCCTGGCCTCTGTTCCGCCTGCACATTGGGCCATCTTTAAATGGATGACCTGCCCAGGCGGAGCAGAGGCGTAGGTGCTGTCTGTGTGAAAACACCCATTGGCTTCAGTTGTGAAAATTGCCTTAGTGTAGATCAGATCAAAATAATTGTTTCTCCCATAATGATACTATAGCATAGCCAAGAGTGATGCCATAGCACATCCATGTATTGAAATGGCACAAGCCTATGAATGAAGAAGTCATTAATATTAACAGAAAATGAGTGAGTTTAACACCATTTGCAGTTCACAAACTAACATTTGAAGATTGACATAGACCATATAAGTATATCTATCTATATCTATATCTATAATATCCATTCCATGCATATAAATATATGCATGGAATGGCTAGGCAGTTTGTTTTACTATATTATGGTATACTAACTATATATATCATATTTATATATAGTAAGACCAACTGCCTATCCATTCCGTGCATCTGAGGAAGTCAGCATGTGCTAACGAAAGCTCATGCACTAAGTCTTTAAAGTGCCACTGGACTCTCTGTTCTTGTTATAACTATAGACCAGGGGTGGGGACCTTCAGGCCCGGGGGCCAAATGTGACCCGCAGCAACTTTTTATGTGGCCCCTTTGCACTTCCCGGATCTGGCACCTGGATCCAGTTCTTACCTCCAATCACTGAAAAACTGAGTTCAAGAAAAGGGAGCAGAGATGAGGTCATGCAAACAAGGATAGGGGACAGTTCCATGGCACAAAGCCATGATTTGGGCCCTCCTTTCCTCCCCACCAGCCTCTGTGGGGCCCTCGGGGCTTGTGCAAGCTTTCAAAGCGGCCCCCGGGAGGGAAAAGGTTCCCCACCCCTGCTATAGACTAACACGGCTACATTTCTAGTATTTAAAATAGTGTTACTCAAAATTTTCGTAAATGTCTCTTTTTTGCAGGTCATGTTGGTTTCTTAATTTATACAAGCAGAGCGGTCGGCGACTGCTCAACTGTGCATGTGCTAGCCCGGCAGAACTGCCTTTACCCAGTTTGAGGATATTGACAAGCTGGAGAGGGTCAGAGGAGAGCAGCAAGGATGATAAAAGCAAAGGGAAAGACCTACGGGGAGAGAATTAAGAACTGGGAGTGTTTCAAATATTTAAACGGCTGCTATAAGCAAAATGGAGGCCAGTTCTCAGTCTCTGATCCTAGAGGTGATGGGCTTAAATTAAAGGAGAAAAGATTTAGGCTAAGCATTAGAAAGAACTTCCTAATTTACCAGGACAGTGAGGCAATGGAATAATGTACCAAGTAAAATTGTGGAGGCCCCATTAATGGAGTTGTTTAAAAATAGGTTAGGTAGGCATCTCTCCAGGTTGTTGGACTAGGTACTGTGGGCCCTGCATAATGACAGGGGGATGGACTACATAACCCTTGGGGTTTCTTTCAGCTCTATGATTCTCTGAGTTCTTTAAACGTATAGCAGCATGCAGGTGGCCTACAAGGAGGCAAAGTGCGCAGGAGTTTGATTCCTCCTCCCCCACCCCCATCTGCAACTAAAAGTTATCTCATCACTGTGACCTACTCCTCTTGCTATTTTTGATGTGGCAACTTTTGATCCTCGGGGAGGGTGGTGGTGTTTTAGATATCTTATCGCTTCGTAATATCACTACCCCTATGCTGGGCAAATGTCATGAGGCCTACCTTAGAACTTCATAAGCGCAGATAAGGAAGGTCAGTTTCAACATGCAAACCATTCTCTGGTGGGAAAATGTCATATGTGACTGCCTGTAAAGTATAGTGTGCCTCAAGGGCAGAGGGTGTGTGTGTGTGTGTGTGTGTGAGAGAGAGAAGGGGGCAGGGGTTCAAAGTTGTGACAATTTGTGGCAAGGGGAAAGTGAATACTAATTGTACATCATATCACATTCATATGTTTATTTTTCCAGCAGAATAATTTAGAACCCAGTCACTAGCTGCATTAGGTACATTCTTTTCCTTCCTTCTGCTCTCTCTCCTGTCCACATCACCAGAGAGGTCCAGTTGCCTCCATTTTCTACATGCCACCCTTCTTTGCCTGCTTCCCCCATGCCTTAGTTAATTTCCCTGAGCCTCTGCTTTATCTCCCACTCTGTCTTCCCAACTCCCTTTGCATTCTGTGTCGACTTCTGTATCTCCCCACTCTGACCTAGGTGCCCTCCAAAGCCACACAGGGTTTTGAAAAGTGAGAAAACATTTCCAATCTTTTGTTTTTCAATAAATGTTCTTTAGTTGACACATAAACAGATATTCCTTGCATGTAAAAATGTCAAGAGCTACAGGTATTTATGTATTTATTTATTTTTATTTTAATCGACTTTTACCCCACCCCTCCTGCCAAAGGCTGTTCGGGGTGGCTTACCATATCAAATTTAAAACAATATAAATAAAATTTAAAAATATATATCCCTTACCAAAAGCCTGGTGGAACAGCCAGGTCTTGCACTGACGACAGAAGGAGGGGAGGTCCAGGGCCACTTGGGCCTCCACTGGAAGCGAGTTCCACAGCCATGGGGTCGCCACCGAGAAGGCCCTCTCCATAGTCACCCCCCGAACAACTTGGGGGACTTCAAGAAGGGTGCTCCTGGCAGAGCGCAGGTGCTGATCCAGAACGTGGGGGGTGAGGTGGTCCCGCAGATAGGTGGGACCCAGACCATATAGGGCTTTATAGGTCAAAACCAGCACCTTGAATCGGGCCTGGAAGACTATAGGCAGCCAGTGCAGAGTCTGGAGCACCATTGTAATGTGCTCATGGTGGCCCGATCTCATGAGACGGGCTGCCGCATTCTGCACTAGCTGCAGTCTCTGAATTGTCAACATGGGTAGCCCCACGTAGAACATGTTACAATAGTCCAATCTCAAAGTATTGAAAACATGGATGATGGTGGCCAGGTCGCTATCTGAGACATATGACTGAAGCCAGCGCATCAGATCTAATTGGCAGAACACACTCCTCGCCACAGTCCCCACCTGAACGTCCAAGCGGAGCTGCAGATCGAGGAGCACACCCAGACTGTGAACCTGGGGGACCAGTGAAGGGAGAATCCCATCAATGATGGGAGGCGCTACATCTACCGCCCTAACCACCACCATCACCTCCGTCTTGTTGGGATTCAACTTTGTCTGGCTCGCCCTCATCCAGTCCCGCACAGCAAGTATGAAATGTGATGGGTGTGATTTTTGTGACATATTTTCTTAGGAACAGGGGTGGCAGCGGGGTCTATGTTTGTATTAAAAACTATAACAAGAAGGGCTATAAAAACAAGACATATAATGCTTTATGGGCAGCCCCTGAAAACTGAGGTCCAAACCTATCTCTGGTAGAAATCTAGCAGAGCCAGCTAAGCCTCACCAGGGACCAATCTGGCTGTCTTGCATTGAAGTTCTCCCAAATGTATCACAAGGAAAGCTGAACAAGATTGTATTCCATAATGTCCCAGGGTATCATAGAATATAAATGGAATTATACATGCTAAAGCTGGAAAAGGCTTAGTAGGTCACCTAGACCTTCTCCCTGAACCACAAAGCATTCTCCTTTCCGAATATTCATTAGTGCTTTATCTTGCTTGCTTTTGAACATCTCCAATAACGGAGCATCCACAAATGACCCTTTCACCTCCAGACTCTTTCATATTCTAATTTTCTGCTTTAATTTTCCTTTTCCCTCGCATTGAGTCTAAATGCAGTTGCATTTTTGCAGTTTCATATCATTGCTTCTTAGATATGTCACCCTGAACAGTTCCTTCTCCTCTGTGATGTTGACACCTTTCAGATATTTGAGGGCTGTCTCCTTCTGTAAAAGATATAAATATTCATTTTTAAACTTCCTTCTGACAACCATCTCCTCCTCACCCCCATGCCTTTTATCATATTGCCAGTATTTCACTTACCTGCCTCTCACTCATCAATTGTATTTTTATAAATGGACATCAAACTGTGTGGTGACTGAATGGTAAAAGCACTCAACCACCGCCCTGAAGGGCATGGGTTCAAGTCCTGCTTGGTTTCCAGTTAGGTAGTTATATCCCCATTCTATTTCTAAATGGTAGCAGAACCAGCTGTGAATGGTTACCCAACCTCATCCACTGAATTGGGGAAAACAAAGGTGGCTGGATATGGTGCTGATCATATCACTCTGTTATATACCATAGCTCCAGAAGATGGTGTGCCAAGGGAATATCTACTCCCAATGGCTATACTCTGTGGCACTTTGTTAGGTGAAGCGATGCCTGCTAGATCAGAAAAAAACAATCTGAGACTGCCTTGAAGCAGAATCAAAAGATAGCACAATTTTGTGGGAGGTTGACTATATAATGCTCAATGCAACAAAACTTGATATCATCAGGCGAATGGTTAAATTCAACAAAATGTTGTACTAATGGTTCCACCTCTTTTTTACAACGAATGTTGAACCTGTGCTCTGTAACTCTGACCTTGATTTGTCTCTTGGTCTTTCCCACATACTATAAACCACATGGGCATTGTATGAGGTATACAATCATACTACTTTGGCATGTGAAATTGTTTGAACTTGAAAGGGAAATTTTAGGTTAGGGGATTTGATGGTCTGGTTCCCCATGTTCAGTCTGCATACACTACACCCCCCACATCGCTTATTACCTGGTCTCAACACAGTGCAGTGTACTAGAATACCCTTTGCAACATCACTGTTGACTAAAGGATCCTTCAAATTCCTAGTCCTGCGATTGGCAAAAATGGGTGCCTGTGATATTTTTGACCAGATCCCAATTCTTAAGGATCATACGTTTAATAATATGTGCTGCTGGACTATAATCCAATGTGACTACCATCCTATCAGAATTCAAATTACGTAGCTTTGGAGAGAGGAGCTGTGAGCAATCTGTATTTAAAGCCCTAAAAAGGCTCTTTGTAGTAGATCTCTAGGATACCCCCTCATGGATAGTTGTTGTGTCAGCTGTCTTGCATGTTTTTTAAAGAAGTCTATTGATGAATTGTTCCTCCTCAACCTAAGATATTGTCCTACAGGAACATTACTTCTAACATGAGTGGGATGAAAGCTATCAAACCTTAGAATTGAATTTACATCTGTTTTCTTCTTGAACAGTGTAGTCTGAATGGTATTATTTTTTATGGTCACATAAATGTCCAGAAAAGAAATGGATGTTCTACCGAACTCCAATGTAAACCTCAATGATGAGTGTTGTCTATTCAAAAACTCATGAAATTCAATGAGTGTATTTTTTTGGCCATCCCAAATGAAAAATAAATCATCTAAATATTGCCTAAAGAACTTAATATGGGATAGAAAAGGATTGTTTCTGGCTGATAATATCACCGTCTCTTCAAAGTCATACATAAATAAATTGGCAAGTTCATGTGCAAAACAACATCCCATAGCAGGTTGACTATATCCCAGGATTCATTCTATGTGAATTTCTTAACAGTATGGAAATATCATCATGCATTCACCTTGGCAAAACTGGGTCAGTTCCCTTCTTTGGTAACCTAAGGAAGGATCTTGGGCATCGCCTATGATCAAAGATGCTGTAAATTTTGCACTCAGGGGCCAGTCGAATGCTTTTCATATATTATTTTCTATTGTAATTTGTATGCTGATTTACACCAGGAATTGTTGAATCCTATTATGTTGTCTATGCCACCACTTTCTCAGCAGGATGCCCTTTTGCCTCTACTAAAGGGGTGTGACCCTGGGTATTTTCAGACGTTACGAGATCACGCTCAACCACAGTCAATTCCCTGTGGTGGGGAATGCCCTCGTAACGTCTCTTGGGGAACAGGAAGTTCCCCCCCCGATGTTAACCACGCTCGATCCCCGCCGGGAATCTCATGCACCATGCGATCGGCTGAACTCGCGGGGCTGGCGCCGATCGTGTGGTGAATGAGATTCCCGGCGCTGTCTCTTATACACATCTAGATGTGTATAAGAGACAACGTCTGGATGGCGATCACAGCCTGGAATCCTCGCCGGGATTCCGGGCTGTGGTCATTTCGGGCGGGCGCTGCGGCCGTATTGGCTGCGGCGCCCGCCCGTCTCCCCAGAGGCTGTCTCTTATACACATCTAGATGTGTATAAGAGACAGCCCGGCGGGGAATCTACGGGTTGTTTCCTTGATGGGGCGAATGGCGCCCCGTCACGTCTGAAAATACCCTCTGTGACCCCTTTAAGTTCCTGACCGCTTTGTTGAGAGTCAGATCTGATGTATGTATTGATATTTCTTCTTTTGTTTTTTACTTCTAATTTTGTTTTGTATTTTACGTATGTTTTGTTATGGCTATAGCTGGAACAATAAAATTTAATTGAAATTGAAGATGATGTGCCTTGTCCGTGCCAGCCTGATGGGACCATATGACTTCAGTTAGACTTCAAATGGTTTTAGACAAGATGCTACCTCACATCGCTACCCAGGAGCTATGAAGCCCACCACTCATCTGAAGGTGGAGCGGCTGGATGCACACTACTGTAAACCACAAAGCACCTACTCATGGCCATGCACGGAGCACTGCTGGGAAATCTGGAGTGCCCAATGCAGTGTAAGCCAAATAGCTTTGTGGCAACAGATGGTCATGAAGTCCCTGCCCATGTGAACTGGGCATGGACCACGAAGCCCCTGACCACGCGAGGCCAGCCATGCCAGCAGACAGGTCTGCCACTGATAAGCACTGTGGGTGGGGGACACGGTCTTTGCAAGTCACAGGAACTGGCCAGGAGCACTGCGGAGCTTGGGTTCTAGGACATGTCAATTGCAAATGCCAGCTGGTGCATTTCCCCCTCCCCCATGGTCTGGGGGAGTGCATGGCAGTTTGCCTTCCTGGCCAGGATAGCTACACTGGGGACTGCCTGTTTGAAGCACTCTCCATGCGCTCCACCTACATGGGTGCTTCGCAGCAGTGCCACGCAGTGGCAATGGATCTCTTCCCCCACCCCACCCCCGCCTCCATCGTCTTGCTCATTTAAAAACATCCTTTGACTTCAACTTTTGATTTTATTCTACATATGTCACTCTTAGTGCTTACTTTTCTCCTTGGTCCACAAGTACAACTTCCATGAGTCATGCATAGGGTCAAATTGGTATCTGAAACTTCCAATGATGTACAAAAAGAAAGTATTGCCCTTGTAATGAGATTCTCGGATGTATTTATTTATTGAATTTAATTTAAATTTTTATCCTAAAAGACTCAGGGCAGTTAACAACATATATAAAAACATAAAAATCCATAAAAATAAAATACACACAAAAAAATCAAACCCCCCAACCATCCGACAGCCCCTCACAAAACCACCCAATACCACCTCCCCAGAAATTCGATGACCCTGTGATGAACCTGGAGCTCTCAGGCAATCACCTGTTCAATAACTTATACTACCTCCCCATGTTCCACTCCAACCCCCCCTCACAAGCCTACCCCAACCCACCCACCAAAGCCCCCATCCCTGCCTGCCAAATGCCTTTACCAAGAGAAAGGTCTTACACCGTCTCCGGAAGATACTCCATCTCAGTCGAACTCTGGGGGAAGGGAGTTCCATAGCATCGGGGCAGCAACTGAGAACGTCCTCCTGCGAGCCCTCACCATACAAACAAGACTAACCGGTGGTACCCACAGAGAGGTGCTCCTGGCCAATCGCAGGGGCCACAGCAGGGCATGGGAGGATAGGTGTCTCTCCGGTATGTGGGGCCCAGACCGTTTAGGGCTTTAAAGGTCAAAACCAGCACCTTGAATTGTGCCCAGAAAGCTATAGGAAGCCAGTGCAGACTACGGAACACTGGCGTAATGTGCTTGTGGCGCCTCATCCCGACAGGCAGTGAGCCGCCACATTCTGCACCAGCTGCAGCTTCCGAACAGTCGTCGAGGGCAAGTCCACATAGAGCGTGTTGCAGTAATCTAGCCTCGAGGTGATGAAAACATTGATGACAATGGCCAGATCCAAATCAGAAAGAAAAGGCCGCAGCCTCCTCACAAGATGGAGTTGGTGAAAAGCACTCATGGTCACCGTCGCAACCTGACAATCCAGGTGCAGCAAGGGGTTCATTAGCACTCCAAGGCTGTGAACCTGATTGACCATAGGGGACCGGATTCCACCCATAAGAGGAGTCCCAATCCCCTCCAGATCACAAGACAGGCCAACCGTCATCACCTCGGTCTTGTCTGGATTCAGCTTCAATTGGCTCACCCTCATCCAGTCCCCAACAGCAGTAAGGCAACAGGTAAGCACTGAGACTGCAGGGCCTGGGTCAGGTGAAAAAGATAGGCAGAGCTGAGTGTTGTCACTTCACTGATGGCACTTCACCCCAAACCTCCAAACGACCTTGCCAAGCGGCCTCGTATACATGTTGAACAAGAGGAGAGACAATGGAATTCTGCGAGACCCCACAGGGTGTCTTTAGACATAACGCTGTTCAGTGTTCTGTAACACAGTGTCCTACCATTACAATGTTTAGACAAGGTAGGATTTCCCTTGTCAATCTCCAGGCACAGGTCATCAACCAAGGCCATTGTGCCATATCCAGGGTAAAAGCGCAACTGCAATGGGTCCAGGAATCCGATGATATCGGGATGAACCTGGATCTGTCGGACAACCACCAGTTCAATAACCTTACTTAAACAGGGACGGTTAGAGATGGGCCGATAACTGGCCAGGGAGTCAGCATCCAAAGATGGCTTCTTAAGCAGGGGCTGGACAACTGCAATTTTAAGAACAAGGGGCCAGACAACTACCGTTTTGCACCACAAACAGGGAGTTGCGATTTTCTTGTGCTGAGAATAGTAAAAATGTCTATGGTTCAAATGCCTGTAAGATTGCTATTAATTGGCAGTCCAGTAGCTGGTGGAAGGAGTTAGAATGGTCTGCACACAGCTACAGTTAATGCAGTTAGCTTTCTACTTCATTTTATATTTTGTTTGCAGGAGTTTGCATTTGCTTATTCAAGAGGGATTGCACCTTTCTTTTCCACATGCTCGACCCAATCCAATTTGAAGCATCTCCTGTCATAGCACATGTGCCTAGATGTATTTTTTAAAACAAGCTGTGAATGTGACATGCTTCCTTTTTGTAGCTTTCATTGCTGTGTGGTTCCATAAAGTACTTAGGTCGAGTCAGCAAGGAAAATGCTTTTCAGTTAAGTGATGTTTTGGCTCTAACGCTTTGCCCAATGGGTGTCTGTGTAATATAATGCTTAGGTTCCATCCACTGATGGGCCAGGAGAGTTACAGAAATATATATTTAAGAGTCTTTTTATAGCAAACAACTTATGCTAATGCACAGAACAAAAAACAGCTTGTGAAACCACTAAGTACTAGTAATAAAATATAGTGACCACCAAGTATTTCATTGCTGAAAATAGACCAGCAGAGAATTACAGTTCAAATGTTTTGCAAACCAAACATGTTTCTAAAGGGGAGCAGGCTTTTAAAACCGGAAACAGGACTGAGCAATAAATCTTCATGAAAAATGATCTATGAGTAAACTATGGATGCGGTCCTCCAATTGGCTAGCGCCAGCAGTATCACTTGCCACTGGCATGTCATTAAAGTGAATAGGACTCACACTGGTGCTAAGGCTTAGCACTGGAGCTAAGCAGTTGGAGGATGGCACTGCTCATGCAGACGAAGAAAGGAAAATGGATCATACTTGATGCACACAAAACAATTTTAACTCTATAGAGTAGCATATGGTTGGAATAGAGGGTGAGATCTTCAGATGGTGTCAATTGTCACATTTCATTGACTATAGTACCAGCTTACACCAGCTGAGGATTTGGTCCATGCTACATAATTATCAGGTGGTTGACTGGGGAAGAAAAGATGGTGCTATGGTTCCAAGTTCTGTCCACAAAGTAAGCTCCACCCATGTGAATTGCCAAAATGACAGCCTCTCCTAAACATTGTGTGATTCTTCACTCCACTGGGCTCCCTGAGCCTGTCTCCTTCGGGGCTTGAGTTATACCATGAGCTCTGCTGCTCTGGCATCAAAGGCTTGTTTCCTTCATGAATGTGGGTCTCTCCCAAATGTCATCCACTTGGGATGTCTGTATGAGATGCCCTTCTTGGTATGAGTAAAGGCATTTGTCCATTAAATTGTAACCCTGGGAAACTGGTTGTCATAAGGAGACACTGGGCTACAAGTAGACTACAGGTCTAACAAATATGTAAAGGTAAAGGTTCAAAATGTATGTAAACATGTATGTAATGTGAAAGCTGAGAATTGGAGGTTCAACATGTATGTAAACATGTATGTAATGTGAAAGCTGAGAATTGGAAGCTCACTTCATGCAATGGAGAAATGCAAAGTCATGCCGAGTGTGTGTTCAGAAAAGACCTAAAAACCTCTGCAGACACACAGACCATTGAGTTGCAAATGGATCTCTTCCTGTGGATGTGACTGAAAGTACAGAGTTACCTGGCAGGAAAATCAAACAAAGGACCCTAGAAAGGTACTTAAGGGGGGAGACAAGACAAAGAAGGAGCTATCTCTCTCTCTCAGTTGGTTGAGATCAACTTGTTCAGCTTCATCTGCATCATCATATCTTACCAGCCAGAGAAAGGCTGCACCAAAGGAACTATGAAGTAAGACCTTTTGGAAACTAAGATTGGTACCCAGCCAAGCTTTCCATTGCTGGCTGTGACATGAACTGAAATACCCTTGGACCTAGATTAGGGTAAACCTAAATCAGGAGAATCCAAGTACAGATAGGAATGCGTTATTGGTTATGTTATTTTGATTTCTGCACTCTCGAGTATAAACTTGTACTGCATGCTTATTCATGATTTATTTATTAAACTTCTTTTTACTGAACTTCGTATGGTCCAGTGGAATTGCTAATCCTAACATTGGCAAGACACAGTTTGGGGTTAATTCTGTGTTTACAAACACAGAACCTAGAGAGAAAGAGTCTGTGCTGGGAAACTCTGTGGCTGAAAAGGTGACAAGACGGTTCACCCGTTGAAGGCTCAATCAGTTCTAGAGAGAGAGCTGATCCAGTGAGAGCTGCAAGCCAGGGAAACTGAGTCATGACAGCCTAGAGTGGGGTAGGGAGCCCACAATCACATGACACTAGTGTTATAGAAGAATAGCCCCATGATCAGCCGTAGGGCATTCAGATGACATGCAGACACTTCATTCAGGAAAAATTCCCCCCTCTCCCCAAATTGCCCTTCAGCACCATGGATCAAATCCAGCCTGGGACTGTTTTTTTTACTTGGCCCCCCTTTTGGATCTTGCTCATGGATTCAGTCTCGTACCATCAAACACTGAAAGAGTAGATGGGTCCATGGCACAGATCCATGATCGGGACCTCCTCTTCTTTCCCCCCCATGCTGAGCGCACTCTTTAAACACCCTGCCCCCAACTATTGTCCAACTCACAGAGCTTGAATTAATTTTCAAAATGGGTGGCCCAGATGAGGTGAGAGGTTCCTCACCCCTGCCCTAGGGTAAAGTGCTCCTGACCTAGAAAGGGTGAACATGCTCACACAAAACACTTATCATGGGGCAACTGCAGGACTCCCCCGCCTGCTCCCAACTCCGGGAGCTACCCCAGTAACATACACGTTCATGAACCTTCTACTTATAAACTGTCCCATGGTATTTTGTTGAAATATTTGAGGGCAAATTTCCCTTTCATGCATATCTATTAGGGGTGTGCAACTCATATTGTTTTAATTAGTTATAAAAACAAATGGAACCCTGTTCGTTTTAACTAAGGTAATGAAAATGAATTAATAAGTAAACATTTATTTTATTTTATTTGTTTTTCTTATTTTTTTTTCCATTTAATAAAAATAATAATAATTTAAAAATCACGGTGCATGCGCAAATGGCGGCTGGAGCCATTCTCTGCATGTGTAGCTCTTTTCCAAAATGGCGCTGGCAGCCCTTTTGGAAAAGGGCCATGCATGCACAGAACAGCCCCGAAGGCGGTTTTGTGCATGCACAGGGATTTTAGAAAAAGTTTTTAAAAATTCTTTTAAAAAATAAAATAAAATAAAATAAATAAATGAAAACAGTAGTCATTTATAACCCCTCCCCTGAAAAACAGAGATTTTTGTAAACAAAAACTAAAATGAAAATGAATTATGTGCCTTTCCGACGCAGCCCAAAGGAGACAGGATACCAAAAATTGGTTTAAACAGACGCACGCTTTATTAAAGCCAATCATGGTTAGAATAGGTGGGAAAAATCGCCTAGTGCGATTCGAGTCCAGTACTTAACTATCCAACAACAAAACGCAGGGGTGGCTTTGATATACCCTCAGTTACCACCCCATAGTTGAACACAACGTCTCTCCCCTCCCCGCTTTCTGTGGCACTGGCCACAGGTGAGGGGGACCAAAGTATTGGGAGGGTATTTTTATTGCCTTTTAGTAATTTTAATATTATTATTATTATTTTATTTTATTATTATAAACATTGGTATAGCGCCAGTCGTGGGACCTGGTGCTGTACAGAACATAGAAATAGACGCTGTCCCTGCCTGTGGCTTACAATCTAAAAGACAAGGAGGGGGGACAGGGAGAGGTGACAGTGGGAGAGACAGGGGAGAAGACCAACAAACATTCAAGTGGATGCGAAGACTCAGGTGCGTATGCTTGGCTTGGTTACAATCAGGTTGCAGCAGTCTGCAGAGGAGGGCAGACAGTAGGTATATGGGAACGTCTGGTAGGCGTTGGGAAAGGCAGCGAGGAAAAGGTGGGTCTTGAGGAGGGATTTGAAGGAGTGGAGGGAGGGGGCAAGGCAGATGTGGGCAGGGAGGGAATTCCAGGCATGGGGAGCAGCGAGGGAAAAGGGTAGAAGACGATTAAGTGAGCAGGAGAAACGAGGGAGAGTGAGGGAGTGGACAGAGGAAGAGCGGAGAGCGCATGCAGGAGTGCGTAAGGAGATTAGGTCCAAGAAGTAAGGGGGAGCTTAGTCGTGGAGCGATTTGAATGTGAAAACCAGGAGTTAAAACAGGATACATTCAGGAAGGGGGAGCCAGTGAAGAGAGAAGAGGAGAGGCTGCACATGGTCAAAGCAACGGGCAGAGTGAATGACCGTGGCAGCGGAGTTTTGGATTGCGATAAGGGGGGACAGGTGAGAGCGAGGGAGGTCCGCAAGGAGGAGGTTGCAGTAATCGAGGTGAGAGAGAACCATGGCATGAACAAGGGTTTTGGCCGAGGAGGTAGAGAGAAAGGGGCGGATCCGAGCAATGTTATGGAGGGCGAATCGGCAGGATTTGGCAACAGAGTCAATGTAAGGTTTAAAAGAGAGGTGCGTGTCAAAGATGAAGCCCAAGCTACGGGCTTGGAGAACAGGATGGATGGTGACTCCATCGATGCAGATGGGCAGGTTAGAGGGAGAGGAAGAGGAGGGAGGAAAAATGAGGAGTTCGGTCTTGGCCATGTTGAGCTTGAGTTGACGTCGGGACATCCAGGCGGAGATATCAGAGAGGCAGTTGACGAGGCGTGAGTGGACAGAAGAGGAGAGAGAGGGGGTAGAAAGATAGAGTTGGGTGTCATCAGCGTAGAGATGATATTGGAATCCGTGGGAGGCAATAATTTTGCCAAGGGACAGGGTGTAAATAGAGAAGAGGAGAGGGCCAAGGACAGAGCCTTGGGGGACCCCAACCGAAAGGGGGAGGGAGGAGGAGTTTGACTCGGGGAGCGAGACTTTAAAGGAGCGGTCAGAGAGGTAGGAGGAGAACCAGTCAAGGACAGAGCCACGGAAGCCCAAAGAGTAAAGCGAGTCCAATAGAAGCAAGTGGTCGACAGTGTCAAAGGCAGCAGAGAGGTCAAGGAGGACAAGAATGGAGTAGAGGCGCTTAGATTTAGCGACAAGTAGATCATTGGTGATCTTGGCCAGGGCAGTTTCAGTAGAGTGGAGGGGGCGGAAGCCGGATTGGAGAGGGTCCAGGGAGGAGTTGGCAGAGAGGAGGTCCAGGCAGCGGGAGTAGATGACACATTCCAGAAGCTTCAAGGCAAAGGTAAGGAGGGAGACTGGCCGATAACTAGAGGGGTCAGGTGGGTCCAAGGTGGGATTTTTGAGGATGGGGGAGACAGTGGCATGCTTGAAAGCAGATGGGAAGGAGCCTGTGGAAAGGGCGAGATTGAAGACATGTAGAAGTGGGGGGGGCAACAGTGGGAGCAATAGAGGTCAGGAGGCGGGAGGAGATTGGGTCAAGGGGGCAGGTGGAGGGGTTGGATGAAGAGAGCAGAGCGGAGATTTCCTCAAGAGAGGCAGGAGGGAAGGATGTGAGGGGGGAGGGGGATATTATAATATTATAATATTTTAGTTTTATGTATTTTATTGTATTTTTATATGTTGTTGCTGCTCCGAGCTGCCATTGTGTGGGAGGATGCGGGGTAAAAATGTAATAAATAAATAAAGTCCTTCCAGACCTGAGTAAGGAGGAAGGCGTCTGCAGGCTGAGGACCATACCTGTTCCTACCGCCCTCGCTGGACAACCCTCCCAGGGAGGCTACCCCACCACTTGCCGTACCCTGCTTTTGCGGTAGGTGTGACCTCCCCATCTCTTAAGGAGATGACATGTACTTATCTAATTCTACTATAACCTCTAAACCGCAGTACTGGACCCCTGCCACTAAGAGGTCGCCGGGACTACCCAGACGAGCCCAACCCCCACTCACCTAACACATATCTAATACTTGAACTAGCTTCTCCTTCAGGGCTTCCAGGTAGCAATCATTCCTCTCAGCAGATCATCCCAGCGGTATAGCTCAGGCCCCTTATGTGATGGAATAGTTGTGGATACTCTCCCCTCCTAAACTTTGATGGTTCTCTGAGTTCTATCTGTTTTCCTTGGGTGTACCCCCTCACCCCAGGACATCCACTCTACAAGGTTAGTCCAGACAATAAGAGTGGACGGGAACAGCTTCTTTATCTCCTACACATCTCTCTTGATGTTCTTTATAAGTTGGACACCCTTCAACTGGGGTATGTCATTTTCTCCTAAATCCAGGACAATGACATCTGGTGGGGGGGCCTTTGTGGCACCTGCCCTTCCATTGTATTCAGCTCATGCTGATAAGCCGAGCTGGGTCCCTCACTGTGTCTGGCCCGCCGCTTTGCCCGGCCAGCGTACCAGGCTGTGACTGATGATCCAGACTTACCTTCGGCGGTGAGGGGGTGCACCTGAGGAAACAAATAGGCAGTTCAACAATGGCAGTGGGAGGGAGCGTGCTGGATATAAGACCGGAACGCCTCTGACTGCCAACAGTCCACCACTCATATGCCCCACTCTGTCATCCCCACTGCCACTGCTTTTGGGCAACTGCAAGCTGTGTCTGTTGCTGTGGGGATTGGGGCTGTCTTGATAGGAGGAGCTTACTGCCACTCTGCTCTTCCCTCCTCCTCTCCAGGTAATAACACCCAGGGCGGGGCCCTTTGGGTGCCAGCCTGAAGGGTGACACCCAAAGGGTGTCGGCCGTTGGCTGGGCCGGGGTGCCCGGGGGTCCCTCTGCTTGACAGACACCACATCAATTATCGTGCGGCCCATCTTTGCTGTTGCTGCTGCTGCCCCACCAATATCACTGCTGACACTGCTGTTGCTGGACCCGCTGATGGACCCATTGTTTGCTGATACCACTATTTTATTGCAGTCAGCATGTGGCACTTAGCGGGATGGCGGATTAGGGGTGGGCAGTTTTTATCTTGTTTTTAACTTGTGGTTTTAAGGGGTTTGGGGGGATGCAGTGGGAGTGGCTTGAGGGTGGGGGGCATGGGGAGTGGGTTAGGGTGGATAGAGCCAACCCCCGTGGTGAGAGGAGGGGAGGTGGCCCCTGGGGAGGGTTGGTGGGACTCCCTGTGAGAGGGAGTCCTGGGGAGGGGACTCTTTGTGAGAGGAGGAATCCCAGGGGGTGGGGAGGAGGTGAGAATGGGATAGGTAGGGGAAGGGGCCTTGCCCCCCGGTGAGACAGGGGCATGGCTCAAGGGAACTCCTGGTGAGAGAGGGAGTTCCAGGGAGTTGAGTGGTAGATTGGGTTGGAGGGGGGCCTCCAGTGAGAGAGGTGGTCTCAGGGAGGGGGGGAAACGCTGGCCCCCGGTGAGATGGGGGGCAGCATCTGGATAAAAACTGGGGACTCCCTGTGAGAGGGGAAGTCCTAGGGAATGGGGGGAATGGGGGGAAGGTATATTTTGGGGAGGGGGGTTCTCTAGGGGTTCAGGGGGAGCAGCCGGTGGGAGGGGGTCAGAATGGTGTGGACAGGAAGAGAGANGAGGGTGGGAAATTTGGGGTTGGAGGTGGGGGGGAGTCTTGGGTGGGAACCTCTGGGGGCTGTGGGGAAGCAGTCGACGAGAGGGGGTCAGGATAGTGTGGATGGGGGGGAGGAGATGGCCATTGGGGTCGTCTTGGGTCGTGGATGATATGGTCGATGGGGGCAGAGGGCTTGGATGCCCAGGGTCCTTAGGGTCCTCGTGGAACTTCAGAGAACCTGTCAACCACCTAAGAGGCTAGAGAATTTGGGTCCAGGGTCCCTTGGCGGGGGACTGATGCTGTTGAATGCAAGGTCTGTAGTTAATAAGGCCCCGATAATCCGGGATTTGATCCTGGATGGGGCGGCGGACCTTGCATGTATAACAGAGACCTGGCTGGATGAGGAGGTGGGGCCAATTTTTGGCTGATCTCGTTCCAGCTGGGTATGCTGTGCAGCATTAGCCTCACGCTGGGGGCTGTGGTGGTGGTGTAGCTGTAATTTTTAAAGAGACGTGGTCAGTTAGGAGGTATCCAGTTCCAGATATTCCTGGGATCGAGGCCCTCCATGTGGTGTTTGATTTGGCTGGGGGCAATTTGGGGATGCTTCTGGTGTACCGGGCCCCTTCCTGCCCAACAGCATCCCTCTCCGCTCTAGTGGAGCTGGTCTTGGTGGTGGCGTTGGGCTCCTCTAGGATCTTGGTCCTGGGGGACTTCAGTGCCATACCGACACCGACCTTGTGGGGGTGGAGCGAGAATTCATGGCCGCCATGGCAACCATGGATTTGTCCCAGGTTGTCAGCTGCCCGACCCATGTGGGGGGACATACCCTCAACCTGGTGTTCTGTTCTGGCCTTGAGGCGGGTGATCTGGTAGTGGGGGATGTGTCAGCTATGCCCTTGTCATGGACGGATCATTACCTCCTTCAGACCAGTCTCTCAGTGCGTCACCCCCAGAAGGGGAAGGTACCAGTTAGGATGGTCCGCCCTCGGAGGCGGATGGAACCTCAGTGGTTCCAGGAGGCCCTGGGGGATTTAACCCTGGATCCTGTCAGCCGCTCTGTGGATGAACTCGTCCAGGCTTGGAACATATTGCTTGGGGAGGCTATTGACAGGGTGGCTCCGAGACGTCCCCTGCCCCTGTCTCGACACCGCAGGGCCCCTTGGTTTACTGAGGGACTGCAGGGTATGAAGCAGGAAGGCAGGCGACTAGAGTGATGCTGGCGTCGGACTTGCGCTGAATCCGACTGACTTCATCATAGGGCCCATTTGCGGTCCTACGTTGAGGCTGTGAGGGTGGCAAAGAAGGAATTCTTTGCCACCCTCATAGCTTCTGCAAAGTCTCGTCCAGCGGAGGTGTTCCGGGTGGTGCGGGAGCTGGTCAGTCCGGCCTCCTTCCACCTGTATGGGGACTTGTCCCAGGCCCGCTGTGCGGAGTTCAATTTCAATTTCAATTTATTTATTTGGCAAAATAGCTTTCGCTATTTTGAGGGAAGCCAGAGGCAGTAGCAATGGAGGAACACCAGAGGCGAGAGGAGCCAGAGGCAGAGGCAACGGAGGAAGCCAGAGGCGAGGGGAGCCAGAGGCAGAGGCAATGGGGGGACGCCAGAGGCGAGGGGAGCCAGAGGCAACGGGGGAATTTAAAACAATTTACAAATAAATAAAATACAAATAAAACGCAAAAGACAAAATATCCAATATACAGAAACTCAAAAAGGGATCATCCCATAGCTTCCAGCAAGGGGCACTATCGTGATCCATCACTTTAAATAAAATGGCAATAGCCAATCAACAATCATATTCATAGACAAATTATATCGCTCACACATTGAGCAACGATACACTTTACCCCCATTATTCTATCCTATATCTTAAATCTTAGATCTTAAGTCAAGATGGTAAGGCTGGGGAGAAAGACACTCCTTAGCACAAAAATACTGACACTCCCATGACCTGACACAATATACATAAGGAACGACACAGGCCTTACTTGTCCTGCATCATCACAATCCTGTTAATATAATGCATTCGACCATAGTGGCATTCATACCTTCCCTTCGCGGGGCGAGTGCCAAAACGCTTACCCCATGTCAGGATAGGTGCCTATAAATATCACGGGCCATAAGAGCTGAGATAGTAATTAAATCAGGGGACTTGAAAGAAGCTATACGTATCATTGATTGGACTGGAGTTAGGCACACTCCTGGGCCAATCCCAGCCGGAAAGTACCGCTCTCTTGTGCATTGTGTGAGGGGGCATACAAACAATGTGTGCAACAGATCCCCCATGCAGCCCAGTGTACAGGGACAGAGCCTCTCAGCGTACGGGATTCCGACTCGCCTCCCCATTACAACCTTGGTGGGGAGCAAGTCCAACCTCATGAGTGTTAGTGCCCTACGCAACCCAGGATCCTCCAATTCACTCAGATACCATTCGCACCCAGCTGAGTACTTAAATTCCCTATACAGGGGTGCACACTTAAGTGCTGCAGCTTTCCCCATGTTCAACTGGACAGCTTGATCGACCAGCTGCCTATGCACAATTTGTTTCCTACCGCATGGATGGACTGCGCCCAACATCTATGGGGAAAGTCCAAGATTTCTAATCTGGTTCTTCACCCCTTGAGACCAAGTAGGTGCTGCTGGCCATGACTGCCTCGATGCAACAGCACCGGGGTAGCCTACCCTCGGGCATGTCCCCCAATTTAATCCAATATTTTAGGACTGTCTCCAAGGTTTTAACTTTTAAAGGCAAAATACCCGACTCCAGTCGCAACAAGCAGGATGGAGTACTCTTGGGCACGGCAAGGAGGGTTCTCAGGAAAACATTCTGGGGCAGTTCTAGCCCCTCAATCGATGCCACACCCCAGATTTCGGCACCATACAATGCTCCTGGTCTGGACGTTAAGGAGTCTCAATGCAGGGGCAATTAACCTGCCCCCATGGGACCTCCAGAACCTCAACAGCCCCAGGACTGCCCGCTGTAATTTAAGTTTGGATAGCTGGATATGTTGTGAGGAGCTTGCCATCTACTTTGCAGACAAGATCGCTCAAATCCAGAGCAACTTCGACATTGGTAGAAATGGAGCATGTGGTAATGAGGGCTCTGTCTGGTTCATCTTTCTGGGATGAGTTTCAGGAAGTGACGCCAGCTGATGCTGTGGGGATCCTGGGGTCGGTTAGGGCCACGAGTTGTGAATTAGATTGCCTGTCCTGGTTGGTGAAAGCCTCCAGGGAGACGTTGGGGCCACTGCTGGTGGGAGTGATCAAGGAGGCCGTGGTGCACCCCCTGTTGAAGAAGGCATCTTTGGATGTGGATGCACTCGCCTTACAGCTCCAGGGTCACCTAGACAGCATCGGTTTTCTTGACCCATTTCAATCAGGGTTTCGACCCAGCTATGGTACGGAGACAGCATTGGTGGCTTTGGTGGATGATCTCCGCCGGGAGATGGATGCAGGATGCTCAACATTACTGGTCCTGCTAGATCTCTCGGCTGTGTTTGATACAGTGGACCATGGACTGCTGTTGAGATGGTTGCGTGACCTGGGGGGGGGGGGTCTGGATGGGACCGCCCTCGGCTGGTTCCAATCATTCCTCTCGGGGAGGACCCAGCGGGTTGTCCTGGGGGCAGAAACATCTAGCCCCTGGGCCCTGGACTGTGGCGTTCCTCAAGGTTCAATCCTGTCTCCTTTATTGTTTAATGTATACATACAGCCCTTGGGGGAGATCGTGAGAGGATTTGGTGTGCGTTGCCTCCAATAGGCTGATGACACCCAGCTTTACCTCTCTTTTTCATCTGACTCAGGCCCTGTCGTCTCTGTGCTATCCCAATGTTTGGAGGCCGTGGCGACTTGGTTGTGGAGGAGCAGACTGAAGCTCAATCCTGATAAGACGGAGGTGATGGTGGTAGGCTGAGCAGGGGAGGTGTTGCCCCCTCTTGTGGAGGGGGTGTGCCCCTCCGTGGCCCAACAGGTTCAGAGTCTGGGGGTGTTATTGGATACAAACCTCTGCCTAGATCAGCAGGTGGATGTGGTGGCGAAAGTGGCTGTCCGCCAGCTGTATCTGGTATGGAGGCTGCGCCCATACATCTCCAGAACCGACCTGGCCACCTTGATCCATACCTTCATCACCTCGAGGCTGGACTACTGTGACGTGCTCTACGTGGGGCTTCCCTTGATGCTGGCCCGGAGGTTGCAGCTAGGGCAGAATGTGGCGGCCTGTCTCTTAACAGAGAGGAGCCGACGAGCA
The DNA here is from genome assembly GCA_003113815.1 of Sphenodon punctatus. NCBI lineage: Eukaryota > Metazoa > Chordata > Lepidosauria > Sphenodontia > Sphenodontidae > Sphenodon > Sphenodon punctatus. The sequence continues at coordinate 6,010,405 of QEPC01008173.1, forward strand.
CATAACACCGGTGCTCAGTGCACTGCACTGGTTGCCTGTAACGTACCGAGCCAGATTCAAGGTGTTGACATTGATCTGTAAGGCCCTGTACGGTCTTGGACCTGGATACCTCAGGGACCGCCTTGCCCTCAGCAACTCAGGACAGCCCCTTTGGTCCACCGGGGACGCCTTCCTGGAGGTCCCCCGCGTAAAGCAGGGGGCTACAATGGAGAGGGCGTTCTTGGTGGCTGGGCCACGACAATGGAACTCCCTCCCAGAGGAAGCACGGCTGGCCCCGAGTCTGTTGGCCTTCCATCAGGCCTGTGAGACATGACTGTTCTCCCAGGCCTTTGGAGGTGGGGAGGGGAGGGTGGGTTAAATTGCTGTATGGGGGGTGTTTTAAATTTGTTAAACAATAATCTTGGAATTTTTTAGATTTTAATGTGGTTTTATGTTGTTTTAGATTGTTTTTATATTTGTTGGAAGCAGACCAGAGATGCAATCAGCATGAGGGAGCAGCATATAAGTGTAATAAAATAAATAAATAAATAAATAAAATTAAGTTGGCAGCCCCTATGGGGAATGAGTGGGATCCAAATTCTGCTGCCGGCAGGCCCAGGCTGACCAATGCGGCCCTCAGGATGGCCATAAGTTGATACCTGGTAAAAAAAACCACCACTCTGGCATGTCTAAAGAGGGGGCCAGGCGCGTGGGGTCAGATGGCGAGGTATGCCTTCACCGTGCAGACAGGGCAAAACGCCGGTGCTCTGGCCCTGTTCAGCCTGACCACTTGTCCCCTGCCTCCCTGATTGGTTTTGGAGCGGCGGATCTGCAGGGACGTTGCTGATGGACCAATCTGAACATCATCAATTCTAAGCACCCTACCTGTAGTGTCCCTGGCTGATTTGGCCATCAGCTCAGTTAGGCAGAAAGCCCCGAAGAATGCTAGTTTGAATACTGAACTAAACAAGCCAACCTTGTAAACATCAAAACAAATTCGGGGGAGGAGCCCACATATCTCCAGCAGCAAAGGGGGGGGGGCGTAATGGGGATCCTTCTGTCGGGCTCCCCCACCCCGCTGGCAACTGCCTGAATGACCCACCTCATGGGGGATCCCAGCCTAGCTCCAGTGGGGGCCCGGCTGGCTGTTGACCTGGAATGGGAGGGGGGCATCTGTGCCATGCCCACTGACAGGAAAAGAGCCGGTGCGAACGAGGATCTGCCGTGGCTTCTCTTGCGCATGTCGGCAGGATTCTGCGCCCTGACATGCGCGAGAGAAGCCGCGGCAGATCCCCGTTCACACCAGCTCTTTTCCCGGTGGTGGGCTCCTCTGCGCTGCCGCGTCTTCCCTCGCCCCTCCTGCTGCCGCCACCGCTGCTGCAGGTGAGAACACAGCCTGAGGCTGGACCCGTGGAGGAGCCAGAAAAGGGGCCCCTGCCCCAGCCCGGGGCGGAGTCCATGTGGCCTTGGTGGCCCTATCCCTAGCTGCTAGTGTTACCTACCAAGCCCGGTCAGTTTCCACATTCACGCCCGTGGCGGCTATGCACCCTTTCCCCCCTGCCCCAGGGGTTTTTGCAACCCCTGAGGGCAGGAATTCAAACCCTATCCTGTTCCCTTCTTCCCAGGGGGAGCGCGTCAAGGGTCTTGCCGCCTTCTATTTTTCTGGGGTGGCAGAGGCTTTTCTCCACACCCCTAATATCTATGACCCTCCCTCTCCTTTCCTACACAAGGATGGGAAAGCTAATCTTTGCATCCTTTAGCATCCAAGTTAACACCTCGATGAGATGGATTGTGCAGGTCCCATATAACGAAACTGCAGACTTGTATATAAATCACTTATTTATGTTAAGTTCATGCTATGGACTTTTTCTCTGCAGTCATAGCTGCTAGTGACTTACTATTTTTTAAAAACTGAAAGATGAGATATGGAAGGGCAAGATTGTTGTTTCACACACTGCCAGAAATAAGAGCAGTCTTAATCTGTGGTCTCCGCTGTGGATTAATTGTAAGACGAATCAGATAGGTATGTGTGAAAAGGTGAAACCAAGGTGGAATTTACAACATTTATAAAAAATAAACTGTCTATTTAGAAATTATGTCGATTGGAAATTACTAATTTTGCAATTCTGAATAGATGTGGATCACCTTTACTATGGTTTAATATAATTTCTGACAGACTTCTTCAGATAGTTACAAAGTGGAAACCATAGATTAGTGTCTATTGTTGCATTCCCAAGGGACTTTCACATATGAGTGCAAGAGTCACTTCTGGTGTAAGTGGGCAGACTCATCAATAAAGTTGTGATACACTGACAGTGCAGTTTAATTAGCCAGTGGTCAGCCAAGTTGGTGCAATATTTCAGTAGGTTCTCTGCGTGTGTCCCTGATATCCCTTATTCTGGTAAACCTGTCTGAAGTACGCTACAGAAGCTTTCCATCAGCTCCCCCTCCCAAGGGAAAGTTGCATCCATGCTGAATTTGCTTCTGCTAAGAATAGAAGCAGAAAAGTTCTGTCAATTTAGAACATGCTCAGTGAGGCCAATTGACAAGTACCCTTGAACGGAAGACACGTGCAGAGGGACATACAGTGTGATCCTGCTACATACATTTTCATCCATTCCTGAATCTGTTTTGGTGTCAGTTAAGATCAAAGTTTGTGAAAGTGGGAGGCTTGGGACAAAAATAGCTTCACTTTTAAGACAGTCAAGCAATTTGGGTTGTGTTGTAGAGGCCAGCAGCATTATTGCTTTTACTCTGGGCTCCTAGCTACTGAAGAGATAAATTGAGATATGGATGTGCAATTCCATGGTGATTTGACACAATGTTTGTGATTTCACGAGACATTTCAAGTGTAGCAGTTCTATAATAGACTGTAAAAAAGGATACGGTCAATGATAAAATTAGTAAGAGGTTTACTGCCATGCAAAGCACTGAAATGGCAGAGAGACGTGCACATCAGCAACCATGAGTGGCCTTTAGCAGAGACAAGTACTATATGTTTGCTTAGCGGAGACTTTAAAGGAGAAAATCGCCAGAATTGTTGTTACCAACATCAGTTTCATTCCTATAGAGGAAAATGACACTGTAAAAATCCTAGGGAAAGCCTGTCTCAAGAATAGGGGTGGACATTTGATAATCTACTTCCCCTTATATAATAAAAGTCTGTCTATCAAGAAAATGAAGTGCCTGTTAACAACTCCTCCAACACCCTAAGGTTTTTGGGGGTGGGGGAGTTTATTGATCCAATCTTACCAGGGGATACAGTATGATCTCCCATTGGATTCCCTGGCAAGGATCTATCAGCTCCTTGGAGTGGTGCTGGCACTGTTCCAAGGAGCTTTCAGCTTGTGCCAAACCCATCCTGCCCCCAGCTCTGCCTTCCCTGGCCCTCTGCTCATGCCTGCTTGCCTGCCCCAGTGCCCACCGTAGCAGTGCTTCTGGGGCGGGTGGGCCGGGAACTTGGGCAGGGCAGGAGTCCGGGGGAAATGGGCATCAGGGCAGGGGTTCATGGGAGGCAGAGCTGGGGGCAGAGCGACTGTGCAGGGGAGAGGAAGGGAATAGTTGCTTACTTACCTTTTTTCCTAGGCTCCGTCTGAGCCAGCACCCAACCTCAGCACCCGGCATGGCATTCTCAGGGCCAAACTGGGAAAGTAAAACTAAAAGAACGGTAGCGCATGCGCAAATTGCATGTGCAGCCATTTTTCCAAAATGGCATCCGCTCCATTTTGGAAAATGGTAGCTAGTCTACGCATGCTAAGCCAACTGATGTTGGAAAATGGCTGGCATGCACATAACGGCCATGGTGGCCATGTGAAACTAATTTTTTAGTTTCTCATACCTTAAATCTAGGGTCAGATCCAGACAAATGCAGACAGTACAACTGTGCAGGTTCTTTGTGTTGGGGAGGCCTCGTAGGGTGAACATATGGGGTCCATTCATAAGCTTGAGATGACAAATGTATATGAAAAGCACCGGGGTAAAATATGGGACAACAAGACCTCAAATATATGGGTCCCTGACCTATGGAAGGCTTGTGGAAATAAGCAACCACAAATAAAGAACAACATAGGGCCCCAGAACATACTAGAAACAATATACAGGCCCATAGGGCCTTCATTACAGGGACTTCCCCCTGAGGGGGATGTTATAATAATAATTAATAATAATAAATAAATACATATTTTATTTTTATAGCACTCCCCTGCCTTCAAATGGCACTCAGAGCACTTTATAATAATAAAAATACGAAAACATAAACAATATAAAATCAATTTAAAAGGGGAAGGGAAAAGGGAGTACATTACGAGGGAGGTTGTGTGTAGATGGGGGGGTACGGATGTCATCAATGTGCTGATGATACTCAGCTGTACTGAGGACCAGCTGATTGAAATTGAATCCCGACAAGACGTGATGCTTGTTGTTGGGGTCAATGGTCTGAGTGAGGAGGTATCTCCTGTTATTGACGGGGTCTGCGCAGTGCTGGCATCTTGTGTGTGAAGCCTAAGGTTGTCTCTTGGACTCACAGTTGCACCTGGATGTCCAGGTGTTGGCTGTGGCCAGGAGTATCTTCCACCAATTATAACAGGTGAGGCGGCTTCGCCCGTATGTCTTGGACTCTGATCTTGCCACCATCATACATGCATTTGTCACCTTGAGGTTGGATTACTGTAATGCCCTCTATGTGGGGCTGCGCAGGGTGACGGTCTGGAAGCTTCAGCTAGTGCAGAATGTGGTAGCTCATCTCCTTAAGGGGATGGGTTGCCGGGAGCATATTACACCTGTGCTCCAAGCTCTCCACTGGCTGCCTATATTTTTCTGGGCCCAATTCAAGGTGCTGGTTTTGACCTATAAAACCCTAAATGGCCTGGGCCATAGTTATCTGGGGGATTGCCTCACTTATTGGGCTTCAGGGCGGCTCCTGCGGTTGTCAGGGGGCGTCCTCCTGGAATCTCCACGGTATCGCCGGGTGGGAACTGACAGGTGGGGAATCTCGGTGGCTGTCCATCGCTGTGGAACTCGCTCCCAGTGGATGTCCTCCTCAGCCCGACGCTCTTTGTTTTTCAACGTAATTGCAAGATGGGGGTCTTCTGCCAGGCATTTGGTGGAGGGGATAGTTGTGGGGAGGATTAGCGGTGAGTGGGGTTTTTCATATTTTTTTCACACACCCTGCCTTGCTTTTATTATATAGGGTTTTTATACTGTTGATTTGTTTTTTTACGTTTTATTGTATTTTTTTTTAATTGATATGAGCTTCCCCGATCTGCTGGAGGTAGGATGGGGTGGGCTATAAATAAATAAATAAATAAATTTAATTAAGGGGAACCTGTAGCGGATCCTAAAAGCACCTAATAAATGAGTTTTCAGGTGCTTTTTAAAGGTAAGGAGGGAGGAACTAAGATGGACAGCTGGAGGCAGCGATTTCTACACTGAGGGGCCCACCATAGCAAAGGCCCAATCTCCTGTCAACTTTAGACGTGATAGCAGGGTCCCCAAACAGTGGGTGCTTTCTGAGTGCAGATAACCATCGGTATGAGTGTAGCAGGAGACCCATAGGATCCCTACTCCTTTAAGAGATAGCTGGCATGAAAGGGAGCTGGCTGCTTTAAGAAGAGAAGCCTCCAGGTGGGTGGGGGATGGAGCAAAGGTGATTCTAGGATACACCGGCGGAGTCACAGGCTCCCAGGTGCATGTGAGAGGGGACCGGACCTGGAATGCCTGGAGGCAGCACAGACAAGGGCCGTGGTAGAGAGGAGAAGCAGCTGGGACCAGCACTGGAGGAGGCTGGATGAATCAGAAAGCAGTGGAGCCAGCGGAGGACTGTCAAGGACGGAATTGCCCCGGAACCGAGTGGAGTGGCCAGAAGGCAGAGGAGACAGAAGAAATAGCCAAAGCAGGAGGCTCGGCTGGGAGGGAAGAGTGCTGGCCCTGATTTCCCCCCCCCCCCCATGGTAGTGGACATGGAGCAGTACCGGTGAGGGACAGGCAATGGGCTAGGCTAACGGGACCCAGGTACTGAAAGGAACTGAGCCCTCTCCAGCCGAGTGGCTATAGGGTTCATCAAGGATTACCACCGGGCCAGGCAAAGCCCTGAGACTCCAGGAGCAGGTCTCGAATATGGCCAGGGCCGATACCATTATGTTTAACTGCACATCAAAATTTAATTACAGTAGCGTTTTCCTTTTTCTAATGGGTGAGTCAGTGTGAGTTCAGCAAACTTTCCTATGTTATCCAGGACCTCTTACCATCATTTCACTCGAGGCCCCAACTTCTCTCAGTCCAGCAACTGCTTAAAACCACTGGAGGGCAATCCACAGCTCCTTTCATCCAAAAAGTCTGCAGCCCTACTTAAATTTGTTAGAACTGAATGCAGGTGATGGGTTGGGTATCACGTTTTACCTGATACATTTGGGCTAGGGCTGGGACCGATAGAGGATGTCCTGGCCCCTTGTTGAATGCTGGGATAGCATAGCATTCCAAAAGGGGTGGGGCTACTTTCAGGTCTGGTTGGGCTTTAAAGGCGCTCAGAGTCAGATTTGGCTTACTGCAGTTGGTAATGGGGGTTTGTGAACCTTTGGGATGTTTGAGGGCTGGACGTTGTCTCTCTGATTGGCTTAGGTTGCCCACTATTGCAATCTAAGATGCCTCTTGCACCTTATAAGAACATACTATCTTGTTGCTATTTGGATGGTTTCACTGGAAGAGATTTTCTGTGTTTATCATAGTAAAGAAATTCTATTTCTGTCTGATCATTCTACATAACTTGAATGCAGGGCATTGAGGTATTTCACTTTCTGTTTTCAGTCTCTAGTAATATACTTAAAAGGAGCCTGGATAAGCAAACCAGAAGATAAGCTTTCATGATAGATAACTGCTATCTCTTGTGGGAAATGATAAACTCCAAGGTATGGTTGCTGACTAGAGCTTAACTGGTTATTGGGTTTTTTATTTATGGATATTATCCACATTTTGAAGTAGCAGTTCATGTACCCAAACAATATCTGCACTTGAAACATATCGGGTTTATCTGCTATTCAGTTTTGGTTTTTTTGGGTTTCTATTTTTTGTTTGTTTGGTTATTTTAGTTTTTCAGTCATGTCAGTATTCGAGTTGCATCAGTTGCAACAATTGAGCATGTGCAATTATTGCTGAAAGACCAAACTACCCAAATGAGAAAAATATTGAAAAAACCAAACCAAAACACTGAAAAGTAAAAAAAACAAACCTTTGAAGTGGAACAATCAGACCATCTACCAAACAGAGTGATGCTGCTTACTTCCCAAACTGTCATTTTTGGTTTGGGTAGTGTAAACTGGACAGATGTAACCATTTTGCGTGGTACCCATTTCTGCTCTACCATTGATGCTAATGGAAGTTATGCGTGGATTAGTAACTGCACTGTTATGTTTTAAAATGCTCTGATGAAACAAACTAGCTTGCTGATTACTAATTCACACCCAGTCCAGTACCACAGTGAGGTATCGTAAAATAACACTGCCATTGGACCAAGTGGACGCTGTCCAGGGCAGCCGCCTTCTGGGGGGCAGCACCAAGGGGTCCCATCGTGGAGCTTGCAATGTAGCCTTTGCTCACCACTTCTGCTCCCTACCAAACAGTGACTAGATGTGGAATGGAAGATGTGGGGTGGATGGGCAGCACAATTCTTTGTCCAGGGTGGCAAACTCCCTAACAACGAATCGCCTCTTAATATTAAACTAAAGCTGTAGGAAGGCGATAGCTTGGATTGGGAATGTTTATAAAATGAAATCCAACATTATCAGTCTGCAGGTAGGAGAACATAAGAAGTGCCATACTGGGTTGGACCAGCAGTCCATATAGCCTAGCATCCTGTCGCCAACAGTGGCCAGCTCTAGTAGCTCAGGAAGAAGTACATGTACGGGTCATGGAGGTGTGACCTATCTCCTGCTGACAGCTCCCAACTACTGTTATCCAGGGGTTTTAGCCCCAACTAGAAGGAGTTTATGGCTCTATCCTCTAAGAATTTATCTGATTTCTGTTTGAAGCTAGTTATGTAGCTGGTTTTCACAGCCTCCTCTGGCAACTGTATCATCCACTGTGTGAAAAAGTACTTCCTTTTTGTTCATTTTAAATGTGCTGCCATTTAACTTCAGAGAGTGTCCCCTTGTTCTCTTACTGTGGGAAAGGACAAAAACCAGTCCCCTATTTCCCAATGCCACTCATGATTGTATAGACTTCTATCATATCCTCCCTTAATCGCTTCTGCTCCAAGCTACACAGCCCCAACCTGTTGAGCCTCTTCTCATATGGAATTTGATCCATTCTTTCTGTCATCCATGTTGCCCTTCTCTGAACCTTTTCCAGTTTTATTATATCTTTCTTGACATGGGACGACCAGAACTGCACACAATATTCAAGGTGGGGTCGCACCAAAAATTTATTCAGCAGCATTATGATACTTTCTCTTTTATTTTCTATTTCTTTTGCAATAATGCCTAGCATTCGGTTTGCCTTCTTGACTGCTGCTGATGTCTTCAAAGGACTGTCCACAATGACTCCCAAGATCCTTCTCCTGAGTGGTTACACCCAGATTAGAACCTAGCATCGTGTATGTATAGTGAGGATTATTTTTCCCTATGTGCATCACCTTGCACTTACCGACATTGAATTTTATTTGCCATTTTAATGCCCATTCACCTAATCGTGCAAGATCCCTCTGTAGTTCCTCACAATCTGCCTTTCTTAACTATCTTGAATTATTTGGTGTCGTCTGCAAATTTAGCCAGCTCACTCTTTACCTCTCTTTCCAGATGATAAATGAATATGTTAATACTGGTCCCAGTACTGGGTGGTTTTAAATGAGCAAGGCTTTGAGCGGGGGGTGGGGCTGCTGAGTGGCACAGCTGTGGAGCAGTCACACCTGTGAAGTGAGTGGGGAGGGATTCTAATGGGTGGCTCACGAGGTGGCCACCATGGTCACACAGGCAGCCTCCATGCACTCCTGCTACCATGGACGAGCCGTGCAAACAACTAATAAAGTCCGCCTTTCCCTGCCCAGCAACACCCCCCACCCCAATCCCTGCCCAACTGCTCGTCCTCTGACATGACACACAGTCGTGGACACCATGGAAACATGAATCTGCAGCAGTCAGTAACCTCTTCCTGCCCATGATCCTGGGAGCCACTGCAGCTGCTGGCAGTCCTGGGCAACAAAGGCTCGCAGGGGAACACCTTTACCACCACCTACCTGCTTTGTTGCTGCTGCGGGGGGCTCTGGAGCTCTGCTCGCCTCGCCGCCGCCGCTGAGTCCCGCTGCTGGGGCCGCCGCCGCCGCTCTTCATCCCCGCCGGACATCTGCGGGGAGCAAAACACCTAACAGTGAGGTCGGGGGTTAGGGGGGGAACGCAGAGGGCAGCCACGTGGGCTGTCCTGTCACCTCCCCCCCACCCGGAAGTAGCGGGGGCATAAAGCCCCAGGGACAGCGGCGGAGCCACAGAGGCTCGCAGTGGAACACCTTTACCACCACCTACCTGCTTTGTTGCTGCTGCGGGGGGCTCTGGAGCTCCGCTCGCCTCACCGCCACCGCCGCCGCTGCCGCCGCTGAGTCCCGCTGCTGGGGCCGCCACCGCCGCTCTTCATCCCCACCGGACATCTGCGGGGAGCAAAACACCTAACAGTGAGGTCGGGGGTTGGGGGGGGAACGCAGAGGGCAGCCACGTGGGCTGTCCTGTCCCCTCCCCCCCCACCCGGAAGTAGCGGGGGCATAAAGCCCCAGGGACAGCGGCGGAGCCGCAGAA
>QEPC01008173.1:6042059-6121602 GCA_003113815.1 Sphenodon punctatus
AGGATCCCGCCGGGGATCCCGGGCCGTGGCGCGTGGCCAGACATGACTTTTCGTTCGTCCCGGCCCGGGGTCCGTTTGACCACGCTTCCCGGGACCTTCCCCCGGCTAGCCCGGGAAGCGTGGTTGAAACGGACCCCATGTGGGGGTTCACCGTGGCGAACATCTGGTGCGCCGCAAACAGACGTTCGAGACACGGTGACCACAGGTGGGTATTCACCGTGATCTCGTAACGTCTGAAGACACCCTGTATCATGTCTTGCCCCAGCTGACACTTTCCTTAAACTCTGTGTCTGGATTCAATGAAAAATTTAATTTTCCAATTTCTAAAAAAGCATCTCTCACAGTTGTAGCAGGTTTGAACCCATCTCCCAAGTGTGAACTAAAGGCTGGAAAAGCAAAAGACAAATACAAAGCATCCCAAATATATTATTTAGTATCTCATGATTTTTACGCTCATCTCATAATTCTAGAGGACTTTGACTCATGGGAGTGCTGTGGATGGTGTGTCAAATGGGCAAGACTGCTAATGAGAGGGTGTTAATATACAAGACATTGCTCCACTTTTGCCCCCATTATCCCTGGATTCACCTGCTCATGTCATGGGGCCACCAGATGTTCACCCCAGGGCCGCTCTGCGGCTGCTCCACATGGTGTCATTGCCAGAAATGTGGAGGCATGCCATGAGGCCAAATCTGGAGCAATGTGTTCCCCTGGGGCCGTTTCTCAAGTATTGGGGGGACATGGGGCAACTATGTGGTTGCCCCGTCTGTTGGGGCATGCACATTCAGCACCATAAAGTCACAGCCAGCAGCCTATGGTGGCCAAGGAGCGACCACGATTATATGGTGGAGGGGCATGGGGAGCATGGGTGGACCGTAGCAGGGAGGAACATGTGACTGTTCGTTGTGGTCCCGCACAGAGCCTGTGGGTGGCAGCTGCAGGGGGAGGGAGGACGAAATGACCACAGACTTGTGTGTTCCCCTCTCTTGGATTAACACCCAATGTCTAGGACTTGGATGGAGATAGATGTAGCACGTTCAGATTAAGGGTGCAAGTCCTCCACTAGGACCCTTTTCACACAGACACTCTAACACTGATAAAATGGGTGTTACATTTTATTATACATGTTGCAGGGCGCAGGTGTGCTCTATGGGTATCCTGCAACATGTATAATAAAATGTAACATCCATTTTATCAGTGTTAAGAGTGTTCGTGTGGAAAAGGGCCTAGCATTTAGCACCTTCATGTGTCCAATTCAAATTAATGGCTTCCTTGGTAGCACTAACAGACAGGAAATTATGCTCTGAATGGCCTTATCACTGGTATCTGGGAAAGCCAAAATGTTCTCTGATTCACACTGTGCCAGGCTGTAGCCAATTCTCCCATGTACCCTGTTTTCAGAAGCTCTGGAATACTCCACATTAGTGTAATCCAAAATGCAACACTGAAATAAATCTTTTCCTATTCTTAATTTATTTCATGAATGATCTATCGGGTAGATCTGCTGTTTAAAAATAGCAATAGTGGGAGCTTTATGAATTGGTTTGTTTAAAAGTAAAGTAGACTGGTCTAGGAAAAAACCCAACAACAACAACAACAAAACCCCTAAAGGTCCTTTTTTTCTGCTATGCAGCATGAAATGGAAATAAAGGTGGCCTCTGTGTGTACTCAGCCGTACTGTGACATGTGATGATTTCAGAGGTATCTCGGGAACATCTACCACATTTTACAGCATGTGAGAGGTATGTCATTTGGAGCCGTTCTGATCTCTTCTAAGCTGCTCACAAATGTATATATTTCATAACGGGCCCTGTATCTCGATAATGATCTCCAAGTTTCTCCAACGAGGTATCTGCAATCAATTCAAAGCTGTTCTACACAACAAATGTGAGAAACCCCTGACCACAAGATGCCTTTAGAGCAGACCAAAATTTGACGTTACTCATATCTTCCAGTACCTGTCAAAGTTCAAACAGGAAACCTGGTTTTTCCTCTCATGTCAACAACTTTTTTTTTTTAAAACCAGGGCTCCAAGGTAGACCTACAGCCCAAAGCAGTGGAAGTCCTGTATTTCTTCAGGACAAATGTTCACCTGCTCCGATTATCACTCATGACAACATTAACGAAAGCTGAATGTATGGTTTTAAGTGAACCTGTGGGTGCTTCAGTAGAAATGGACATATTGGCTTTGAACCATCACATACATACAAGAGACTTGCTCATCACACAGGATACAGGTAGTAAGGACTCGTTTTAAATACAGCTTGGCATGGGAAAGATCAGCAAGGGTCCAAATACTCTGTGATCTTTCTTTTCATTTTGTGAGCTATGTAACACAAATACATTTACATGACACCATTTTAATATGAGAACTGCCAAACTGGAGCAGACCACTGGTTCATCCTGTCTCCCAGAGTGGTCAGCAATGGATGCTTCCAAGGAAATACACAAAAAGAGGCATATAGATCATCCTTAGTTTCCAACACCCAGAGGTTGCATTCTCCAGCCATCTTGGCTAAGAACCATTGATGGACCTCATGGATCTCCATGAACTGACCTAATCCTCTTAGAGAATTTTGATCCTATTACCACAGCTCACGTTGCTAAGTTTTGTGGCAGCAGCCATTCAAAAGAGGAAGGCAATTCTAGAGAAAACTGATTCGGGCGCTCTCCCCTATGGCAAAGTGGGATTTTTACTGGTGTTTAGAATGACTTTTGTATTAAGTTATAGCTATGTACCTTTTGGATTTGTTTCCTTTTATTGTGTTGGTTTTAATTTTTGTGATGCCTCAGTGCAACCACAATAAACTATATGATGATGATGAATTAACCCTTTTTGAGCTCACTTGCACTATGGCCTTCACACAACATCCCCTGGCAATGATTTCCATAAGTTTGTTGTGCATTGCATGTATTATGTCAAATACACACATTAATTTGAGAACAGTATCTGATTTTCCAACAAAGGCCCATCAGTAGCTTGAGAGTGTAATACTGAAACATTTCCATAGGCCTTTTTTACACAGCCCCCACAGAGTGGGGGGTCCATGGGCACGCCAGTGCGTGCGCGGGGGTGGGTGGGCCTGGTGTGCATACAGGCACACACGTGTCTCCCCCCTCCCACTCATCCCCACAAACAGAGCAACCACCGTTTCCCCTGGTTGCTCCATGCATGGGGATGAGTGCGGGGTGCATGGGGATACGTGTTAGGTGGGCACGCACACGCACTCCCACTCACCACGTGCGCCCGCGCTGTATCCTTCACATGGGCCTCTCCCACTTTTGAACACACAGATTTCCACGTGTTCATGAGTGGGAGAGCCCCATGTAAAAAGGACCATACAATAACAATATTTACCAAATCTGTAAAGAACCTTCCTGACCCCAGACACTAGATAATTCTTGTGAGTCTTCAAGTTTTCTTTCTTTCTTGCGTATTCTTGCACGAGCCTTGAAGAGAGGTTCAAGTTTCAGAGTCAGTGTATAAACAAGTAGGAAAGAGAACCTAGGAACATAGGTAACTGGTAACTGTTGATAGTGGTGGCTGGGCAGGATTCTATAGGGCTTCTGAACAATCTGGGGGCGGGGCATGTTGCCCCCCAACGAGTCACCTATGCATAGGAAAACTAGCTAAAGTCACTGATCTGACAATGCCTAGGAATCCTAGCTATACAATCACTGCTCTGGCTGTCATTTAAAGCCCTCTTTAAAAGCGTCTTTGTAATTTAGCAGTATAAGGCTTCTATCCTTAAGCAGTCAGCTGCCTGTCTCAATAGGATTTGTGCTTGCTGGTACACTGCTTTGAGGATTAGGCTGTTAGTCTCATTTTCAAAAGTGAACTAGGCATTTAGGAGTCCAAGTTCCATTTATATAATGAGAACAAGAATGCAATAAAAAATTTCTTCTCTAACCACATTCCATTAAAGGATCTCAAAGCACTTTATATACAGTGGGATGAATTAAGCCTCCCAATGGTGCTGGGAAGGTGGGAAAGTATAAAACTGCTAAGAACTATTGGCATGGACTAAATGTTTATGATGGAAAACATTCACTCTATCAGGAACTCTGCTAGGTGGAGGGATCATTTTCCCCTCATGATTTATGCTTGACAGATGGAGAAAAAAAAAAAGAACATCACAAAATACAGCTGCATTGTGAGAGGAACACACAGGCATTTCTATGACTTTCATCTTGCTTTGTACTTATGTCATTATAAAATATGTTATTGTGGCATGCATAATCAAGAGCCAAAGCATATGGTAAAGACTTGTTACAGTAAAATATCCGTAGAGTAAAATAATGTAGCTGGCTTTTTAAGAACAGCTGGATAATATTATGACTACCAGGAATGCTGACAGTGAATGGTACATGCTAAAATAGTGGCAATGAAACAGCATGAGACATAAACTGATCTCTTCAGGGGTCAGGAAGAATTTATTTGTTCTGTGGCTCTATAGACAGAACACCCTAACTTGCAGGTACATTAGAAATTATTTTAGCCTTTATCTAAACCCCTGAAAGTACAGGATCCTAATGATCCTACAACAAGATCCAGTATCGCTGCTCTCAAATTCCATCCCAACAGCATTACTCTTTACAGTTCCATCTTCTAAACTTGCAGCAGGGTTTCCAGTGGAAGGAATTAATTTCATTTTCCCCAGTATCTTTCCCAGGCTCCAGGTGCTTCACATTATTTTTAAAAAAAAGAAAACCTCAACAAAAAAGACAGTCTAAAATGTATAAGTTATGATGAAGTTTGTTTGATTCTTGGGAGAGTGGAGGATATGAGATAAGAAACTATCCCACCATTGACCAGTGTACTTACTACTGGGAAAATACAACTGCTCATGTACAAGGATTCCCACTGACTAGAATTATGGGAACCAATATCAGATTCCCAAACTATGGGACATGACCCAAAGTAGGTCCCACTATTTGTAGATGGGCTCACAATCCTGGCTAATATTGGATATTTTGCTTGTCTTTGGGTACTTTCAGAAGTGCCGGGCCTTTCGGCCCGCCACGCTGAACCCTGGACCGGGATCCGTCTTGGATCCTGGTCCATGATTAGATCAGCCGTCCTTTAGACGTGCCGGCCTGATCGCAGAGGGGAATCGGGGGGGGGGGGGAGCGGGGCTGCGCCACACAAAGTGCGGCCGCTCAGCCCCACCCCCTGCGCTCCACCGGCTGCCCGCCCTCAGGGAGACAAGTGGGCGCAGCGGCCGGTCAGGCTGCTGCACCTGATCCCATACCGACCATGGCCAGGAACGGGGCGAGGTAACAGACGTTACTTTCGCCCCATTCCTGATAGTGGTTCAGCTAACCACGATTCTGGAGGTGAGGCCAGCCTCACCTCCAGAATCGTGGTTAGCTTTGAACCCCACCAGGAATTCACCGTGGTGAACATCTGGTGGGGCTCAAACAGACGTTCACGCGATCATAGCCACCACTCTGAATCCACTGTGATTCAGGGTGATGGTTGACTGTGATCCTGTAATGTCTGAAATTACTCTTCGTTGCTGTGTGGGGGTCATGGGATTATATTTAAGTTTTAAAATAGGACCATTATACAGATGACCCTGAACCCAGGGCGAACAGTAGGGATGTGCAAATAGAACGGGGTTCGGAGGTTCAGCCGTTCAGTTTGAAAACTGAGTTCGGGTTCAGTCGTTCGGTTCGGTAGAACGTTCGGCAGAGTTCGGACCCGCCGCGAGGTTTGGGCGCTCCAGGTACCTTGGCAGGGCACTCAGGTAGGCTGGCAAAGACTGTGCAATGTCACGATATCAGTACCGATTTCAAAGATTTTATTTTTGTTATCGTTATCGGTATCGTGATCACACCAGAAACCGGAAACCATAAACGGTATTTCGAATGCGTGTGTTCTGTCTGACTTGTGGTGTCTGTCTGACTTGTGTGAAAAATTGGTTGCGAGCTTGTGTGTGTGTGGTGTGTGGTGAAGGATGGAAGTCAAATAAATTAAGCTGAGAAAGGTCAAGGTGGAGGAGGAGGAGGAGGAGGAAGACCAGCGTGGACCATCTGTTGAGGTGGTGGAGGTCGGCTCCTCGCCAGAGGAAGAAGAGGGCAGAGGAGGTGCCACTGCTGCCAGGTTTGTAAAATTTTTTTTTTTTAATTGTTCCATATAACTTTGAGGACAAGAAGAGTACTATCCTTTTGAGTGAGCTCACTGGCGTCCGGGTTGCTGGGTGGTGGGCAGTCAGGCACAAACAGTGGGCATCAGCGGGTGGCAGCGGATGGGCAGGATTTGCACGTGTCTTATTTCTGGGTCTGCCGGGGGGGGGGCTCTTCCAGCAGTGAGGCACGAGCTGCAGCACCCAACCAGACACGTGCCAGCCAGGGTCTCTAATTGCCATCCCTAGCACCCAAAGAAGGGCAGGATTTGTCTTAGGTATGGGTCTGCCACAGAGAGAGAGGGTGGGGGGGCTCTTCCAGCAGCAGCAGCCAGAGTCTCAACTTGCAGACACTACAGCACCCCAGGTGGTGGTGGTGTATGTGGGAGAAAGGGAAAGAAGCGAGTAGGCAGCACTGCAGCACCATCCATCCACTTGGTGTGGGAGAATGGGTATTGCTCTGGGAAGGACTAGAGCCATCACCATGAATGCATGATATTATTTAGGTGGTGTTTATGTGTTCCTGTTTCAGAGAGGGTGATGCTGCCGCTGGTGCCAGGCCCAGAACACCATCACGGTGGAGGTCGCAGTTGCAGCCTGAGCCACTGGAACCCAGGCTGAAGAGGTCCACGGTCTGGCACTACTTTTATACCCCGAAAGGCGATTTCGCAGAATGCAAGGTAAGGCACGGGGGCTGGAACAATAGGGAATGGATCGCTCTATGACCTGTTAGGAAGTTCCCTGCAGGGAGAGAGATTGGCCAGCCACCCACTTGTGGAGACAGAATGCAGGCAGGGCTTGATAGACCATTGGTCTGACACAGTATGGCACTTCTTATGTTCCTGTCTTTTTATGTACTTTCTGATCTGCGACAAAAAAATAAAAAGGGGGTTGCAGGGGACCACATCGGGGCTCATCGCCTACGTGGAGAACGTCCACCAAATTGAGGTGGTGCGGCGGGCCGTGTCTCGTTCGGGGCGCAGGGACTCCGGTGTGGAGGAATACTGCCCGAAGCAAGGAGGGGAAGGCAAGGCAGAAGTGTCACCACCACAGCTCTTCCCCCTCCAGCTCTGCTGAGGAGTTTCCAGCCCCCCAAGAGGAGACTGAAGAGGCAAGGGCTTTTCTGGCCCAGCTGGAGAGGCCCACCAACAAATATATAGACGGAATAAGGGTCCAAGCTCTCACCATGCAGGACCGGCCGGTGGTACGCTTTGAGGAATCCCCAAGCCAGGGAATGCAAGGCGTATGCGTATGCGGAGTACCTCTGCACTGAGAAGGAGGACTCCGAACTGTACCACCAATCAGTCACCAAATGGAAGGCGTCTTTGGCAGGGGCCCTGGCCTTTGCCCGGCAACATGGGTACGAAGTGGAGGAGGATGTGCTGCTCGCCCCTCGGTCCCATGCATCCTTTTCTCCTTTCCCCCATGTTCTGGGGGACAGGCCCACAGACCCCTAATTTATTTTCCTTTCTTTGTATATATATTAATGTTTGTTTTTTGTTTTATAAAGTTGTACTGTATGTTGTTTAATTTTTTTTTACAAAAGTTATATTTGTTACCTTACCAGGTTTGTTTGACTTGTCCAATCTTTTATCCCTCTGTGCTGCTTCTGGCAGGTGGCAGAATCTCATTGTATATACAGCTTGTCAGATCCCTACCTGACAGCAGCAGCACATGTAGCGTATTAGCCCTAAAATGTGCCAGCAGGGTCTCACTTGCAGACAGCCCCCCCCAGGAGGGGCAGGGCTTGTGTCTGTGTGGGTGTGCAAGAGAGAAAGAGCGGCTGTGGCAGTCTGGCAGAGGCATAAGTGGGCATTGGCAGGTGCACTGCCCACTCTCACAGTCAGATCACCGCATGGGGGGAAGCCTTGGGAAGCTGAGTTGGGATATATAATACTTGGGGTACATTTGTCAGTTGGTCCCTTTTGAAGTCCTTGAATGGAGAGGTGTGTTCATCTCGTAGGAAGATCGCCCCGGGGGGCGGGGGGGGCGGGGCAGACTTGCAGACAGTGCCCCAGGTAGCGCAGCCAGCCAGGGATATCATATTTCCTGTGAGGGGGTGCCAGAGAGAAAGAGAGAGAGGCTATTTGCCAGCGGGCAGCAGGCGGCGGGTGGGCAGAGGGGCTATTTCAGCTGCCGCAGTGGGTGATTACGGGGGAGTAGGCTGGCAGGGGGGGCAGGCTGGTGGGTGAGTGGGTGTTGGTGGCCACTGGCCAGTCGGGCATGAACAGCAGCAGCACCCAGATGATGGTTCTTGGGACTGGATTGGCTGCTTCTGGATGCAGTGGAATGGAATGACAGTCCCCCCACCCCCATGACTGGAATGATGGTCCCAGATTCTTGATGATGGTTCCTGGGACTGGCATGACTGCTTCAGGTACAGTGGAATGACAGCCCATGGGAATTGAATGATTTCCTTAGAATTAGTGCTTGGTTGGGCACACTTCAATCAATCATGGAATAGGTGGTAGCAGGTACAGTGAGGCACACAGGCAGGCACATATAATACATTGTGTGTTATTGTCCATCTCATTCTGATGGACAATAACACACAATGACAGGGTGACAATGACGCCACCCTGCATCATAGGGTCAATCAGATAAGCCGGCCGTCTAGTATTTATTTATTTATTCCATTTATACCCCGCCCCTCCTGAACACAGCTCGGGGCAGCTTCCAGCAACATAACACAATAGTATATACAATTTAAAACACATAAAAATACACTATAAAATATTACATATAAAGAACAGGGCCCGGGATGCATAAAGCAATAAATAAGATAGGGGAGATAAAAACTACTACACCCTCCCTCCCTCCCCAAAGGCCTGGGTGAACAACCAGGTTTTGCACCTTCTCCGGAATATCAAAAGGCTTGGGGCCAGGCGAGCTTCCTCTGGTAGGGAGTTCCAAAGCCGTGGCCCGGCCACCGAGAATGCCCTCTCCATTGTGGCCCCCTGCTTAACACGGGGGACCTCCAAGAAGGCACCCCCGTCAGACCGAAGGAGCCGCTCCGGGGCGCGGCGGGCGAGGCAGTCCCTGAGGTATGAGGGGCCGAGACCATGCAGGGCTTTGTAAATCAATACCAGTATGAGAGAGAGAGAGAGAGAGGCAGGGCAGGCACCAGGCATTGGGAGGGAGGGACAGCACCTCAGCACAGCAGCAGCAGCCCAGATTGAGGAGGAGCCCCATCCCAAGACTTCCCCTGGCATGGGATGGCATGTGCCACTGCACCATCAATCTGTGTCCAGGGGCAGCTCGGGGAATCCCAGTAGCAGAAGGTTCACCTTGATGAACAGCAACTGCTCCACCAACTTGGCCCCCAATCTCAGGCGGTGCGGGGAGCAAATGTCCCCCGCCATGGAGAACACCTGCTCGCTGGGAACACTGGTTGGTGCACAGGACAACAGACCCTTGGCCACTTTGGACAGGGCTGGCAACATGTTGGTCTTGCCGGTCCAGTAGACCAAAGGATTGCTGCTGGGATCGATGCATGGCTCTTCCTCTAGGTAGGTCTCCACTGCTGCTGAGGCACTGTTGTACTCCCTCACGTAACTCTGCCTGAGGCACTGTTGTACTCCCTCACGTAACACCATCTCCAGCACTGCCCTCAGCCATGCTGCTTGCCCTTTTGTGCACGAGTTCATGCTCCCCAGAGTGGCCTGCACATAGGAGGAGCTGTCGGTGCTGGCAATAGGGATGCTACTGCTGCTCATCCTGCTGCTCGTGCTGCTACCGCTAGGGCTGAGGGCAGGGATAGACCCCGCCGGCTGAAAGGGGTGGCTGCTCCTACTCCCACCATCCCCAGGGGTGTCCTGCTGCTGCTGCTGCTGCTGAGCACTCTCCATAGCCCACTCTGCCTGCTGGACCCTCTCCACCAGCTCATCCTTCCAGTGCCCATAGAGCACTGTCTGTCATACCACGCTGCCCTTGACCCTGGGGTCCACCATGGTTGCCAGAATGTATTCTTCCCACCCCAGGAGCGCGTCAAAACATGCCTTCAGTCCTGCCTTCAGCTGCCGCACCAGGTCAGCTGCCTCATCGGCCAGCTTCCTGCCCTGAGGGTCACAATCCCGCTCTTGGAGAATCTCCTCCAGGCTCCTCAGGAGACTCTGCACCAGAGGGGTCACCTGGCTGAGGGAGGCTGTGGACGAGCTCACGGTCTCTGTCACGGCCAGGAATGGTCTCAAAACAAAGACCGCATGTGCCAGTATCTCCCATTCTTCCCCATTTTACCCTGGAGGTGCCCTGCTGTCCATGACCAGTAGCACCTGATGCAAGGCGGCTTTCTGCTCGAGAAGCCGCTCGAGCATCAGGAACGTGGAATTCCACCTGGTGGACTCATCTTGCACCAGCTGGTGCACTGGGGAGCCTTGCTCTGCCTGCTTCGCCCGGAGGAGGTTGTTGCCCTTCACGCTCCGGTTAAAGAAACCGGCCAGCTTCCTCCTCCGCTCGATCAGGGAACTAAGGGTGCCTGCCTCAATTCCCTTCTCCCCCAAACCCAGAGCATCCTGACCACCAGGTGAAGGGTGTGTGCGGTGCAAGGGATGCTCGTGAAGCCCCCCTCATGGACTGCCCTCAGTATATTGGCCGCGTTATCAGTCACCACATACCCCTTGGTGAAGGGTACGCCTGGCATGGCCCACTCCCTCACCATGGCGGTCAGGGCTGCCTCTATGTTCTGAGAGATGTGGGGGCCGGCCATTACTTCTGCCTGAAGCAGGGCCCACCTATACCCTGCTTCGGGACCCCACCTGCCACTGCCAAAAGATGCCTCTGGGTCCTGCCACCAGTGCGCCGTCACAGCCAGGTAGACATGATGCAAGTTTCGACTTGACCACAGGTCAGTGGTGATGTGGATGGTGGCAACCCCAGCCCCTGCCAGCTGCTCCCTCACCTGCTCCTTTAAAGCCCAGTACAGGGCTGGCACCACCTGCTGACTCAGGGTGGTGTGCGATGGTAGCTTAAACTGGGGGCCAGGAACCCAATCAGACACTTGAACCCCATGTCCCCGATCATGGAGAAGGGCTGCCCGTCAAGAGTGATCATTTCCCCCAACATGCGTGTGGCTTTTGCTTGAAAGCCACGCCACCCTCCATGTCCTGCAGCTGATGAGGGACTTGACAGCTACCCCCACCCCAGCTCCTCCATGGTGGACTGATGCTGCTTCTGCTGCTTCTTCTGCTGCTGCTCTCCCCTAGCAGCTATACCGTTCCTGCTGCTAGACACAGCTGTTGGAGCAGGATGCTTGCCTGCCAAAGGAGGCAGACGACTGGCCGCTGCAGTCGGGAACCTGCTGGTGTCCACTGCCCCTGCCTGCCCGCTTAGCAGCACAGCGCTGTGGCATGCCTTCAGGTGCCTCGCCATGACAGTGGTGCCAAGGTTGGTGAGCACCTGCCCATGATTCACCACCTTCTGGCACAAAGTACACTGCACCTCCCTCGGATTATTCACCTGCACCAACTTAAAATATGCCCAGACAGAGGATTGTTTGCCCCTTCCTGCCTTCTGGCCCGCACCAGGTGACGCACCGCTGCCAGCGCTGCTGGAAGGGGCAGAACGTGGTGGCGACACAGCTCTCGGAGGGACAGCCATTGACTCAGCTCCAGACACCTCCTCCATGAGACTAGTGTCTGCCTCGCTGTCCCCAGTCACAGTGACATCCCGTGAAGGGGAGTACTGGGACCGTGAGGCTGATGGACTGCCCACCATGATGCTGCCACTCTCCCTCTGCCCCCTATAGCTGCTACTGCTGCTGATCTCCCTGCTGCCATTGCCCGGGGATTGGGCCCTGCCTCTAGCAGATGGGGTGGGATCCAGCAGCCCTGGACTGCTGGGGATCGCTTCAATAATAGGGGACGATGGTGGCCCATGGTGAACATTGGACCCTGCCTATGAAGCACCTGCACCTACTCCTGCAGCCCCAGACTCCTGGAGTGTAGGCCTTCCAGTGCCCTGCATGGCAGTGGAGGACGCTGGCAAGAGGTGACGCTGAACCACACCCCTAGTGCCACTGCTGGGAGCCTCTGAAGCCTGTCTCCCAAAATCAGGCCTGTGGAGTTTGGGGCGTGGTGATGAGCTCTGGCTGCTGTTGCATGCTGCCACTCCACTGGCACAGCCCCTACCACCTCTGCCACGTGCCCCATTGCCTTACGAGCAGCAGACCGGCCTCTCCTGCTTCCCTTCTCCAAGTCCTGATTGTCTTCCAACCCAAAAAATGCACCTTGAAATTTTATGTATTTTTTATTTATTTATTCAAAATTTGAATATTATATATGTCTACTCTCTAAAATCTATGGAACTAAATGGAATATTATATCTACAAAGGCCTAGAAACACACATTATATCTACAAACACACTATAAAATATTAAAACTGAATCACTACACACTATATCTATCTATCTCAATAACTAAGCTGACTCCTACAACTATCGTCTATCTATCTAATATCTAATTTTATATACACACACACACACACACACACACAGGGATGGATGAGGACACAGACAGCTCACAACAAACAACACAGAGAGGGTTACAAAACTGAAATGAAACCTAAATCAATCTAATCCTACTCTAAATAAATCCAAAAAGAGGGGAAGGGAATCAGGGATGGAATATGTAGTGGGAGAAGGGGAGGATTCAGTGGAGGGTAGGGAGAAAGAACACAGGGAGGGTTAAAAAATAAAAATAACACCTAAATCTATCTAATCAAATCTAAATAAATGAAACTAGGGTGGTAAACATGTGGGATGGGTGAAATAGGAGGAGGATGGCAATGGATTAGGAATAGGAAGGAACACAAACTGCTGGGAGAGGGAGACTTCTGAAAACGCCTGCTCTCAGCAACAGTGGCTAGCTCAGAAGGCGCTGGAAGGGAGGAGGGTAATGACTTTTGTTACTTGCTGTGCCCGCCTTACCATAAGCCCCATTGGCTCTGTGCAGCCTAGCCCCCACCTCCATCCCCCATGTCCAATTGCAGACTGAGAAGCCAGTGATCTGAGTAGAAAAGGGATGGTGATTGGGCAGGCTGGCTGCTACTCCAAGCCTTGCCACATTTGTCTGCTCCTCAGCTGATCCCCCCGTGCCTTCCAGTCACGTTTTTCCTGCCCGAACTCACCTGAACGCGGCTGAACTGTTTGGTCGTTTTCGAGTTCGGATTGAGTTCAGTTTAGTCGTCTGAACGGACTGAGTTCGGTCCGAACTCCTGAACCGTGTTTGCACATCCCTAGAGAACAGTGGGTGGCCAGGGACAGGGTAACCATGCAGGGAGAGAAAAGTAGCTCTTTCTTCTACTTATGGGCAGCATGCAGCACTCATGCACAATCTAACATGAATGGTGTGAGCAGACTCACTAAGGACTTTATAGCAGGGTTGGGGAACCTCAGGCCCGGAGGCCAAATGCAACCCAGAACTAGTTTTTATTTGGGCCCTTTCCAGTTCCTGGATCTGGCCTCTGCAACCAATTCCTACCCATAAGCACTGAAAGACAGGTCAGAGTAAGGGAGCAGAGATGAGGGCATGCACACAAGGATAGAGGACAGATCCATGGCAGGCACAGATCCATGATCTGGTTCCTCCTCTTCCAGAGTGCTCCCCTTAAGCATCCAGGCGTCCAACATTTATGTGGCCATCAAACCTTGTGCTAATCTTCAAAGTGGCTGCTTGGGGGGAAAAGTTTCCTCAGCCTTGCATTTAGAGGCATGGAGAAAATGTGCACTCTTTGCTCCTGTGTTGAATGAACGTTTCACCTAATCTCAAATGTAGCAATCATGTGTCACTCGATCATCGCTCATTCCAGTGGCAGCCTTTGTAATACAAAGAGATCATTAATGCCCATGGATGAGAAAAAAAACACACCACCTATATTACATTAATTTAAGTGTCTGTTAAATAAGCATCTCCTCCTCCTCCTTCTACACATTATGGCCGTTAAAGTTCTCAATTGCTGTCATGAGCAGTTAAATACAGTCAGATCTGGCTGAAATGGACATGCATGAGCATGCTGCATGCTGCATTTGAAATGGTCGGTCCATTCTGCACAAAACCAGTTAGAATAAATAAATTGTCTGATTTTTCTTTTTCTTTCCCCCCAGCAGTGAGTAGGACATGAGACTAGAAGTCAGGAGACCTGTTTTCTATTTCTGGCTGTGGCATTCACTCACTGTGTGATCTTGGGTAAGTATCTCTGCACCTTTATTTCCCCACCAAAATGTGAATATGTGAATGAAAGTCTTTATCCTTTATTAAGGCCAACTTTATCCTCTGCCATTGTCAATTTCCATCTGGATTGGAACTTTTGATAGGTATTGTGTATATACCTCCGGAATACTCCCCATATTACACACTAGAGATTTGGAATCGCCTGGTGGTTTTGACAAATGAGGCCATGATCCAGTTCCCTGACGCTTGTTTATTGCTGGGAGGTGACTTTAACACTAGGCTAGGTGATTCCTCAACCACACAGACCTGGCCTTGTTTGGAGGACTCACTAGACAGTGATTTATTTATCCCCCTGCGACGCTCTGAGGACCAAGTAATAGGCCCAAGGAAGCCTCTGTTGGAGAAATTGATGCGGGAACTAGATCATTGTTAATGGAAGAACAGAGGATGACCGGGAGGGTAGGTTTGCATTTCATTCTCACCAGGGGTCCAGTGTGTTGGATTACTTGTTAATTCCCCCCTATCTTTTTCCCCTAGTACAGAAGTTCCGGGTGGAGCCACTGGGCGTGTCTAATCACCTTCCTTTATTGTTGAGTATGAAGGCCCCCTGGAGCTGCTCTCGGGACTTTGATTCATCAGAGTCTCTAAATGTAGTAATATCTACCTTGCGATGTGTTAAGTGGTCAGAAGGTTTCCAAGAGACGGTTACCCAAGTATTGGAGTTTCCCCCTGTAGCTGAATTGTGTGCTGACCTGGTGGTCCAGGAACCAGATACCATCAGGTGGTATGATATGTTCCTGCTCCTATTGACCCTTGCCCTTACCTATAGGAGCTCTTGCAACAAGCGAGGAATTTCTACGAACCGCTCTCCCAGTTGGTTTGATATTGATTGCTTTAAGGCATGGGGCCAATTGCGTTGTACAGTTAGGGAATTAAGGCAGAATCCTTGCCAGGAGGTAAGACTTAAAATGGCCTCAGAGCGGAATTATTACCGCAACTTAATATCATCTAAGTTGCGTGCTTCACAAAAAGTCGCATAGGCTAAACTTATTAGGGCAGCCAATGCTAAGGATTCGCAGAAATTCTGGGCAATTATGCACCAATCTCAGAGGGTTGGAGGACAGCATGGGGAGATTTTGATACGACCAGAGGTTTGGCAACAATTTTATGAATCACTTTTTGCTAAACCTAAGGTGGGAGATCTTGAGTTACTTCCGTTGATAACAAACAGGTTCCAGAGTTGGCCCCCAGTGTCACTGGAAGAGGTGGTTTCTTTGATAGGTCAGTTAAAAAACGGGAAGGCCCCGGGCCCGAATTTTATTCCACCTGAATTGCTGAAGAATGATCCATCCTGGTGGGCGGGGTTGTTAGCTCCCCTGTTTTCCTATATTAACGAGACGGGCAAATTCCCACCCACCTGGCTCACCAGTATTATAGTCCCCATTTATAAAAAGGGGGACCCTAGGATCCCTGGAAACTATCGGCCAATTAGCCTACTTAGTGTTGTGGCTAAGCTATATTCCAGATTGTTGTTGAATAGGCTCCAGGTATGGGTGGAGAGTCAGGAGGTAATCGATCCAGAACAGATAGGATTCCGTAAGGGAATGGCTACAACGGACCATGTCTTTGTTCTGTCAGCTTTGATAACGAAGCTGGTCTCTGCACAAAGGAAGCTTTATCTTTGTTTCTTTGACCTAGAAAAGGCTTTTGATTCGATCAGCACAGAAAGGCTTTGGACTAAGTTGCAGGTGTTAAATATCGAACTAAGATTGTTATATCTTATGGTCAAATTACATACTGGGAATTCCTTGCGTGTTCGCGTAAATAGGCAGGGTGCCCTCTCAGGTTTAGTCCAGGTGAGAGTGGGAGTGAGACAGGGGTGTCTGTTGGCCCCCGCCCTCTTCAATCTTTATCTTAATGACTCCATCCGTTTCATGAAAGCATTTGATACGCATGCTCCCAAGGTGGGTGATCGTCGTGTGCCACTTCTATTATATGCGGACGATACGGTGGTGATTTTGCAAACCCAGGTGGGCTTGAGGAGAGCAATGACAAACTTTGGTAATTACTGTCGGGCCGAGATGCTGTCCATTAATTATTCAAAGACCAAGGTGTTAGTGGTAGGGGCAGGGGGTGTGCGAAAATTACAGCACTGGTGAATAGGGGTCCACCCAATTGAGCAGGTCCACACATTTACCTACCTAAGGGTAGTTTTCTCTGCTCGCAGAGGATGGAAGGCGCATTTCAATGCAGTTCTCGAGCTTGTGGGTAAATCCACTGTATCTATTGCTAAGTGTTTTTTTGGGCAGGGGGGAAAGCTGATCCCTCCAGCATTATGCCTTTTTAAGGCTAAGGTAGTGGGTCAACTGCTATACGCCTTCCTGGCCTGGGGGCTAGAGTTTTTTTCCAACTTGGAACACCTGCAAAATAAATTCCTGCGGCTAATTCTGGGGGCCCCTAGAGGGGTGCCCCAGGTGATACTAAGGGCTGAAGCTCTTTGCCTACCCCTTAGAGTTTATGCCCTCCAGGATTATTTTCATATTGGATGACAGTGGCTCTTTTTCTTCCTTCGTCCAAAAGTACATTGATAGCTTTGTCCATCGCAGCTGGTCTTGGGGATTCTTGGAAGGATTTGGTGAGTCAGGAAGTAGCTAAGCTGGGGTTTTCACCAGAGCATCTGGGATACCTCGGGCCGGAGGCAGCCAGAGAGTTAATTAGGAGACGACTATGGGACCAGACACTCCAAATGAAAGCGGCACTTCTGACCACTTAGAGGGTGGCCCCTGATTATATACCTTATAAATTTTCCCCACCTGGTTGCTACTATCTTTTTACGTGGCAGGATGCGGATAAACGGGTAGCTTTTTTTAGAATGAGGATAAATGCTTTCCCCTCCACCATCTTGGAGGGACGTTATGCAGGTATCCCATATGATCAACGATTGTGCCCCCTCTGTCATTTAGGGGAGGGGGATACCCCTGGACACATTATCAGCCATTGCCCGCTTTTTGCTGGGCCAAGGCATAAATATTTGGGGGATGTGCTGCTGAGCGGAGGAATACTGGGGGATGGTTTACGGAAATTGCTGAATCCTATGGACTCCGTGACATCTAGAGCAATGGCCAGTTTTTGTTGGGCAGTATTGCGGATAAGGAAGCAGGTACTGTGCCCCACAGGCTCTTGATGATGGGATGATATGGGGGTACTTTGGTCTGTTATGTTTTTAATCTTTTGTCATTATATTTGTAATTGTTGCTATTATGACCACCCCGGGATATTGGTATGTTTTTCTCTCAGGGTGGCTGCTCAGGTTTGATTTGTATATTCTTGTTATGGCTTTGGCTAAACAAAAACTTATATTATAGAAACCTTGTGCTAATCTTCAAAGTGGCTGCTCGGAGGGAAAAGTTTCCTCAGCCTTGCATTTAGAGGCATGGAGAAAATGTGCACTCTTTGCTCCTGTGTCGAATGAACGTTTCACCTAATCTCAAATGTAGCAATCCGGTGTCACTCCATCATCGCTCATTCCAGTGGCAGCCTTTGTAATACAAAGAGATCATTAATGCCCATGGACGAGGAAAAAAACACACCGCGTATATTACATTAGTTTAAGTGTCTGTTAAATAAGCATCTCCTCCTCCTCCTTCTACACATTATGGCCGTTAAAGTTCTCAATTGCTGTCGTGAGCAGTTAAATACAGTCAGATCTGGCTGAAATGGACATGCATGAGCATGCTGCATGCTGCATTTGAAATGGTTGGTCCATTCTGCACAAAACCAGTTAGAATAATAAATTGTCTGATTTTTCTTTTTCTTTCCCCCCAGCAGTGAGTAGGACATGAGACTAGGAGTCAGGAGACCTGTTTTCTATTTCTGGCTGTGGCATTCACTCACTGAGTGATCTTGGGTAAGTATCTCTGCACCTTTGTTTCCCCACCAAAATGTGAATATGTGAATGAAAGTCTTTATCCTTTGTAAAGTGCTTTGAGAGCTATGGCTGGGAGGATTTATTTATTTATTTATTTATTTATGCTCATTCTAGCTGTTAGGGATAAGGGCATTTTAGATAGACTTACTTTCAGATTCGGAAGCCCTATAGAACCCTTCCCCAACCTCCACTCCTGTGCCCCCCCCCTCCCCATATCAAGTTAATTTCAAATTAACTTTAATGGTACAGTTTCAAAATGCAGATTGAAATGTTGTCCGTTTTGTACTCTGCTTCTGGAAATGCCCTGTAGATACACTTTTTGTGTAAGTATCAAAGAATTCTAGGCCAGTGCTCCTGTTGTGATGGGACACTGCTGTGTAAGTTTGCTCCAGAAATGTTGCTTATCGGAGTTAAGTCTCGCACTAGAATGGCAAATATAATAATATACTTTTAATGGTTACTATAACAGCCCAGTTAATACCTCACTTTGTCTTCAGTCACATGCAAGAAAGGGTTTCAGTGCTGCGTTTGGTTTAAGTGCATTGCTACGTGGTATATACTGGTAAATAAATGAAGGAAGAAGAGACTGAAAAAAATTTGCTGAATCATAGGTGTGCCTGTCTGCCTGAGCCAACATCTGTACGAGGCATTAGACTTACTTTGTCTGCTGTTTTCACAGTAGTTGAATTAGTTACAGTGCACCTTTCACATGCTCTGTTGTGTAACAGCAGACGAACATTAGGGAGAGGACAGGTATAGAATGTGACAGTGAAATTGACCATAACAGACAGTATACACAGTGAAATTTATTAGTCTGTGAAATATTCAAATAGTAGTCAAAAAGCGCAAATAGTGGAATCTAAATTTAGTAATAATCTAAAACGTTATAATATATTCACAAGGAAACTTTTAACCAGATAAAATCATTTAACTAAACTGAAGTTTCAGCATGTGTTTTACAGTAACATTTTTATGCACTCACGCCCACACGCCCACAAGCTGGGAAAACATGGGAATCAGTGACAGTCTGCAGCAGCCACTGCTGGCATTTAGGGGATTATTTTAATGAAGCCCAGCTAAATGCTTTAACTTGTGGAAACATTTGTGTGGTGGTCTGTCATCTCGCACTCAACATCTGTTGTAAAGAATGGTAGATGCACCCATAGCTGGGAACTAAGCTGTTTAGATCATGCACTATCAAAATGATTTTTGTTTTCTACAAATGAAAGCCATGCAAAGGGAGGAACTAAAGCAGGTCACAGCAAAAAGGTGATTCTAATCAAGGCTACATCATTGTGGGTGGTTATGGTTAGAGAGTTCACAAAGACACCTTTGCAGTAGAGCTCTATGGAGCAGAGACCACGTCTTGGTAGGTCCAAGCAAACAGCGAGATCAGGAGCCGTTACGCCATGCCACAGTATAAACAATAATCCTGCTAGAGCCCCTATAGAGTACACAGTGCTTACATATATTTTCAAGAGACAATGGTTGTTACCACAAGTTTACCATGGACTTACTTTTTAGTGTGAACACTTTTACCATGCAGTTACCTCTTTATTACTCCCTTGAAAGTATCAAGAGATCTGTTCCAGGCCTGTAAACCAACACCTATGAACATAGGAGACTTGTGAGGGAGGCACGGTGGGGATGTGCCCCCCTTCCCCACTATCAACAGTTGCTGATCGCCTATGCCCATGAACATGCTGATTAGATTTCCTGATATACCACAGGTTTTCCACTTGGAAAATTGATGTCCAGAAGTACAGTAGCCTCTGGAACCTATTTCAAATTATTGATTTTTGTTAATTCCAAAGAGAGGATTTTGTAAAGTGATGAATGCTCCTGTGTTCCCTGAAGTCAATAGGATTTGAAACTATACCACACTGGAAGACACACAGAAGCTAACAGGATCAAGGCCCTCTGTAATCAGTCTATTTTTAAAACACAAGTAATTACACTTCTAATGCTGTTAGATCTTTCAGAGGCCTTTGATACAGTTGATCACGAGGTGTAGTTGACAAGACTGCAGAACCTGGCTGGGGTGGGTGGGACTGCTCTTGAGCAGTTCCGCTCCTTCCTGTTGGGGAGATCCCAGAGCGTGGTGATTGACTATTGCTCGTTGTCCTCTTGGGACCTCCCCTGTGGGGTCCTGCAGGGTTCTGTTCTGTCTCCCCTCTTGTTCAGTGTCTATCTGAGATCATGGGGCAAGGTCATTCAGAGGTTTGGGGTGAAGTGCCATCAGTATGCTGATGACCAGGGTTCCTAGTTTTCCGTGACAAAAAATTGGAAATTCTCTGATAATAAAAACATAAATTCCCTGATCAAACCCCCCCAAATCTCTGTTTTTCTGTGATTAAATGACTTTCCCTTACCACAATATATCCGTAGGCATGAGTTAGAACACCACATTTTATTGTAATATTTAAATTTTTATGCCATTTTGCAGCTACCTGTCCCACCAGTAGTCCCACCCTCCAAAATAAAAAAATTCAAGGTTTTTGGCAACCCTCCAAATGCAGATTCCCTCCCCCACCCCCAGCACATGCCTTTAGGTTGCTTCCCTCCACTTCCCTGTGCTCGCTGCCGCCTCCTCCTCCCAGCCTCGTCCAAGACTGCTCTGCCAACCAGAAAAGGGGACCATATAGAGACTGGCACCTGGGGAAGCTGC
The DNA here is from genome assembly GCA_003113815.1 of Sphenodon punctatus. NCBI lineage: Eukaryota > Metazoa > Chordata > Lepidosauria > Sphenodontia > Sphenodontidae > Sphenodon > Sphenodon punctatus. Next base: position 6,062,949 of record QEPC01008173.1, read on the forward strand.
TATGGACCCAATTAGGCCCACCTCCTGTCCCCCTTTCCAAGGTCCAGATGAACTGACTGCCCCAATTCATAGTTCTGTTGCCCCCAAACCCACAGGAGGTCTCTTGCACCCCTCCAAATGCAGAGCCCCTGCCCCTCCACAGCACATGCCTTCAGGTTGCTTCCACTTAGCTCCACTCCACATCCTCGCTGCCCGTGCCCACTATGTCCTCCTCCCAAACCTGTACATTTTTGCCACTTTCTGCTAAATTCTCTGGGAAAAGGCAAAACCTCGTTTTTCTCTGGTTTTCCATTGCAAAGAGAAAACTAGGAACCCTGCTGATGGCACTCAGCTCTACCTCTCCTTTTCATCCAACCCAGGCCCTGCAGTCTCGGTGCTTACCCAGTGCCTGGTGGCTGTTGGGACTGGATGAGGATGAGCTGATTGAGGCTGAATGCCAACAAGACTGAGATAATGATGGTTGGCTGGCCTTGTGACTTGGAAAGGATTGGGATGTTATTGATGGAGTCCGGTCCACTCTGATTGATCGGGTTCACAGCTTTGGAGTGCTTCTGGACCCCTTGCTATGCCTCGATTGTCAGGTTGTGGAAGTGGCCCGGAGTGCTTTTCACTAACTCCATCTGGTGAGGAGGCTGCAGCCTTTCCTTTCTGATTTGGATCTAGTGACCATCATCCATATTTTCATCCCCTCGAGGCTAGATTACTGCAATGTGCTCTATGTGGGGCTGCCCTTGATGACTGTTTGGAAGCTGCAGTTGGTGCAGAATGCTGTGGCTTGCCTCTTTTTGGAGATGAGTCACTGGGAGCACATTACACTGATGCTCCGAAGTTTGCTCTGGCTTCCTATAGCCTTTCGGGCACAATTTAAGGTGCTGGTTTTGACCTTTAAAGCCCTAAATGGTCTTGGCCCCACATATCTGAAAGACCGCCTATCCTACCATGTCCCAGCATGACCCCTGTAATCCGCCAGGAGTGCCTTCCTGTGGGTACTATCTATTCACCTTGTTCTTATGACAAGGGCTCGAAGTGGGCATTCTTGATTGTTCCCCCAGTGCTTTGGAACTCCCTTCCCCATGAGGTTCATTTGAGCCTGAGCATCTTCCAGAGGCAGCGTAAGACTTTTTTTTATTTCAAAAGGTATTTGGTGGACAGGGGTCAGGGTGGGGTCTGGTGGGTAGTTTTTGGGGTAGGGGTTGTGAGAGAGGGTTGGGCGGGGTGGTGGTTTGGGGTGGGGTTGTAGGTTTTTTAAAGTTTTTTTTGTTCATTTTAAATGTTTTTATGGATTGTGAGCTGCCCTGAGCCTTAGGGAAGGGCAACGTCTAAATTTAAATAAATTTTACTTTTTTTCATTCATTTGGACCAGCATAGTTTGATGTTAATCATTTTAGATGATATTTCATAGTGGTTCTTAAAGGTGCACACCTAATGCTCTGTACCTTTAAACCTCTATACACTCTGTGACCACCAGAGACTGGCAACTATCTTTTTGCTCATTTCAGTATGCACAGTTACACAGGAGAAACCCATAGACTGTTAGTCTGAGACATGTAGCTCAGGAGCCTAAGGAGATGGATGAGAATGGGATTTTGCTAGTTCAGTTCTCAGCTTGATTTGTTCTGTGCTGTAAGGCTATCTTGTTGGGTGGCTGTCTGCTAAGTTAGACTGTGGTGTTTTTTGTTTTGTTTTGCTAGTTCATCCCTTTAGGGTCTCCCCCTTCTTTCTTTTAAGTTTTTTTTCTGTTTCTTTTAATGGGCTAATTAATACCAGCTGTATGAATGACTGATCTACGCTAAGTAATCACCAAGGCTTTCAGTGGCTGGAGAAACATGTGGCCAATGGTTAAAGACCTGGAAGGACAAGGAGAGTTTGCTAGTCGAGGTAGCTTGAGTTTTCCCTCCTGCCTCACTTTTATAGGCAAGAAGACTAGGACCCAACAAACAAAAATAGCAAGAGCTATTGCAGCAGTTAAATGAGGTAACCTGTGGAGGAGTGGAGACAAAGCAGATGGTTGAATGTGCGACAAATCCAATATCCTGGGGTCATCTAGCGCTCTTAAATTGCAACATATTATTAAGGACATAATGCAGGTCCTACTTGTAGCATTTAACAATATTCTAAGGGATACTTTGTGGGTAAAAGTTGTTCCATAATGTTTTCCCCAATATTTTCTCCAACACTTCTATGAGGTTGATACGCTCCTGTTCAACATTGACCCCTTTTGGAAGCTTATAGTCGTCATGAAAGACAGATTTTGTTGTCTCTCAGAAAGTAATCACATCCTCTTTGCCAGTTACATTAGCTATAATGCTCTGGAAGAAGCTGCCTGAGGTGCTTCGTAGTGTAAGGTTCCAGATTACACCCATCCAGTGGCTCCTTCATCTTGTCTGATATGTCTCTCAAAGTCACTTGCTCATCGTGTTTGTCTTAAAAAAAACAAAAAAACAACAACCTCCGTGGCTTGCTTAAAGGCTTCCAAGCAAACTTCCTCAAATGGTCTTCTAGTTCTGTGTCATTTATTTGAATCACAGCTGTCACTCTCCATTGCAGAGTACCGTTTGGGAATTTGTTTTCCAGTGCGAAAGCTTGCTGAGTAAAGTGGCACAGTTAAGTCTCCCAAGGACAATCATACCCCAGTCGTCATTTCATTCATGACATACCTGGGTAATGGAAGATTTGAAGTCATAAGTTCACACTTTGAATTCTTCATCGATTCTACCACTGTTTTTACTGTCAAATAAAACATTCTGTGCACAAAATAAACAACCATTCCGAGAATTAAGTATGGTATTTGCAGACCTAAGTGTTGTAGATGATTCAAGTTCACTTGATGCAGGGTTATTCTTAGTCTTTATGTGGTGGTCAATGCATCTCTTATCACAGAAATCTTGTCTGCATACCACATGGACCGTTTTTCCAGGTACAGCATTCAAACTATCACCCTAAACGAAACTATTACCCCGTTGAAGACCAGCAGCGTTTAAGCTGTTTCCCCCTTTTTGCGTTAAAGTGACAGAGGTGTCAGTTGCACTGAAAGATCGTTTACATATGAGGCAATCGGATTCCATTTCAAGGCAGCATTGTCTTTATGGTGTGATTATCTTTCTCCCTCTCCATTTAGGCAAAGCTTCACGTTCTGATACTGTGTTTGCAGTCAAAAATAAAAACAGGCATTTCCCATCATGTTGTGAATGGCTGGCTGAACTTGGAATGCCAGGGTGGTTGAATGTGGGAGCCGTGGTATTTATTATTTATTTATTTAGCACCAGCAGCTTACCTGGCACTGTACAATCAAATAGGTCCCCTACCCCAAAGGGCTTACAATCTAAGTGAGACAAAGGAGGGAAGACGAGGAAGAGGTGAACATCGGGAGAGATGAGGATACATTCATGAGGTTGAGAATTTACAGGTACACGTGCCCCAGATCATTCAGAAGCTGTCGCAACCAGATAACTTCTGGGCTGGCATGTGCCGCTGCCATGTACTCTGCCTGCATTGAGAAAAGTGTCACAGAGGCTTGTTTCCTACTGCACCAGCTGATGGGTCCTCCACCAATCAAAAATAGGTACCCACTGGTAGATTTTCCGTCCGAATGGTCTCCAGTCCAATCTGCATCCACGTACCTTTCAGGTCTGGCTCAGAAGTTGCTGGGAGCCGTAGCTTGAGGTGCACAGTCCCTTTCAGGTACCGTAAGAACCTCTTCACTGTGTTCCAATCCCCTTGGGTTGGGACTGAGACTTGTCTACACAGTATACCCTGTCTCTTATACACATCTAGATGTGTATAAGAGACAGCCTCACTAATTAATAGCATTTTCTCTGAAAGGTGTTGGAAGAAGTAATTAGCCTTTATTTAAAATCTGTTTTGGAGAACCTCAGATGAAAGCTGGTGGAGGATTTGTAGTGTTGTCTATTATTTCTCTTATCAATTAGTTCTTATTCTTATCTTAGTTCTTATTCTTATTTCTTATTCTCCTGAACTGCTTAAAAAAATCACTACCTGGGCTGCAAGTGAAAGAGTTCTGAGAAGTCTCCAATTGTCACAAAAACCACTTCCATAATATCCATATAGCTTACACTGCCTGTCAGTTCTCAGAGTAACAACTTTGTGGTGTAGGTTTGGTTAAAAAAAACGAAACAAAAAACTCAGACACTGTAGTTCCTTTCCATAGTCCCCAATAATGAGCACCTTTTGGCTGCAAAACAATGTGGGCTGACTTTCAATTGAATTTTCTTGCTGTTTTTATCTTTGTCTGTGAGTGACTGGCTGCATATGACAGCTGGCTGTCTTGGTCCTCCTAACGGTTTACCCAGGTCAAGAGAGCAAAGCAAGAACAATTCAGATTGGATATCTTTAATTTGATGAGCATTTGTTTTTCATGTTTGACTTTCTCTTTCACCACAAGAGGGAGCTTTCATGATTGAGAGGCATTTTATTTCTCTCTTTTATGCAAAATATATTTCTTTACGGACCATTTGCTGCACAAAAGAACACAAACAACCAAAGACCCAAATTCTCTTTGGTTTGGAAACTAGGCTTCAAGTCTCACGAAATTAAACCTTCTCTCAAGATTTCCAGTATCTCCTGGTTTTGGCCAGAATGGTGGGGGGAAACCATAAGAAATTTATAAGGAATTTTGGGACTTCTCTTTCCGGATGAATGATTTTATCTAAAAAAAAAAAAATCTCTTGTGGGTTGGTAATAGCGGGAGGGAGTTTAAAGTTGTGCTAAATAAATAAAGGCATAAATAAAATGTCTAACAAGACTAAGAATGCTGAGAGGAGGTGATGACATTTCACATCTCCCTTTGAATCTGAAATGTGCCTTTTTATGAAAAGTTAACTTTGACTTTCCACTTCCACGTTTCCACTTTCATGTGGGCTGTTTTCAAGTGGAAAAGGGTAACATTTTGTTCAAAAGTCAGTGAAATTGGACTCGTTTGTTTGCTTGCAAAATACGTTTTGCAATAAGACTACCCATGCTTTCATGGGTGTGTTTTGATGTGAAAACTCCATCTTGTGATGCTTAATTAACAAACATTTTTCATTTAAAATGTATATGTGTAGATAGAAAAAAACCCAGCTGAAACAAACAGGTGATTGTACTTTGCAAGAGACCTCTGGAGACTCTGGGCCTTTTCACACGGGCGNCTTCGCCTGGACCTTGGAGAGTGATCACACTGTTGCTTGAGTTTTCCACAAAGGTCACACTGTTACTAATGGTTATTCTGTCTATGCGTGGATCCAGGATTCTGAAGCCTTTGGAATGCTCACTGTACCCTACGAGGATGCCTTCCACTGCTCTGTTTTGCAGCTTGGTACGTTTCTTCTCTGGGATATATACGTAAGTCTTACTTCAAAATACTCTAATGTGGCCCACACTAGGTTTTTGACCATGCCACAGTTCATATGGAGTTTTCCTTACTGTTCTAGAATATAGCCAATTTTGTAGGTAGGTAGCAGCAACTGCTGCTTCACCCCAGTATCTTTCTGGTAGTCCAGAGTCTGTTAACATGCATCTAACCATTTCGGTTAGCGTTCTGCTCGGGTGTATATGGCACTGTCTTTTGGTGCTCAATTCCATGGAGTCTTAGGAAGTCCTCTACTTCCTTTCCTGTGAACTCACCTCCATTGTCAGTCTGCAGTGTCTTTGGTCTGCGCTGGAACTTGTTGCTCGTCATGGTCATATAGTCCTGAAGTTTGTCAAATACTTCATCTTTACTCTTCATGACGTACGTGATCGTGTACCTTGAATAGTCATCAATGAAAGTTACCATATACTGGTTGCCTCCTGGTGTAGGAACATTCATTGGGCCGCAGACGTCACTGTGTACAAGATCAAGCGGTTTTGTGGCTCTATTCTGACTCTTCTTAGGAAGCATAGCCCTCGTGGCTTTGGCTTTGATGCAGCAGTCGCATTTCATGATCACGGGATACGTTGATACCTTAAGGTCTTTGGTCAACTGCTGTCTGTGTATTTCCTTGATGCTGTCTGGGTGTCTATGTCCCATGTGTCTGTGCCACAGGTGGATGCAGACATCGTGTCGCTTGCGTGAAGTGAGCTTTGCCCATTCTTTCGCTGTGCTCAAACGGTACAGGTGCTCATCTGCAGCGGCTCTGGCTAGTACTTTTGTCCCACTTTGAATTGTGCATTCGTCTCCCTGGAAATAGATGGTGAGCCCCCTTGCTTCCAGGCGCCTCACGGACAGGAGTCCCCCTTCTAAGTTGGGCACATAGAGCACATCTTTCATGGGTATGGTCAGTGTGCCTCCCTGTGACTGGTTGCAGTACAGGAATCCCTGTCCAATTCCTTCCGCATTGATGCTTCTCCCATCTGCAAGGTAGATCCTTTCTTTGCTGCTCACATTCAGCCCTGTGAAGAATCCTTTATCACTAGTCATGTGGCTCATTGCCCTGGAGTCTACACACCAATTTTGGGGATGAACTGTTTTGCGTTGCTCTGAAGCACCCACTCCATTGCTGAGCGACTGTGTTGCTGTTTGTGACTTTAGCCCTCTGTTTAGGTGTTCATGGAGACAGTTTCTGCTGTTCTGCTTTCCATATATAGCAGTCTTTCTTTAAATGTCCGTCCTTTTTGCGTCTGAAACATACTCTGGTTTCCCTCTTAAGAGCTTTGTCTGAGGTTTTCAATGCAGTCTCATTACCTTGCTTTAGATCATTCTGCAAGTTCTCCTTTCTGCACTGGAATTCATCCACAAGTCTACCTTTAACAAATTCCAGCTTCAGTTCAGCCTCTGGCCTTGTCTCCAGGGCATTGATGAGGGCACTGTAAGATTCAGGCAGGCTGCAGAGGAGTAGGGCTACCACATGGCTGTCCTTTATATCTTCTCCAATGCCGCGCAGCTGTGCCACTACTTCCAACATGGCATTTATATGCTCCTGCATTTCACTTTCTTTGCCAAGCCTCATTTTGTATAGTTTCCTCAGTAGAAACAGTTTGCTATTCAGGCTAGTTCTCTCATGCAAGTTTTGCAATGCAATCCACATGCCTCTTGCTGTGGTCTCACTTCTTATATGGATTAGCTGGTCATCTTCTACCAATAAACTTATTGTAGCCTTTGCTAACCTGTCCTTTTTATCCCATTCCTCGTGATTTGCTGCTGGTCTGTTCGTGGTAATCACCTCCCATAGATCATCTTTAGACAGCAGAATTAGCACTTCCACAATTGGTAGTTTACATTGTTCAGCTTTCCTACTGAAAGTCTGAGCTGCTTGCCATACTTGCTTCCCTCCCTTTCCCCTTCTGGGATTTAGGTCTTCTTACTCACAGTCAGTAGGCCTCTCTGTCTGGGAGTTTTCTTTCACAGTCTGCATGCCTTCTGGGCTGCTTCTAGTCTTCAAAATTGCCTTGAAGATGTCCTGGGCCCATAACGTATTGTAGAGTTAGCTTTCTGTTGAATAACACACAGCAGAAGTTTCTTCAAAACAGAACTTTGCTAAGAGCTCAGAAGACATGCTTCCATACTGTACAGACTGCATGGTACAAGATGGAGGACAGAGAGAGAAGAAGAGAGGAGACTAGGGGAAAAAAAAACTTGTTTCATCCGCTGACCCTCCCTCTACTGGACAAGCCCCATATTAAGCTTGCAGGGCTTGCAATGGACTTTTACTTGTGACTATTGCACAGTCCAACAAAATCTAGGGTTTGGGATTTAATCCCCAAGGTGAGGAGACTATTCCTGCTTGATCTCTCTGTTGGTGCCACTTTTAAAAATAATTGGAAAAACCTATGGTTTGGGGTTCAGTCCCCAACGGGGTGAGGGGTGTTATTCCAGCCTGACTTTTCTTGGGTTTCCCCACTTTAAAGATGATGATAAATTATTTTGGAGAGAAAACATGGTTTGGTTTTTAATCCTGAGCATGGGGATGGGGAGACCTTCAGCCTTGATTTTTTTAAATTTATTTTTTGCTGTGTTACTTTTAAAGCTTTTGGGAAGAAATCCTGGTTTGGTTTTTAATCCTGAGCATGGGTGCAGGGGAGGATCTTTTAATCATTTTAATAGCAATATTAAGTTTACATGACCCTGCTCTCTGCTGGTGGCCCTGCTTGCCCTGTCAACCTATAAGTACACCAGACACCACTGCCTCTGCCATTAAAGTCAATGGGAATTTTGCCATTGATTTCAGTAGGTGGAGGTTCGCACTCTAAATAAGTTGGAACTAGAAATCAAATTAGTTAATTGTCATTTTGTCAATTTATTTATTTATTTAATGCTTGAGTCCCCTAGTTCATACACCTGCAGCAGAAGAAGGTAGTCTGAGTTAGACCCCCCACAGGCATGGTCTGTGCTTTCTATACCCCTCGCTTGTTCTGTTTGGCCTTGTTTCTCAAAGTAAGGACGTAGGAGCTGCTACCTCATTTTACAGGTAAACTAGCAGAAAGATTACCCAAGTCCCAAAGGAAGAATACACAGACCCAGTGTTTGAGCACTTTTGGCCTTAAAACAACTGTTATTCTTTTCTGCCTATCCTCAGTTCTAAATAATGGCCTGTTTTAAAAAAATAAATAATAATCATGAATTAGAATATGCAAACTTTTAGGTGGGATGTACATTTAACTGTATTACATTTAAATGTTGTCCATACTCTGATATGCATTTCCTGGATTTCAGTAATTTTTGTTTTTTGCTCCCATCTAGTGAGTTTTCAAGGGGCGTCCCTAGGTCATATTTAGACAAGCACTTCCCCACCCATTACACATGTTGTAGGGCCACATTGGAACCCTATGCAGCCCTGCAACATGCATGATGGGTGGGTGATGTGTGGTTAATGGGTGGCAAGGCACTTATCTAAAAACACCCCTGGCCTACTTGGTGACTTGCACTGGGGGACAGTTGTTATCATTGCTCCAGAAGGCAGGTTTTTTTCTTTGGGAATAGGAACCCATGTCTCAATTCCTCCTGCTCTGAGCACCATTTCTGTTCATGAGGACTTACTTGTGTGAGACAGTTTAGTTAGGGTGCCTGCCAAGCATTCTGCTTTTACACTGCATAATTTGTTAGTTACTCTAGGTCAGGGCTGATTTCCTTTCTCAAATGGCCTACAAGAGAGGAGTCAGGGAAGTCCCCAATTTCTGGGCCAGAATAGTCTATACAAACTAAGCATATTTGCATGATCTGGTTTATTTGCATAATTTATTCTGACCACAGAATTTCCCAAGAGTTTGGTATTCTTCCCATGGAGTACATGGGGCCTTTATCGTAGAATCACAAGGTTGAAGGAATATCAGGGATCATTTAGTTCAACCTTTGCTGCAAGGCAGACTACTACAACATTGCAGACCAGAAGGTTTGTGAAAATATCATATGGAGACTCACAGCCTCAGTAATAGCAACCTCTCCATTATCCAACTCTTCTTACAGTTAGGTTTTTAGAGAAACAGGTACTAAATTTAGTACCCACAGGTAATACGGCATTTTTGGATACTGCATCAGGTACTCGACAAATTACCTGGGTACCCGGAAACTTGAAAAGTCAATAACTTCCGATCCCAATTTTTTGACTTTACAATTACTGATGGGTATATTGGGTTGGTGGGGGGGTGGGGGGAAATACAGGACTGGAAGTTGACTTTCCGGGATGAAAAATAGAAAAAATAGGCACTGGAAGTTGAAACATTGATACTGGAAGTCAATATTCCGGGACCGGAAGTCGACAGGCCAGGACACTGGGTACCCAAATCGGGTTGTAATCAGGTACCAATCAGTATCCAATGTTGTAGGGTCAATTCGTGTACCAGAAATTCATCCGGTATACCCATTTTTGTGGGTACTCATTTCAGCTCTATTTAGGAAATTTTTCCTAATAAGTGCCATACTGGGTCACACCAGTGGTTCGTCAAGCCCAGTATCCTGTCTCTGACAGTGGCCCTCTCAGTCGCTTCAGAGGTGTATCTAAACAGGTCATAATGGAATGAGCCATTCTCTGCTGCTCACTCCCAGCAAATCTAAAGTTTAACCCAATCTACTTTGCTGCAATTTAAACACATTGCCTCACTAATTAATAGCATTTTCTCTGAAAGGTGTTGGAAGAAGTAATTAGCCTTTATTTAAAATCTGTTTTGGAGAACCTCAGATGAAAGCTGGTGGAGGATTTGTAGTGTTGTCTATTATTTCTCTTATCAATTAGTTCTTATTCTTATCTTAGTTCTTATTCTTATTTCTTATTCTCCTGAACTGCTTAAAAAAATCACTACCTGGGCTGCAAGTGAAAGAGTTCTGAGAAGTCTCCAATTGTCACAAAAACCACTTCCATAATATCCATATAGCTTACACTGCCTGTCAGTTCTCAGAGTAACAACTTTGTGGTGTAGGTTTGGTTAAAAAAAACGAAACAAAAAACTCAGACACTGTAGTTCCTTTCCATAGTCCCCAATAATGAGCACCTTTTGGCTGCAAAACAATGTGGGCTGACTTTCAATTGAATTTTCTTGCTGTTTTTATCTTTGTCTGTGAGTGACTGGCTGCATATGACAGCTGGCTGTCTTGGTCCTCCTAACGGTTTACCCAGGTCAAGAGAGCAAAGCAAGAACAATTCAGATTGGATATCTTTAATTTGATGAGCATTTGTTTTTCATGTTTGACTTTCTCTTTCACCACAAGAGGGAGCTTTCATGATTGAGAGGCATTTTATTTCTCTCTTTTATGCAAAATATATTTCTTTACGGACCATTTGCTGCACAAAAGAACACAAACAACCAAAGACCCAAATTCTCTTTGGTTTGGAAACTAGGCTTCAAGTCTCACGAAATTAAACCTTCTCTCAAGATTTCCAGTATCTCCTGGTTTTGGCCAGAATGGTGGGGGGAAACCATAAGAAATTTATAAGGAATTTTGGGACTTCTCTTTCCGGATGAATGATTTTATCTAAAAAAAAAAAAATCTCTTGTGGGTTGGTAATAGCGGGAGGGAGTTTAAAGTTGTGCTAAATAAATAAAGGCATAAATAAAATGTCTAACAAGACTAAGAATGCTGAGAGGAGGTGATGACATTTCACATCTCCCTTTGAATCTGAAATGTGCCTTTTTATGAAAAGTTAACTTTGACTTTCCACTTCCACGTTTCCACTTTCATGTGGGCTGTTTTCAAGTGGAAAAGGGTAACATTTTGTTCAAAAGTCAGTGAAATTGGACTCGTTTGTTTGCTTGCAAAATACGTTTTGCAATAAGACTACCCATGCTTTCATGGGTGTGTTTTGATGTGAAAACTCCATCTTGTGATGCTTAATTAACAAACATTTTTCATTTAAAATGTATATGTGTAGATAGAAAAAAACCCAGCTGAAACAAACAGGTGATTGTACTTTGCAAGAGACCTCTGGAGACTCTGGGCCTTTTCACACGGGAGCCGCCCCTCCCACCCGCACATGTACGTGGTGGTGGTGGTGGCGTTTGTGCGAACGCCACAGTAGGTGTGGGTGGGCACCCGTAGGAATGGCGCCCACGGTGGGTGGGGGTGCATGCATGCTTCTGCACTCCACCCATCACCCACGCATGGAGCAACAGGCTCCAATGCTGGTTGCTCCATGCGTGAAGGTGGGTGGAGATGGGTGTGCGCCTGTGGGAACGGGTGCACACCCACCTCGGGTACATACCCATCCACCCACCCACCGCAGCTCATTTGAAAAGGTCCTAAGTTGTTCAGATGATCTTTTTCACGGGGCCAACTAGTGTTGGTGAAAGCATGTGAGCGTGCACTTTCACCAACAGTAGTTGGTCCAGTAAAAGATATCCAAACTACTTTGACTCCATCTCCATTCTTACATTTGAGACTGACACAGCAGTCATTCTCTCTCTATAGACTGTGGGCGTTTTTAGACTTGCATGAAAATTGCGGGGGTTTGTACTCTCCCAAGATTCTTCCTCACTCACGATAAAGGTGGCAGCACTGGGGATCACAGGATTGCAACATCACATCTGCATAGGAGAATCCCGTGAGAATAGCAAACAGGGCATTTTCCTATGTGCATGGTGAGTAATTCCTGCAAGTCTTGTGGGAATTTTCAAATGTTATTTGTAAGCCCTCAGTATCTAGGGTTTACGGATGTCCATTAACACGCAGACATTTTTGTGAGACTTGTGTGAGAGTAGTTTTCACATGCAGGTAATTTGTTGGGTTTATTACCCTCCTGCGCAAGTAGTGTCTCGTCTAAAAACACCCTGTATTTTGCAGTTTTCCCTGTCTTAGGCCCTTTTTGCACAGACACCCCTCCCCCACCCACCTATGCAAGTGCATGGGGGGGAGGGGCGTCTGTGTAATCGCCGCGGTGTGTGTGTGTGTGTGTGTGTACTCCCACCTCCACCCATCGCCCATGCATGGAGCAACGGGCACCAATGGCGGATGCTTCGTGTGTGGAGATGGGTGGAAGTGGGTGGGCGTTCGTGCGACGGGCTGCGCATACACCGCCCAACCACCAAGGCCTCCACCCATCCCCCACGCACCACTGACCTGTTTGAAAAGGGCCTTAATTTCACACAGCCCTAGGTGAAGTTCATTTCCTCTTCTGAAGGCTTTGGTTTATGGCTCTTATATTTGCATCATTTATCACTTTCACTGCATCTTTAATCATCCGATTTGCACCACACACTTATTATGGTCTGATTATTTGTCACAATTCCGGTGTTGCTAATCTGATGTGACTTCTGCAGTTATGTTTCTTTTTGCAGTTGTCCCACTCCACTTCGTTAGAATCACTGAGTGCTTTGCTGTTATCTTCAAAAGGGAGAAGGATCCAAACCTAACTTGCACCAGCACAAAACAGTCAGATTTTCCACAGAGCTGCTGTGCTTTGCAGTTCTGCGGAGTGTTGCAATATCCTTATGAACAGTGCCTAACAGTTCAGGTTTAAGGAGCTGATCGAGCTCCCATTCAAGTCAGAATGAGTCTTCCCAATGGTTGTTTGATAGAGCCTGTGATTGCAGATATTTGTGCATGTTCATTCTTTTAGGCTGCAATGGAGTACATGATTTGAGATTCATGGCTTTAGTCTGGTTTATCCAGCATTTCTGTAGTTTTTTAATCTTTCCTTTTCTGGAGAAGGGGGCATCTTGTAGGCATTTTTGTGCCCCTTTTAGCTGAACCTGTAGTGGCGTTCTGTCCTTTGAACAGCTCCTTTCCTTTCCCTCCATACAGACATGCTGAAGCTTTGTTCAGTCCCATTGCCAGAAATGTGAACTTGCTGTCTATTCCACAGTAATTATGATTCATCACTTCAATGCTGCTCAATGTTACACCATGGCAAGCTGAGCGATAGCACATCTCTAATCTGCAGCTTCAAAAGGGTATAAACAGCAGGTCACATCATGCATATGGATTATTTAGGAATCTGGGTATTGTAGTTTTCTTTCAAGTTAAGCTCTTTCTCACATTTAGCTGGTGTTTAGATAAGAAAACTAGGGTAACAAGACGGACAGCCAAATGTAAATCACCCTTTATTTTGATTCATCATTATTTTGATCTGCAGTGACAAGGATGCCAGACGCCAATGGAAATTGCTCCTTTTGAATCCTTTCTCCTAGCAATATTTGAAGAACTTGGATTTTCTTGTAATGCAGCATTAAGATTTGTTCTTTGTTCTGTAGTACAGTCTGCTGTCTTTGTGATTCATAACATTTCTTCCAGTGAGAAAACATAGCATTAGAATTTAAGAAAGGGACCAAGTTGCCTATGACAATCCTAATTAAATAATTATAAGACAAGATGTATTGGAAATATTTGCAGAGCAAACAAACTGAGAGTGCCATTTGTGTTGTGGTTCATCTACTAGTACGGAAGCCAATACAGTCTATAGATTTTTTTTAACTAGATGGCGACTCTGTGTACAGTCACACAAGATGTTACCCTGATCTGGGCAGCCTTACCCCAATTTGGACACTGTTCTCATGTGATACAGCCGCTTGTGTGCCCGGCAGCCGCCAGATGTTCACCCCGCCTAAGGTTGAATCGAGCAACCCACTAGATTTTTGGCCAGGGCCTAAGAATTTGCAGATATCTCACCAAAATAAATAAATAAGTAAATAAAATTCACAGCACATGCAGTGATTTTAATTTTAAAAAAAAATGTTTTGCCTCTTTCTTGCGTACCCCATTCCCCCACAGAGAAGAGGAGCAGTGAGAGAGACAGCCGCTGAAGCAGCCAGGTAAGTACATAATGTGGGAGGGCTGTAAAAGGCCCTTTGGTTGTTTTTTTAAGGGGGGGGGGATGGCCGTCTCAAGATTCTTGATCTTCTCAGTGAGAATCCAGGCAGTTTCTCAGCTCATTCTCGTTTGCAAGAACAAGTCAAGAACACTGATTCTGACTGAAAAAAGAGGGAACTGGGTTTAACCCTAACCCTGCCCCAGCATGGGGCGGGCAACTGGCTGGGTCTTGTGTCCTCGGGGGGAAAAAAAAATGAGGATGCAGGATGTAGCAGCCTTACCCAAAGTGGAGTAAGGCTGCTCAACTCAAAGTAGTGCGCTGCTGCTCATAGGTCCGGTCCCCGTCTGACCCGCGCCACGGCGAGGTTTACCGCAGGGCTTTGAGCAGCAGGTGCTAGCGCCATTCCTGCACAGTCACATCACAGCTAGGGTAGGCTAGTGGGCAGGGCGGGGGAGGGTTGGTGAGGTGGGCCTGGGCACCTGTGCATGTAGCCAGTGCTTTGACGCACCCCAGGGCATGGCAAGATGGCTGACAGCAGCCCACCCATCCAGTTTCCCTGCGGGGGAAACCATCTGCCCTGCTCTCTGCACTGGCCCCACAGTGTGGCAATTGAAATTGCCTCGACTCATCTGGCTGCAACCAAAGTAGTACATGTGTTCAGCATCTTTAGTAATGACTTTAATGAAGGAGTAGATGGGATGTTTATCAAATTTGCAGGTGACATGAAACTGGGAGGGATAGCTAACACCTTACAAGACAGAAATAAAATTCAAAATGATCTTCCTAGGTTGGAAAGCTAGGCCCAAACTAACGAAATGTAATTCACCAGAGATAAATGTAAAGTTCTGCATTTATTTATTTTATTTATTTATTGTATGCACTTGTATCCCGCCTTTCTCACCTAAATGGCAACCCAAGGCAGCTCACAGTATAAAACAGCATAAAACAATAATAAAATCCATAAATATATAAAATACAGAATAATAAACAATTTATTTATTTATTTAAAGAATTTATACCCCGCCACCTCCTGCCACAGGCAGCTCGGAGTGGCTGACAACAACCATAAAAACAATAATAGTATCGCACATTAAAACATCGTCCCTCCATAAACACAGTAATAATAATACAAAAGAAAAAACCCACCCACCTTCCCCACTCTCCCTACCCTCTACCACCCCATTACCCCTCTCCCTCACCAAACGCCTAATGGAACAGCCAGGTCTTACAATTCCTACAAAAGGCTGGGAGGTCAGGGGCCAGATGGGCCCCCACTGGGAGGGAATTCCAAAGGTGTGGTGCGGCCACCGAGAACGCCCTATCCTACGTGGCCCCCCCGGGAAACCCGGGGGACCTCCAACATGTTGCCCCCGGCCGACCGCAGGGGCCAGTCTAGAACCTGGGGAGTGAGGCGATCTCACACGTAGGCAGGGCCCAGACTGTGTAAGACTTTATAGGTCAAAACCAACACTTTGAATCGAGCCTGGAAGACTATTGGCAGCCAGTGCAGAGATCGGAGCACTGGTGTAATGTGCTCCCGGTGGCCCAGTCCCACCAAGAGCCGGGCTGTCGCATTGTGCACCAGCTGCAGCTTCCAAGCCGTCACCATAGGTAGCCCCACATAAAGCGCGTTACAGTAGTCTAACCAAGAGGTAATAAAAGCATGGATGATCGTGGCCAGGTCAGGAACCGAAACCAACGGCCGAAGCCGCCACACCAGATGTAACTGCGGAAGGCACTCCTTGTCACAGCCTTCACCTGGAGATCCAGGTGGAGCTGCGCATCGAGGAGCACCCCCAGGTTCCGTACCTGGGAAGTCAATGGAGGACAGATCCCATCAATCAAGGGAGCCGTCATCTCCACTGACTTACCCACTAACATCACCTCCGACTTGTCAGGAGTCAGTTGCAGTCGATTAACCCTCATCCAGTCCCCAACAGCTTCCAAATACCGAGTAAGCACCGAGACAGCCAGGCCTGGTTCGATTGAAAATGAGAGGTACAGTTGGGTGTCATCTGCATACTGATGACACCTTACCCTGAACCCTCTGATCACCTCACCGAGCGGCCGCATATACATGTTGAACAGGAGAGAGGACAAGACAGAACCCTGCGGGACCCCACACGAGAGGTCTCGGTAAGATGAAAAACAGTCACTGAGTACTACCCGTTGAGTTCTCCTGGTCAGGAATGAGCGGAACCATTCAAGAACGATCCCGCCCACTGTCCCGCAGGTGCATCACCAACATCTCATGGTCAACGGTATCAAATGCTGCCGAAAAATCTAACAGGACTAATAGGGTCAAGCAACCCTGGTCCTTTTCACGACGGAGATCATCCACCAAAGCCACAAGTGCTGTCTCAGTGCCATGGCCCAGATGAAAGCCAGACTGAGAGGGATCCAGATAACCAACACGGTCAAGATGCCCCTGGACATTTTGACCACCAGGTCCGCCAAACAACATCCAGGTCTGTCAAATCAAATCCCCCCCCCCACCTAACCCATCCCCCCCTCACCCATGTCCTGCCCTGGCGGAAGAGCCAGGTCTTGCATCGCCAGTGGAAAGTCAGATGATCCGGGCTGAGGTGAACCTCCAATGGGAGGGCATTCCACAGCGATGGAGCAGCCACCGAGAACGCTTGTACTGTCCATCTGGACCCACCAATAGCATGGGATCTCCAGGAGGGTGCCCCCGGATGACAGCAGGGGCCGCCCAGGGAGTGAGGCAGTCCCTCAGGCAAGCAGGGCCCAGGCCATGTAGGGCTTTAAAGATTCGTACTAGCACCTTGAATCGGGCCCAGAAGACAGTAGGCAGCCAGTGCAATGCTTGGCACACAGTTGAATGTGCTCCCTACAGCTTGTCCCCGTAAGCAGGCGGGCCGCTGCATTTTGCGCTAGCTGCTGCTGCTTCCGGACTGTCACCATGGGCAGCCCCACGTAGAGCGCATTACAGTAGTCCAGCCTCGAGATGACAAATGCACAGATGACAGTGGCGAGATCGGAATCTGAGATGTATGGGCAGAGCCTTATCACCAGATGTAATTGGCGAAAAGTGCTCCTTCCCACAGCCGACGCCTGCAAACTCAGGCACAGCTGCGAGTCCAGGAGCACCCACAGGCTCCGCACAGATGGAACCAATGGAGTACGGATGTCCCCAATAACAGGGATATCCTCTTCCTCCAGATCTCCAACCCCCCTCCCCCAACACCTCTGTCTTGTCTGGACTGAGCTTCAATTGGCTCGACCTCATCCAATCCAATTTAGGTGAGAATGATCAAATGCACAAGTATAGGATGGGTGATACCTGGCTTGGCAGCAGTAGATGTGAAAAGGATGTAGGGATTGTGTTTCGCACATCAAACCCAATACACAGGTAGGTGCCGCGCCCCACCCACCACCACCTCTCCCACGTGACTCACAGCTGCGAGGAATTTGGGGTCCAGGAAGCACCCCCTGCTATTTGCTTCCTTTTTTTTTTTCTTCCCCTTTTTGGAGCGCCATTTTTGAGCACTCCGAAGGGAAAGTAAACAATAGAAAGCCCAGGGAGGGTGAGAGTGCTCACTGCTGCACATGAGCCAGCAGTGTGATGCAGCTGGTAAAAAGACGAATGCAGTTTTAGGCTGCATTAACAGAAGCATCGTATCCAAGGCACAAGAGATAATAGTTCCACTCTATTCTGTGCTGGTCAGGCCTCATCTGAATACTGTGGCCAGTTTTAGGTGCTACACTTTAAGAAGGACATTGACAAACTGGAACAGGTTCAGAGGAGGGCAATAAAGATGGTCAGGGGTCTGCTGGAAACCAAGGGTGCAAATAAATGGATTATAGCCCTCAGGAGTCCTATGTTTGGTCTAGGTACCCCCACTCAGGGTGTTTTGCACAGCAAACCCAATACACAGATAGGGGCCGCGCACCACCCACCACCACCCCTCCCATATGACTCACAACTGCGGGGAATTCTGGGTCCAGGAAGCAACCCCTGCTGTTTGCTTCCCCCCCCCCCCACTTTTTTCTTTTTTGAGCACCATTTTTGAGTGCTCCAAAGTGAAAGAAAACAGTAGAAGGCCCAGGGAGAGGGAGAGCGGCGAGAGTGCTCACCGCTGGGGCCGCTCTAGGTGCTTTGCCCACACGGAGGGTGCATACACCCTAATAGATGGGGTCGGACACAGGGGCAAACATAGGTCCAGATTGGCCCACATGGTGGTCCCACTGTGCCCCAGGACTACGTCGTGCGTGGAGGCTTCGTGGTGCATGGGACCTCGCGTCTTGCAGCCTCCCAACAAATGGGCGGTGAACACAGGCTGAACACCCTCCTGGTGTGGGCTATCGTCTCACTTATAAACACCCAAAGTTCCATGAGGAAAGGTTGAAGGAACGTATGTTTAGCTTAGAGAAGACTAAGAGGAGACCTAATAGCAGTCTTCAAATACCTGAAGGGCTGTCACAGACAGAGAAGATAGCAACGACTTGTTCTCTGTTGCCTCAGTGGGCAAGACTAGAAATAAAGGACTTAAATTGTAATAAAGCAGATTTCAGTTAACCATTAGGAAGAACCTCCTAATGGTAGGAGCTGTTCAACAATGGAACAAGTTGCCTAGGGAAGTGGTGGGCTCTTCTTTGCTGGAGATTTTCAAACAGAGGCTGGACGGGCCATCTGTCAGGGATGCTGTAGTTGCAGATTTCCTGCACTGAGCAGTGGGTTGGACTAGATGACCTCCGAGGTCCCTCCCAACTCTATGATTCTAGTTCAGATGATCTCCTTTACTGGACCAACTTCTGTCGGTGAGAATGTGCAAGCTTTCAAGTCACACAGGGCTCTTTATCAGGCTGCAGGCAAGTCAGAAATGATGTATTATCTATTACTTCTGACTTGCCTGTAGCTTGAGGAAGGGCCCCGTGTGGCTCGAATGTTTGTACATTTTCACCAATAGAAGTTGGTTCAATCAAAGAGAGCATTTGAACTACTGTGTCTCCATCGCTTACATTTGGGACCAACACAGCAATCGCACTCTGTCTAGTTTTTTTTTAAACTAGGCATCCTTTCTGGAGAGAACTCCATGGTAATTCTGCATTAGTTAACGGGCACGTACAGTGTTGCCAGAATATTAGTGTGAAAAGTGGTGCTTTCAGGCTGGAAACATAGATATGATGTTGTAATTGTGAAAACAGTGCAGGGAAAGTACTTGGATCTTAATGGCTTCACTGACATTTTTGCATTCATCTCTGGTGTGCTCTTGTAGTAATTACCTGGTACATGACTAAAATGCCCTCTGGTTTTTGAAGTCTGTTGTTTTGCCTAAGAAAACAAGCCTAACACTTGCCTTCTAGGACAAACGAAAATGGCTAATCTTCTTGAACAGTACTTTTATCTGACAGTGGTACCTCTCCTATTTTTAGTCAGATTAATATTTGGATCCAGATTGAATTAGACGGTCCATAAAGTGGATCAAAAAGAGGTCACAATTGTGTTGAGGTCAATTAGACCCGAAGTGATGGAGCAGGTTTCAAGACTCAGATGTTTGTATTTTGGTGAAGCAATTATGCTCCATCGCTTCAGGGGTCTAATTGACCTCGACACAAACAAATGCAATTAGGTTGTCCTCAACATTGTTTGAGACTACTTAAAAATATATATGCAAACCATTTTGCTTAATTTTATTATGTGTTAGGGGACAAGGAGACAGACCCTAGCTGCTGGTGAAGTTTCCCCACTGAAACATGAAGGGGTCTAATGTCCCTGATATATTGTTATTTATTTTTCTACCCCAACATACAATACATAGAATGAATGCAGATAATTTGAGCATACATCAAATTCAAAGAGGAACATTTCCCCGCAAAAACTTTACATGACTTTTTGTAGGTCTTTGGGGGTCAGATAGACACCCCCCCCCCCCAAACCATTCTAGGGTTGGCAGTTCACAGGTCTGGGCTTGGCTTTCTGTACAGTAGTACATTTCACTTGTAAGCAATGAGACTGTGCACATCCAGTGCAGCACTATGAAAACTTCTGTGGTTTTTCAGTTTCCTATTTTTAACTCAGCGATACTGTACCATATTCCTCTGCTGCACCAGCAACAAATGCTCGACAAAAAAGAGAGAGAAAGCAAACAAAGCCCCATTCTGAGAAAAATGAAGGTAACCACATCTGAAAAACAAGAGTGCCAACCTGCACAGAGAAGAGAAAAAGAGCAAACAACTGCTTCCCATCCCAACCAAATAAGATGGGTTTTTTTTGTTTTTTTTTAAAGTAGCCCTGACTGGAAACCAGGACAGTAAAGTAGCATTGCATAATGGAAAACAAATTGCTTCCTTGAAAATGGTTTTCTCAGTTGCAACATGTGGAAGAACATCAGAACAGTAAAACTGAACAAACAGAACACCAGTTATTTTGATTTTCAATGGCTACGCAGGAAACATACCAAGTGAGAAATCTGCCACAAAACATCTGATGCACTGTAGATAACATCTGATGCACTGTAGCTAGCTAGTGAGCACCGTTCCACTGGGTAGGAAAAGGTAGCTATAACAGTGGATGCAGCCACACTGGCTGTGGAGGACCAGATCCCTGCTGCTGCCACAGTCGGAATCAGCAGGAGAGCAGGGTAGACGGTCTCAGGGAAGGCAAGTGGACCTGCCACTGTCAGAGCTGCCACCACAGCCACAGCAGGCCGAGGCACTGGCCACATGAGTGGGCATCCGGCCCTGGCCACCTCCCTTCTCCGGCCTGAACTAGATCTAACCCCCGACCGTGATGTGGCGACAGGCAACAGTGCCCGTTGCTCAAATCCCCACAGCGGTATTCCCTCGGGCGTGTAAGCATGGCCCCAGCACAGGAGTTGCCCTGCTTTGAACAGCCTTACCCCATGTTGTGTAAGGCTCTTCCATGACACATCCTCAGAATTCTGAAGCCGCGTCATGTAGTAGCCAGCTGCTTGCTCCGAACAATCTGTCAGCTGCCGGGCACATGATGCACTGCATTGCATGGCCCTGCAGCCCAGAGTGAGTTAAGGCTACCCAACGTATGGCAGCCTTCCCATGCAATCTTGCATGGCTACACTCATAGCAACTGTCAGGTGTGTGAATGCTAGGTGGAAAAAATTGCACCCATCCATTCTCTGCTGAGCAGCTTCTCTTACGGATGAGTCTTTGAGGAGATAAATTTATTTATTTATTTATTTATTTACATTTATTAGACGCCCCCTTATGCCCATGGCATCTTGGGGTGATTTACAACATACAAAAATAACAATAAGTTAAAATGACCATAAAACATCTAGAAAACCCCTAAAAACACCCAACCCCCCCAAACTTTTATCCCACCCCCTCCTCCGAAGGCCTGGGAGAACAGCCAAGTTTCACAGGCCCAGCAGAAGGCCAGCAGACTTGGGGCCAGACAAACTTCCAGTTCCATAATCGCGGCCCGGCCACCGAGAACGCCCTCTCCATTGTGCCCCCCTGCTTTATGCGGGGGACCTCCAAGAAGGTGCCCCCAGTGGACCAAAGGGGCTGTTCTGGAGCACAGAAGGCGAGGCGGTCCCTGAGGTATGAAGGGCCAAGACCGTGTAGGGCTTTATAGGCCAAGACCAACACCTTGAATCTGGCTTGGTACGCTATAGGCAGCCAGTGCAGTGTGCAGAGCACAGGTGTTATATGCTCCCATTGGCTCGTCCCCATCAGGAGACGAGCCGCCGCATTCTGCACCAGCTGCAGCCTCCAAACCAGCATCAAGGGAGCCCCACGCAGAGCGTGTTGCAGTAGTCCCGCCTCGAGGTGATGAAGGCATGGATGAGGGTGGCCAGGTCGAGTCTGGAAATATATGGACGCAGCCTCCGCACCAGATACAGCTGGCAGAAAGCAGCCTTAGCCACCATCTCCACCTGCTGATCTAGGCGGAGGTCTGAATCCAATAACACTCCCAGACTCCGAACCTGCTGTGCTACGGGGGGGCGGACCCCCTCTACGAGGGGAGCTGCCACCTCCCTCACCCTACCCACCGCCATCACCTCCATCTTATCAGGCTTGAGCTTCAGTCTGCTCTGCTGTAACCAATCCGCCATGGCCTCCAAGCATTGGGACAGCACCGAGACGGCAGGACCTGGGTTGCTTGAAAAAGAGAGGTAAAGCTGGGTGTCATCAGCATATTGATGGCAATGAACACCAAACCTTCTCACGATCTCCCCCAAGGGCTGCATATATACATTGAACAATAATGGAGACAGAATGGAACTTTGCAGAATGCCACAATCCAGGGCCTGGGGGCTGGAAGACTCAGCCCCCAGGACAACCCGCTGGCTTCTCCCCAAGAGGAATGATTCGGAACCATCCAAGGACAGTCCTGTTCAGACCCCCCCAGGGCTCGCAATTGTCTCAACGGCAGCCCATGGTCCACTGTATCAAAAGTGGCTGAGAGATCTAGCAGGATCAGAAGTGTTGAACGTCCTGTGTCCATCTCCCGGCTGAGACTGTTCACCAAGGCCACCAGCGCCATCTCTGTGCCATAGCCGGGGCGGAACCCCAATTGAAATGGGTCAAGGAAACCGATGCTGTCAAGATGAGCCTGGAGCTGCAGTGCCACCGCCCATTCAATAACCTTCCCTAAAAAGAGAAGGTTAGAGACAGGTCGGTAGCTGGCAAGTCCATCCACATCCAAGGATGGCTTCTTCAGCAGGGGTCGCACCATGGCCTCCTTGAGACCGGGGGGCAAACTCCCCTGCCGAAGGGACGCGTTGATTACCCTCGCCAGCACCATCCCCAGTGTCTCCCTGGAGGCTTTCACCAACCAGGACGTGCATGGATCTAATTCACAACTGGTGGCCCTAGCAGACCCCAGGACATCCACAGCATTGGCTGGCATCACTTCCTGAAACTCAGCCCCAAAAGATGGACCAGACAGGGCCTCCATCACCTCGCGCTCCACCTCTACTGTCCCTAATCCGGTGGAAAAGCCAGTACTACGCCCCTATAGTAATGACATCTCACTCTGTGGTCATGCACTCAATTACCCCAACCTCTGACTGCTGTGGGTCAGGGGTGCTGAGGGTGACTCCTGCGCAGTCTCTCTTAGAGTGTCCCATCTGAACATCATAAAACATACACTTACATCTCATAAACTCAATCTCTGTGTAAACAGGGTACACATTTGCAATGACTATGAATTTTAGTACATGTGCATGCTGAAAAAATTAATTGAATTCCATCTGAGAACAAAGGATTCTGTAAAAGGAATGGCCTCTGTAAAAGCCATTAGCATAGGGATTTCCAAACAGATTGTGTTAGATCCTGTCCCCACTGAAGTCATTAGGAGCATTACTTTGGGCTTCTTTGAGAGCCAACATGTTGAAGCTGTGAGTTTTCAAAACACTCTGCCTTCTACTGTGTTGTCTGTTCATATGATCAAGTTTTCAGATTTGTTCAGTATCCTGAGTAAATACAACCTGAACCCTTCTGGAAAAACTGGTACTGGTTTTGGACAATGAGCCCTCGTAAATCTGTGCATTATTGTGAGACTTTTTCCTCAGACCAATGCATGGGATTCCCATTAACTTCAGTGGGAAACTATCTGCATTTATTTATCTAAGCATCTAAGGGAGGATTTGGCTCCTTAAGTAACTTTTCATCATCCAGGAAATACATAAGTTTTAAAGAGTATTGGTGAAATGTTGACAGTATTGAAAGTCAATGGGAGTTTTATTAGCGTAATTTCAGACGTTACGGGATCAGTTAACCATCACAGTGGATTCAGGGTGGTGGCTGTGATCGCGTGACCATGTTTGAGCGCTGCCGCCACCGCCCTGGCAGGGTTCAAAGCTAAGCACAATCAGGAATGGGGTGAAAGTAACATCTGTTACCTCGCCCCATTGCTGACTGTGGTCCAGACTGCAGTATGGGATTGGGCGCAGTGGCCTGATTGGCTGCTGCGCCCGCCCGTCCGTCTCTCTGAGGGCGGGCGGCTGGTGGAGTGCGGGGGGGCGGGACTGAGTGGCCGCACGTTGCGCCGCGCAGCCCCACCTCCTCCCAAATTCCTCTCTGAGATCAGGCTGGCACGTCTAAAGGACAGACAGTCTGATTACGAACCAGAATCCAAGACGGATCCCAGCGTGGCGGGCCAAAAGGCCCGTCACGTCTGAAATTACCCTTCGTTTTCTTAGACAAGGTACAATATACCATATCAAGTTACCATGCTGAGAGAATACATAAATGTGCACCATCAACTGAGCAGAGCACAGAGACCGAGCTCAGTAAGTAAAGCATTGCCAATAGGTTGCTGTGGTGCTTGAGCGTCGCTTAAAACATGGATGGCACATTCGTATTTATTTGCCTAGAAGCCTCAGCTTCAAAGATAAGACTTTACCTTTCAGTATCTTTTTGTCTTGTTTTATGAGAAAAGTGCCTGTGTTTAACACACCTATACTGTATCTATTACTTGGGATTAAAGTACATTACATGCTCCGTTCAGAACTGTAAATAAATGGGGCCAGAGAAGGGATCTTAGCTAAAGGGAGTGGAAGTCAATGCAAATGTTTCCATCGAAACCTTTGAGTGGGAGTTTAGGACTGAAGGATTTCCATAGAAAGGGGCGGGACTTTTGCTCAGCAGCAGCATGCCCCCATCTCCCCTCTGTGTGTAGAGACACTATTACTGCTGCTGAAACTGGTGCTTCCTGGAGGAGGGAGGGGTCTTGTTGCGCCATGCATGCTGCTGCAGAACTGGTAAAACATCTTGGACAGGGCCACGCTTCAGACCCATCCCCTTCATTCCAACCCTGTTCCAACCTCCTCCCTCCATAGGGTCACCAATCGACTATCCACTGGCAGAGCACCCTTACTGCTAAACTATGGATGAGTGACTGGATCAGCACCCTACCCACCCATCCTCAAAAGCCTCAGGCTCAGTATCTCGCCCTGGTAGGATTGAGACTGGGGATGGTGTGGGTGGCCAGAGAAGGAGCTGCTACTGCCACCCATCAGCTGTTTGGCAGTAAAAGTGTTTTGCCATCAAGCAACTGGTCATCAGTAGCAGCTGCACCGGCTCTCATCAGACTTAATCCAGCCCTGAGTAAGGGCTGACAAAGAAGTGAGTAGCTACACCAGCCCTTCTGAACACTTCCTACACTTCCACGGGCAAGATCAGGACTTCTAAGACCGCTTTGAGCCCCAACATCTTTGTTTTTGTTTTTAATTAAGCACTGGACTGAAGGCAATACCCCACATGCACAAAAATAGTAGAAATAGGCACACATGTAGAGTAGCAGAAGTATTTTAACTGCTGCAAATCATAGGGTGTAGCCAGACGAGCCCAGCCAGGACCGATACCACCGTGCCCTGGGGTGGGCAATTTCAGATGCCACAGTGCATGGAGAGCAGAGCAGATGGTCGACCACCCCACAGGGAAACCTTGAGGGCAGGCCACTGTCGGCCATCCCACCACACCCCGGGGTGGGTCGAGATGCTGGCCACACGCATTGGCACCCAACCCTACTGCACCCACCCTCCCCTGATCTGCCCACTATTCCACCTTGGCCATGACGTGGCTGCACAGGAATGGTGTCAACACCCGCCGCGCAAAGTCCTAGCCGCGGAGTGGTTCAGATGGGGACCAGGCTCATGAGCAACAGCGCAATACCTCAAGTTCGGCAGTCTTGCTCCACTTTAGGTAAGGCTGCTATACCCTGCATCCACTGCCTTTTTCCAAGGACACGGGGCATGGTAGCCAGCTGCCCACCTAGCCCAGAGGAGGGTGAAGATCCCGTCTAGCCCAGAGGAGGCTAAGGTTGCCCAACTCGAGGTAACATCTCGTACGGCTGTACCCATAACTTTGTCCAATTGAGGCCAAACTCTCTCTCCATATTACCTAGGTGTTTGGAGTGAACTTGGCCCATGGCATTAAAATCTGGTAACTTAAAATACTTTTAGCAGCTTTTCATTATCTACCGTTAATGATAATTTTTACACACCTGCATGCTATTAATGACATTTCTATTTAACAATGTACAGTCAATGTACATGGTGTTTTAGAACCAGAAGAGCAGATGGATTATTTGATTAAGACTGTGGAGAGAATTTCAAACCAAAATGTAATCACTCAAATTGATATCTGGCTATGCTACTGAAGATGATTCTGGTGGAAAGAGTTAAGAGGAGTTAAGTCTCTACAAGGGCCTTAGTTCTACATCTCAAAGTATTGCAGCTTGATGTTCTAGGCCAGGGGTGGGGAAACTCAGGCCTGGGGGCCAAATGTGGCCCTCGGCAAGTTTTTATGTGGCCCCTTTCTAGTTCCTGGATCTGCCCGCTGGCGCTGAATCTATTCTCTACTCCCAAGCACTGAAAAACTGAGCTCATGATAATGGAGCAGAGAGGAGGGCATGCACACAAGGATAGGGGACAGATCCATGATCTGGACCCTTCTTTTCTTGAATTAAACCCATTAAGCATCCCCGCTCCCAACCTCTATGTGACCCTTGGAGCTTGTACTAATATTCGGTGTGGCCCTGGGACAGAAAAGGTTCCCCACCCCTATTCTAGGCCAATGTCCAGGCTTTGAACAGTCTTTTCTTGTGGAAAATGTTTTAGGCATGGCATGACTTGAGCCTGAGCACTTTCTGAAGGCAATGTAGGACCTATTTAATTGGCCAGCCATTTGGCCAGTGGGGATAGGGTTTGGAATGTTCTTTTTAAATGGGGATTGTCTCAAATATTTAATATTTAATTTTATTGATTTTTTAAATTTAAAATATTATGTTAAAGTTATTGGTAACAAACTTGGTGGGGACATTGCTGAATAATGATAACAACCCGGAAACCAGCAGAATCTTGGGTGTCAAGTAAGTACCAGACTCCTGCTGGGTCTCTTTAAAACCAGTGTTAATAATTGGAAGAGGTCTTTGCCTTTGATGCTTTTGAAATCTCTGGCATTTCTGACATTGTAATAAAGCCTCTGCAAGAAACCAGAGATATGTCAGCGCTGTTTCTCACAAGAGCCCTGAGTTTGAGGTTATCCAGATAGCCTCGGGTATGTTCTTCAGAAACAATTATCATGGAATATGAAAAAATAATAACCCAAATCAACTCTTCTTCGAATAGAGTTTTTTCAATGGCCCACAATTAAAAGAGTTATTCAGAAGGTATGCTGTCTTTGAAAACCACTTGAGTCTGCTTTCTTGGGAAACGTTGAATAAAGCTGAATGAACAAGTTGAATAAGTGGAACTTTTGTCTTCAGCATTTACAAACAAAAAAGCACTGTGGAAATGTTTCCTTTTGAAAGAGGGTAAGTCCCTTTATCACACTGATACCGATTCATTTTAAAGCATCAGACTTCATATAATCTCTATTTTCCCACTTTTAGTCTTGACAAATTGAGCATGAAACTGGACATGAGTATGATTGTGGAATGGTTCCTTGAATGTTTTCTTCAGAGAAGATAAAGATCCTAAACCACCAGACCTTGGAAAGGTAGTTCTGAGGAGACGGTATCTTCAGACTCTAGTGAGAAGAAACACCTGTTAGTTCCTGAAAATAAAGAGAGGTTTTTGTATATCATACTCTAGACCTAGTCCAAACTTCATTGACTTCAGTGGAAAGATTCCCATTGCCCTCAGTGGAACGTTTCTCCAGTTTTCTTCAAAGATCTTAGGATCAGGCTGTGTGTGTATTAGCTAAAGTTTAATGAGTCTCCCTCACTTGGCAACAGTCACCAATTGAGATGCACACTGCTCTTCAGCACATGCTAATTGTAATTGATACTGAAAGTTGGTCATTAAAAATTGTTTAGAGTCTGGTTGCCATGTTGGCTTCAAGTACGAAAGAGAAAAGACACAAAGAAATTAAACTGATACTTTTCATTGCAACAACCTTTGTAAGTGAATTTGTGCAATCCATGGATGTAGCTGAAATTTTACACTGGGGAAGGCTAAAATAAGAGTATTTTGTGCCAAAGGAAGTGCAGCTAAACCATTAATATACTTGTTAACTGGCAGAGCAATTTGCTAGAGGACTGTAGCAGAGTTAGCAGTGTAACTGGGTAGCTAATTTTGGATGGAAATAAGCAGGGACAGATGAGAGCAGGGGAGGACAGCAAGGAGGAGGTTGCAGTAGTCAAGGCGAGAGATGACCGTGAACAAGGGTTTTGGCTGAGGAGACAGAGAGAAAGGGGTGAATCCATGCAATGTTATGGAGGGCAAAGCGACAGGACTTAGCAACAGAGTCGATGTAAGGTTTGAAGGAAAGGTGAGTGTCGAAGACAAAGCCCAAGCTACGGGCTTGGAGAACAGGATGGATGGTGACCCCATCAATAAGGATGGAGAGGGAAAAGGGGGAGGAAGGGTAGGGAGGAAAGATAATGAGTTCAGTCTTAGCCATGTTGAGCTTGAGCTGACGTTGGGACATCCAGGCGGAGATATCAGAGAGACCGTTGATGAGGCGAGCTTGGACAGAAGGGGAGAGAGAGGAGGTGGAGAGATAGAGTTGAGTGTTGACAGCGTAAAGGGGATATTGGAAGCCATGGGAGGCAATGAGTTTGCCAAGGGACAGGGTGTAGATAGAAAAGAGGAGAGGGCCCAGGACAGAGCCTTGGGGAATCCCAACCGAGAGGGGGAGGGAGGAGGAGTTGGAATTGGGTAGAGACACATTAAAGGAGTGGTCAGAGAGGTAGGAGGAGAACCAGTCAAGGACAGAGCCGCAGAAGCCTAGGGAGCAAAGAGAGTCCAGTAGGAATGAGTGGTCGACAGTGTCAAAGGCAGCAAAGAGGTCAAAGAGGACAAGAATGGAGTAGAGGCACTTAGATTTAGCGACCAGTAGATTGTTGGTAATCTTGGCAAGGGCAGTNGAGGAGTTGGCAGAGAGATGATCCAGGCAGCAGGAGTAGACAACACGTTCTAGAAGCTTAGAGGCGAAGGGTAGGAGGGAGACCGGCCGGTAACTAGAGGGGTCAGAAGGGTCGAGGGTGGACTTTTTGAGGATGGGAGAGACAGTGGCATGCTTGAAGGCGGAGGGGAAAGAGCCAGTGGAGAGGGAGAGATTCATGACATGTAGAAGTGAGTGGGGGGCTACAGTGGGTGCAATGGAGTTCAGGAGGCGGGAGAGGATTGGGTCAAGAGGGCAGGTGGAGGGGTTGGAGGAAGAGAGCAGAGAGGAGATTTCCTTAAGGGAGGCAGGAGGAGAGGAGTGTGGGGGGAGGGAGGGCGGGGAGGCAGCGGGGAGAGGAGACGGTGGGAAGCAATGTCCTGGCGGATCTTGCCAATCTTTACTTATTTATTTATTTAAAATTTATATCCCGCTCCTCCTGCCCACAGGGTAGCCTGGAGCGTGGAACAACATTCATTAAAACAATATAAAATTTGTAAACAATTTAAAAATACAATCTGTGGGGAAAGCCCCCATCCCCGCCCCCACCCCTCGCCAAAAGCCTGACGGAACAGCCAGGTCTTACATATATGCCAAAATAGCAGGAGAGTGGGAGCCAGTCGAGCCTCCTCCGGGAGCGAATTCCACAGAACAGGGGTGACCACCGAAAAAGATCTAACATCGGTGGCCACCCGCCTTGCCCGGGGAACCTCCAAAAAGACTCCCACGGAGGATCTCAAGGGTCGCACGGGCACATGGGGAGTGAGGCGGTCCCACAGATAAGCAGGCTCTAGGCCGTGAAGGGCTTTAAAGGTTAAAATCAGCACCTTGAACCTGGCCCGGTGCTTTACAGGTGAAGAATGACATGAGGTCCTGAGCAGAGAGGGTGGAGGGGGGCTTTAGAAGGGAGTCAAAGGTGGAGAAGAGGCGGCGAGGGTCACGAGAGTAGGAAATATTTTAGTCTCTTTGATATGCATTTTAATAGAATAGCTGTGCACAAAATGTGTGCTGCCATTTAGACATACCTCACAGGAATGTTACGAGGGTGAACTAGATAAGGGCTGTAAAGCACTTTGAACATGGAAAGTGCTATATAAATGATAAATAATTAGAAACATTTTATGTTCTAGTAAGTTAAGTTCATCATTACTTCCATTCTAATATCTGTCTTTTTATTCTTGCTATATAAAGAACAGTTACCAAAGTACATAGTGCAGACTTACTTGATGGTTAGCCAGAGTATGGTACCACCAGAACAGCCTTGTAGTCATGAAATAGGCAAAAATGACATCCAGGAGATAATATGTGTGTGAAAACATGACTGATACCAATCCCATGAAGCATAGAGACCAGCACAATAAATGGTAAGCCCAGAATTTTCCTGGTGAATCTGAAACGGAATGAAATCTTCTGTTTGCTATAGTAGACAGAGATACAGACCACTACACCTTTACCCTTAATTTAACCTCCCAGCTTGTGGAAACACAAGGAAAGTTAAAGTGAATTAGGAGGTACTCCTCCCCCCTCCCCAATATATATAAAATTGCTTCTTGAGAAGAAACCCTGAGTGTCATTATTTAAGGTTCTCTGCAAAGACTACTCCTTTGGACAGCAACCCCCTATTTGTGTGTGTTTGTAATCCATCTTTAGCTGTACTTACAGGCTTTGATAAACATGTAGGTAAGAATCAGACTAGCTGCATGGCCACTGTACATGTAGTCACCACAGGATGTTGAGGATCTCTGAAAGAATCCACCTGTGGATACTAATCTCAGAGTCTGTTTTAGCAGAAATTTCCAGTCTCCATAAGGCTGAGAGGAAAAAAAAAGCAGAAGAAATAGGCCTGCTACATCATTTGTTGAATTCCATGTTCTAACTTTCTCCCCAAATCCAGAACACTGACCAGTTCGTTGAAATAAATTGTTTTAATATGTTGTCTTTTAAAAATCAACAAACAAGTCTTCACAAATTATATCTTTTCCCACCATTTTCTAAACTGTGATTTTGTTTAGCTTGTTTTTATCTTTTTTTTTATAATAGTAAAATTAGGGGAGTCGTAAAATTAACTGACATGCAAGGGGAAGTGCTTTTCCCACACAACTCACAGTTAACCTGTGGTACTTTTTCTGTTGCGATGTTGCAAAGGCAGCCCTTTGCGGCCCTCCAGATGGAGAGGAAGAAGAGCATGAAGTGATAAGAGTGGAAATAAGGGGCATACCTTTGTGAGAGGTCTGATAGTCTCAGCTAATAGGTCTGTGTTGCATGCTGGGACTCGGGGGTTAGTCATCTGGAAATCCTGACCTGGATTTTTCCCTATTGCCACCTGGCTAGTGTTATAGTTTAAATCTGAATATGCGTACATAAACTGGTGTATGCAAATTAGCACTGCCCCGGGAGTGATGACAACCCTGCGTGACAATTTGGATAAAAGACGGAAAGTGGCTATTTTATAATGGAAATGCTAACAGTTTTATTCAGAGTCATTCCCACATGCTAGGCCAGCAGTGCTCCTAGAGGGGGGAGTTTCGGGCTTGTCTACCTTGCGCACTGGACACATCTGGAGGCCTGACTCCCAGCAGCAGAAGCTTGCGCTTCCTCTCCCTCCTTTCTCCTAGGTGGCGCTGCTTTTTGCTCACCCAGGGATCTCATCCCCCGTAAGGCAGCACTGGGCTTTATTATTATTATAAACATTTATATAGTGCCAGTAGTGTGACCTGGTGCTGTACAGAACATAGAAATAGATGCTGTCCCTGCCTGTGGCTTAGAATCTAAAAGACAAGGAGGGGGAGACAGGGAGAGGGGACAGTGGGAAAGACAGGGGAGAAGACCAACAAACATTCAAGCGGATGTGAAGTCTCAGGTGCGTGAGCTTGGCTTGGTTACAATCAGGTTGGTTGCAGCAGTCTGCAGAGGAGGGCAGCCAGTGGGTATATGGGAACGACTAGCAGGCATTGGGAAAGGCAGCGAGGAAAAAGTGGGTCTTGAGGAGGGATTTGAAGGAGCGGAGGGAGGAGGCAAGGCGGATGTGGGTAGGGAGGGAGTTCCAGGCATGGGGGGCAGCGAGGGAGAAGGGTCGAAGGCGGTTAGGTGAGCAGGAGAAACGAGGGAGAGTGAGGGAGGGGACATAGGAAGAGTGGAGAGTGCGTAGGGAGATTAGGTCCGAGAGGTAAGGGGGAGCTTGGTCGTGGAGTGTTTTGAATACCAGGAGTTTAAACAGGATACGTTCAGGAAGGGGGAGCCAGTGAAGAGAGACGAGGAGATGTAACTAGTTTACTGGATGAGGGGAATGCTGGTACATAATATACCTTGAGTTCAGCAAAGCATTTGACAGAGTCCTGCATGAGATCCTCAACAATAAGCTAGTAAAGTATGAGATGGAAGACACTACAATGAGGTAGATTCATAGCTGGTTGAAGAATCGTACTCAAAAAGTGATCGTCATCAAACTGGAGGGAGCTATCAAGTGGGGTCTCACAGAGTTCTTCCCTGGGTCCCATGCTATTGAACATCTTTATTAATTACTTGGATGAAGGAGCGGAGGGAATATTTATCAAATTTGCAGTTGGCACAAAACTGGGAAGGGTAACGAACACTTTGGAAGACAGAATTAAAAATAATCTTAAATCAGAAATCTGAAATTAACAACATGAAATTCAACTGAGATAAATGTGAAGTTTGGCATTTAAGAAAGAAAAAAAACAAACCACACCAGCACATGCAGAAATATAAGATGGGGCCTGTCTGGCTTGGCAGCGCAGTACGTGTAAATAGGATCTAGGGATCACAAAGTCTGATCCGGACCCAGGTGGGACTGGGAGTTTGCAGACACGAGGGTGCATCTGCAGAGCAGCTCCAGGAGTGGACAGCCCTGCGGTCCTACAAAAACACCAAATGTTATTTGCTCTCTCCTTTGCCCCTCCTCCACTGGGCAGAAAGCACTGCAGCAACTAGCAGCAGGGTAGGAGAGGGAGAGTGACAGAGGAGGATCAGTACCTGCAAAGTGAGGAGGGAGGTCTGTGGAGCCAAAGGGCTTTGAGATCCCTCTCTTGCCTTGCTCCTGCCCCTTTTGCTTCTGCTCCTCACAGCATGGCCAAAGTCTGACAGTTGCAGGAAAAGGGGAGGGGAGGGCAGGGCAGGGTGTAGAGTGCAGAGCTGGCCTTAGGATTTGCAGGGCCCCTGGTGGCTTCCCAACCCCTTGGAGGTACCCTCCACAGGGCCTGAAAGATGGTCATGTTTGGGGCCACACTTGGAGGGAATGGGGCCCCCACACCCAGCCCTGGTGGAAACAGGAGCCACTGCAGGGCTCCCAGAAGGAGCGGCTCAGGTGGTTACCCTGTGGGAAGGCTGGACTTGAGGGAGTGTCAGGGTGGGGGCTTCAGTGGGTCAGAGTGTGGACTTCTCTGAGCAAAATAAAATTCTGGTTGCTGCCATGCAAAGCTAAACCTAGACTCTTGTTTTATATCTCCTCCTCGTGTTGTTTAGGTTTTCCTCCATGAGCTGAGCATACGCACTAAGGGGAGTGATGTTTTCAGGTATGGCTGGAAAGAGAGTGTGTTAAATGCTGACTTGTTCCTCTGGTTTCCTGGACCACAGAGATGTGTATTCAATGAGAACAAAGGACCCAGCCCCCTTTCCCACACTGCTGCCTGTCTTGTTGCTGTGCAGGTGGTGCTACTCAGCCGTTACCTTTTCTTCACAAGTAATGCCAGCGGATGGCACAGGCAGAAGTGTGACATATAGGCTCAAAGTCCGGTATAAATGCAGGGTGCCTAGACTAAACAGGAAGCGACGCCCAACAATTGACCTGCAAGACATGGAAGAGGGTAAGGAATAACGCGCCAGTGCAAATGCCAATGGACACTTGGTGTTGTCATTACTGAATTGTCATTCCATAAGTGGGTGTAATGGAGAGTAGCTATAAGATGCTGCAGGACACAGACCTTGAGGGCTGACTGTAGGAGTAATTGTTTGGGCAACTGGCCTCTCTGCATTAGAGAGGAAGGGACAAGACTTCTACCACCATAACCATCCCTGAAGGTTTTGTCCTGGCGAGGATCACTGTAACTACTGGATCGAGACTTCCACCAGAGCTCTGCTGTTACCTGGGAGATACACTCAGGGCTGCATTCCACAGCACAGTCCTGATCATCTGGACCCAAGAAGTCTGGACACTTCGGAATACTGGACCCCATGGGTTAGGGGAGAAGAGCCGGGGATGTACTTGCCTCCTCTTGGATTTCACCTGGCCACACCCTCTTCAGAGCACCATCAGATTGCAACACTCCTGAAAGGGTGGGTCAAAAGGGCTCTCATGTTCCTTTTTAATGTGGCCACCCCCTATGTAGGGTGTTGTGACATAGTCATAATTATCCATGAAGTCACATCGGAAGAGAGGTGGGAGAACGTCTTTGTCCTGCCCCTTCTCCATGTGGCCCTGCCTCCCTCACCCCCTGCAAAAAACCCATTCTACTGGTGCCCCTCTCTGGGTGATTTCAGACGTGACGGGCGCCTATTGGTCCCATCACAGAATCACCTTTCTGATTCCCGGCCGGAATCAGAACGGCCCGTCAACAGACGAGCCAGCTGATTCCGGCGGGGAATCTGGGGAGGGGGTGGGACTGCGTGGCGCAACGTGTGGCCGCACAGCCCTGCCCCCCCCCCCACGCTCCCCCAGCAGCCTGCCCTCCTGGAGATGGGCGGGCGCAGCGGCCAATCCAGCCACTGCACCTGATTCTGTCCATGGGTCTGAGCCACGGCCCGGAATCAGCGGCAGTAACAGACGTTACCGTCCGTCGATTCCGGCCCATGGTTCAATTAACCATGCTTTCAGGGATGGGGGGACCATCCTTGAAAGCATGGTTATTTTGCTCACCGCCGGTGGTTCACTGTGGTGAACATCTGGCGGCGAGCAATCAGACGTTACGGGACCATTCGCCACCACGGGGGACTGTCCGTCGTCGACCGTGATCTCGTAACGTCTGAAAATACCCTCTATGTCCAATAGGGGGACAGATGGGAAAAAGGTTTTCCAAATGCCTGCACTTGTGAACTCTAGGTTCTCTGGAGAAAGTCTGTCTCAGTTGAGGCCTATGCCATTGCTAATGCTGTCATATGCAGGAGTGGAATGGGAAGCAGCTGCAGGTTGCAGTGTTTAGACCAAGGGTAGGAATCCTTTTCCATCCTGGGGGCCACTTTGAAAATTAGTACAAGCTCCAAGGGCTGCATACAAGTTGTGTGTGTGTGTGTGCTTAAGGGGTGCACTCAAGAAAAGGAGGTCCAGATCGTGGAGCTGTGCTATGAATCTGTCCCCTATCCTTGTGTGCTCATCTCTGCTCCCTTACCATGAGCTCAGTTTTTTAGTGGTTGGAGGTAGGAACTGGATCCAGGGGCCAGATCTAGGATCTGGAAAGGGGCCATATAAAAACTTGCCGCAGGCTGCCTTTGGCCCCTGAGCCTGAGGTTTTCCACCCCTGCTTTATACAGTCTTTTCAGGAATGAGGATTTTCAGAGAGAGCTACACGGTACAAGGAACTGGGTCAATTTCATGAAAACTGTAAAATCCATGCTATCCATAGGAGATTCCCAGCTTTTAGATAGACTTCACCCAAATGTAAAGCAAGGAGGCAATGTTTATTTTAATACCCATGAAACTTAATTAATTATCTAGAGCACCTTGAACATGTAAATAGTCTTGACGGTCTCCGGATTGTATTGTCACTACAAATGAAATGCTTACTTGTATCGAAGCAGAAACCACTGGATAAGCCACAGTGTTAACAGCAGAAGGCTGGTGACTTCAGAGACTTCAAAAACCCAGTCACCATGCTCAACATATGTGGGAACTAAATCTTGGAGCGGTAAAACCACATGTACAGCTGGGGCCCAGTTGTTGACCAAAACGATGACTGTCGATGAGAATAACAAAGAGCATCCAGCATAGAGGAACATTGTGAGCGTCTTGTACCACTCAGATGGGTATCTGACACCCACGTCTATCACACGAATCTTAACAGCCTTGTGTCGTCTTTGAACATCAGCTTCTGAACTGCTGGCTTCTGGCAATATGAAAGCAACTGCTGGAGGATCGAGAGGAGGGTGAGGTCTGCTGTCCATTGGAGCTGAACGGTGAAATGTTGGTTATTGCCACAAGGAAGAATTATCTAATCAAATGCACTTCAGCCCTGGTTGGATAAATATTGCAAAGGTTAAAAAAATAAATAAATAGAGTTAGTACAATTGTAATAATTTGTATTTCTTTAATTCATGCCATCTACATATATATTCTTCCT
The DNA here is from genome assembly GCA_003113815.1 of Sphenodon punctatus. Classification (NCBI taxonomy): domain Eukaryota; kingdom Metazoa; phylum Chordata; class Lepidosauria; order Sphenodontia; family Sphenodontidae; genus Sphenodon; species Sphenodon punctatus. Next base: position 6,099,232 of record QEPC01008173.1, read on the forward strand.
TTGAAAACATCAGTGAATTATTATGCCAGCACTTCTGGAGAGTGCTTTTTAGTAACTGTTCCCATTTTAAAGATAGGGGAGCTGAGCCCTGAAACGGTTTAGTAAATTACCCTAAGTCATACAGCAAATCAGTAGCACATAGGAATACAACCCAGATCTATTGATTTCTGTTCCTGGGCTTTAATGACTGTGATGGGCCAAAACTCAGAGAGGGACAATTGAATCACTCCTTTGGATGGGTGAAATAAATATCCACCATCCTTCATTCCCAGAGGAATTCTAGTTATCCCTAGTTTACACCAAGCGTTTCCTTTGGGTTGGGACTTTAAGGGAGGGTGGAGTTCACACCTTCTGCTGATGGGGGTATGATTCTGATCGAGATTTGCTATCCTTTGCATGTCTTTCTTGCTATTTGCGGTAACAGAATTATAGTCTCAAAATGGAGTCATGCGGCAAAGATTTGGGGAACCACCAGAGATTTACACAAAAAGAGAGAAGATAAACCAAAAGAAACAGCCCCTCAACAGATGTAGCTTCACTGTCTTCCGTGGGCTTACACCAGCTGAGGATGTGGCTCAAAGAGAATAATTTAATTTACTGCATAAATAAGGCTTATGGGAGATTTCAAACACTGAAAAGAGGATCAGGCAGCAAGTCTCCTCCAAGCTCGAAAGCTCATTAGAGAACGTTACCCTTGCAGCACAACACAGAAAAGCTGGTTGCTCAGTTAAAAAGTTAATTTGAATATACAGAAGCTAAAGGAACAGTGGGAGGAAGATGTAGGTCAAGTGCTTCAGGAAGATGGCAAGCAAAGTGCTTAGGCAACCACAACATGTTACTGTTAGCATCGGAAATAGCTTACTGCATGGGAACTATTTTCAGGGAGCTGATTTTGCTCCCATCACAGACATTATAAATCACAACCCAGTATCTCCATTTGGCTAGTCATGTATAAAGCAGGAGAGACCATTTATAAAATGCTAATGGGGGAATTTTAGTCCATCTGTAAGTAATACCACAGTAATATTACTCATAACTAGACAGTAGTATAAATTAATGACTGCAAAGCAAATGGCACGTTACCTACCGTAATGAATATATTGTCCCTGATCTCTGGTGAAGGCTCCTTCAGTACGGATGAGGTTCCATATTACCCACAACTATGCTCAAGAGGGAGGGCTGGTCTTAAGGTGGGGCAGAGGGGGCAATGACAACCCCAGGCCCCGTGCTGCTACAAGTGGGAGAGGAGACCCTGGACTGTGCCTGGGGTAGTGGTGACCACTGCTCTGCGGGGTCAGCCATTCTTTGGTAGTCCCAGAGAGAGGAGGAAAGTGAGGACACCAGACTGAACAGCAACAGCTTCCCTCATATTCTGCCTTTGTCCCCTCACCAACTGCCTTCCTCCTCTAGCAGCTGTGACACTGCAAGGGAGGAGAGGGAGGCAGGTGGCGAGGACACCATGAGGGGCCTGCTGTGGACTCAAAGTGCAGGAGTAAGAACATTGGGGTTCCACTTTCCCTTTGTCCCCAGCCCCGCAAGTTCTAAGACTCGCCATGTCAACAGGATGGGTTAAGTACTGGGTAATGGAGGTATTTCTGCATGAGAGAACTTTAGCCAAGGAATTAATTGCAATGTTAGACCCAATTCCTCTCTGCCACCTCACTTGCTGATGCATCCACATGTTGGTGATATTGCCCTGCTTACTGCCTCTTTCTTTCCCCGCTTGACAGTCTGGGTGGCCCATTATAATCTTATAAACTAACAGAGAGGAATGGAGTGGGAGGGAACCGAGTGGCCTTTGTAGTAGGCCAAGCAGACTGATTCTAGTGTGTCTTATTTAAGGGACACTACAAAACATTTTAGGAGACATGCCCCAGTCCAGTAGCTCCCAAACACTTTGAACCAACAGGCCACTAACAACCCTCAAATTTTCTCATGAACCACCTATATTCTTTTCTTCAGCGTGGCAACCTGAATTAACCTTCCCTCCAGTGAATGCATAGATGTCCAGTCCCTTAACAGAGCAAATAGAGTGGAGTATAACCTGTGATATCAGTGGACAGGAATCAACCAACGAGATGCACAAGAACCAAAAGACAGTACCTCACCATTCCCTAACTCTCCCCGTGGCAGGCTGAACGGTCTTCTTTCGGAGTCCAGGAAAGCTAAAGCATGTCTGATCATTTTAGAAGGTGAATATGCCTGTAATCCAAACCATCAGGAATAAATGTTATTTCTTAAGTAATGTGAATAAATGCATAACTCTCAACAGCTCCTATTTAGGAGGGGAAGTTCCTCTGTGACCCTCTGAAAGAGGGACAGTGGAATTCAGCACTCAAAGTCCCTCTTTCTGGGGAAAGAGTCAAAACGATCAGAAATCAAGCCTGAGGCACCTCTTTCCTGGTTGCCTCTCAGGAAAAGAGGGACTTGAGAGGACCATGCGAAGATGATGTAGTGACAAGGAACTAAGGCTGATTTTAGATGTTGCATCGGGGCTCGTGGATTTAAATAATCCGCCTTAGAAAAGTTGTGCGGGTGGCGTTTAGCGGCCACCATTGAAAACCGCCGTGTGTACATTTTTTATAAGCCGCATTTTAAATAACTCAATATCGAGGTGTAATGTCTCAAACGGCCTAACAGGAATGAGAAGTAAGAGAACTTCTGTCCATCTCTAGCCACTTGGAATGTTGGGAGGGGTGTATGTGTATGTAAGTACGTGAGAAGGAGGAGCTTATTGGCTTGTCCTTTATTGGTCACACAAAATGTAGGAAGGTATATTGCTTTCACTATATAAATAGTGAATAATAATAATAATAATAATAATAATAATAAGTATGTAAATGCATCATTATACACATTGGACTGAGTTCTGGAGGCAAGAGTTTTGCACAGGATGGAAGTCAGAACAGAATCCAGTCTTTATTGCTGCTATGACAGTGTCCCCCCTGCTCTTCCTGCAGAAAAAGGCCACAGTCTCAAACACAGAGTGGTCTGCAAATGTACATTGTGCTGACAGTGTAGGTCAGCACAAAACTGGCTCACACTGGCTTCTTAAGGCTGGTAAGTGATTTAAGCAATTCCTATTAATCTAACAAGCAGGAGTGTCCCCAAATGAAGAACCTGGATGGAAATAGCATGTGAGGCCTTGATTCTGTGTCTACTTGTGCATGTATGTAACATTAAGTACTTAAGTACTGCTGCCGTTGTAATAATACCGACAATCACACGCTGTAGCGGGGCCAGCCAATGGTAAGATAATTGTTTTCAGTTGTCACCTGACATTGCTTTAGTAAATCGTACCACTAAAACTGGATTTTGAAGGCATAACACATCCAATATAGTGCTAACATACACAAATCAGAGACTAATAAAAACAGCAAAATAGTTTGGGCTTTCAATAGAATTTCAAAAATGTACCCAAAAATCAGTTCAGACTACTCCAATAGGAATATCAGCCATAGGTGAAGTGACCAGATTTTGACAATCCCAAAATGCGATGCCCCACACTCTGTCCCTGGTTACCCCACTTTGCATAAATATATATAAAGAAAAGATAACATGACCTATATAAATGTTGCTCATTTAAAACAGGCCATTATTTTGAGGCAAGGCTGGGGAATGTATTTATTGTTCTAAAGGAAACAAGGAGTAGGCCACTCTTTCACATACAGATTTAAAACAAATAAAGTATTTTTTCACTCAACACATGATTAACTTCTGGAATTTGTTGCCATAGAATGTGGTCAAGGCCAGTAGCATTTGTGGGTTTTTAGCCATTTATTTATTTATTAAAATATATATCCCACCCTTCCCCGAAGGCTCAGAGTGACTTACAGTAGTAAAAACACAGAAAACACAATAAAAATACAGTAAAATCCCTTCAAGAATCCCCACCCCATCCCAGAAGTCCACCCACCCTGACCCCTATCCCTGCCTGCCAAATGTTTTGCCAAAGAGAGAGGTTTTACACCGCCTCCAGAGTATAATCAGGCTCGGGCTCTGAATGGACCTCTGGGGGGAGGGAGATTCTTAATACTGGGTCAGCAACCGAGAACGCCTCTCTGCAGGCCCTTGTCATATGCACAAGATTGGGAGGTGGTACCTGCAAAAGCGTACTCCCAGATGACCACAGGGGTCGGAGTGGAGCATGGTAGGAAAGGTGGTCTTTCACATATGTGAGACCCAGGCCATTTAGGACTTTAAAGGTCAAAACCAGCAACTTTATTTATTTATTTATTTATTTATACCTGCAAACCTATAGGAAGCCAGCGCAGACTGTAAAGCACAGGTGTAATGTGCTCATGGTGACCCATCCCCAAAGGACCACTGCATTCTGCACCAGCTATAACTTCCGAACAGTCACCAAGGACAACCGCACATAGAGCGCATTGCAATAATCTAGACTTGAGATAATGAAAGTATGGAGGATGGTGGTCAGATCTGAATCAGAAAGAAAGGGCCGCAGCCTCCTCACCAGATGGAGTTGGTGAAAAGAAGTCCTGGGGTATTTTCAGACATTATGAGATCACAGTGAAAACACTGACGAACAAGGAAGACCTTCGTTAGGAATTTTGCAACCATCCGTGTCACCTCTGGGTGCAAGTCTGACAGAGCTAAATGCAACAAATGTTGCTCTGTCCGACCCGGGTAGCAGGATAAAAAATCCTGCTAATAATTCCTGGTAGACTTGGTCATAGAGATAACAAGAGAACAAGAAATGAGCCACAGTTTCGCTCTCTTGAAAATCAAATGGACAAAGCCTATCCTTGAAATTGAGTGCCCAAAATCTTCCCTCTAGAATCGCAGTTGCACAAAGAAACAAATATTTTCCCCGAGGGGGAATAGGGGAAGATAAGTATGAGGCCATAATCCCCGGGGCCGGGAGTTCCGGGAGATACCCTGCCAAATGGGGAGAAGGGAAGGTATGTGATACCTTCCTGCCAAATGTCAGGATGGAATATAAAAATGTTACAGCTGGAAATATATTTTCAAGCTAATGTCTTATACCATCAGGATTCTTTATCCAATCTTTCTGAAAATTGGCAAGAGTGTTAAGCTTCTGGAGGGACATAATCCTTACAAGTTCCATGCAGATCGGATGGAAGATATAGAAGTTGTAGCCATGAATGTGTATGGAGCTTTCTTAAAATCACAACATTCAATTGCTTCTAGAATCGGTTCCCCTTATCTAATCTTTTCAAAAGTTGGTACCCATAGTGCCCTCCATTGGGGGTACACCCCCCCCCAATTTTCATCACAATTTAATAAGAAACAAAAACATTATGGCTGGAAATATGTTTTTCAGTTTTTTCCCTTTATTTCAAAAACAAAATGTCATTTTCGTTTTCATTATTATTATTTTTCTTTTTTGTTATTGCAATAGCGATAACAAAAATGACAATTTACATTATCCTTATTGTAATAACAAAAATGACATGCACACCCCTAGTTCCCACCACTGTGACAGCACAGGTCCCCCCGGCATAGATCATTTTTGAAGGATTATGCTGTGGCTGTGATGGTGGCAAAGTCTCATCCTGTGGAGCTGTTCTGGGTGGTGAATGGCCTGATTAATCCAGTCTGCCTCTTCCATGAACTAGAGTCATCTATTGTCTATTGTGATATTTGTATTAATTATTTTGCAGACAAAATCGTTCGTATTCACCACAACATCAATGCTGCTATTTTACCTGCAGAGTCAGAGTTTATTTGATTTTTGATTTTTATTTATTTAAATTTATATATGGGGCTTAAATTTGGGTTTGTGAAAGCTCAGCTCTGCCCTGTTTGTTTGGCTCAGTTTCAATTAGTGCCACCCACCGATGAGGAGGATGTGCTTGGGGCGATGTGGGCAACTAGTTGTGAATTAGATCCTCGCCTGTCCTAGCTGGTGAAGTTATCCGGGAGATGCTGGGGCTGTTGCTGGCTGGGGTAGTCAGTGCTTCCCTTCAGGAGGGCAGGTAGTCAGACATACTTAAATCTGTGGTTGTCCAGCCCCTGCTCAAGAAACCATCTTTGAATGCCGACTCCCTGGCCAGCTATCGTCTTGTCTCTAACCTTTCTAGGGAAGGTTACTGAACGGGTTGTTGACCAGCAGTTTCAGACTCAATTTGATGCTGTTGGATTCCTGGACTCATTCCAGTGAGGTTTCTGTCCGGGGGGTGGGGTAGCATGGAGACTGCGCTTGTGGCCTTGGTCAAAGATCTATGCCTGGAGACTGACAAAGGGGATTGTGCCTTGTTGATTGTTAGTTCTTTCAGTGGCCTTTCATACAGTTGATCATGAGGTGTTGTTGACACACCTCTGGGACCTGGCAGGGGTTCCTGGGACTGCTCTTTCATGGTTCCATTCATTCCTGTTGGGGAGGTCCCAGCAGGTGGTGATGGGTGACTGCTTATCATCCCCTCCGGGTCTCCCCTGTGGTGTCCCGAAGGGTTCCATCCTGTCTCCCTTCTTGTTCAATGTGTAACTGTGGCCACTGGGCAAGATCATTCAGTGGTTTGGGGTGAAATGTCATCAGCATGTTGTTGACACCCAGCTCTACCTCTCTTTTTCATCCAACCCAGATCCTACAGTCTCAGTGCTTACTCAGTGCCTGGCTGCTGTTGGGGACTGGATGAGAATGAGCCAAATGAAGCTGAATCCAGACAAGACTGAAGTGATGATGGTTGACCGATCTTGTGGCTTGGAAGGTATTGGGACCCCTGTCACTGAGGAGTCCAGCCCCCTTTAGTTACGCAGGTTCTCAGCCTGGGAGTGCTTCTGGACCCATTGCTGCATCTGCATTGTCAGGTTGAGATGGTGGCCAGGGATGATTTCAGACGTTACGCCATCCCAATTCGTCCCAGTGAATCCCCGGTGGGGGTGAATGAAATAACCACCCCCATGGTCAAAAAATGGCCCGAATAGACGTGCCGGCTGATCCCGGCAGGGAATCAGGGAGGGGGTGGGGCCGTGCGGTGCAACATGCGGCCGCACAGCATGGTCCCCCCACGCTCCCCCGCCCTCTGGGGAGACAGGTGGGCGCCATGGCCGATGAGGCCGCAGCGCCCAGCCGCTTTGACCACGGCCTGGAATCCCACCGGGGATTCTGGGCCATGATCGCCGGCCAGACGTTACTTTTTATTGCTTCCCGCCCGGAATCACTTTGACCACACTTTTAGAGCTCGGCCCGCGGGGAGCCCGGGAAGCATGGTTGAAATTGACCCCATGTGGGAATCGGCTGTGGTGAACAGACGTTCAGGGCGCTTTGGCCCCACAGCGAAATTGACTGCTTATAAAATTGGATTTCTTTATCCAATCTTTTTGGAATTTGGTACACTTAATGCCTTCCATTGGAGGTACAGTACCTCCAAGTCTCAGCCAAATGTAATGAAAAACAAAAAGGTTACAGCAAAAACTATGTGTTCCATTGAAACTGATGGAAAATGAAAACGAAAGCAAAAACAAAACCAAAAATTTGATATTTATGAAAGCAAAAACGACACATTTAAATAACAAAAATGAGAAAATGAAAATGACATGAGCCCCTGGTGCACACCTCTAGTGGGAGCAGACACCTAGGTACAACTGTGTCAATGGCCATGGTGAAGATGCCATTCCACAAGATGACCAAGTCATCAACAGAGTAGCTGTCAAGGACGGTCAGTGGGTAAATCCCCCCAGATAGCAGGTTGGGGGACATAACCTCTTGCTGTTGGGGGCTGGGAGTGAAAAACAGGGTATGGATTGCCCCATAATGACCTGTTGCATACTCCTCTGAAGTGACCAAGATTAGCCTTGTTCGGAGACAGGATACTGGGCTTGAGAACATAAAAAGTGTCATACTGGGTCAGACCAATGGTCCATGGAGCCCACCACCAGTCTCCGACAGTGGCCAGTCTCGGTCACTTGGAGAAGTACCCAACAGGTCACAATGGGGCGATCCATTCCCTGTTGCTCACTCCCAGTTCCTGACAGTAAGAGGTAACATTTCCCAAAGCTCCCTGATTAATAGGTGCTAATGCGCCCATCCTCCAGAAACTTATCCAATCCTTCCTTAAACCCAGCTATGCCACTGGCCTTGACCACATCCTCTGGCAACAAATTCCACAACTTAATTGTGCATTGAGTGAAAAAATATTGTATTTGTTTTAAATCTGTTACCTGTTAGATTTGTGGAGTGTCACCCAATTGTAGTACTATTTGAGAGGGTAAATAACCGTTCCCTATTAACTTGATCCATGCCACTCATGATTTTATAAACTTCTGTCATATCCCCTCTCCGTCATCTCTTCTCCAAGCTGAAGAGCCCCCAGCTATCCAGCCTCTCTTCGAAGGGGAGCCGTTCCAAGCCCCTTATCATTTTTGTTGCCCTTCTCTGTACCTTTTCTAGTTCTACTATATCTTTTTTGAGAGGGGTCAGCCAAAACTGCACACAATATTTAGGGTGTGGTCACACCATAGATTTATATAGTGGCATTATGATATTTTCAGTTTTATTCGCTTTCCCTTTACGAACAATTCCTAACATTGTTTGCCTTTTTGACAGCTGCTGCGCACTGAGCTGAGGGTTTCAATGTATTGTCCACAATGAGTCCAAGGTCCCTTTCCTGAGTGGTAACTCCTAATTTAGAACCTAGCATTGTGTACATACATTTCGGATCGTTTTTCCCTATCTGCATCACTGTGCAGTTGTCCACATTAAATTTCATCTGCCATTTAGATGCCAAGTCGCCCAGCCTTATAAGATCCTCCTATAATTCTTCACAGTCTGCTTGTGTTTTAACTACTTTGAATAACTTGATGTCGTCTGCAGATTTGATCACCTCGCTCCTTACTCACCTTTCCAGATCATTAATGAATACATTAAACACCAGTCCTAGTACAGATTCCTGTGGCACTCAACTATTTACTTCACTCCATTGTGAAAACTGACCATTTAGTCCTACTACTGTTTGCTTTCTATCCTTTAACCAGTTACCAATCCACAATAGGACACCGCCTCCTATCCCATGACTTTTCAATTTCCTCAAGTGTCTCTCATGAGGAACCTTATCAAACACTTTCTTGAAAATCCAGCTACACTATATCCACCGGCTCGCCCTTATCCACATGCTTATTCACACCCCCAAATATTCCAATAGATTAGTGAGGCACGACTTCCCTTTGCTAAATCACTGTTGACTCTTCACCATTAAACCATGTTTATCAATATGTCCCATAATTCTGTTCTTAATAATCATTTCCACCATTTCCCCCGGCACAGACCTCAGCTCACTGGTCTGTAGTTTCCAGGATCGCCTCTTGATGGGCTATTGGTCCAGTATGGCACTTATGTTCTTATGCTTATTCAGCCACAGAGACCCAGTCACTCAGATATACAGACACATGCACACAGACACGTCAGCAGCGAAGGTGGTATGTTGGGCCCAGCTGTGTCTTGTGCTGCCTGGCTCCAATGTTGTGGGGCCCAGTCCAGTGGGGGGGCCCAGTTGTGTGCACTGCTCTGGCTTTGTCTCACAGCACTGGGCCAAGCCTCCCAGCAGTGCCACCCCAGGCCCAGCTCTCTGGAGGTCACGCAAGGACATTTAATAGTCTCAGCTGGCTTCTGGGGGACTGTAATGTGGCAGCTCAAGGTATAACTGTCCTATACAAGGCAGGATGTCTGGTCAGTTCTATAGGCTTAATAACAGTTGAGAAATTTTCATGACCACAATAAATCTTGATATTTGTTCATGAAGTTTTATGCTTAATTCAAAAATCCTACTATCTTCAGAACTTCCAGAATTGGTCATAAAATCATTAATCAACAAATAAACCTTACAGCTAACTCTGTCTAAGGTTTGGACTTGATCTCCTTAGTACTATTATACCAGCATGACTAAGATTAGCTGAGAAAAAACATAGCAATGGCAATAATTTGTTTTTACAGTAGTGCCTACAGAGTCATGACTCCATTGTGCTAGACACTTATCTGAAGGGGGATTTAATAAGAGATGATCCTTGCCCTGAACAGCTTATAGTTTAAGTAGATGAGATGATGATTAGGAAAACCAAAGTTCTTTCTTTTGTTGGTACAGAGCATCCCAAACTTTGGATCATGATCCCACATGGGGTCATACCATCTGCGGTCAGGATCATGATCCCGATTGATTGATTTGAGGTATTTTGCATATCTTTGGGTAATTTTAGACGTTACAAGATCACCGTCAACCACAGTAAATCCCCTGTGGTGGTTGTTTGTCCCGTAACGTATATTTGCTCCCTGCCAAATGTTCACCACAGTGAACCACTGGCGGGAATCAAATTGACCACGATTCTGGACCTCTGGCCAGACACATGCACACTAGGGATGTGTGAACGTGGTTCGGAAGTTCGGGGTTCGGCCCGGTCGCGAACACCCCAAATCTGAACCGACCCTGCCCGAACTGACCGAACAAAGTTCGGGTTCCGAAAGCATCTGGGAGGGGGCGGGGGCAGGGAGGAACCCGGTTTTCCCTCCCCCTCCAGGCTGCACCAGTGGAAGGGACGCTGGGGAGCACCTCCCCCCCACCCAGCCTGAGATTATTTTTTTTAACCTCCCCACCCCAGGGATCGCCCTACCTGGTGGTGCCGGGGCTCTGGCCCTGGGTCTGGTGGTGGCAGCGGTGGCAGCAGTTGTGATGGGTCCACCGCCGCCGGCGCTCTGGAGTGCTTCAGGCTGCTACTAGACCTTCTGGTTTGACCCGGAAGGCCTAGTAGCGGCCTGAAGTGCTCCAGAAACCGCCGCTGCCACCACTGCCGCCACTGCTGCCGCCGGCGGACCCAAGGCTGGAACCCCGACACCACCAGGTAGGGCAATCCCTGGGGTGGGGTGGGTTAAAAAAAATAAAATCCCAGGCTCATCAGGGTGTGTGTGTGGGGGGGAGGTGCTCCCTGGTGCCCCTTCCACCCACGCAGCCTGGAGGGGGGAGGGAAAACTGCCCCTCTGCCTGAACGGGTTTGGCTCTTCCAAATGGGTTCGGCCCAAATGGGCCGAACTGAACAGTTTTGGGTTTGGCCGAACCCCAAACCCCTGGGGGTTTTCACATCCCTAATGCACACAGACACACACAGACACTCCAGCAGCGAAGATGGTATGTGGGGCCCAGCTGTGTCTTGTGCTGCCTGGCTCCAATGTGTGGGGCCCAGTCCAGTGCGGGGGGCCCAGTTGTGTGTGCTGCTCTGGCTTTTTCTCACACCACCGCCCGGCAGGCGGGCAGGGGAGCGCAGGGGGGGGGGGGCGGGGCTGTGCGGTCGCACGTCGCGCCGCATAGCCCCCTCCCTGATCCCCGCTAGGAATCAGGCCGGCACGCCTGAAGGACGGCCAGACTGATTCCTGACAGGGATCTGAAATGGATCCCGCAGCATGGCAGGCCTCCGGGCCCGTCACGTCTAAAATTACCCTTTGTTGTGGTCTGGGATCATGGATTTGAATATAATAGTGTCAAAATGGAGTCACAAAAGAAAACTTTTGGAACTGGAATTAATTTTTTGGAAGAGGTAACACTTGTTACCTGGATGCCATTGACTTTCAGTGGTACTGAATGAAACCTGCCGGCATTTCTTTGCAAGACTGGCGTCTGCTTTGTTGCTGACCCACGTCCCACTATAATACATCAAATTAAAATCCTGGGTTTAAACATCCTTGAACTCTGTGGATGATTAGATGCAAACTTGGCATCAGGAAATGTACAAATCCAAATGCATATTGTGGCAGTGAATTTGACTTTGGTATCTTCTTTGTTAGGCATGTTTTTTTTGTCAAAGGCTTGAGAGATGGGACCTAAACCAAACGGATGTAGCCTGTGATCCTGCAATCTGATCTATAGTGGAGTCGCCAACATCAGCAGAGATCTGCATGGACACAGAGCTCCACCTCCCTGGTTACAAGCACAGCACACAGATTGTAATCGGTGAACTAGTAAATTAATAATAATACTGATCTATATATCTTATGCACATGCAAAAACCCCATTACTTTAGAACCTGAGCACCTCACACTGAAAGAGTTTTAATCTACACAACGTTCTGTGTTGGTATTTCTGTGGCCATATACAAACAGGGAACTGGGGCACACGGTAAGTGTGACTTGCCAAAGTAACACATGATGTCTGTCACAGAACAGGAAGATGAACCAAAGTTTCCCAATTTTGTTATTTCATTTGATTTTGTTCCAGGATTTGTTAAAATACTGGCAATGTTTTAATAATAATAATAATTAATTAATTAATAAACCAACCACCACTGATTGTTAACATTTAAAAGTTGTGTGCTACAAAACTAACAGAGTTCAAATGCTTAATTTTATTGCTACACTTTCCTCAGTCTCAGCCTGGCCATAAATTCTCCATATTGTTTTGTAGGAAGAATCCCGGGTGACATGTCTGTCACATGGCACATGACTCCTATAATGGCTAATTAACTGCATGTTCCTTCCCCACATAACAAACACATGACTTCTTTAATGGAGGTGGGGGGAGGGGAGAGGTCTTGTGGTCTCTTTCTTGTGATCTACTAGAACGTTAAAGGCTCTTCTTTTGACAGCTTCATTCTGCGGATTTTCTTAGAAGTTACAGAAAACGTGTGGTCTCTGGCATTTCTGGTGCCTTGAGCAAGTCTATCAACCAAAAAAGGCCTAAAGCTGGAGCTTATTCAGTTGCCATTTTGAAGAAAGGGCCAAGCAGGAAGGGCTGGAAGGTAAAGAGAGGAGATTCACAGGAAGGGAAAACAAGAACAGCAGCTAATATTTGGCCTTGAACTGACAAGACTCATGAGGCCCATAGTTCTTGTCCAGCCTGTGCTCTGGTCCTCCCTTGTACCAACTTTCTTTGACTGACTTCCTGGTATGGACTCCACATTGTTTGTGGCTAATGACTCTGGCTTTTTTCTGGAGCCCGTATTCTAAACTGTCCCTTATCTCAGTCACTTGGTTTGACCTTTCCGTTCAGACTCTCAGGCCTGTATCCTGCCAGTGAAATCTGGTTTGCCCCTTTGGTTTGGAGTCTGGCTCTGCAGTGGTCTTGATCCTGCCAAGACTGCCCATGACCCAGTGCTTTACACGGCCACTCTGCAAGCAAGCCTAGGGCAAGTGCTGCAGCTGTGTGCTGGGCAGCCAGAAGGAGCAACGTGTTGTTAGTAGGGTGAAGATCTGAGGTCTGTGTATGTGCAGCTAGGTTAGCTAGGTAGAGGATTTGGCCTGGGAAAGGAGAGGGGGCTTGGTGAAAGCAGTGGACTGCAGTATACTGGGAGTGAAGCAGCCATTTGAACTCTGAGTTAGTCCCATGATGCAACTCAAGTCTTGTGATAGCATGGGCACAGATACATCCGACAGGCAACTCATAGCTGATTAGGCCCTGCCAACAGGGATAATAAAAATGCTCTGAGGGGAGAACAATGAGATGGTTTGAACCTTTTTCCATCTTGGTGCTCATGTGATTGTATGTTCATGGCACATACGCCTGTCTTGCTGAGTTACGTGAGGTGAATCTGCATCCATTGGAATCAGTGGCTCATCACTCATCGATTGGATGGATGACTGCACCCTAAAATATTTCAGATGAGCTGGGCAAGCACAATGCACAGCATTTTGTAGGCTTCCTTCCAGGAAAACCATAAAGGGACCCCAAGTGGACATTTGGTTTTGGTTCCCCACTTTAAAAAGTCAGATTCAAAAAAGAAGAAAAACATTACCGCAGCTTGAATACTGTGTGCAGTTCTGGTCACTGGAAAAAGATGCAGAGGAGGGTAACAAAGATGTTTAATGAGGTTAAAGGGCTTCACTTTGAAGAGAAGCTCAATAGGTGATTGCTTTTCAGCTTCGAGAAGATGATTGAGGTGGACATGGTAGAAGTATTTATGGTGCCTTGACTTCCTATCCTCCAACTCCTCCCTTGACCCCCTCCAATCTGGCTTCCGCCCCCTTCATTCTACTGAAACTGCTCTCGCTAAGATTACCAACGATCTTCTGGTGGCTAAATCTAAACGTCTCTATTCCATTCTTGTCCTCCTTGATCTCTCTGCTGCCTTCGATACTGTTGACCACTCACTCTTGCTGGATTCCCTTCACTCCCTTGGCTTTTGTGGCTCTGTCCATAACTGGTTCTCCTCCTACCTCTCTGACCGCTCCTTTAATGTGTCTCTCTCCAACTCCGCCTCCTCCTCCTTCCCCCTCTCAGTTGGTGTTCCTCAAGGCTCTGTTCTTGGCCCTCTCCTCTTCTCGATCTATACCTCATCCTTAGGCAAACTCATTGCCTCCCATGGCTTCCAATACCACCTCTATGCTGATGACACTCAACTCTATCTCTCTACTCCCTCTCTCTCTCCCTCTGTTCAAGCTCGTCTCATCAACTGTCTCTCTGACATCTCTACCTGGATGTCTCAACGTCAACTCAAACTCAACATGGCTAAAACTGAACTCCTTATCTTCCCCCCTCATCCTTCCTCTCCTTCCTCACTGTCAATAACTATTGATGGAGTCACCATCCTGCCTGTCCCCCAAGCCCGTAGCCTAGGCTTCATCTTTGACTCAGCCCTTTCTTTTAAACCCTACATTGACTCTGTTGCTAAATCCTGTCGCTTCTCCCTCCATAACATTGCTAAGATTCGCCCTTTTCTCTCTGTCTCGTCTGCCAAAACTCTTGTTCATGCTCTGGTCATCTCTCGCCTCGATTACTGTAACCTCCTTCTCACTGGCCTTCCCCGGTCTCACCTTTCTCCCCTCATCTCTGTCCAAAACTCTGCTGCCAGGGTCATCTACCTCGCCAGTCGCTTCGACCATGTGCAGCCCCTCCTCTCTTCGCTTCACTGGCTTCCCCTTCCTGAACGAATCCTGCACAAGCTCCTAGTCTTCACCTATAAAGCTCTTCACAACCTTGCTCCCCCCTACCTCTCTGCACTTATCGCCCTCCATACTCCAGCCCGTGCACTTCGCTCCTCCTCTGTCCCTTCTCTCACCCTTCCACGCCTTCCCTGCTCCCCTAAGCGCCTTCGTCCCTTCTCACTTGCTGCCCCCCATGCCTGGAACTCCCTCCCTGTCCACATCCGCCTTGCCCCCTCCCTTCATACCTTCAAATCTCTCCTTAAAACTCACCTCTTTCGCTCTGCTCTGTCTGACTCTTTATCCTGCTGAGCCACTATTCCTATACCTACGATCGGTTTACCCTTATCCTTGCAACATGGACCTGCCTGCTGTCATTCTCATCGTAACCAAGCCAAGTACGTGCACTTGAGACCTCGCATCTTCATGAATGTTAGACCCCTTGTCTCTCCCTCTGTTCCCCTTCCTAAGTCTCTCCCCCAGCTCCTGTCTCTCAGATTGTAAGCCCTAGGGGCAGGGACCGTGTCTATTTTATTACTTTGTAAAGTGCCATGTACACTGCTGGCGCTATATAAATGTTTGTTAATAATAATAATAATAATAATGGTGCAGAGAAGCTAAATTGAAAGCGGTTATTTATCCATCTCTGAATTAGAGAACTAGAAGACAATGAAAACAACTAGCAGCAGAGTTAAAACAAACAAAAGCATATTTCTACACCAGGCACAATTAACCTGTGGAACTCATTTCCATGGCAGGTTTTGAAGGTCAATATTATAGCTGGCTTTGACAAAAGATGAGACCGTTCATGGGGGATAGGCCCATCAATGGCTATTAGCTAAGAGGGCCAGTGGATGAAACCTTGTATTACCAGAAGATGGGTGTGAATGACAAGGGGTAGATCACATCATTATCATTCTTGCATTGTTTTTGCACACTGGCACTGTCAGAGACTGGATACTTGCCTAGATGGACCATTGGTCTGACTATTTATTTGTTTGTTTGCTTGTTTGTTTTGATTTATAGCCCAAAAGCTCAGGGCAGGTAACATTTATATATAGATATAAACACAAGCTATATCTAAAAATCCCATTTTAAAACAACTATTGATGAAAATTTGACCACCGCATTGAGGCTATATATACCAGGGCTGAAACAAGCAGCAATTCTATTCTTATGAAAATATCGCGAGAATCGAGAATTGTCACCAAGAGCTTGGTACAATCTCGATAACAGACTGAGATCTTGGTCAAGAATTTTTTCTCGAAATAATATTTACCATTTTACATTATCATATACCGATTTACCATGTACTGCTTACTGCATACCAGTAATGCACATATGCAAAATGCCACTTTGTGCATGCACATTACCTGGATGAACACGGTTAACGGTAAATAGTATTTCAAGGGAAAAAATCTCGACCGAGAAATGTTGAGAATCAGTATTTTTCTCAATTATCGTTTCTCGCTTAAAATGAACCAAGAACTGTGATTCTCAATGATAACGTAGGAAAAACTCTGGTAATGCTCTGGTCATCTCACGCCTCAACTATTGCAAACTCCTTCTCACTCGACTTCCTCGCTCTCACCTTGCTCCTCTCATTTCTGTTCATAACTCTGCTGCCAAGGTCATCCACCTTGCCCGCCGCTTTGACCACGTACAGCCCTTCCTCTCCTCTCTCCACTCGCTCCCTCTTCCTGAACGCTTCTGTACAAACTCCTGGTTTTTACGTACAAGGCTCTTCATGGCTT
Organism: Sphenodon punctatus; assembly: GCA_003113815.1. Classification (NCBI taxonomy): domain Eukaryota; kingdom Metazoa; phylum Chordata; class Lepidosauria; order Sphenodontia; family Sphenodontidae; genus Sphenodon; species Sphenodon punctatus. The sequence continues at coordinate 6,115,804 of QEPC01008173.1, forward strand.
TGCTTCCCCCTATCTCTCAGCACTCATTTCCCACTACACTCCTGTCCGGGAGCTCCGCTCCTCCTCTGCCACCATCCTCGCCTGCTCACGACTCCCCTGCTCCTCAAAACGCATCCACCCCTTTTCCCTGGCAGCCCTCCATGCCTGGAACTCCCTCCCTGAACACATTCGTTCGACTTCCTCCCTCCAAATCTTCAAATCCCTCCTCAAACCCCACCTGTTTCGTCAAGCTTTCCCTGACTCCTCATTCCCCTTGCCCCCTCCTGACTTATCCTGAATATCATATCTTTTGTAACATTAAATGCGTAACTACACCTTTGTAACTAAGCCAAGCACGTGCACCTGAGACCTCGCAAATTCATGTATGTATCCTTGTCTCTTCCTCTGTTTTCCCACCCCCTTTATCTCCCCCTCCCCCTTGTCTTTCTTATATTGTAAGCCTGTAGGGCAGAAACAGTGTCTCTTTCTTACAATTGTAAAGTGCCAGGTACATTGCTGGCACTATATAAATGCTTAATAATAATAATAATAATAATAATTAATAAACATCCCAGACTCTAACCCTACCTGCCGAATGGCTGGCCAAATAAATGCCAGAAATGCTCAGGTTTTGGTGAACCTCTAGGGGAAGGGAGTTCCAAAGCCATGGGACAGCCACTGAGAATGCTTCTGTGCGTGCCCTTGCCATACAGGCTTGACGCAGTGATGGAACTTGAAAAAGGGCCCTCCAAGCTGTCCTTAGGGATCGCGGTGAAACAGGAAAAAGGCGGTCCTTTAGATATGTAGGATCCAAGCCATTAAAGGCTATTATATGTCAAAACCAGCACCTGAGTTGCACCTGGAATGCTATTGGATGCCTGTGAAGGCTCTGGAACATCAGGTTGTGGCCTTGGTTGATGACCTACGAGTGGAGCTGGATAAGGGACATTTGATCCTGCTGGTTCTGCTAATTCTTTCAGCGGCTTTTGACACAGTGAATCATGAGGTGTTGGTGACCCACCTGCAGGACCCAGCTGGCGTGAACGGGACAGTTTTGCAGTGGTTCCATTCCTTTCTGGTGAACAGACCTCAATGGGTAGTCGTGGGGGAGTGTATTTTATCCCCCAGGGGTCTTCCGTATGGGGTTCCTCAGGGTTCCATCTTGTCTCCCCTCTTGTTCAATGTGTATATGCAGCTGGGGAGGTTTTGCATAGATGGGAGGTACAATGTCATCAATATGCTGCTGATACTCAGCTGTACCTCTCTTTTTCATCTGACCAGGGTCCTGCAGTCTCGATGCTCTCCTGGTGTCTGGCTGCTGTGGGGGACTGAATGAGGACTAGATGATTGAAGCTGAATCCCAACAAGGCAGAGGTGATGCTTATTGTGGGGGGTTGATGGTCTGGGTGATGGAATATCACCCGTTATTGATGGGGTCCTCCCAGTACTGGCACCTTGTGTGCGAAGCCTGGGGGTACTCCTGGATTCACAATTGCACCTGGATGTCAGCTGTGACCAGGAGTGCTTTCTGCAAGTTAGATCTGGTGAGGCAGCTTCACCCCATATGTCTTGGACTCCAATCTCGCCAACGTCATCCATGCATTTGTCACCTCGAGGCTGGGTTACTGTAATGCCCTCTATGTGGGGCTGTCCATGGTGACAGTCTGGAGACTGCAGTTGGTGTAGAATCAGCGGCCCGTCTGCTTACGGGGATGGGTCGCGTCGAGCATATTACCCCTGTGCTCCGAGCTCTCCACTGGCTGCCTATAGTCTTCCGGGCCTGATTCAAGGTGCTGGTTTTGATGTATAAAGCCCTAATCAGCCTGGGCCCTAGCTATCTGGGGGATCGCCTCACACCCTGGGCTCTGGGGTGGCTCCCGCAGTCATCAAGGGGCACCCTCCTGGAGGTTCCACGATATCGCCAGTTGGGGACCGACAGACGGGTGTTCTCGGTGGCCATGCCATTACTGTGGAACTCACTCCTGGTGGGTGTCCATCTCAGCCCGACTCTTCTTGCTTTTTGATGACCGTGCAAGATGTGACTCTTCCACCAGGCATTTGGTGGAGGCGTCAGGGGATGCTTGTGGGGAGGGTTAGGGGTGAGTGGTTTTTTTTAAAAAAATTTTTTTTCCCACACTCTGGCTTTTATTGCATAGATTTTTATACTGTTGATTTGTTTTATATATTTTATTGTTATTTTGTTGTATTCTTTCTGATTGATGTGAGCTGTGCCGAGCTGCTGGAGGCAGGATAGGACGGGGTATAAATACATGAAATAAATACACCTACCCTGGAATGTGCAGCAGTTCAAATGTTCTTGAATTAATTTTGTTCAAAACTGCAGTAATCACCCTCTCTTACCCCACACCATACTGAGTAATTTGGAGCTTCTCGCTAGCTGGGAAATATCCCACTAACTTCCTTCTGGACTTTTGGAAGGCTTTGAATGGGGAGATTGCCAGATTGAGAGCCCTAAAACTAGAGGTTCCTCGACTTTGGGTTGGGACTCTTAACTGGGAGGGCATCATCTGTGGAGGTGAGGGGGCCATGATCCTGACTGATAATTCATATTCTTTGCATGTCTGTGGCCATGGGATTATATTTAAGACTCACAATGGGGTCGTGCAGACAAAGATTTTGGGAGTTGCTTCCCTAAAATATGATGATGTCTCTTTAGAAACACAACAGATACAGAATTGGCAGTGACAGTGCGAGTTTCTGCACAATAGTCTTCCTGTGCACCTGGAAAAATCATAGGTCATATTCTAGCCAATCAACAACCAGTTTTCTAAGAGATTCCTCACTGCTCCCCCCCCCCCAACCACCACCTTTATGTGTATTGTGGCAACCAGTACTGCCAAACTGAGCTGAACTGGTAGGATATTGCCCAGAGAAGGACCATCATGGAACTTAGCCAAGCTCTTGCTGCAGGGGTCTTCCCAGAAAGAGCTCTTTGCAAAATCAGAGCCTTGATTAACAAACTGTGCATGTGGATAATCTCATCTTAAACTGAGAAAAACTTACAGAAGCAGTTAAAAATCAGGCATATAGCAGCTCTGTTCCCCGTGGCTAACTCCCTAGCACGCCAGCTGCCAGCAGAATGACAGTGTTTCTAATGACTGCAGTGACCCCATGGAGTTCTGATGCTGTCCTAGTGACATCACAATGTTAACTGGCTGGTGTGATTAAAAACTCAGGTCCAGACAAATCAGAGAACTTGAAGACTTCAGATTAGAGCTCCAACCAGGTACCTGGCCAATTGGGTACCCTGTCGAATTTGTGGGAGGGGGCTGACTCACCCCGATTGCATTCGGGAATGAACTGGTACCTGAACGTGGCCCGACGGGCTACCTGACTCTCCAGGCCCTGGGCTCACCTCACCAGCTGGGCTGGTACTTCTCTGGTCCAGACTCCTGAGTGCTCCCTGCTTCTCCCTGGCCCGCGTGCCACTCAGCTGAGCAGGAAACATCCCTGCTTAGCTTTTTCTGAGTGGTGGGGAGGGAGAGCAAGGAGGCCTCTTCCCATCTGTGTGTGCCTCCTAATGGGTCCCCTGGGCTGAGTGATGCATGGGCTGGGGAAAAACAGGGAGCAGCCAGGAGTCAGGACCAGAGGAACAGCAGCCTGGCCAGTGAGGTGAGTCAGCTTGTGGAGCGGTGGGTGCCGGGATTGGTGTCCTGAGACGCCCCAGTAATACCTGCATTTTGGAGCACTGGGTAACAATGGTGGGCCAGGTACCCTGTCAGGTGCCCACTGGGGGTGCCCAAAAATACGGGTATTGCCCGTGGGTAGCTAAAGTACTATCTGCTGCAGCTCTACTTCAGATTCATGGAGAGAGGACAGTGGATGGGAACAGGGATTAAAAAGAACGAAAATTAGAGAAAGTATCATCATCTAAAATGGGCCAAGAGATGCCAATAGTTGGATATAATCCTTGAACTTCTTATAAAGGACCACCATGTTCCCTCATCATGGAAAATGCAAAGCTTTGCCAGTGCTTCAGTGTCGGGTTTAATAGACAGATAAGTGCTAAGGGCCTGACCTGACCAAAGTCCATTAGTGTTAGGGAAGATAGGATCAACAACCGTACTTCCAGTCGCAAGGGCAAAATGGTGCTAGAAAGTAATCCCTCAGAATCTGGTTGGAGGCTCTGGGTATGAGCTACACGAGCTAACCCTGGCCAAAGCTCATCACAGGGATTTAAGCACCGAACAAGGCCCACTCTGGGTTAGTACTCACACGCTTATACAGGGCTATGGGGAGGAGGTGTGGGATCAGTGGTGGTTCAGGGGGAAAGGACCCCACGGGACCCAACGGAGAGAGGGACTAGGAGGGGTTAGGGCTTTCACTCAGGTTTGTCAGGNATAAACATGGCTTAATGGGGAAGAATCAACATGGATTTAGCAAAGGTAAGTCATGCGTCACTAATCTCTCGCCCAACTCCTGTCTCGCCTTCACCCTCGACTCCCTTGCCCCCCTCTCCTGCCCAGTTTGCTCCCATAACCCTCACCCTTGGCTCACCCCCACCATTCGCCATCTCCACTCCTGCACCCGGGCTGCTGAATGCCTCTGGTGCAAATCTCACTACCGCGCTGACTTCCTCCACTTCAGATTCTGCTTCTCATTGCTCAACTCTGCTATCTCCCTTGCTAGACAGCAGTACTATGCCTCACACATTGAGTTCTGCTCCTGGGACCCTCGCCGCCTCTTTTCCACCTTTGACTCCCTTCTCAAACCCCACCTGTCCTCCTCCTCCCTCTTCTCTCTCTGCTCAGGATCTTGCTCTCTTTTTCACCTCTAAAATCGACCAGATCCACCTGGAAACGCTTCCAAGTCCTCTCCCCCTACCACTCACCCCCTCTCCCTCTTCCCCCCACCTCTCTTCTGTCCTCCTTTCCTCCCACGTCCCTTGAGGAAATCTCCTCCCTGCTCTCCTCCTCCAACCCCTCCACTTGCCTCCTGGACCCCATTCCTCCCCACCTCCTGACCTCCATTGCTTCCACTGTCACCCCTCCCCTCCTGCATATCATCAACCTCTCCCTCTCTACCGGCTCCTTCCCCTCTGCCTTTAAACATACCACTGTCTCCCCCATCCTAAAAAAGTCCACTCTGGATCCCTCTGAACCCCCTAATTACTGTCCTGTCTCGCTCCTCCCTTTTGCTTCCAAACTCCTTGAACGCATTGTCTACTCCTGTTGCCTCGACCTCCTCTCCGTCAACTTCTCCCTTGACTGCCTTCAATCTGGCTTCTGCCCCCTTCACTCCACTGAAACCGCTCTTGCTAAGATCACCAATGATCTTCCTGTGGCTAAATCCAACCGCCTTTACTCTATTCTTGTCCTTCTTGATCTCTCTGCTGCCTTCGACACTGTTAACCACTCACTCCTGCTTGAATCACTTCACTCCCTGGGATTCCGGGACTCTGTCCTCGACTGGTTCTCCTCTTACCTTTCTGACCGCTCCTTCAATGTATCTCTTCCTAACTCCTTCCCCTCCTCCTCCCTACCCCTCTCGGTCGGGGTTCCGCAAGACTGTCCCTGACCCTCTCCTCTTCTCTATCTACACCCAATCCCTAGGCAAACTCATTGCCTCCCACAGTTTCCAATACCATCTATACACTGACAACACTCAACTCTCTCTCTCTCCACTCCTTCCCTCTCCCCCTCTGTTCAAGCTCGTCTCACCAACTGTCTCTCTGATATCCTCGCCTAGATGTCTCAACGCCAACTCAAACTGAACATGGCGAAAACTGAACTCCTTATCTTCCCTCCCAATCCTTCCTCTCCCTCTTCCCTGTCAATTGCCATTGACGGGGTCTCCATC
>QEPC01008173.1:6122170-6134621 GCA_003113815.1 Sphenodon punctatus
CCCTCACTGCCCCGCATGCCTGGAACTCCATCCCTGCCCTCGTCCACCTTGCCCCCAACCCTCCACACCTTCAAGTCCCTCCTCAAAACTCACCTCTTCTGCTCTGCCCTTCCTAACTCCTGATAATCATCCCCACCCAGGATTATCCCCCACCTGTTATCTGCAAACTCCCAATTTACTGTAACCAAGCCAAGAATGTGTACCTGAGTTCTCGCATCCTCATGAATATTGTATCCCTTGTCTCTCCCTCTAGTCCCCCTTCCCTGTCTCCCCTCCCTCTGTCTTTAGATTGTAAGCTCTCGGGCAGGAACTGTGTCTATCTTATTTTCTGTAAAGCGCCAGGTACATCACTGGTGCTATATAAAAGCTTATAATAACAATAATAATTAATTAATTAATTAATTAATTAATAATCTGTTGGAATTCTTTGAGGGTGTAAATAAGCATGTGGACAAGGGAGACCTAGTAGATATAGTGTACCTTGATTTCCAGAAAGCATTTGATAAGGTCCCACATAAAAGACTCTTGAAGAAAATTAAAAAGTCATGGGATAGGGGGTAGTTACTATGGGTCGGTAACTGATTAAAGGATATGAAGCAAAGAGTAGGACTGAATGATCAGTTTTCACAATGGAGAGATGTAAAAAGTGGTGTGCCCCAGGGATCTGTATTGGAACCGTTGCTGTTTAATGTATTCATTAATGATCTGGAAAAGGGCGTTAAGATGGAATTTACAGATGACACCAAGTTATTCAAGGTAGTTAAAACACAAGCAGACTGTGAAGAACTGCAACAGGATCTTATGAGGCTGGGTGCCTGGGCATTTAAATGGCAGATGAGATTTAATGTGGACAAGTGCAAAGTGATGCACATAGGGAAAACTAACCCAAACTATGAGTACACAATGCTGGGTACTAAGCTAGGAGTTACCACTCAGGAAAAGCATCTGGGAGTGATTGTGGACAATACACTGAAATCCTCAGCCCAGTGTGCAGCAGCGGTCAAAAAAGCAATCAGAATGTTAGGAATTATTCACAAGGGGATAGAGAATAAAGCTGAGGATGTTATAATGCCTCTATTCAAATCGATGGTGCGACCGCATCTGGAATATTGTGTGCAGTTCTGGTCGCCCCATCTCAAAAACGACATAGCGGAACTAGAAAAGGTACAGAGAAGGGCAACGATAATGATAAAGGGTATGAAATGGCTTCTGTACAAAGAGAGGCTTGACAAGCTGGGTCTCTTCAGCTTAGAGAAGAGAAGACTGAGAGGGGACATGACAGAGGTTTATAAAATCTTGAGTGGTGTGGAATGAGTAGATAGGGAACGGTTATTTACCTTGTCAGACAAATAGTTAGTTAGTTTATTAACAGCATAACACAAGGTCATTGCCATACAGATGAAACTATACACAAAGGAAGAAAAAAGAAAAATATGTACAATTTTTAAACATACAAAATAAGGCTGCGTGATACAAATTAGTCAGCCTCCTATTAGTTATCTATGCAATAAGGGAACGTCCCAGTCGGGTGTAGACTGAGTATAGGAAGTGGATATCAAGGCGATAGGCAAAAACTGCCATCAATATCTTTGAAATCCAATTTTTTTTGCCTACAATGAATAGCATGTATTAAATAGGATGCAGTATTTTTTATGTCCTGAGGGGAAGTGCTAGTTAGCAACAAACGTAACAGGGCATCTGTTGAAACATCCGGGAATCTTTGGATAAATGACGAGAAGTATTTGTCCCTCAGAGAACCATAAAGATGACATGGAAAAAAGATATGGGTAACTGTCTCAACCGCAGAGTGATCAAATGGGCAAACCCTATCCAAGAAGGGAGTCCTTTGGATACACCCTTCAAGGACCCGGGAAGGGAGAGAATTCACACGGGCCCTAAAAATGAGCCTCTTGGCTCTAGTAGAGATGGGGGCACCCAGATAGTCGGGGATCTGTCTCTGAGCTGGTGTCCATGTCAGATAAGAATTGACATGGGGAGAAGTGTTAATAGTAGCTATTTCTGTCTGCCGATTGATGTCACTTACTCTAATCTGAATTTCTTTCCAAACTGCCCCTGGTAGTTTATGGCCCAAGTACTCAACTGAGAGTCCTATGGAGCATAAATAGGAATAGATTCTCTGTTGCCAGGGATTTACCCATGAGTCCTTCAACATCTCTTTAATTAATTCAGAGGTACAAATATAATGAATTTTCCACCAGACTATTAAGGCGGATTCAACAGCCAATTGCGCCCAACCTTTCTGTCCCAATTCCAACTGAAGGATAGCTTGGGGGATACCTATTCGATTTCCAAGCAGGGCAGAAAGAAATTTAGCCTGGATTGTATTTAATCGATGGGCATAGAATACAGGCCGCACTTCGGCTCCATGTAATAACTGCCCTCCAATTTTAGAATTAAATACCTGTAGGGCTGAGGAGATGGAGTCTCTGCCCTGTCTAGTGAAAAAACTAAGTAGGGCATATAGGGAGCCCTTAACTGCTGGGATTGCCTTCGAGACATGATCTCTCCAACTTCCAGATTTATGGAAGAGCAGTCCTGAGGTGGAAAAAGTACCGACAGGAGGACACTTGTTGGATTGAGCGGCCCCCTATCTCCCAGCTATAGGCCTTCCTTCTGTTAGTAAATACCAGGACTTTAGACTTTGAATAATTTATAGTTAATTTGTTGGCATTGCAGAACTTCAAAAAGGCCCGCAACTGCCTAAGAAGTCCAATGCGGGTTTGGGAAAGGAGCGTAACATCATCTGCATACAGAAGACACCCCGCAGGCCTAGTTGCAACTTTTGGAGGGAAATAAATCGATTTGGACATTTCAGGATGCAGTCATTTATATAAAAGTTAAAAAGAGCTGGCGCCAGAACACAGCCTTGCCTAACACTTCATTGTATGTCAACTGGGTCTGTAACATGGCCATCTGGATCTACCCTTACCACAAGGGAAGAGTCAGAGTACAGAGCCTGAATCAACCAGAGGAGTCTTCCGTCTAGTGTGAATCTCCGGAGCTTGTCCCAACGTATATCTCTGTCTAAAGAATCAAATGTGGCCTTCAGATCTAAGAAGACCACAAAAAAAAAGAATGGTTTCAAGCCTGATACTTGCTGACCAAATGGTCCAGTAGGCAACATTGCTCTAAGGTAGAGAGGCTCGCTTGAAAGTACTTAAATAGTACTAGAACTAGGGGACAATCCATGAAACTAGCTGCTGGCAGATGTTAGGACACGGACCCACTCCATGAGTGAATATTGGGGGCTGATACTCCAATATCCAAACGACCTCTTAAATTTCGGGGGAATTAGCCGAATTGATTCAAAGGGTCCGCACGTGTCCACTGGGATCAGTCTGAGGACGTGATGCACTGCCAGCTGGCTGAATATCCCTCCCACACCCCAACACAAAACGGGGATACTCCGATGCAAATAAGGGAGATTTATTGACAAAGGACTAGGTATGATACATAAACGGTTCACCCACGGGTCAATTCGGATGATACAAATAAGTTTCTATACCCTCCCACCAAACACAGTTGACATACATACACAGTAAACTATCAGCAAAACCCTCCAGTCTGGTTACCCTGGTGTAAGTGGGCGTTGCGTGAGAGGGAAAAAGAGGGAAATAAGCAATATTACCTATTCAATCCTGTTGAAAAGGACAGGCAACCCTGTAGATTCAGCAGCGTTTGGAGATGGGGGCAGGGGGGAAGAAGCTTGGACAGACCAAAAGGGGGTAATGGTCTGGGAGTGGTCCTTGAGGCAAGCATGCACAGAGTAACCTGCTTGTGTTGTGTTCAAGAATGACCAAATTTGCTCATGGGGGCCAGGGCAGTTATAGGGTTTTGTGAGGTGGGGAGAGGGGTCTCAAAGGTGCACAAAAGGTGGGCTAGGGCTGAGAAAAAAATTACATGATGTGTTGGGGAAAACAAAGCCTTGGAGGTTTTCAATGGGGGCATAGCAGGATGAACCTGAGGGCAAAGGGGAGTTTCTATTAAGGATTTCAATGGGGGGCATGGCAGGATGAACCTGAGGGCAAAGCTTTGGAAGATTTCACTGGGGGGGCATGGCAAAATGAATACGAGAGCCAAAGAAAGTTTCTATAAACGGGAATAAGGCTATTTTTAGATGGACGTGGAGTAATCAGCCTAACAATCAATCTATTGGTTGCCCAGAGTTTCAGGCGGCCATGGAATGATCACCTCAAAAAAGGGAGGCCACCTGTTTTTGACTGTTCCATTGTTTTACCTGGGAGCCTCCCTTGTTTCATTCTTCTTCCTTCCGACTAGACCGGTTTTGCATGGGGTGTTTTCTTTCTTTCTTTCTCCTTTTTCTCCCTTTCTGTTCCCCAGCACCCTTTGACCTGTGTCTCGTAGGGTGCTGCCAAGGGGAGGAGGGTGTCCCTGTTTTTTGGGGGGAAATGGTGGTGTTCCTAACACAGATTTAAAACAGATAAAAGGAAGTACTTTTTCACTCAACGCATAATTAACCTATGGAATTTGTTGCCAGAGGACGTTGTCAAGGCAAGTAGTATAGCTGGGTTTAAAAAAAGACTGGATAAGTTCTTAGAGAGTAGGTCCATTAATGGCTATTAACCAAGTAGCTTACGGGATGAACTTCTTACTGTTGGGAGCTGGGAGTGAACAGTGGTGAATGGATTGCCCATTGTGACTGTTGGTTCTTCTCCCATGCAATCAAGATTGGCCACTGTCGGAGGACAGGATGCTGAGCTTGATGGGCCGGTTGGTCTGACTCAGTATGGCACTATTTATTTTCTTATGTTCTTAAGCAGACTGCATGCATGCATCACTAGGGCAGGCAGACAATGTATGGAAGATTCAATACACACATGAAGTTTCTACCTCTTCTATGGGCTTCCAGCAGTGTTTTGCATATCCATCACTTGCAGCTTGTTCAGAATACAGCAGAACAGCTGCTTATTGGTTTGGGCAGCTGTGATCATATGCCTTCCCTGTGTTCTCTACACTGGCTGCCTGGAGAGCGGCTGATAGAATTTAAGATTGCGCTAATAGGGTGCTTTATAGACAAGCACCTCCGCACCCACTACCCACCTACCTTCCATCTATTATACATGTGAGGGCACCCATAGGGTAACACTGAAGCCCTGCAACATGTAGAGTGGGTGGGGAGTGGGTGGGGTGGTGCTAGTCTAATAGCACCCATAGTTTTCAGGGCCCTGAACAGTCTAGGCGATGGGTATGTTCGAGACCTGCTCCTGGAGCCTCCCACTAATGGATATCTGTGCTCAGAAACCACCAAGTTAACAAGTCAAGTTTTATTGTGGAAGCATAGCTATCACAAGAAAAAAACAAAATACAAACTAAATAAATAAAGGAAACCTCAGCATATAGGCTAAATTAAAATGTGTAGGTACATATGATAAAATAACATTTAAAAAGAAACAAGTGAGAGATAACAAGGCATCAAATCAAATGTCTTCCCTCCCCCCCCCCCCCAAGATGCAGTTTTCCATGATCTAGTAGCAATCAAAATTTAGCTATATTACAGGTAATGAGAGGGTCAGTCTGACAAAGAAGGATCAACAAATCATCACGTTGACTACGGGAGGTAAGTTGTTAACAGTCAGTTCTAGGAATCTAGTATGAGGGGCAGCATACAATTGACAATTAAAGATTACATGGGGCAGAGATTCAATCGCTGATTGGTTACAAAAAGGACATAGTCTTTGCTCCAAGGGAAGTCCCCAAAACCTGCCCTCAAGAACAGCTGAGGGAAGTAGCTCGAATCGGGCTAACGTGAAAGCTGTTCTGAGATTCCAATTAGTAAAAGTCATTGGATATGAGACCCCTCTGGGAGGAGGGGAAGGGAAAAATTTAAAGTGCCCAGCAATTTTCTGACAGTTTATGGCTTCCTCTTTTGCTTGGAGCTCCTGATCACTAATGCGCACCTTAAGTAAACTAAGTACCCTAGAATACTCCATACTTAATATGTATTCCTTCACAAAATCAAGGGAAGCCAATAGGTGGACTATACTCCTTTCCCAGGGATCATCCTACTGCAGCTCAGCAGCGGCTTGGGAGAAAGTTCCTGAAGCTTGTACATTTACACGGAGCCAGAATTTCAATATGGCACACTTGGCCAAAGATACGTGTTCTTGGCTTGACTTAAACCTGAATTGTAATGAAGACGTGAAGAAGTTGATTTGGAGAATATTACTCCAAGTACTTATACCATTTTACTTGCTCAATTAAACGGCTGTCCATGTACCATCGGTGAATCAGGTGCTCTCCCTCTCTCCTCCAGGTCACAGGGCTGGCCAGCCATCATCACTTCAGTCTTGTCTAGCTTTAACTTCAATTGGCTTGCCCATATCCAGTCCCCAATGGCAGCCAAGCACTGCATAAGCCAGCATCGAGACTGCAGGGTCTGGGTCTGATGAAAAAGAGACAGAGCTGGGTGGCATCAGCATACTGATAGTACAACACCCCAAATCTATGCATCACTACCATTACCTTGGTTTTGGAAAAGTTAACCTGCAATAATTCAGCATTGCAGAATTATTATATTCCAACAATCGGGAAGGACTTGGATGAATTACTTTTATCTGTTTCAGATTCTTATCCATTATGTGGCCTCCTGATGAATTACTTTTATCTGTTTCAGATTCTTATCCATGATGTGGCCTCCTGATGAATTTTATCTGTTTCAGATTCTTATCCATTATGTGGCCTCCTCATAGCTGGGGATTTTAATTCCCAGCTAGGTAAGGAGGTACCAGAACCAGGCTGGGAAGATTCAGAGGAGAATCTACCTCCTCCCCTGCACCCAAACAGAAATTCCAAAGATGGATAGTATGGGTACTCTAATAGTATGGGTACTCAAAGTTCCTTATTGAGGCACGGGATTTGCCAATTCTTAACAGCTTAACTCCCAGGGATCCTCATGGAGAGTTTACATATATAGCCAATAATGAATTTAGTACAGTTGCTTATATATTGGCCTCTGATAGGATAATCCCTTATGTTATGGACTTTTCTGTCCAAATTGCTACTACAACAGACCACCAACCGCTAGTCTTAACCCTATCTTTATCCAAGTAATCAGGGAACCTGGCTTTGAACCAAGGACCGAATGGACCAAGGCAGTACGACCAAATGTAGAATCAAATGGTCAGTTAAACTGCAGGAAGATATTTCTCTTCTACTGTCTTCTGAACCTCTGTTCTTGCTTAAGGACAGGATTCTATTTGGTGATGAGAAGATATTTGAACTTTTCAACTTGGTGTTGGAGACTTTATATCCTTATCTTGGTTCCACTCGCTCTTTATTGAGATTGGAAAGGAAACGCCAACTTGGTTGGTTTGATAAAGAGTGCAGCGTGACCAGGACTACTCTTAGGAAACTAGCCCGTTCTTTGAGAAACAATCATTTAGCGGTAACCCAATATATTCAGGCCAGAAAGAGTTATAAAACTCTACTAAGAGAAAAGAAATTAAAATATCAGACCAAGACTTGGACAAATTTAGAGGCAGCAGCTAGAGGAAATGATCCAGCCACATTTTGGAATCTAATCAAACAGTCCTGGGCCCTAGTTAGATCAGAGCCATTAGCTAGTATTCCATCAGTTTCCATGGGCTTTTTGCTGCCAACTCGGCCCCAATCCTGGAACTCAAGCTACATACTCTGGATAATTTTCCAGAATGGCCCCCGATTGTACCAGAAGATCAAGAACTTCTATTCTGCCAACTAAAGCTGAATAAGGCTCCAGGCCCAGATTTCGTCCCGGCCGAACTCCTCAAGATCAGTATTTCATAGTAGAGTGAAGTACTAGCAGCTCTTTTTACTGCTATAAACCAGACAGGGCACTTTCCTAGTAAATGGAAAGAAAGTCTAGTAGTTCCCAACTACAAAAAAGGTAATCCAAATGAGCCGGCCAATTACCACCCCATAAGTCTGTTTAGTATAATAGGGAAACTTTATACCAAGCTCTTATTGCATAGGCTGCAGTCATGGGTGGATGCTGAAGGCATTTTGGGCCAGGAGCAGGCAAGTTTTTGCAAGGGAGTTTCTACCTTAGTCCACATTTTGACCTTAAATCAATTAATAATGAAATATTTTCACCAGAAACCCGAGGCCTCTCTCTTCCTTTGTTTCGTAGATCTTAAAACTGCATTCCATTCCATCCATAGAGAGCACCCATGGCATAAGCTGAGCCAAACTAACATCAATAACAGACTCCTTTTTCTAATAATGGCCCTTTTCACACAGACACTTTAACACTGACAAGATGGGTGTTACATTTTATTATACATGTTGCAGGGATGAAGCTGTACTCTATGAGTGCCCTGAAACATGTATAATAAAATGTAACACCCATTTTGTCAGTGTTAAAGTGTCTGTGTGAAAAGGGCCAATATCTCTCCATCAGAATACCTCCCTACAGGTTCGGTTAAGCACTCAAGCCTCTACTTCTAGCCCAATACCTACACTTAGGGGTGTCAGACAAGGCTGTTTATTAGCCCCATTACTTTTTAATCTTTACATCAATGGGGTTACTGAGGTACTGATGGACCCTGCATTCCACCTGGTCCTAATTGGTAGTTCTGTATCGACCCTGCTTTATGCAGATGATACAATATTGCTATCGCACTCACAGATTGACTTAAGATGACTGATGAGGGAGTTTTGTAATTTCTGCAATGCTGAATTACTGTAGAAACCACCCACTGTTTGGGGAGCCTACCATTGCATCTCAAATCAGCAGTTGATTGGGCCTTTGCTGTGGTGGGCCCCACAGTGTGAAACTTGCTCCCTCTGTCTTAGACCATTTTTAAACGGACCATGGTGGATGGGTGGGTGGGGATGGGTGTGCGCCTGCCTGAAGGTTAGGGGAAGACCGGATATAAGTTTAAATAAATACATAATTTTCTTGCTTTTTCATCAGTCCTCCGTTAACAGTCCCCATGTGCAGTGGGCCCCAGAGCAGGAACGGTGCACACCCACCCCATCCACAGAGCATTGGGCATTGGAGCCCATTGCTCTGTGCATGGGTGATGGGTGTAGATGGGTGGAGGTGGGTGTAGTGCGGGAGCGCGCATGCACCTTCACCCATCCCCTGCGGCTTTCACATGGGTGCCTCCACCCATCTCCATGCAGTGAAACATCTCGTGTGAAAAGGACCTTAGTTCCTCCCTCCTCACCTTCGGGTGTTTTTAAAAGACTTACTCTTTCCCCAAGTGCATTTAGGATCCACTGCTGGTTCCACTTAATATGTGTTGTCCTTCCCTCCTAACTTCCCCTTTTTAAAAATTGTTTTTTATATAGATTTATATTTTTAATGGCGGTTATGTTGCATTTTTATGCTGTACAGTGCTCTGAGCATCATCTGGTGATGGGACGCTATTAAAATGTTATTGTTTATTTAATTTGCCACATTAAACCAACTCGGCCCCACCTCTTTGTACTCAGAGCTCCTCCCTCTGGCCAATTTTTCCTTGCTTTATTCTCCATCTTTTGTGTTTTGGGGAAGCTGTGTCATCTCTGGTGTCCCCTGCTCTGGTGTCCACTGCACATGGGCACTGTTAACGGATGACTGGTGAAAAGGCAAGAAAATTATTTATTTAATGTTCTATCCCTCCCCTCCCCTAATGTTCAAGGCAGAGGACACAAAATTAGTTTGCAAACACAAACCTAGAGTCAATGGAAGGGTCAGTTATGTTTGCAGTGCTCCTCACGTGTTACATGGGCATGGGCCCAGGAGTGCCTGAGGATGGATAGATGAGAAAAAAGGGTGTTATGTACATGAACAGAATAGGGGCTCATAGTTAGAAACTAGGGTGAACTGGTAGAACCGTGCCAAAGAAGGCAGAAAAATAAAAACAACAGGCTTTTGTTTATGAAACATCCCCGTATTGCTTCATCTGAATCAAGGTCAAGCCCTAATTAAAGGGTGATCCAATTTAGTGAGTGGGCGGTGTCAGCTATAGTGGCAGTGATCTGGAAGGCATTTCCATGTCACCAGCATACACTGTTCTGCGAGACCTTTTCTGCCTCTTGTGCTGTTCCATTTATAGCTCACTGCCATTCAGGAGATGCTAGACTAATTGGGCTGGTAGTATGATCTGCTATGACAAATCCTGCATAGTCTGGGCTTCTGATTGGGATGGATAATCACATGTGAGAGATAATCACATGTTCTCTAGTTTGTAGCACAGAAATGTCCGTTCCCCCCCCCCCCCCCCCCCCCCCCCCATTTACATTAGAGAACAATCAGTGTCATTGGAGGTTACTGAGACAAGCTTTTCACTGTGGGCTGATTAAATCAGGAGTTATAATGTGATCAACAGTCACATACTGTGTGGGTGGGTGTGATGGGATAGATTTCCTCCCAGGAATGATGAATTCAGTGCACTGCATACTGTATCATTGGACTCTTATTCTGAATTAGACTCCTTCCCTATTCTGTGCCATGCACTTTTAAATAAATATTTAACATTATAACAGATCTACAAACTCATGCATAAAATATCTATTTTAATCCTAGTCAAATACAACCTGTGGGATGATTAATAGGCTAGACAAAGGTAGAAAATATCCTGCAGAAATGGAAGAGCAATGGAAAGCCTGAAACGGAGTACTTACCCCTGAAGAGTAATTGTGTTCCTTACCTTTAATTATTCTTAGAGTTTAATGGGTCACTAGGGCCAAGCAGGGTCATGTAATGGACACTTCTTGGGATAACCTGCCTAGCTCACTCCCAGCTTCACTGTTTATGAGTAATGGAGTGATCTCAAGCTTAGTAGAGTATGAGTGAGACACAAGTGCCATTTTTAATATGGATCCATAATACGAATCCGTAATCAGTGTAGCATTTTTGGATTAATCCATAACTACTGTTTTCAGACAGTTTTAATCCAAATCCACAATGCCCATTCATTGTTTTAACCTCACAGAGTTGGAATAAGCTCATCAGGAAGCACTGCCCTGACCAGTGACTAGCAACAGGTGAGCTGTTTCTCTTTCCCTATTTTGCCACTATGGACTAACAACACATTAGCAATTCTCACAAGAGCATCTGCTCTCAATAGCCTCTGTTTCCGAGTCTCTCTTGAATAGGCTGGCCATACTTCCCCTTTAAAAGAGGCTGCTTATGAAAAATACATGGTGCCTGACTGCATAGTGCATAGCCCTGTACTATGTATTTTTCATGTGTCCTCTTTTAAAGGGGAGGTATGGCCACCCTACTCTTAAAAGTCAGAGCGCAGAGGAAATGCCACATGCCCGGTTATGCGTACTGGGAGCCGGCGATTGGAGAAGCAGGAGGCATCGCCAGGCAGCAGCCAAAGAATTGCCTGGGTGAACGGGTGGGCGCATGGATGATGTCATTGCCAGGCACTGGCAGGAGCTTCAGGCACAGAGTGGCAAGGGGGACGTTCCCTGGCCCCAGGGAGGAACATAAAATGGGCTCCTTCCAGGCCTGCAGGGGTGGGGAGTCCATAGCAGAACAAGGCTAGCAGTTCTGCCCACCTGCTAGTGTAGTGGAGGAGACCTTGGAAGTGACTTGGCAGATGCAGCCAGAAACCAGGCATGCTGCGAACTGGCACAGGAGGAACCTGGGCTCAGAAGTCCTGTCCGAGGTACGTGAGTGGGCCAGAAAGGGGACGGGGTAGGGGGGAACGAGCCATACAGCAGGGACCAAATAGCCAACAGGGACTAGGATAGCTGGGCCCTTCCCCCCCCAAAGTAAACCCCCAACCTGGTGGCAGACCGGGACACTCCCCCTTCCCCTTTGCATCACACATACATATTGCAAATACAGTAATAACAACGATGTTAGCACAAGAAATTTCTGGATCTGGACGCACTTGCCAGCTACCGACCTGTCTCTAATCTTCCCTTTTTAGGGAAGGTTATTGAATGGAAAGTGGTAGGGGTGGGAAACCGGTAGAATCCGGTATCCGATAATGCCGGTATCGGGCGTACCGGCATTATTGGATTCGACCCGGATTCGACCCGGATTCTGGGGTACCGGATTTTTTTACATTGCAGCCATTTAAAAATGGCTGCAATGTAAAAAACTTAAAAGCCCCAGCAAGAAAGTTTTTTTAAAAAAAACCCTCCCCAAGTCCAGGCTGCGCGGGTGGAAGGGGGGACACCCCCCACCCACCCTGCCCAGCCTGGATTTTTGTTTTAAAAAAGACTAGAGTAAGACCCAGAGGCGAGGCGAGCCCCCCCCCCAGCACCAGCGGCCGCGGAGTCCCCGCAGCCGCCGGTAAGTATGACACGATCCCTGGGGGGGGTGGGGGTGTTTAACACCCCCCCCAGGGATCACCCCTACAAACGTTGAGTGCGCTTACCTTTGGGAGCTCCGGCGGCGGCGGGCGGTCCGGCAGCCTCAGCGCCGGCTGTGGCTGCCGGCGTCAGGACGCTGTAGGCCTTCCGGGGAACTTCCGGGTTTCAC
>QEPC01008173.1:6143357-6174230 GCA_003113815.1 Sphenodon punctatus
CCCCCCCCCCCGGTGTGCGCCTCCCTGTGTCCCCCTGCTCAGCTCTCCTTTGTTGTGTGTGTGTGTGTGGTGCTTTGTGTGTGTGTGTGTGTGTGCGCTTCTCGTTTTGAAGTGCACGCGCCTTCCGTATGGCCGCTGTTTGCGAGCACTGCTCATGCTGCAGCTCCCTCCACCCCCTCCCTTCATGTTTCCCTTCCCTGGGTGGGGCCCTCCCCTGTCTTTGGCTTCATTTGCCTTCAGTCAACCACCTGCCAAGCCCTGCGAGTCATGTTTACGTCCGTGCTACCCCGGTGTCTTGTGGGGCTCCCACCGTGGTTCTCGCCACCATGTCACATCTGTTGGGTTCCCCCAGCCCAGGTTCACTCCGGTTGGCCCCAGGCGGTGGTGCCGCCCCTGTCACACCCCTGGCCTGTGGTGATGCAATTGACACCGGGGTGGGATTCACTTTGGTGGATCTCACCGCGTCACGTCTGAAATCACCCATTATCAACCAGGTTTCTCAACATACCAGTTTAAAAAAAAAATAAAAAAATTCTTTGTAGTAATGCTAACATGCAAGGTTTGTGGATATTGATAAAGTAAGCCCTGAAGAAGACAACTTATGTCAAAACGCATTGACTGGGTTCCAAAACTATTTAATCAATTAAAAATTCAAGAGACTGTTCCATCAGACATTGTTTGTATTTTTATATTGATCCAAGGACTTTCAAACACGTCTTGTTTACTTTGTAAAAGTTAATTATTGTAATAGATCTTTTTGCTGTTGTCTACATTTCTAGCAAGCACCTTCCTTGGAGATTTCAATAGAAAATCCCAGGAGGAATAAAGAGGTGCCTACTCCCCAGCGCCCATCTCTGTGGCCTTGTGTGCCTCCATCTTGTACCTGCTTGGAGCTTGAGAGAGACTCGCAGGGCTTGGCAGGTGGTTCTCCTGACCGCCAGGGTTCCATTGGGGCAGCCCAGGCTGTACGCCTGGAGAGTGTCCTTCAGCCCAGGGTGCCCCTGCAAGACTTCCCAAATCCCGCAGTGTCCCCACTGCCACCACACCTCCTCCTCGGGCCTGCCGGGCCGCACGAACATCCTGATCACCGTGACAGGGTGCCCCCCATGGGGCAGCTGGCTCTGCAGGTCCCACATGAACTCCAGTCCCCTCACAGCCACTGTAGGGAGCCGGGCTGGCAGAGCAGAAGAATTAACTGAGAGAGAGAGTGCACCTCCTGCCCGTGGTGCAGGAGCCAGTGCCCACCTGGATCCTCCAGGATGCCAGCTTCTCCACTGGGCTGCAAGTCTGCCCCAGCTTCTCTCCCTGGGGTCGTGCTCCTTAAGGAATCCAAAACTGTTAGAACCTGAATTGCACAACCGTAGTGTGTGTGTGTGTGTGTGTGTGTGTGTGTGCGCGCATACACACGCGCGCACACACACATTAGAACCAAGAGGCCATGAAAAACTATTTATCCAGTGAATTCTGCTTCCTCTCCCTTGCGCGCAGACTGCCCCCAAGTCATCTCTAGTTTACATGAATGGTTTCCTTACTTAGGCTATACATCCGAGTTGAGGCAGCTCTTGCATCACTTCCGAGCCCACCCAACCTTCTATATTGTAGCCCACTGTGACTGTCTCATGGTTCTTCTTTAAACTGGCCTTCCTGAATGGACCAACCCACCATGGACTAACTTAGCTCCACCTCTGGGGCGTGCAGTTAGTGGTGGTGTACCAAGAATATGCAGGGCCCAGGCTCATGTCTCAATTGTAAGCCCCCCAAAAGGGAAAGGGGTGGTGTGTGTGGGTGTGGGTGTGTGTGTATGGGGAATGGGGCTTACTTAAGAAGGTGGCACTACTCCAGAACCCAGCAGGCCTCCCCAAAGTGGCAGCGACCCCACCAGGAAGGAATTTTTAAGAGTGGGTGGGGCCAGCACTCCATACTCACTCTGAAAACTTCATTTTTGGTGAGGCCCTATGAAGACACCCCAAGCGCCACTAAAAAAAATTCAGAGTCCTGGCCTCACTCCCACTACCTCCCTTGCCCACTCTAGAAATTTCCTGGTGGTGCTCAGGGCATTTGCAAAGAGCCTACCAGAGTCCAGGGTCCGGGCTCAACTGAGCCCCCTTGCTTTGTGGTAGCTATGCACCTGACTACAGGCCATTACTTCAGGCCCTACCTTTTCCTAGGCTCTGGCAGCAGCAGCCCCAGGGCATGGGAACCCAGGAAGTAGGGGAAATGTGCATGGGATGTGTGTTTGTGTAAGAGGTCCAGGGGTGTATATGTGTGTGTCTGTATGCTTCTCTCACCCCCTTTCTGCTTTGGTCTGACTCACCTAAATTGTCAGTGTGACCTCCTGACCAAAATGGTTCCCCAGGCCTGGAAACACTTTGGGCAGGACCAGTCTGTTACATTTATAGAGTCCACTGGAATTAAGGACAAAGAGACGGGCAGTCCCACGAGTGCTCCCTGGTGCTGCAGCTTCGTTGCCTGCTGCTACGGCAGGGTGAGTTTGCTAATGAGGGCTGCTGGGCAGCAACCTCCCAGCTGCAGAGAAGATTGAAGGGGCAGGGCAGAACTGGGAACACTGGGAACTCTACTGCTGATAATGGAATGAGCTCGTGGGGCGGCTGGCTGCTCCGCCCATCTGGAGCATGCTCAATCACTGTGTTCAGACGGGCATCAGCCCTGCCTCTGCTCTGCCTCACCCCTGGGTGGCCTGTCCATCTAAAGGGGTGCTGCTAGATGTGCAGGCAGAGCAGAGGCAGAGCATGCTGTCCCTGCTGCGGGGCAGGCCCGCTGGCAGCGCTTCAGAACATCCTGGAGCACAGTCAGCAGAGCGGGACGGCCAAACCTGGGACACTGGACTGAGGCAGAGCTGCAGTCCATCTACTCAGTGGACAGCTGCTGCAGTTCCTCTTGTGCCTGCGGGTTGCCCTGGGCAACACCATAGAGTTGCTGGCAGCAGCCCAGAGCATCAGGTGATCCGCCTGCAACCTCATGGTGTTGGAGAGAGGGGCACCACATGGGTGGACCATGGGTCACAGGAGCCACTGGGCTCATTTAAAATGGACCCAGGTGGGACTACAAGTGGGAAGACACAGGGGTGCACCTTCAGAGCGGGTCTGTGGGTGGCCAGGCCTGTGTCTGTCTGAAACCACGCAATGACTTGTAGTAGAGGGGTGAGAGGATGAGCTGGGAAGACTCTGGCTAGACTGGTTCTGGGAATGGCAATAGGAAGTGCAGAGACAATCATGCAGCTGGCTACTCTACAACGGGCCACCACCCAGCCTTCGCCTGTGGCTTTCCTACGGTATTTCCCTTTGTACCCAGACGTTTCCTTGTTGGGCTACTATGCCCTCCCCCCCCACACCTTCAAATGCATGGCAGTGGTCTCCCTACCCCCATTCTTGGTGTACCCATGCTCCCCCTCTTTCCTTCCTTTCAACCCTCCAGCTGACAAAAGTGGTGTGCTGTTATGTCATGCTGACATTCTCTATGCCTCCCCAAACTTTAAAGTAAGCTCGAGCCTATTTGTCTTTTGGAAGAGATAAAAAAAACATTTGTGTTTGGCCAAGCATTTGGCAGGCAGGGATAGGGTTGGGTGGAGGGGTTTAATCTCTTGGAGGAAAAAAGTAGGGGTGGGACTATCGATATTAGATTCATCTGATAATACTGATAATTGTTAGTATCAGCAATATTGGATTTTTAACATTGCCTATTGAAGCCAATGGCCACAATGTTAAAGATCTGATAAAATTGGCAATGTTAAAAATCCGACACTCCGATACCGATAAATCTGATATCAGGAGATCCGATGCTGATAAATCCGATACCTGACAATCCCCCCTGGAGTCCCACCCCTAGAAACAAGTGACATGTGGTATAGGATATGTGAACCGACTGAAGGGGAACTTCTTGTCCTATATGAGGTTTGGACACTGAGAAGTGCAGAGCACCCTCGGGAGCAGGGATGTTTTCTGCCCCCGCTGTACAGCAATGAAGAAGATGATAGAGAGGGGCTAAAAAGTGCATGTTTGATGGAGGTTTTATGTGAACTGAGAGGGATTTCCAATACCACAGCAGGCGAGACCCCAATAAAACTGTGCTCCTACCTGCCAGCACATTGCTGTGAGCTGTGGCTGAGAGAAAACTGGTGGTCGCTGGTGACAATATGTAGAGACTGATTGAAAGCGAAACTAAAAATAGAAATTGAAAACAACTTTCACTATAGATGCTCAATAAAGTATGCAGTTTGCTCAATAAACTCAGCATTCTGTGCATAGCAAAAGGTTATTTCCAGCCACCAAGTGTTCCCATATGTGGGCAGGGATAGCAGGTGCTGGACCGCCTCCTGGAGTTATAGCCCAGAAGAAAGAGAGAGCTGATGCAGCCTCTTCTTTCCATAGTTCGTTGCGGCTGTGAGTAAATAAATAAATAGGTAGGTAGGTAAAGTTTATTCGGCATTAGCTTTCGCCATAGCCAAAACAAAGTAACAAAAAGGAGACAATATACTGAATAGTTATTACAAAAGAATCACAGAACAATAGGATAGAATAAACATTAAAACAACTGACTGCAGTAGGTATAAATCAACATACTAATAACAATAGGATATTAACTCCTTCATTGCTAGGTTTGAGATCATTACACACAGGTCTCCTCAAAATTCTAAAACATCCCTTCCTCCCACAGCTTTGCAGCTAAAAAAGCATAAGATACAGTTGCTCTTTTAACCTGCAAATCCTGGGAGGCTAACAATAGCTCTATTTTCTGCTCGGGCAATAAGAATCCTTTCTTTTCCCAAATTGGATTCAACCAAATCTGCCTTATAGTAATATAAAATGAGCAATCCAATAAAAAATGTTTTAAATCTTCCACAGTCAATAACGAACAGGGGCAGATGCGACTTTCATAGGGTTTCTTATCATATGGCCCTCTGAGAACCGCTGATGAAAACAGTTGGAAGCGCAGTTGGGTAAATGTCCTACGTGATATTTGGTCACGTAACATGTCCAGATATCTCTCAAACCTATGCTGCCGCTTAAAGTATTGAAGACAAGGTGCCACTTTCCACGTTGCCAATACCGTCAGATCTTCCTGCTTCGATATAGCCACGATCCTGAGATCTAGATTTATAAATAAATAAATAAATAAATAAATATGATGGGTAGGATACCGGGTGTGGGGGTAGGGCATGGGTTGGTGGTTGGAGCACAGCAAGGAAGAACACCTGCCTGCGTATTAGGCTTGTCACACGAAACTTGTGAGTGGGGGCTGCCCAAACGCATAAGAAATGAGCACATTTGGTAAATTACATCTGCCCCTTTATTAAGCTCTACACACTAAACGTGTGAGTGGGGGCTGCACAGACTAAACCTGGACTCCACTGAAGAGTCCTTCCACAGTAACTGGGCAGCACTCTGTCCCCAACTAGGCTCTCGCAGTGCTACCATATCAAACTAAACGGAATTGTGGTTCTGTAGGTCCCAAGGCCTAGTCTAAGATGGCTGCAGAATTTTAGAATGAGCCCTCTGCATCTGGCCGCTGTGCAGACCAATAGCCATGTGTAGAAATCCATCGCTGAGCAAATGTTTGGGTTACTCTCTCAGCAAACCAGCCATTGTCCCAGCGTAGCGGTCTGCATCCTTCCCCGGGTGAATGAGCATCAGTCAGCCAAGTAAGAATTTTAAATTAGCAGGGGTAGAAGGCTGGCTCTCTTGCTGGTAGATAGCTTTGAAACTGAGCTTTCATTTGAGGAGGAGAATGGGGAAAGGGGACCCTCTCATAGAACCCACTCCCCTAGTGAGCTGGGAGGGATAGAAGCAAGGAAAGCAGAGAAAAACTCCACCACTGGCTGAACTTCAGTCAGGGGCAGGCAACAAAAATGTCTGCAAACTCTGTGTTTTCTGGGAATTCATAGAATTATTCACTTTGGCCACATGCCTGAAGGCAGCCCGCCTACACAAAATTCATGAAGGAGTTGGAGGGTGTGTGTGTATGTCTTCAGTTCCAGTAAGTCTCACAGGCTTCATAGTGTTGGCTCAATGGGCGAGAAATGAGGATAGCAAGGAACTTGACTGAATGAGCTTTCTGATCTGGTAGCTGTGCAGCTCCCCACCATTTCCAACTAGTTTTTGGCTCTTTGTATGGTCCTTTTTACACAGACACTCTAACACTGATAAAATGGGTGTTACAGTTTATTATACATGGTACAGGGCAACACTGCAGCCCTGCAACATGGGCCCTTTGCACACGAGATGCCTCCACTCAGTTTTGCTGGGCGGAGGCGTCTGTGTAAACACCATGGGCAGTGGGTGGGGTGCATTTCGCTGGGTGGAGGAGTCTGTGTAAACACCACATGCGGTGGGTGTAGGTGCGCGCAACACCCATCTCCACCCACCCACAGAGCAATCGGCAGTGGAGTCTGTTGCTCCCTGGGTGGGTGGTGGGTGGAGAAAGGGCCTAAATCAGAAAGTGCATTATACGCTGGTGCCACCAGGTGGCAAACAAGAGCTGCTGCATTGGTACCTACCTACCTACCTACCGTGGCTAAAAAGACATTGTGATTTCTTTCCACCAAAAGATGTTTACACAATTTGTATTTCTCCCATAATTGCTTCCAATTTTATACATTTTTACTTCATAGAACCATACATTTCATAACCACTTTAGGCTGCCATGATGTTAAACATGATTTGTCCTTGTCTACACAAACTGTAAAGTTGTTTTGACATCATATTATAAAAGGAATTTTTCTAACAAAGGGCTGTCTTAGAGGTTTGGGGAGTCCTGGTCATGGGGTTGATTGGGAGCCCCTACCATGGGGAAATGAATAAAACATTTTTGTAGTCATCTTTGTGTCCAATATTTTGTTGTAAGTTAAAACTGGCGTTTTTACATGCACATGGTATTTGCTATAGCAGCATGTATGTTTGTGTTGATTTCCCTGCTCGATTCAGGCCCTGCTCCACTCTGCCCTCCCCCAGAACCCTTACCTGCACGTTACTTCTGCATGCTGCCTGACCTGCCTCAGGTGGTCCATGTTCTGGTAGTCCTCCAAACACATATGAACCCTCATTGGTCAGAGCTGGTCACAGGATCAAGCATCCTGCAACTGCTGGAAACTCCAATCAGAGATCTGCTCCCACTCCTCCTCTCCTACCCAGGCATGCTGTAAAAATCTTGCTCACCAGAAGAAAGTAGAATTTTACATCCTTGATCATACGGAAATCCTGGATCGTGGGAACGTCCTTCTAGCTGCAAGCCCCACCAATATTTTTAATTTTAATTTTTTTTAACTCACCAGACACTAGGGATGGGACTCCGAAACCAATTTCAATTTTTTTTTCTTTTTTTTTTCCAGTTTTGGTTCTCTGAGATCTCTGCGTTTTGGTTTTATTTATTATTTTTTTTGCATTGAATTTCTTTTGGGTTTGAAAAAAAATTACATTGAAAAATAATAATTTCAGTGCCAAAAACAGAAACAACCAAAACCAAAACAAGAACTGAAATTTCGGATAGAACTGAAATGGCCATTTTGGGGTCATTTGGGTTCTATTGAAAACCGAAATTCCCATCCCTACTACCAGCCACCAGTGATGACAAAACTCTAAGAAACATTTCTTACATTTAAACAAGTAGATGTCTCTGCTCTTTGCATTCTTGGAATTCCAAAAATGGCCAAGCATCCAAGTGGTAGCTCTGCATGTAAATCTCAGCCAAGAACAGGAGATTTTGACAGCTGTCTAATAAATCCCTCACCTTGGAGGAGTTTATAATGGTGGTGGGGGCAGGTCCTTTAGAGCAACCTGACATGCTGCTTGGCTGAAGGACTATGTGGTCTGTTTTACCACAGCTTAGCCCCATCCTTTCATCTTTTCAGTGAACAAATAAATCTTTCACAGTACAATCCACGACTTCAATTGCAAACAGCAATTTATCTTTCTAATGCAACCTTCCCATTCATGCGGATATGTAAGTGATTATATGTGCACTTGATACCTAACCTAATCTGATGGCAGAGATTGCCCTAGGGGCTGTGAAGAGATTTATTTCCCCCTCGCAATCTCTTGACTCTCTAAATCCTTCATCCATCCTTCCTTCCTAGTGTTATACACCCTGTTTGTGGGAGGTAAGGATGGGGATGTGAGGCCGGTCATGAGATCTGGGATTCTTTGAATATGAAGTGATGCAGTGCTGTGGTGTGGGTTGCTTGCCAGCATTACTTGGCCTGGCGAATTTCCCAGCTGGGAATCTAATGTTGAATCCTGCTCAAAAAATGCAGGCCTGTCATTCATAAGAAAAAATGCTGCAGAACCCGGCCGATGACACCTTACCTCTGTGCCCACATGCAGAGATAGTGTATGATTCCCAGCTGGGAGATTTGCTGAGCAGGTAACGTGGGCAAACAGGCATAATGGCTTCTGAAAAAAAATAAAAGTTCTGGATAATCCCAGACAATGATATCTGCAGGCCCAGTCTAACAAAAATCTACGGAACCAGAGAAAATGTTGTTCTATTGGGACATTCACTATAAAGGGGTTTGGCAATACGCAATTGAAAGAAACGGTTCTTGAAACTGGGATTGTTATGTAGAGGTTTGACTGAATATACAACAGCAGGACGTTTTCATCTCTTTTGAGTGCAGCACTCTCTTTTCCAGACTGGTGCTGTTCTGCGTTCCACCTGTCTTTTACAACCCTTCTACCAGTTAACAATATGTGGTTGTGATTGCAGCCTCTCCAAGATTCATTATATTGGGCCCAGAGAAATGACACTTGGACCCTGAGTTTATTCCCATCTGGGAATAAACAGGAAGAAAATATTATACTAGAAAAGTAGTTTCTTGAACATTTTTTGTCAGAAGGTTTCTCCCTGGCAAATGCTACATTTTAGGGCGCTTTCTGAAGTTGCACTGTGCTTGTGGATTTCAATAATCCACCATTAGAAAAGTTGCGTGGATGACATTTAGACGTGCCGCCATCATTGAAAACTGCAGCTCGTGCATTCCTTTGAATCCCCATTGGCAAAACCCCGATATTGAGGTTTTACCAATGCAGCTTCAAAGGAATGGGTGAGCCGCAGTTTTCAATGGTGTCTAAATGCCACCTGCGTGACTTTTCTAATGGCGAATTATTTAAATCTGTGAGCGTGGTGCAACGTCTAAAACGTGGGCTAAACTAAATCTAAGTGCCTGCTTCTCAGAACCATACTCTGAACATGTGGCTGTAAAATTGAATAACATCAAGTTTGGGATTTTTATTAACCATGGGAAACCAATGAGCTAACTTCACAGCTTTGCCATTGGCTATGGTCCCATGTTAATGACTGGGGTTATGATCACCTAATTCGAGAAACATAGCCTAAAATGTGTCTTATTAAAACTGCAGTTTCCCATTTAAAGCAGCGTCTGGGCTGACATCATCCAGTCGCATGTAAATTACATCTCAAGTATTGTGAGGCTTTAACATCTGCAGAATAATAACTGCAGTTGATGAACAGATGGTCTTCTTTACCCAGCCCTACATTTTTCTTTTTATACACAGGATTAGTTAGCTGGGCAGTTCAGATAAATGTAAGATATATTGTGTAACCAAGTATGGACAAAGAGTGGAAACTTCTTTGGCAAATGTCTGTTTAAATTTGAAAGGGAATTTTTCTTTGTATGTTTTTGTGATATTCTTGTGATTACATTCAGCAGTTGTTGTTCATTAATATCAACTTGTGGGTAGATGTTTGCAGGATCAGGGGTTAAGTATTTCTCTTTCCATGTAGCTGGGCTAGCAGAAGGTGGAATCTCCCCCACCCAAGGGGATGCGGCTGCACCCGGGAGTGTGTCCTCCCAAGGCTTGTGGGGCCCCGGTGCAGCTGTGCCTGTTGTCCCCATTATAGTTACGCCCTTGCAAAAGCAATGGTTTAGCTGCAACCGTGCATGGCTGTGAAAAAAGAATTTTGACGGTCTAGTACACTTGTTTGTATACTTTGCAGTTCATGCTTGCGTGGCTAGTACACAAATTGCAAATTTTAGAATTGAATAGACAATTCAAAATTCCTACTTCTATAAACCATCCAACTGGGGAACAGAAATCTACCATGTGACTTTGGTAATTAAATGACATAATAGGAGCTGTGAATTCTATATTTTTCTGATTCCAGTTAGAATTTATGGACAATTCATGAACAACATGACCAAAAACAAATGAGAATGTTCCAATCTATTTATTTATTTATTTATTTATTTATTTTTGTTTTTGTCTTTGATTTTAGGCAACCTGGAGTAAAGAGCCACCTGCCTGGTTCACTGTGATACAAATAGCCTATAACATTCAAAACGATTTGCCCAAGTCGCTAGTTATAGAAGTATTTTGGGTTACTTTCACAACACACTGCATTAACTTTTTTCCTGACAGGATGGACTGATTGTTCAATTCTGCAAAAACTGGTAAAAAGGACATCACTTACGACTAAGTACATCTACTCCCAAGAGAAGTCAAAGGGATTACTCTGGCCTAAGTAGTCTCAGGATCATGGCCACAAGGGGATTCTGACCCCATTGAAGTCAATGGGAATGTGACACACAACCCACTTACTTAAGGCTTCAGTGGGGCAACTCCAGAGTAAGTGTGTTATTGATTGTGGGTCATTGACTTCAGCAGAATTAGAACTGCACCCAAAGTAACAGTGGCGGTTAACAAACAGCTTTATTAAATAGTGCTCTTGTGCGATGCTGATGATCCTAGTGTGTTGCAAGGTGGCCACCACAGTGCAGATGATCTGTCTGCCAAATTAATACTTCTGCTTCCTTTAAAAAAGTTATTTCTCTATTTAAATCCCCTACAAATGATGCCTTGCCTTGTAGCACCTAGCATTCCATACATTTCCTGTTTCTACGAACAGGGATCCCTTCTGATCCCTTTTGAAAAAACAACACAGGATAACTGTATATACCTGAAAAAATTATTTGATAGCAAAACTTTGTCCCTGGTTCTGCATTTTTCAGGACGGATAGATAAATCACGAATGCCCTGCAAAACCTGCAGAAGTTGCAGCATGTGTTATAATTGCATGACTTAAACTTTTGATTCCTTCTCAAGGCAATTTTCTGTATGGGCTGAGATGTAACAATAAGCTGACCATGTGAATAGCTGTGCTATTAATAAGCATCAACTTAACAGCAGCTCTTTCTCCAAGAAGCCCTCATGGCAGCCAGTGAGAAGAAGTGCAATCTAAAGGTCAGTGCAAGGGGATGGATATTCAGGATTTTCAGAACCCATGCTAGCAACTTCCACTTACCCATCTGTAACAATGGGTACGCTAGAGAGTTAATCTGCTTGTCAGGTTAATTGTCCTTATGGTGGTTTGAGATCAGGGTGAATAAAAAGTTACCATAGAAATAGTGTTGTACCAAAAGTGCAGTGGCATTCCTTGTATCACTGCATGGTCTATCTTGCCCCTTGTTTCTATTGGACTTCCGCATTGTCATGGGATAGGGATGGGCAAACGTGGTTCGGAAGTTTGGACTTCGGACCGAACTCGACCAGTTCGGTCGACCGAACCAAACTTCCGAACTCAATTTTCGAACCAAACCTAGCCGAATTTCCGAACTTGGCTCTGTTCACCCATCCCTAAAAGATAATATTTCATTTAGTTCAATGGGGTTTGAAGTTCCAAACTTTGTTCGGAAGTTCGGAGTTTGAACCGAACTTGAGTAGTTCGGTCGACCGAACTGAACTTCCGAACCAAATTTCCGAACTGAACCGAACCGAATTTCCGAACTCGGTTCTGTTCGCCCATCCCTATCATGGGATATTGCCATGTGGCAAAGGCCAATATTATAGGGCTCACAAAAAGAATTCAATACGTTCATTGGTTTACTAATGGTCAATAGCCACGTTTTTAGGTGAAACCTCTGACTGCCAGAAGCTGGACGGGAATGGCAGGCAAATGGGTAACTCCAAATACGACCTGGTTTTGTACACATCCTCAGAAGCATCTGGTGCTGACCACCACCAGGGGTGGGATCCTGGCTAGATGAATCATTGGCCTGACCCGATGTGGCAATTTCTATGTCCCTATATGTCAGCCTCAGTAAAACCTGTCATTTTCTCAACATCAGTTTTCTTCTCTCCGTGGTTTGCCTAGTCCTTCCTTACACACCGAAACGTGACCTTATGTTAGGTGACCTGAGGAGACAGTCTCCCAAGGTCCATCATCCTATTTGAAGGGTTATGAAAGCAACGCTTCTAATGCACATTGTTGATCCTTGGAGCAAGCAAAGTGCCTATGACATGTTTGTCAGGCAACTGGGAGATTGGTTCTTATCTCCCCTTATCCCCGTCAGTCTTTTTCATTAAAATCAACAAAAGATCTCCATTCTGTGATCTACCCTCCAATGCAGTAGCCCAGCTGACATGTATTCATTTCTTCTCCTTAGTTTTATTTGACCTTTTAGTCTCCGAAGGTTCCTTCGGTGCCTGAAGTCACGTCACACTGCAATGATATTGCACCAGATTCCTTCTGATGTCAATCATTGCTGCTGTGCTGGGTTCCCTGTGGGCAGCAGCGATATTGTCCATGGCTCATCCTTATAGAGACAACCACTTTATGCCGCCATCTCGTTGCCTGGTGTATTAAAAAAACAACCCAGGCTCTCCCAAAATAATTCAAGTCTTAAAAGCTATTATATGGGTTTTGACAACCTGCCTCCATGGCTGCAGGAGTCGGAGACACACACACTACATTCTTCTCCCAGCTGCCGAAAACAGCATACATTTGCCTTGGCAATGTGGAGACGGGGTAACAGAATCCACAGGAGTTTTCCCCTCCTCTAACCAGTTCTGTTTGAAGTAAACTACTCGTCCAGGACAGGCAAGAGATAAAATGGTACCCCCTTCACAACTTTTGTTCAGAGCAAAAAGGAAAATATAAAGTGACAGTGAGAAGGTTGACTTTGATCATTGCCAGTTACAGGAAATAAAAACATAACCCAAGGGAGGGATGTGCTATAATGCCAGGTCCATTTCTTTGTAATTTTCCTAGATCAAAAGGGGCTTGTTAGTTTTGCTTACGGGTATGTTTTCCTTTTTGTTTCTGGTTTTGAATTTCTTCCAAAAACATTGATAAATTGGAAAGTGGTGGTTTGCATTTTTGATATTTTCCTCCCTTTGGGGGGGCGGGGGAGAAGGGAATTGGATATGTCACTTTTACGAAAATGTGGTTCTGAAAAAAACAAAATGATAGATTATTAATTATGATTATTATTATTGGCCAACACAAGATCTGCAGTGTGATCCTCTAACTGCTTCATTCTGGCCCCAATCCTTGTGCTAGTATGAGTT
This sequence comes from Sphenodon punctatus, assembly GCA_003113815.1. Lineage (NCBI taxonomy): Eukaryota > Metazoa > Chordata > Lepidosauria > Sphenodontia > Sphenodontidae > Sphenodon > Sphenodon punctatus. The sequence continues at coordinate 6,156,677 of QEPC01008173.1, forward strand.
TCCTTCACTTCAGTAGGAGTTCATTGGGGAGGGAAAATCTTTGTTACACACCTGCAGCTTTTTTTTGGTTCTCAAATTGAGTATGTACCTTTTATAACTGAGGGCAGAATTCATATTTTACTCAAACTAGTTACTACCTGAAGACTTCCTAAGTTGCTATCTGAAGACCTGATCCTGAAGACACGTAAGCACATGGGTGGCTTTACTTATATAAGTAGCCCCATTAATTTCTATTGAGTAAACATGTATTTAAATACATGCAGGATCTGTTCCTGATTTGATTTGTATGTGCTTTTCTCTGATTAAGGACTGACTGCATCTCGAATATAGATGGTCTGTCTTGTTAATATAGGGGTTTGAACCATAAAAAATTCATTACTTTTAAGTCACTAGCAGCTCTAAGGCATATTCTTTCGAACAGAATTGGCATTCACCCTTTTTGAAAAAGGATGCACCAGAATTAATGAAGCCTGTTTTCCTAAACTAGGATATGGGGAAGGGGGAGGAGGTGGCAATTCTCAGTGCCAGTAAGATTTTTCAGCTACAAAAGGGATCCTATCTCCTAGCCAGGCACCTATGGTTATGGGTTTGGGGGACCTACCCTTCTGCCCCTTGAGCAAATTTTGATGAAATTGACATGTGAGATAAAAATTAATTCAGGGAGAACATAAGCATTCTTTTCATGGGAAGCCAGCCTAAAAAGATACATAGTTCTCCCCCCCCCCCCAACCCCTTTGAAAACAAATAGCATTCGTTTATTCTGCTGATCTATAATTGGTTGCTTTTCTTGCTATAAAGTGCCCAGGTGCTTTTGCAACTGGTGACAAATATAAATTTCAAATTGTATAATATGATCTTCCAGTGAAGGTTTCATGGCATCTGTTCTTTGATTTTACAATATCAGTAGTATAGACATACAAAATAATAATAATGGCAGATAGTACATTATCTAGATATTACAATAATCTTTGGTCCTTTTTAAATGGGCCGCGGCTGTGTAGGGGAATTGGTGGGGGTCGGTGAGTGTGTGTGTACATGGACGCACACCCATCTCCGCGCACGGAGCAACTGCCGTTTTGACCAATTGCTCGATGTGTGGGTGATGGGTAGCGATGGGTGGGTCGCGGGAGCACGTATGGTCACCCGCCCACTGCAGCATTCACAAGGGAGGCACCCACGCATGCCTATGCAGCCAACCTGCATGGGCATGTGTGCGTGCATCTCATGTAAAAATGGGCTTTGTTTCACATAATAAAATAAGAACCTAGCTGTCTGCTGTCTACCTGCCACCGCACACAAGGGAGTTTATAGGAAGCTGGGTTGCAAAAAAAAATACACGTTTGACAGGTGACAGAATGAGCATGTTATTTTATCATCTGCATAACCCAAGGGCAGGACAGACTACACCTTCTGAGTTCTGAGGCTGAAGGTCATGGTTTTCCAGACTCCACAAGGAAGCATGAATTGCCTGCACCCTCTGAAACGGGTGCATAAACATCATGCACATGCAAGCCACCCGTTGTGGGAGAGCGTCTGTGTATTGGCCTGCACACACCCTAACAGTAATGAGAGGCTGAAATCCAGCCCTTATTGTCATCCAAAAAGGTCTATGGCCAGCTACTAATTCATTTCTAAATTCCATTGTCCAAACCTTTAGCGAGATAGTAAAGTTTACAAAATGAGTACTATATACATTATCATTTAGCGGATCACTTTACACAGACCTAGTAAGCTACCTAACCCAGGGCTGACTGACTCTTATGGAGAGGCAAGAGTCTAGGGTGGTTAATTGAAGGGAGCAGCAAAATGGGCCAGCAGTGCGCCCTCCATTGCCTCTGAGCAAGCCCCCAGCTCCTGGTTCATTTTGCTGCCCTTCTAAATTCACCGTTGGAGACTTGCACTGTCTGTAGCAGGGGGCTTATGCTATTTCCCTGTGGGACAGCTGATCAGAGTGAGCAAGGCTGGGTGGGGGAAGGGTCTGTGGCTGTTGAGCGGCACAGCAGCAGAGCAGCCACTCAGGGGGAGTGCATGAGGAGGGATACTAACGGGGGGCTCTCAGCTTGGCTACCGTGGCAGCCACCTTGGGCTCCCTCTGTCACGGACCATGGGGGAAGGGTAAGCGCATGGAGCTGGCCTTTGAAACGGAGATGTCCCAGCGTGAGTGCTAGGGAATCTGGGTTCCCCAGCACTCGTGGCCAGTTCCTGTGATTTGCCAAGGCCGTGTCGCCCACCCACAGTGCCTCTGAATGACAGACCAGTCTGCTGCCATGGCTGGCTGCCCCAGATCACATGGGCAGGGGATGCGTGGCCACCAGTTGCCACACACCTTTTTGGCTTGCCCCGCACAAAACACTCCCGATTTCTCAGCAGTGCTCTGTGAGTGGCCACGAGTGGATGCTGCATGGCTCATGGGAGCACGCATTCCCCTGTTCCACCTTCAGATGGGCATTTGGCTGAATGGCTCCTGGGTGACTGTGTGTGGTAGCATCTCATTTAACAACACCCAGAGAGGACCCAGGAGCACTCCCCCCTCCACCTGCAATGGAAGCTCCCAGCTTGAGGGGATGAATGCAAAGACAGGTGGCTGCATGTGGAGGCATTTAATATTTTATCTACAGCAGTGAAACATGTAAAGCCAGCCCAGCTTAGTCTATCCATCCTGACAGGTGCTGAGGGCCGGATTGTAAAGTATATATACAGTAAAAGAAATCCATAAGAGTGAGAGAGACCCTCCAACAATAAAACCTATTTGTCTACAGACGGTTATGTGCATTGATCCATCTCCATTGCCTTTTGTGTAACAGCAAATGGTCTTACTTTATTGAGATGAAACAGCAGGGTAAACTACTCATCCTGTAATGTGGAAATTATATTGCCCCACAATTCATAGAAAACCCCCTATCTGACAGGATTAATGCTCTGATTAACGAGTACAAAGACTTGGATACCAGCTGAGCTGAAATCCTTCTTGATCCCAGTAATGACACTGCATTTTGTAATTAAACTCATCTGTCCATCACCAGTCAGAAAATGGGCTAAAAACATTTTTTTTTTCCAAAATCACATGGATGAATTTTTAATGATCTGGACCTGTTCCTGAGAGGTTCTGGGCATCCATCACAGGATTCCCATTCCGGCTGAGATCCCCATTCTCAGCCAGAGTGGGATTCCCATTCTGGCTGTGGGAATCTAAGGGTCAAACTGGGAGAGGTGGCAACCTTGGGGCATTTTCACACAAGACACTCTCTACCGCCTGCCCACCCACCACCCACCCACTATACATGTTACAGGACTGCAGTGTCACCCTATGGGTGCCCTGTAACATGGGTGGTTGGTGGTTGGAGAGTGTCTTGTGTGAAAATGCCCTTACTTATAGACTGTCATAACCTAGGGTGTTCTCAGACAACAACAACAACAACCCTTCCTCAGTGAGGAAAGCTGACCGAAAGCAAAAACCCGGGTTGACTTCCCCTCTGAGTGCGTGGTGTGTGAAAACAGTTTTGATTCAAACAAGGTTTACACTACTGCACTGGCCACTGTCAACTGCCTGCCCATCTGGCTTGAGCCATTGTTGGAGCTGGAGACAGGATGCTGGGCACTGGTCTGACCCAGTATGGCACTCCTTAAATTCGTATTGAAAAGAAAGGTTTTTCTTTGGAAAACCACAAAGGTTTTTCACATAGCACCCACCATGGGCAAAGCTGGCACGGGACGCTTTTAGACGTGCGTGACGAACACGCTGCATAAAACCACATGGCATGTAAACGTGTGGCATTTAGACATGACATTTTGCGCGTTAAAGCCAGTCACACATTCTTTTAAAGCCGGAATTAAATACCTCTACATCGAGGTATTTAATTTGCAGCTTTAAAAGAACGTGCGGCCGGCTTTAACGCGTGAAATGTCATGTCTAAGGCTGCTCAGACACGAGCGGGTCGCAGTTGCGCAACCTGCTCGTGCGATTTTTCAAAATCCCGCGAGGTGGGATTAGACATGACGATGGATGCAATCACGTGCATTAAAGGCGGTTGCGCATTGTTTGCCAACCGCAAATTAAATTCTTCGATGTGTGAGGTATTTAATTTGCGGTTGGCAAACAATGCGCAACCGCCTTTAATGCGCGGGATTGCATCCATTGTTGCGTCTAATCCCGCGAGCGGGTCATGCGACTGCGACCCGCTCGTGTAAAAGCAGCCTAAATCCCCCACGCGGCATATTTACATGCAATGTGATTTTATGCCGCGTGTGTTCTTTGTACGTCTAAAAGCAGCCATCAACTCCACTCCATGTCAATTTCCCTCCCAGTTTTTTTTTTTTTTTTTTGGTGCAAATGTGTCCTTTGTGATAACAACGGGTTAACTGGTTCCAAATGTGTGTCTATACTTGGAGTAAGCTACTCTATCACACAAGCCTGTTAGGCCACTTTTACACAAGGTGCTTAGACACGCTTCTGGAACCCCATATCTAAAAGGAAAGCTGAGTGGGGAGTGTTTACATGCTCCCTGCGCTACTGGAAGTGACGTGTCACCTGTTGTCTCGGCGGCGGCAGCTGCAGACCCGGGACTTTTGAGATGCGTATTCTTTAGACCTGAAAATTGAGCTGTATATAGAACACGCCTCTTTGAAAGCCCTGCATCTGCGGTCGTCACCACTGAAAAGAACGGGCGGCACATCACTTCTGGTAGCGCAGGGAGCATGTAAACACTCCCCATGTGGCTTTCCTTTTGAATACTTTAAGGGTCAGGCTATCCGCTGATGGAGAATTATCTGACCCCATATATGTATCAAATGGGGTCAAACAGGGCTGTGTCCTGGCCCCCTTCCTCTTTAATCTCTTCATAAATGACATCATGTATAGGATAGGAGAACAAGGACATTTTCCAGCGGTGGCCAGTCGAGTGGTGCCAATTCTGCTTTATGCAGACGATACGGCTATTCTCTCTACTTCTAAAGTGGGGATGAATTGCAGTTTAAGTGCCCTTAGCCAGTATTGCAGGGAGAACCATTTGCATGTAAACCAAGGTAAGACCAAAATAATGGTCTTTTCAAAGAAGTACAGAGTGTATCATTGGCGGCTTAATGCTGAACCTCTGGAGCAGATTAACGAATACAAATACTTGGGCATTTGGTTTGCTTCAACTGGTCGGTGGAAGACGCATCTTGAGTTTGTTAAACTCAAGGGAACTCACTCCATTAACAGACTCTTGAAATTCTGGCGTGGTAACGGTGGGAAGCAGATCGCCCCTATACTTACGCTACTCAGGGAAAAATTATTACCTCAACTCCTATATGGAGCAGAGATATGGGGAACTGAAAACTGCGACTGCTTGGAAATGTTACAAAATAAGTTGCTCAGAACCATATTGGGTGTCCCTTGAGGTATTCAGGTCGCTTTCATGAGGGCCGAGACGGGTGTTCTTCCTATTACAGGGAAAATTAGATCCCAATTGATGGGGTATTGGTTTAGGCTGATACATATGGAAGGGGGACGGCTACTGAGACTCTGCCTCCAGGAGCAGATGAACATGCTAGCCCAGTACAAGTGGTTCCGAATGGTGGATAGGTGCCTAACTCAGACTGGCTACTCCACTATAAGTTTATATCAATACCCAAGGAACCAAGCTAAGTCTCTGATCAGAGACAGGCTCGCAGATGTGGCACTGCAGACAGACAGAGAGGCCTTAGGGTCCCAATTTATAGCCCCAGGGTACCCCTTTCTTAAAACGAACCTCTGCCCAGAGCCTTACCTGCAAAATCTAATTAATTTTTCAACTAGGAGAGCTTTGACTCTCCTTAGGTCCAACATGATGACCACCCAAGTCTTAGAAGGCTGCTATCGGGGCATTCCAGCTGACCTTCGATTTTGCCTTTGTAGCCAGATGGAGGTGGAAAATCTTTCTCATTTTCTTCTCCCCTTTGTCTGTTTGGATAAGGGAGGAGACAATTGGTGCCCGTCTCACTGGAAAAGAACATCGGGATTCGCTCTCTCTAATTACTTTCTTATTGGCTAATCCTGATAAACAGATCGTGAAGGAGATTGGTCTTTATGCTTTAAGGTTAGAACTAAATAGGAAGTCCTATATGACAACTAGCGCTATTTCATTGTGTTAAGCAATCGGAATCGGAATCTAGCCGATCATATTTTATTTTTACTTATTCCACACTTATTCTCAAGATTTGGATTTAGGTGGTCTTATGTAATTGTTTTTGGACCAATTTATATATAATATTTTTTAAATGTAGGGTATTTAGGAGAGGTTTTGCCTTTGATATTGATATTGTTATTGATATTTTATACTTATATTGCTTGTGTATTTTTTTGTATTTTTGTTATGACCATTGGCTTCAACAATAAAAACTATTTGATTTGATTTTGAATACGGCGCTCCGGAGGCGCTTCTAGCGCCTTGTGTAAAAGTGGCCTAAGAATCCAAAATCCAAAGGATCTGATATCAATGAACAGTTGGATTTATTTATATACTTATAAAACAACTTATATACCACCCCCTCCTGCCCAATGGCAGCCCAGGGCGGTGAACAACATAGTAAAATACAAGAAATATAAAATAACCTATACAATAACCATTAAAAACAATAACCCATCAGAAATCTGAGATAAAAATACCTTTAACCCCAAGATCAATTAAAATTAGGTATGACTAATTAGCAAAATCCACCTGGATCTTCAGGTAGGGGCTGTGGTGAGGAGTGCATTTCACCAATTATATCTGGTGCGGTGGCTTCGGCCATTTATCTCGGACTCCGACCTGGCTACTATCATCCATACTTTTAGCACCTCAAGACTAGACTATTGTAACACGCTCTACGTGAGGCTGCCCATGGTGACGGTTTGGAGACTGGAGCTAGTGCAGAATGCGGTGACCCGTCTCCTAATGGGGATGGGTCGCCATGAGTACATTACACCAGTGCTCCGTTCTCTGCACTGGCTCCCAGTGTGCTGAGTGGCTGGGTGTGTGTGTGTGTGTGTGTGTGTGTGCATGCATCTATGGAGAAGATGTTCTGGTGGCTGCACCAAGGCTGTGGAACTGAGATCTCCCCTCCTTTTGCCGACAATGTAAGACCTGTCTGTTCCGCCAGGCTTTCGGTGAGGGACATTGGAGGTGGGTGGGGGTGTTGGGTTCTTTTGTTCATTTTAAATAATTGAATTGAATAATTGAATTGTAATAACTGAATGGAGAGGGCAATGCAGAAAATTGAGAGGGGTACTTGGTGGCCGTTCTGTATGTGTATATATATATATATATATATATATATATATATATATATATATATATATATATATATATAAAATAAAAGAAAACTCCCCTTCCACTACCTGTCCCCCTCACCGAATGCTTGGCGAAACAGCCAGGTTTTACATTGTCTGCGGAAGGAGGGAAGAAGATCCGGCAAGAGGTGAATCTCTACCGGGAGGGAATTCTACAGCCACAGTACAGCCACCAAGTACCCCTCTCAAATGTTGCCCCACTGGGAAACCCAGGGGATCTCTAAGAAGGTGCCCCTGACCAACCGCAGGGACCGGGGTTGAGGTGATCCTGAAGGTAAGTGGGGCCCAAACTGTGTTGGGCTTTAAAGGTAAGCACCAACACGTTGAATTGGGCCCAGAAGACTATAGGTAGCCAGTGCAGAGAGTGGAGCACTGGTGTAATGTGTTCCCAGCGGCCTGCCCCCACAAGGATCGACCTTGTGTCTGAATTACGTGTGACAGCTCTGGGTTTCCCTTGCATTCCACCTACACCTGGTAATGGTGGCAAAATAAAGTCAGGCAAAACATTGTCTGGATTGCAACAAATGATGATGGAAGAGCCATTGACAGCCTGCTGGTTATTTTATTTAATATGTTGCCAAAAGGACCTCCTCATTGTTCGGTTGAAAATGAAGGGGAGAGCACAGGTTTTATCCTCTGGCAGTATTCCCCTAAGACCTTCAGTTCATCCTTTTTATCAGTATAATCTACAATATGGTCTGTTTATTACCTTGGCTGAGAATGACAAAAATATTCAGCTGGCATGGCATAGCTAGAGATTTGCTGCCACCTTTTGGTGAATGCGTATTATGACACATTACAGTAGCAAGCTGTTTTGAGTGAAATGTCCACATATAAATAGCCACTTCCACTTGGCATGGACATTTCCTCCCTTCTCCCACTGCAGTGAATCAAGTGGTAAAGAGAGGAGCCTTGCAGATGAGTTCAGGGAAGTAGAAACATACATTGGAAGGGTTGAAAGAAAGTACATCTGCTCAAGAGTCAAGGCAAAGCAAAAGGCAGACAAAAGTGGAAATGCTGGGAGAATGGAGGGGTCAGCAGGGTGAAATTTTTACATGCATAAATTGCCAGTTGAGGATAAGAGTCCAAAATACTCTCTCCTTACCCTGTTATCTCATCCAACCAGCACCTTGGCTCTTTCTACGCATAAGGTTGTGCCTCTGCTGGGCTGCCCTCTAATGCTACCCAGCGGTGTAGCCTCCATATTTTGGGTATTATTATTAGCCTGTCTAAAGGACTCAGGGCAGGTAACATCATACAAACAAACATTAAATAAAATGTAAAGTTTTAAAATGCCTGATCAAATAAAAAAGTTCTGCATTTCTTTTGAAAGATGTGCCAAGCTGTCTCAAAGAGGTGGTGGTGCAGCCTCTGCTCAAAAAACCATCGCTTGATGTTGACTTCCTCGCCAGCTATTGGCTGGTCTCTAGCCTTCCCTTTTTAGGGAAGGTTATTGAACAGGTGGTAGCTCAGGAGCATTTGGCCCCATTGGCTTTCTAGCTCCTTCGCAGTCTAGCTTTCACCTGGGTTATGACACTGAGACTGTGCTTGTGGCATTGGTAGACCTTCACCGTGACTTGGATCGGGGTCGGTCATCTTTCCTGATCCTGTTAGATCTGTCAGCAGTGTTTGATACCGTTGATCACGAGTTGTGGGTGACTTGCTTGAGGGACCAAGCCAGGGTGGGTGGGACTGTTCTTGAATGGTTCCACTCTTTCCTGGCCGGACGAACTCAGCAAATGGTGTTGGGGGACTGTTCTTCATTCCCCCGGGACCTTGTGTGGGGTCCCTCAAGGTTCTGTTTTGTCCCCTTTCCTGTTCTGTCCCCTTTCCTGTTCAATGTGTATATGCAGTCTCTGGGCAAGGTCATGAGGGGGTTTAGTGTTCAGTGTCATCAATATGCTGATGACACCCAACTCTACCTCTCATTTTCATGTGACCCTGGACGTACAGTCTCAGTGCTTACGCAGTGTTTGGCGGTTGTGGGGGACTGGATGAGGCATTGAGCACCTCCGCCAGCAACGGCTGGGATCTCCAGGAGGGTGATATTATAAAATCTCTGTAAAACCACAATAGCAATGGCCCAGGAAAATAAATAAATAACCCCAATATCCCAAAAGACCCACCACCTATCCCCCTCACCAAATGCCTGATGAAACAGCCAGGTCTTACACTGTATATGGAAGGAGGGAAGATCTGGGGAAAGGCAAATCTCCACCGGGAGGGAGTTCTATAGCCACGGTGCGGCCACTGTGAACACCCTCTCAAATGTCACTACCCGGGGGACGTCCAAGCAGGCACCCCCGGCCGATTGCAGGGTCCGATCTAGGATATGGGGGAATGAGGTCCTGCAGGTAAGTGAGGACCCAAGCCGTATAGGGCTTTAAAGGTAATGACCAACACCTTGAATCAAGCCCAGAAGACGATAGGCAGCCAATGCAGAGAACGGAGCGCTGGTGTTATGTGCTCCAGGCAACCTGCCCTCACAAGGAGATGGGCCGCTGCATTCTGCACCAGCTGCAGTCTCCGAATCATCACCAAGGGTAGCCCCACATAGAGTGCGTTGCAATACTCAAGGTGATGAATCCATGGATGACGGTGGCAAGATCGGAGCCCGAGATATAAGACTGAAGATGACAAACCAGATGGAATTTACCAAATGAGCTCCTTGTTACAGTTGCCACCTGGGCATCCAGGCAGAGCTGTGAGTCGAGGAGAACTCCTAGACTCCAAACCTGAGGGACCAGAGAGAAACGCACCCCATCAGTGCTGGGTTCCACTCCCTCATCTTTATCCACCAGCTTCACCTCTGTCTTATCGGGATTCAGCTTCAGACGGCTCGTCCGCATCCAATCCCCCAGCGCAGCCAGGCACCGGGCAAACACTGAGACTGCTGGGCCTGGGTCAGATGAAAATGAGAGGTACAGCTAGGTGTCATCTGATGACACCACACTTCAAACCCTCTCACAATCTCACCCAGAGGCTGCATGTACACACTGAACAGCAGAGGGGACAAAATAGATCCTTGAGGGACTCCACATGTGAGGTGGAGCATCATATTGATGACAGCGGACTCCCCAGTTGCACATAGTCTCCCCCAACAACTTCATATACACATTGAATAAGAGAGGGGAAAGAATGGAACCCTGTGGGACCCCACATGAGAGACCTCCAGGCGACGATATACAGCCCCCTAGTAACACCCGCTGAGATCTAGCCACCAGGTATGAGTGGAACCACAGCAAGACAGTACTGTCCATCCTGACCAGGCCCCATAGACGAGTCACCAACATCTCATGATTCATGGTATTGAAGGCCACAGATAGATCCAATAGAACCAACAGGGTCATACAACCCCGCTCCAACTCTACAAGGAGGTCCTCGACAAAGGCACAAGCATGGTCTCCGTGCCGTAACCCAGATAAAACCCAGACTGCATGGGATCAAGGAAACTGGTACAGTTCAGGTGTGTCTGCAACCAACGGGCCCAACACCCGTTCAATAACCTTCCCTAACAAGGGAAGGTTAGAGACTTGTTGGTAGTTTTCCGGGGCACCAACGTCAAGCGATGGTTTCGTGAGGAGTGGCTGGACCACTGCTTCCTTGAGGCAGTCCAGCATGCTCCACTCCTGCAGGGAGGTGTTGATAATCCCCGTCAACACTGGCCCCAAAGTCTCCCTGGTGGCTTTCACCAACCAGGATGGGCAAGGATCTAATTCACAAGTTGTGGTCCGAACATACCCCAGCACATCCGCTGCTCTGGAGGCCATCACCAATTGAAAGTCATCCCAAATACATTGACCAGACATGAGATTCCTAACCCCTGCCTCTGCCACTACCTCCAAAATGGAGAGCTGAAGTCGTGCTCAGTGCGAGCAATTTTATCCACAAAGTACGTTGAAAACATGTCACAGCGAGCCTTGGATGAATCCAGCTCCAAGCAGAGGGAGGCTGGACTGACCAGACCCCTCACCACCCTGAGTGGCTTTAGCCTCTCCTGTTCTAACCTAGTTGCCCAGGATTCATGACTCCCAGCCCCCTTACTCTAAAACCACTAGACCAGGGCTCAGATTTTAAGAAAAAAGGTAGGGGGCCCCTCAATGGGTGTTTTTACACACACATTTCTCCTGGATGTTTGCTGCTACATCCTGAACTTTCTGTGTGTCTAAATCACTCACCCAGATCTTAAACATCCGGATCTTTNTGTGTCTAAATCACTCACCCAGATCTTAAACATCCGGATCTTTGAACTTCTGCGTAGAACTTCTCCCAGAACTTTTGTGTGTAAAAAGTTCTCCTGGTTAAACTGCTTTGCTCCAGGTAGCTGTGGTCACTTGGTTTCCATGGCAGCTTGTCAGATCTACAGCTGCGGTTACTTTAGGCTGCGTCAGGGCAGTGTTTGTGTGAAGAATGCATCCAGGAACTGCCTCAGGGCAGTGTGTGGGTGTGTGAAAAATGAATCTGGAACTTATTTGTGATTGAAAAATCCGGAACTTTAACATGTGTGTAAAGATGCCCAATGAAATTCATGCCCCCCTGTAGCCTTCTAAAGCCAGTAACTGAGTGTCATCAAAGGAGGAGGCTGTCAAAAAATAAATAAATAAAAAAGTAGGGGGTGGGCCCCTTGTAATTTGGGCAGTGCACTTGACTTATTCCCCTACCAGAGGACTCGGGAATCCTGGCTTTCTTCTCTCACTGTTCTAACCCAGTAGCCCCACTTCCCTCCAACAGAACCCAGAAGTTGTGGCTCCCAGCCCCTTGCCCTAACCCCCTCAACTCAATTCCCCTCCCAGAGAACACAGGAGTTCTGGCTCCCAGCCCCCTTGCTCTAATTCCTAAACCTCATTTGCCTCCAAGAGAACACAGCAGTCCTAGCTCCCAGCCCCCCCTGTAATAACCTACTAGTCCCACTTTCACCTCCCAAAGAATCTAGGAGCCTTGGCTTCCAGTCCCCCTAATATAAACCCACGATACCCAACTCCCCTCCCAGGGAACCCTAGTTTCCACCAGTCCCCTTCCTATTAACTCACTATTACCCAACTCCCCTCCCAGAGAACCCAGACATCCTGGCTTCCACACACACCCTCCCGCACTATAACCTGCTATACTCAACTCCCCTTTTGAGAGTACCCAAGAGTCATGGGGTGCTTTTAAACGAGATGGAAATGACGGCTGAGCCCTTTAACAGCCGCCATTGACACCATTTGTTTAAATGCCCGACGTGGAATGCAGTGTCTCCCCCGCGTCAAACCGGATCGCTGATCTCCTTCAAGGCGGATCGCCGATGTGCCGGCTTTAACCCGCACTTCCGGGTTCGCTGGCAGAGTGTACATGCGCAGAAGGACGCGCATGCACACATACTCTCTACGCCGTGTCTGATGCTCTTCCGAACATCAAACACGTCGTAGAGAGGAAGGTGGGGTGGGGGGAGATGCGGCAGAATGAACAATCCCGCTTGTGAGCGGGATCGTTTAAAAGCGCCCTTGGCTCCCAGCCCTCCCTGCTCTAATCCATTAGCTCTCTCCCTTCCCATTGTACCTAGGAGTCCTGGCTCCCAGCCTCCCTCTTCTTCTATCTAACCCAGTAGCCCAACTCCCCTCTGAGGTCAGGTCACTTTTATATGAGGAGCTTAGAAGTGCCTCCGGAGCCCCGCATTCAAGAAGAAAGCTGCGCGGGGAGTGTTTGCATGCTCCCCACACTCCCGGAAGTGACGTGCCGCCCGTTCCTGGCAGTGGTGGTGGCTGGAGATGCGGGGCTTTGAAGAGGGACGATTTGAAAGCCTGCAAAGTGAGGCTTTCAGAATGTGCCTCTTCTAAGCTTCGCATTTCCAGCCGCTGCTGCGAACGGGCAGCACATCACTTCTGGTAGCGCGGGGGACATGTAAACACCCCCTGCATGACTTTTCCCTGAAGACACATTTTCAGAGATGCTTCTTTTACTCCTCATGTAAAAGTGACCTGAGAGAACACAAGATTTCTGGCTCCCACCCCCCTGATCTAACCCACTAGCTCCCACTCCCCTCTGAGAGAACCTAGGAGTCCTGGATCCCAGCTCCCCCTCATTGTAACTCACTGTCCCCCTCCCCTCGTGGAGAACCCAGGCCTGCATGCTGTGCTTCTCTGCCCAGGATTGTGGGTCCCCTTCCCCGCAGCCATTGCTCCAGGAGAGTTTGGGGGCTGCTAGTCCCAGCAGTGGCGTAGGGGAAGCTCCAGACCAGTGTGGATCTTTTTCTGGGCAAGGCACACTGGTGTAGTGTGATAAACTGCTGTGCATGAGAAATTAGTACTTTTCTACTACTTTACCTGCACAGGTGAATTGACTGTGCTCAATAATAGCTACTGAAGCCACCTTCCCTTATCTTGCCCTAAGTTGCTGGGATCAATTAATACACCCATTCAAATTATGGGCAGGAGGGATCTCTTCCAGAAAAAGAGGAACTCAGCTTATGGAGGACACATATTACAACAAGATCATCAACTGCATGTGGGGCTGAGACAAGCGCAAGTGTTCCTCTTCCACAGGGAAATACCAATCTTTGGGGAGCACTTGCAAATGTTCATTGGTACTCCATCTTTGTCACACTTCATCACTTTCTTGGACTTTCCAGGACTTTTTGTAACTTTTCAGGACTTTTATGACAGTTTTACAGCAATTTCCAGAACAGCCCTGGCACTTAGCTGCCACTTTTGCATCGCCACAGCCCCTGGAGGTGCACACGGGGCATGCCTGGAGCCTGGGATTGGCCCTGTAGCAGCTTGGTTCAGTTTGTGAAAAATAATGACAAATGGCAAAGCCAGTGGAAAAGCCAGTAAGTTTCCACATCATCACTCAAATGAAGGTGAATGACCTGTTTCCAAGGGTAACAGGGCAGAGTTTCTGTGGGCTGCTTCCCCTTTAAGAAGAGCCAACACTAGCATGGTGACAGAGCTAGAGGGGCTACAGGCGCAGACTGTAGCAGCGGCTGGTCCTGATTGAAAACGACTGTGTGACTGGGTATAAGCCCAGAGTGGAAAAGGTGAGCCAGAGCTCAATATGGGGAGAGACCCTGACAGAGGCAGGAGCAGAGTTCTTAGCCAGCCAGAGGGTGGTGTCTGGTTTGGACTAAGGACTGGCAGAGGAGTGTTCTTGGAAATTGTGAGAAACAGCCAGAGGGTGTTGCCAGGCTAAAGAGACTTCGTATGTGGACTATGTATGACTAGAGACTGTAATTAAAAAGGACTTTGAGCTGATTCCCAGAAGAGTGAGTGACTTTGAGGGTCCTGATCCTGCAACAATTTACAGCCAGCAAGCCCATCCTTCTCACACCGATGGAAACAGCATTCACCATGGTTTGTTGTTTCGGGCCTAACTATATGCTGTACAGTTACTGCTTGTAGGGCTAATCTCCCCACCAACCATCACAGCATGCAACTGAATATGACAGTAGGCTACCTCACCACAGTAAAATGTGCAAAACTTAGGCAGACTCATCAAGTGTAGAGACAGTGCCCAGAAATTAAAGGGGACATTGGGAGACACAAAGTAGACTAGTCCAAAGAGGGAGAGGAGACAAGGTACAACAGTGCCCCTCAGTGTCTGACGTGTCCAAAAGATCATCTCTGATGGTGAGGGTGGCTGCTCCTCTTTCACCCACTCAGCTGCTCTAAGGAACTGCCGCTCCACTCCAGCCAATGTCTGCTGACTCCAAGGGCCTCCCCACACCTACTCAGAAGCCCCGTGTGTGTCCCCCGCTCCCTAAGCTGCTCCTTCTGAGGGTAAGGAAGTAAAAATGGGGATGTGACACAAGAATAGGGAATGGAACCAAGCCACAGATCCATGATCTGGACCCTCCTCATCCTGAACGTACCCAACCCTAGGTTATCTATCCCAGACTCCCTTACCTGTATCAAATTGCTTGCTGCAGAGCACACACCCCCATCCCATGGCACCTATCCAGATCACTCAAGCCTCCACCAGCACCTGCTGTATTGGCCTGCCTCTCTCTCTCCCACATCCACCTTGCTTACTTCAGAGGGTTGCTCCGCCCTCCACCACTCCACTGCCACATCTGCTCTAAGGACTTCCCCACCCAGCCATCCCCATTCACTCTGAGGGCCTCTCCACACCCGCTGAGAAGCCCTGCAAGTGTTCCTCTCCCCCTCCCCTACCTGCTCCTTTTGAGGGGAAGGGAGCAGAGATGGGGACGTGAACACGTAAATAGGAGACCAATTCATGTCACAGTTCCATGATCCCCTTTTCAACCTGAGCACATCCATGTGCATCCACCTCAGTATGTCTGTCCCAGCGCTCCACACCTATGCCAAGTAGGGATGTGTGAACGTGGTTCGGACGTTCAGAGTTCGGCCCGAACTCAGCCAGTTTGGATGCCCGAACCGGATGCCTGAACCGAACGCGGAAACCCCTGAACAGTTCGGGTGGGAAAAACCTGGCTGGCAGGCCCAGGGAGGGGTGGGTGCAGCTGAGGAGCGGATTTCCTGGCCCCAGAGGTGGAGAGAGGCTTGGACTAGCAGCCAGTCTGCCCAATCACCATCCCTCTTTTCCTCAGACCACTGGCTTGGCAGTCTGCGATTAGCCACAGGCTGGGCTGCACAGAGCCAATGGGGCTTGTGGTAAGGTGGGCGCAGCAAGTAGCAAAAGTAATTGCCCTCCCCCCCGCCTTCCAATTTGTTCTGAGCTAGCCACTGATCCTGTCAGCAGGCATTTTCAGAACTCTCCCTCTCCCAGCAGTTTGTGTTCCTCCCAATCCATTGCCATCCTCCTCCTATTTCACCCATTTCCACACATTGGCTTCATAGTTTCATTTATTTAGATTAGATTAGATAGATTTAGGTGTTATACCCTGCCTCAGCCTGCCTTCTGCTCATGCCAAAGTGCCTGTCTGCCCGCCCTATGGGCAAAGCTCGAACCCTGCCTCAACCTGCCTTCCTAGCCTGCGTGGCACTAGGGGTGTGGTTCGGTGTCACCTCCTGCCAGCGCCCTCCACTGCCACGCAGGGCACTGGAAGGCCTGCAGTCCAGGAGGCTGCGACTGTCTCTGCTGCGGTTGCAGGAGCAGGTGCAGGTGCTTCAGGGTAGAATGTTCATCATGGGGCACCAATGTCCCCCATTATTCATGTGATCCCCAGTAGTCCAGGGCTGGTGGACCCCACCCTGACTGCTAGAGGCAGGGCCCGATCCCCGGACAATGGCAGCAGGGAGAGGAGCAGCAGTAGCAGCTGAAATAGCAGCAGCAGCTATAGGAGGCACAGGGAGAGTGACAGCTGCATGGGCAGTCGATCGGCCTCAGGGCCCGGTACTCCCCTTCACGGGACATATCTCAGATTGGGGACAGCAAGGCAGATACTAGTTGTAGGAGGCTTAGTCAACATCACCCAAAAGAAGCACACTCTGGTGCATTTCTTCTTGACCGCACCTGAATTAGCACTCATCACAAAATTAATTTTATTTATTTAAAAAATGTATACCCTGCCCCTCCTGCCAGGCAGCCTGTAGCAGTTGCTAGGGACAGAAGGTTGGGCTCTCAGCCTATTCTTCCACAAAGCATCACCAGCTTACGACTGCAATAATGCCAGAGGCAAGACAAGGACACTTCTGTTATTTACCGTTTGTTCATGGCAACCACCAATCCAATGACTTACAATGGCAGTGATCTTGTCAATATTGTCACAGATGCTGTCCTCCCACAGAATACAGCAACTGATGTTTGCAGACTAGCCACAATTGGTGTAGACATGTATGCCAACTTCATTACGGAGCATATAATGGAAGACACTGTGAATCTATGGGCACCACAACGGAAGCTTAAACAGAATCCCTGGAAATCATTCCAGAAAAGAGTATATGCAAAGGTCAAGGATGTCATCCTTGAATTGAGGGCAGACCACTTGCTGTTCACATGTCTCCTAATTGTATCTAAATCTAGCACAGAATTGAATCTGAAAGCATGGTTATTGGGAAAAATAATCCAAATTATGAGTACACAATGCTGGGTACTAAGCTAGGAGTCACCATTCAGGAAAAGGATCTGGGAGTGATTGTGGATAATACACTGAAATCCTCAGCCCAGTGTGTCACAGCGGTCAAAAAAGCAAATACAATGTTAGGAATTATTTGCAAGGGAATAGAGAATAAAACTGAAGATGTCATAATGCCTCTATACAAATCAATGGTGCGACCGCACCTTGAATATTGTGTGCAGTTCTGGTCGCCCCATCTCAAAAAAGACATAGCGGAACTAGAAAAGGTACAGAGAAGGGCAACAAAAATG
>QEPC01008173.1:6196014-6266731 GCA_003113815.1 Sphenodon punctatus
AAAAAAACTTTTTTGCTGGGGCTTTAAGTTTTTTTACATTGCAGCCATTTTTAAATGGCTGCAATGTAAAAAAAATCCGGTACCCCGGAATCCGGTACCCGGTCCGGATTACCGGGTCAAATCCGATAATGCCGGTACGCCCGGTACCGGCATTATCGGATACCAGATTTTACCGGTTTCCCGCCCCTAGTAATTACAGCCATCTATTGCCCCATCCCCCACAGCCACCAAAATGAAGCAAGCCTGTATTTCCTTATCATGGTAATCTTTGATTCTATTTACGTGAAATTCTTGTGCCTTTGCCCTGGAGTTGGGTTTGTTATCCCAGTAAGTGACCTCATTCTTCTTATCAATTATATGATATGGGCCGTCCCAAATGGCTTGCCCCCCAACTTTGTTAGTTGGTCTCATTACTAGCATGGTGTCTCCAGGGTTATAAGTTCTGTCTTTGGCTGTCTTGTCATATTTTATCTTTGGGGCCTCTTAGCTGCTGGCCAGGTTATCTTGGGCCTCCTTTAACATGGAGTTTATGTTATGTCTGAATTGCTGGACATACCTGGTTATTGGTTGTCCTTCAATCTCCTCTGAGTTCTCCCAGGAGTCCCTTACTAGATTCAGGGGACCCGCACATTCTTTCTAAATAGCAATTCAAACGGAGAGTATCCTGTGGATTCCTAGGGTACTTCCCTATATGCAAATAGGAGGTAAGGTAATAGTTTGTCCCAATTATTAGCTCTGCTGGTCATAAAGTTAGCTAGCATTTGCTTCAATGTCCTATTAAATCTTTCAACTAACCCATTTGTTTGGGGGTGATATGAAGCTGCCTTTATGTGCTTCACATCCCATAACGTCTAGAGCTGTTGGAAGATATTGAAGAGGAAATTTGCCCCTCTAACTGTTATGACCTGTTTGGGAAAACCCACCCTACTGAAAATGTCCAGTAATGCATCTGCTATACTAGCAGTATCAACCTTCCTCAGGGCTGCAGCTTCAAGGTATCTAGTGGCGTAATCTACCACCACTAGTAGGTATTTTCCCCGCAGAACTGGAGGTTTTTTTTCATGGGACCTACAATATCCATCCCCACCCAGTAGAAAGGCACTTCGATAATGGGGACGGGGTGTAGGGTCACCTTTTTTGGATCATTCCCTTTCTTGTTCCTCCGACAGGAGTTACACACCTGGCAGAATATTCTAATGTCCCCTTTCATGTCTGGCCATTCAAAATTTAATTGAGGCTACAATTAAATTTTGAATGGCCAGACATGAAAGGGGACATTAGGCTATTTCAGCATTCTCTTCACTCCTAGGTGTCCAGCAAAGGGAGAGGAATGCGCCAGGTTAAGCAAGTCCTCTCTCAACTTTTTTGGCACAACTAGTTTCTTGAGCTGATCCTCCCTCCTCCCATCACTTCCCTGGAGTAGGATCTTATAAAGCAACCCGTGTTCCCATGAGTATTTCGCCCCTTGTGATTCAGTTGGGGATCCCTCATCGGCTGCTTCCCTGATTCCCTGTAAAGTCACATCATTTGTCAGTTCTGTTTTGAAATCAGTTTGTGTTGCAGTCAAGTTTTTACTTGTGAATTCTAACCTTGGGTCTGTGTCTTGTTCCTCCCCATGTGGGTCAGAACTCCCCAGGACCCCTTCTGGGTCTGTCCCGGGCACATCCGCTGGCTGGGTTTGGGACTCCATTTGGGCCTGGGCCTGGTCCCCAGTGGAGTTCAGGGGTTGAGGTGCAACCTGTTTGGGACTCTCAGAGCCTTGCTGCCCCTCTCCCTCCCTTTCCGGGTTGCTTTCTGGCTCCCCATGTTCCTGGGACTGGGCTTGTCCCACCCTCCCGTTCAACACCCATTTGTTTATGGCATTCCCCACCAGCAGTTTATGCTTTGCAGTTCTGCGGAGCACGGCCACCTTGATTTGTCCCTTCACCTCCTCCCATTCCAACTCCACCTCAGCTGTGGGGGTTTCAGTTTCCTGTCCTGCATAGTTAGAGATGTAGACCTTGTAGGAGATGTAACAAGATTTCAGAAAAAAATCCTCTCTGACCATGACCATGTCTGCACCATTATCAATTTGGCCTGCACAGGACACATTGTTTATTTTGGCTGGTCTAAAGAGGTGTGCGTTTTCTGTGGGTGGTTCTTGGAGTGTGTAACAGATATAATCCCATTTGGGAGTATCTGTCTTCACTCAGGCCAGGTTAGCTTCAATCTTAGGCCTGGTTTGGTCCTCAGTTTTCCTTGACTAGGGGCAATTTTTTGCTAAGTGTCCTGACTGGTGACAGGCATAACAGTTTCTGGAATTGGTCTGTGGGTTTTGGGAGGTGTGTGCTCTTTGGGGTCTGGGGGATCCCTGTCTCTCCCCACCTACATTCTCATTTGGTTTGTTCTGGGTCAGGTTACCCTGCTCAGAGTGGGGTTTTTAATACCCATTCTGCTTGTGGTAAAATCTTTGTTTGGGCCTTCCCCCCCCCCATAAGCTGAGATAGCATTTGCAGTAAATTCATCTGCCCTCCTCCCAGCTCCTTGATAATTGTGACCCCCTGATTAAGCAAGTGTGCTTTTAGGTTAGGGTTACAAACATTGAAAAACTGTTCTAGTACCACCCTATCAATTATTTGGTCCCCAGTAGCATTCCCTTGTGCATTTAACCATTTCACCCGATACTGTTTCAACGTATTACAATCATCAGATGAAGACATACCATCTCCCTTTTTAAAGTTGCGTAGTTGCTGGTGAAAGGTTTCTGGGGTGATTCTGTATGCCTCAAGAACTGCGTTTTCGAAGTCATCAAAAGTCAGTACTTGATTTTCCTTTACTTTCTTGTTGTACACACTCCTTGCTTTTGGTGAGATCTTAGGAAGCAATAAGTGGATCCACATTTCATTGGAAATGTTTTCTTGTTGACATATGTAT
Source organism: Sphenodon punctatus (assembly GCA_003113815.1). Taxonomy (NCBI): domain Eukaryota; kingdom Metazoa; phylum Chordata; class Lepidosauria; order Sphenodontia; family Sphenodontidae; genus Sphenodon; species Sphenodon punctatus. The sequence goes on from QEPC01008173.1 coordinate 6,198,928, forward strand.
TGTGCTGTGATGAAAAAATCATCAATGCACTCTTTGTCATCATACCGAGGTATGAGGGGTGCGTAGTCTCGAATTCTGCATCTTCTGTCGCTATCAGCATTGTCTCCTGAAGGAGGTTGAGGTTGCAGTCCTAGGTCCTTCTGTTTCTGCAGGAGTTCAAGTTGATGCTGTCTCTGTTTCTTGTTTTCCTCTGCTTGTTGTTTCAGTCTTTCAAGTTCGAGCTGCATCTTTAGTTTCTCTACATTTTCTCTCTCCTCCTTATCCAATTTCATTTGCTGTAATCTGAACTCCTGATCCATTCTCAGTCTGGTCAGCTCAACGTCTGGCTCAACATTGGCCAGCTCAACGTCTGCATTTGAGTCATGTCCCTGGTTGTCCCCACGTCCTGCATCTACTGGTTGCTGGCCAGTTGGAGGGAGGTTTCGAGGTTTTTTTTGCAAACACTCTCCAGTTCCATCAGTGCTTATCCTCTCAAATTCTTGTATCAGCTGCTTCAGTTGTTCTTTAGTTTTCCCCTCTGTTTGGAGGTGTCTGCCTTTTGCCTCCTTTATCAATTCTGCCCTTGTGAGCTTGGAGAAATGCTTTGGCAGCCCTATTTTGATATCTGGCCCCGACACCCAAAATCAAAACTAAAACAACAAACACTGTACACTCTGGTCAAAGATGTGCTTATTCCACTCTTAGAGTTGAGTTCCAGAAAGTGTTGGCAACTCACTCTCCTCAGATTTGGTATTTACTCCCCTCAGAGAACACCACTCATTTGGCTATCCACCTATGCTTTTCTACACATTGGTACACAAGTCTGAGCATAACCCTTCTCGTTGGGCACCACTGTCATGGGGTTGGGGTCCACTACCCCACTTTTCTGGGTTCGGTGACTCAATTTCCCTCACTTGCAGCCCACCTGAACCAGTTCTCTCTCTGGCTGATTCAGTCCTGCAAAGGGGACAATACTTTTGTCTTCCAAACTTCCGGAGACTTCCCATTCATAGACTCTTTCTCTCTCTGGGTTCGCCAGTGCTTGAAGGCACAGGATTCTCAGATTGTGTTCCCCCAATGTGCAGACAACAGGAATCACTTCTTAGTAAAGAAGAAAGTTTATTGATTACATAAGCAAATATAGTTTGAACACAGAGTAGCTAATAAAACAAAAATACATAACGCATCCTAATCTGTACTGAGTAAGTCCCTAGTTAAAATCTTACCCTATCCAGGTCCAAAAGTGGTTCAGTTCATGTCATGGTCAGCGATGGAAAGTTTGACCAGGCACCAGTCCTTAAAGTGTCAGAAAGCAAAGTTCCTTCTCTCAGTCCATTGCCTCAGAAGACTGGCTGACAGGCTTCACAAGTCAGAGGCTGAGCGAGATCCCAACAGTAACTGAGTTCCAGGGAAAATGATTTCTCCTTAAATATCTTTTTGGCTTTCTTTGTTCTACTTTTCCCACCTGGAGAGCTATGTACCTCTAGTCACGTCCACAGGAAAGCTTCACCTGCATCTCAGTGTCTGCTGTCTAGCTCTTGCAGAGGTGTTAAGCTCTCTGAATACATATTCTTTGTCTCTCTCCATTGCATGAAGTGAGTTTCCAGTTCTCAGCTTTTACATTACATTATTGTATGAAGTGAGTTTTTGGTTCTCAGCTTTTACATTACATACATGTTTAACCTTTACTTTTACATATTGGTTAGACCTATAGTCCAGTATCTTTTTGTGACAGAAATGCTTAGAGCAAAATTCAACACCATGTTACAGAAGAACTATAAATCAGATTAAAATTTTGGGAACTTCTGCATTCTCAGGTGGAATATTTTCTAAGCTATTTTTAGATGAGTGATATGACTCTTGATTTTAAACCTTTTGTTTTGCTCGTTCAAGCGCAGAACAAAATATAACGTTTAGATTTTAAGAAAGATTTTTTGAAACTTTTATCATTCTCTCAATTCAAACAAAAGTTAAAAGAAAGAAAAAATGTATGTCTCAATGCAAGAAGACATGGCAGTAGGCCTAGCTCAAAGCTTTTGCCTTGGTTAAATTCCTTTGAACAAAAATTCAGATATGAACCTTATCTTTGTTTTCTTTCTCCTCCACTCAGAATAGCCATTACCAGATTTTGTTTTGCCTTATTGTGTGTGAACATTCTTATGGGCAGATATTACAATGTTCTTCTGTAAAATCAGTGCTTATGCTTGAGTGAAGTGGGCGGGGTAGAGAATCTTCCTCACTACCTTTTTGACTGGTCGTTTGGTCAGATTAGAAGAAAATGGCTGTCCTCCCTTTATGCAAATAAATGATGGTCTCACCCATATCAGGAAGACTCATGTTTTTACTAGGAAGCAAAAAAACAACAACCAATAGACAATTTATGAGGCGAGGTAGCTATGTTTGCTTCCTATCAAACAAAATTAGACTTGAGCTCAGGTTTTCATTTAAGTTGGAGGATGTTTTCTTGTATATTTTTAATGATTTTAATTTTAACTGTGTTAACTGAAATGTTTTTGGTAAGGTTTTTATTTTACAATTTTGTAATTTGTGAGAGTGCAAGGCTAACAAACAACGCCTACTTAACAGGCATGTGAGGGCAATTAAACATCAGGTTTCCTGTAGGGAGGGTTGTCACTTCTCATGGCTTGACTCTGAGGCTCCCATTTTGTCCCATGAAGTCTCAGGGTCAAACTGTGAGAGGTGGCAGCCCTACCTGCAGTTGCAACTATAAAGAGCACTAGCTCCCAAGTAGAGGGGACTGGGGGTAGGATTTAGGCTGGACTGCTATATGGCTTCTCCAGGTAGAAAAGGGAAAAGGCTGAGTGCTTGCTTAGCGGCGCAGTGTTACAAAGGCTTGTCCTGGGGATGGCAGTCACCAGTCAAGGGGATCAAGCTAATGGTCTTGCTTTGAAGCCCAGCCTTATGAAAGCACTGTCAGCCGGCAGGTAGGGGAGGAAGACTGGCTGCTTTATATGTACTTTGGGAATGGGACACTGTTTATGAACAAAAAGAACTGGATGAAGGAATTTTGCTGTGAACTGTGGTTTATTTATTTAAATTTATATGCCTCCCTTCCCAAAGGCTAGGCATGACTTATATATCTCCTTTAAGCCTCCAGCCCCTCACCAAACCCACCCAAGGCCACCTCGCAACACCCAGAACCATCCAACAAACCCTGTCCATCCCCACCTGCCAAATGCTTTTTCAAACAGAAATGTCTTACACTACCTTCTGAAGATGCTCAGGTCTGGGCTCAAATGAACTTCCAGGGGAAGGAAGTTCCATAACATCTGGGTAGCGACTGAGAAGAATCCCCTGCGAGCCCTCGCTGTACGCACAAGTGTAACATCTAGTACCCACAGAAGGGCACTGGGCGCTTCCAGCGGATGGAAGGGACCGCAATGGGGCATGGAAGGACAGGTGGTCTCTCCGATATGTGGGCCCAGACTGTTAGGGCTTTAAAGGCCAAAACAACCTTGAATTCAAATCATTGTGCCTAGAAAGCTTATAGGTAGCCAGTGCAGATATACTGCTGTAATGTATAGATTTGCTTCTAGAATAATCTACAGCTGGTGCAGCAGTGCTCTGTTACAGATGCCTATTATATTCTATAGAGATGTGGGGTTCTGAAATAAGGGACATCTGGCATCCCTAGGCCTTATACTAACATTTTTGAGCAGGGAGTGTATTTCCCCCACATCTTGTAGAGGGCGGAGGATGGTGGAGGTCTGTATTCAATAACAGAATGAATCACATCTCATGGAAGTTGACAGGGGGATGGCAGAAGTTGGGTGCATTTGTACTCCTGCTCTCTGTCATAATGCAGCCATAATGCTCAGAAATCTTCTGCTCTCTCTCTCCCACATAACTCTGGCAGGGGCTCTTGCTACTTCTGTTTCTAATAAACTTCTTTTGTCGTTCTCCAGCATGGCACAAAAAGCTACAATGCCTGGGATGCTGGAAAAAGATCATCACTGTTTCCAATAGCATTGCAACAGAGAAAATGCTTGTAGTCAGGGTGCAATCCTGAGTCCATTTAAGTCTAGGGGAGCTCCGTAGGGTTAGGGCTGCACCCTGAGTGTATATTGGGAGTGAGAATTTAGTCCTTTTAAAGACACGATTAATTTATTATTATGATGAATTTATATCCTGCCATTTGCCAGAAGAGCCCTCGGTGGCTTTTATGTTAAAGGCCAATATAAAACTCCCCCACAGACAAATGAGACCGAAACCCCACTTCCTGCCACCCCACAATAAAGCCTCAACAATTCTAAATTAACAAGCTGAAGCTTCGACCATTTCTGAAGCGCTGCTGCCCGAAAGCGAAGGCCGCGCCCGCACCCGGCTTGCTCCCTAAAGAAGCGTGGCGCAAGCGACTTCTTTCGCTTTTAAAGCCCTGCAAGGCGTGGTCCGCCCTCTCCCTCGCTCCCAACCTATCCCGAGTCTGGGCGGCAGCCGCCGCCGCCGCGGTAGTCACGTCCCGCTTTCCGCCGGGCGAGGAGGAGGGTCTGGTAGTTGCTATCGCGCGCTCTCCCGCTATGCTGGGCTCCTCGCAGGGTAGATCCGCCTCCCCGGCTGTCACCCAGCAGCCCTGCTGCAGCCACCGCAGAGACCCGGCGAGCGAGGTAAGCGCCGGGGATGGGAGATCACTTCACCCGCTTTCCTTCCTGCCTCGGCAGCCAGCGAGAGCCCTTCTCCCGTGGGCAGGCCTCGGGGCTAGGAATAGAGCGGGGGAGCCGGTTGGCGAGGGAGGCCGGGGGCGTAGACCGGCTTGGCTGCTGTGCGCTAGTGCGAATGGCAGGATGGATCCGGGGGAGGGCACGCTGCTTTCCAGGGGCAGCTCCTCTCCTGTCTGCCCTTTCTCCCCCAAGGCCGGGGACACGGCCGCTGTTCGCTCCATTGATGAAAGGCAGCCGGGCCCTGCCGCATCCGCAGCCAAGCGCAGGAGGAGGTGATTGGGAGAGGCCCTTTATGCTCGCCCCCATGCATCAGCTGCTCGAGTGTGAAAAGTTTGCACGAGACCCCAAGTTCCCGATCACCTTCGTCTTTGCAATCTGGCTGCTAAGAGCGCGGGGAAATCCTCTGCAGCGCTTTCTCACCCCCTCCCCCGCCTTCCTGTACTGATCTATGGTCCGTTCCTTCCCTGAGACTGAAATGGCAGTGGCCTTCCCAGTGGCACCTGTTTTAGGCAGGGCCATCTGTTTGCCGGCTCAAACCCGGCTGTCGCCGGAGAGGCTGCTCGCGTGCTCAGGGAAGCGAGGGAGGGCATTTCAGGATGGCATCCGCAGCTTCCTTCCTCACCCCATTCCCCCAAGCAGTAGTTGTAGGTGACCTTCTGCACGAGGAAAGCATGCTCTGATATCGGAATGCAGTATCACTCTGCAGGCCTCAAGCATGGGTATTGGTGGAACCGGAGGAAGTAACTGGGAGCCAGATACAACCCAGAGCAGGAATGTGTTAACTGATGGCAATGTACACATTAAACAGGTAGGATAAGAAGGCAATGTCTAAAATGGGTATTTGGGTTCCTCCAGAGGCAATATTCTTTATTTGGTACAACTTTGACTGGATTTCAGGCTCTAGTGCTTCCATTCTCTTTCTCTTTAACCTTACCCTTGCCCTCTAGATAACCTTAATATCTTCGTTCTCACCCCCTTGTTGAGCAAAAGACAAAGGCATGATGGTACAAGAAATTAAAGTCTAGCTGTTTAAACGGTGAGCTTTTCCAAATGATTTTAGCTGTGGTTTTAGGAAATTCCAGCCTATGTCTTTGAAAATGCAGTTGGAGGCAGAAAACAAACAAACAAAAAACCCTACAACAAAACCCCCAACACTTATAATTCCTAGTGCCGCCTGAATATTAACAGGCCTCTTAAGTGTCTGTCTTCTCCTGAAATCAAAACTGTGGATTGTGACCTCTGACACTGGGTGTGCTTTGATTCTTTGGAGCAAGACTTGCTGTGCAATTGATATGCATATGAGCAACAGGCATGTGAGAGAGCAGTTATACTTGGATATACTGGGACATATTCTGTTGTCACTAACCTGTGCAATAAACCCATTGGCTTTGATGGAGCTGCACAGCATGCTGATCGAGCCAGAAAATGACCTTATGGATATGAAAATGCCCTTGAACCACTCCAGACTTGTCCTTGAAGTGTGTGCTGGCTTGTGTAATTTTCTGTATTGTAATGATGTGTCATTGGTTGTGTTTATACTGCTCTGCTTTAATGGTACAGCTCAGCACAGCACCCTTGAGGGGCCACTCCCAATACTTTAACCACAGCATTCCCTCCTTATTGCATTCCCTGTGAATGAATTATGAGGATTACTGAAAATTCATCATGAAATTTTTAACAGAAAGACTGCTCAGAACCGAAATCTGCTTCAGCTGTGTGTGTTGTAATGTGTTTTAATACCGGGAAAAAATGACAGCTTGATAAGCGGAATTTGTAGAGACTGAATTCCGTTATTCTTCAAGAATGGCCGGTATGATGGAGAAACAACAATGTTACCTTGTTGCAACTCTGTTCTGGAGGAACTACTTGTGTATGATAACGTATCCATGGCCTTTCAGAGACTGGCATTTGGAAAAGTTATAAAGGCGGATCAGAATGCATTCAGCCTGTTGCATTAGCCTTGTGTCTCTCTTAGCAACACCTACTAACAGTTCCGAGTCTGTGCTGGACTGCAGATCACTTATATAAGTATACAAAATATAATGCAAACAGTAGACAGTTATCCTTCTCCTCTCACTGGTATAACATTTTGAGCCTTTCCCCAGTACTAAGGAAGGGTTTTCTGAACTGGTTTGGGAAGTTTTTTTGTAAAAAGCACTGAAGAAAGGATCAGTTTTCAAAAATAGTTTCAGAATTTTTTTCCTAAAGTACTGGGAAACCAAAGAGAAATTGGTTTTCTGAACTGTTTCAGAAAAACCCACAGTTTGATAGTTGGAAAAGGTCCTTGTCAGAATCTTTTTGAGGCAGACATGTTTACGTTGGAGCCAAAACAATTGAAAGTTTTTATTTGCAGATATTATTGTTTTCAGATAGCCCTTCGAATAATATCCACAACTGAAATAGATATTTGCATATCTGCTTACTCATCTGTTTGGATACTTAATTTATTTTGGTTTGACTACTTTTGGTCATTTTGGTTATTTCACATGCAATAGCACCAAAATAACTGAAATGAAATATCTGAAGTGGCTATCTGGTGAACTGATCCCAAATATCCACTTTGTCGGAACTGAATTGAAGTGGGTGAATTAGTATTTGCCACAAATACTCATTTCAGCTGTGGGAAATTCGTTAAAGTACATGGAACTGCTAGCATTTAGATATAATGTAGATCAATATTAAAAAAATCAACCTACCATTTAAAAAAAGGAGTTGAGGCCCTTTCAAATTCAATCATGCACTAAAGAGCATGGAAATTGTAAGTCAAGGTTCCCGCCTTAACTTCTGCATCATGAAAGCAGTACAGACGTTCTACAGTCTTGCATATTCTGCTCGCTTACAACATCGGGTGATTTCAGACGTGACACGGTGAGATTCACCACAGTGAATCCCACCCCCGGTGTCTATTGCTTCATCGTGGGCTGTGGTGAGCTGCGTGGCCCCAACAGATGTGACAGGGGTGGCACCACCGCCCGGGGCCAACCGGAGTGAACCCCGGGTCGGGGGAACCCAACAGATGTGACGTGGTGTCGAGAACTGTGGTGGGAGCCCCACAAGGCACCGGGGTCACGCGGACACAACCACGGCCGCCTGAGGGCAAACGAAGCCACAGACAGTAGAGGCCCCCGCCCAGGGGAAGGGAAACATGAAGGGAGGGGGTGGAGGGAGCTGCAGGGCGAGCAGTGCTCACAAACAGCGGCCGCACGGAAGGCACGCGCACTTCAAAACGAGAAGCGCACGCACACACGAAGCAGCACACCCACATAACAAAGGGGAGCCGAGCAGGGGGGCAGAGGGAGGCACACACCAGGGGGTGACAGGGAACCCCATGGCTGGTCGGATGCACGGGAGGTGGGGGAGGTGAGGGGCCGGCACGGCCAGCCCAACAGGAGGGGGAGGGGGCAGGACCCCAGCGGGCAAGGGGAAAGTGGACCCAGCAGCCCAAGGAGACAGGAGGCAACACAAGGCACAGGGCAGCACAACAGGCATTTATTGAGGACAAACGGCACTGGCCTGGCGCATAGCCATACAGAGCGGGAGCGCATGGGGCTGGGGCGCGGGAGAAGGGGCAGCAGCAAGGGGGGCACGGGGCCCAGTCTGGGTGGGAGGGAACCATCACAACAACACACCACGGAGGCCACACGGAAGGGTCCGGGGTGGCGGCAGCGGATCCCAGGCAAGGGGGCGACAGGCAGGTGGGCAGCAGCGGGTCCCAGGGGGTCCAGCCATCCCAAAGAGGCAGCAGGCGGTGGCGCGAGCACCCAGGCTGCAGATGGAATGGAGGCGCTGAGGAGGCAGCCGGATGACAGATGGGCCCGGAGCGCCCTACACCCAGCTGCAGGGGCTCCCATCGGGTGGAGGGGGTGGTACTGACAGCAGGTGCACATAGCGGGGCCATTGCCACAGTCCCCGGAAGAAGCCGCATCCGGCCATGTGGAAGCAGATCAGTTAGAAGGCCTTGAAGGGATCTGCAAAGCTCATCCCGAGTTGCACATCAGGGCGGCTGCACACCTCTGGCAGGGCCACCAGCTCCGGCCCAGAGGGGGGCAAGCCATAATCGGCCACAGGGGGCCAGGGCATGTGGGACAGCTCCAGCAGACAGTAGTAGGCAGCCCCGCGGGAGCGCGGATACCCACGGGCACCCTGCATCCTGATGAAGTAGGACATGGCCACGGCAGGGCCACCCTCACACAGGCAGGTCGCATATCCTGGGAAGGCGCACACACACTGAGCGGAGGCCATTTCGGCAGGGCTCCACGCCGCTAGGCCCCCCAGCATATCCGGTAAGCGCCCTTCAGGGAAGGGGGCGAGCCCCAGCTCCTCACAGTGCACGCGGCAGTCACCAGCGGTCACGACATAGCCGAAGCGCAGCATACCAAGGCTCAGGCAGCAATAGGCATCTGGCCGGGTGGGCACGGAGCGCAGGCAGCGCTGGACGATGGGCGAATGCCACAGGTCACAAAAGGCCATGCTTTTGCGGGTGGTCCAGGCATGGACAGAACCCCCGGAGCCGCCGAACGGGAGCTAAGGCTGAGATGCAGCTGCCGTGGTACAGCTCCTGGAGGGTCTGAGCTGCAGCGGCCATGGGGGCAGCATGGAATGCGGGGCAGGGGGGGCTGCACAGGCAGACGGGCTGCCAAGGTCGACAGATAACGGCTGGACAGGAACAATGGGTCCACTGTGGAGGGATGCGAAGGGAGTGGGCAGCGCACAGCTGCTGGCATGCAAGGCCGGACAGCCCCTTGCATACCCACCTGTTAGTGGAGATAGCAACGACTGCACGCGCACGCACAGGGACGGGAGCCAGGCCCCGGGCCCTGGGGGGCTGCACAGGGTACCCCCGCAGTCAGATCATAGCTGGTACCTTGGCGTGGGACACACAACCGAGTTGTGCCTGGTGTGGGACGTCCGTGAGACCAGGGAGGGGGTATGCACCTGTAGGAAAGAAAGCACTCGGGCACGGTTAGGTGTGCTAATACCATTTATTGTGCTCCCCCAGTCCCGCCCCATACCCTCGTACACCCATGTGCCCTCGTGCCCGTCCCCCCTCCCACCCGCTCAGTGGCCCCGGATGCCCCCTTCCCACCCCATCCCCTATGCTGCCCTGCCCCTCCCCCTTCCCCTGCCAATGGGGATGGCCGAGGCCACCGAGCCCCCCTCGTCCGAGGTGGAGGAGGAGGAGGTGCTGTCAGCTGGAAGGGCTGGGGACCCTGCCCCCCAACCGCTGCCCCTGGGGGCCCCTGTCTGCCACCCCTGCACCGTCTGCAGCCGTATCGGGGCCCGGCAGCCCGGCTGCTGGCGTCCGAACTGTGGGGGCACGGGTCCCCGGATCCGCGGTCCCTGGTGCCATTGGGGAGGTGGGGGTTATGGCGCTGACAGGACCTGTGGTACGGCTGTGTGTGTGTGTGTGTGTGGAGGGGGCACGACTCTGGGCGCTGGCACGGCACCCGGCGGGGCTGCTGCCATTATGAAGCCACTCAAGGCCCCGGCCAGCAGGAGGAGGGACGTCCCCTGCTCCAGTGAGCGGTCCAGGTTCCAGCCGAGCTCCTCGGACTGGTGGTCTTGATCCGAGCCAACAGACATGCACGACTCTTTCACACACACCCCGCGTTTGACTGAGGTTGACTGTGGTGAATGCTGAAAACGTAACGTCTGAAATCACCCTTAGGCTCCATGCACCCACGCTTTGCGTTGGTCTTTAAGCCCCAATCCTTTTCCTGTGCAGGTTGGGGGCAACACTGAAGCTGGGGACAGTACTGTATAAATGTTTTTTAAGAATTTAAAGCTGAGAACATATTGAAATTAATAAAATGGAATACCCATTGAAAGGAATGAAGGTGCTGAATAATGAGGAAGGCACCTGGGTGAGCAAGTGGAATGGTTGGAATGACAAGGAGGAACAAGGATAGGGAGCAGCAGCAAGAAACTAGGTGGAATGACAGGAGGAATGCCATTACAAATCGGTGGAATGAGAAGTTTCTCCATGAATTAAGTGAAGGATACCATCGGGAGCACTTCTATCATTTCACCCAGTTTCCATAACTGTCTTGCTGTTGTTCCACTCCCTATAACCTCCCTCCCTGTTGTTCCATCTCCTTGCCTGGGTTCTTTTTCTCATTCCACCCCCCACCCCCCGTTATTCTTGCTCCCTATTGGAGATACAGTTCATAGTATTTTCAAGACACCTTGGATTTTCTCTGAACAGAGTGGGGGGCTAGTAGGCTAGATGGGGGGCTGAATATACATTCCTCCAAACACTTCTCTGCCCTTTCCCGATACCATACACTTCCCCCTATCCTTGCTTGCTCCGCAGCCTTATCTATCAATAAACATCACCCATTTCTCTGCATTGGCCTGCATAAATACTCCTCCCCCCCCCCCCCCCCTCAGCCCCCCCAATACTCACAAGAAGCCGCCACCAGTTGTGCTGCTGCCTGCTCTCCTGCTGCTGCTGGCGCCACCAGAAGCAGGCCACTCTCCTGGTGGTGCCATGCCAGTCTTTAAAGGTCCTGTGCCAGTGAACGTGTGTGCACTGGGGGCACCGTCATATTTCAGTTCTGGCATGCTGGTACTACATGTCCCAGCATGCCGGACTAGGAAACAAGGCAGCGGGCCCAGCATGCAAATGTGCACGGTGGCCATGTTTCCCATCTGGCATGCTGGGAAATGTAGTCCCAGCATGCCAGACAGGAAACTGGCCATGGCCACAGTGCACACAGGCCGTGGGTCTTTCAAACTCACGGCAATGGGGGGAGGGAGGTGGGTTGGTGGGTGGGTGGGAGCGACAGTAGTTCCTCCCACCTCCCGGTCCCCTCCCCAGACTGCTGCCAAGGGGACTTGGGGGTGGAGGGGTAGCTAGTTAGGATTTTAGTCTAATATGGTAGATATTCTAACTGCATGCATTGCATAAAGGCAGCTTTGCATTCTTTCTATAGACTAAAATGGGATATTAAACTGCCTATAATTTTAAAAGTACTGGGCACCTGTAAGAAAAATAAAACTAAAACACCCCTAGCCCACAGGCTTGAATTTAAAAAAAATGTTTTCAAGTCACATCACACAACTAAAAAACCCTGAGGCTGTTCAAATTGAAAAGTTCTGAAAAAAGCAAAAGAACCCTTCTCCTCAAGCCTCCTATCTTTCAATGACTGTATCCCAACCATTTAAATTCCAATTTTAGAGAAATTTGGACAGTTTAAACCTTTCACCCAAGTGACCGTTCATGCAAAATTGCACAGTGATAGCCCAAATAATCTCAATTTTATAAGGAGTAGAATGTTTGGGCTTTATAATGGAGCGTGCTTCCGCCGCTCTATAACTATTAGGGTTCCTGCCTTCTCTTTTTTCCCTGCACATCTAGCTTCAGTCTTTTGCAGTGGTGTCAAAATAAGGTTTTGTGCAGCCTGTTGTTGCTGATATTGCGGCCTGTTGCCATGGAAATGAAAGTGATGCAGCCAGCGACAGTATGGTAACTTTCCTTCAGGAGGGAGTAGGCAGAATCAAAGGAGTAATGCATACTTGAGAGTTCTGTAAATGGGAAAATGAGCTAAGATTAGATATTGTGAATGCTTTTTTTCAGTGTGAAAGAAAGGAATAAGCAAAGACAAATAACGGAGTACCAAATACTGCCCATAATCTCAACCAAGACAACAGTATAGATTTGGATGTAAAAGAGCAAAATATAACTCTAAGTTTTTAGAGGGTGCATTAATAATATCTTCAAAGGCCTGCTACTGCTCTGCCACTTCACCTTGCCCTGCCTTGGTTCTCTAATAGTGAAGTTTGTAGACATCACTGGCCACTTGGCCCACTGTCTCAACTCTCTCTCCTTACCTTACTGGTTATGATCACATGATTTAGCACTAAATTTCCTAACCATGTATTTACAACACTAGTTAGTAAATCAGTGTACAGGAATTCCTACCTTAGCCTGTGTAATTCATATGAGCTATGGGAAGGGCATAATACACGTCTTTTGCTTAATTAGTATTTTAAATCCTGCAACTAAAATAAATGGTCATGTTCTACTCTCAGTTACACAAGTGAAAGAGGGGTTAATCCATGGAAGTTTCAGGAAAGCAAATTTAATGTAGAATACCGGCCCCAGTACTCTAATTCTTAAACTCAGACAATTAATGGACATTCGTGCCCCAAACTGATATTTATGAACTAGGTAGATCCCTTGTTTACTCGATCATGTAATTAATTCAGAAGCTTTTAAGCACTGATTCACAAGTTAAAAGGGGGGGTGGGGGGTGGGCCAGGATGTATGGAAGGCATTCTGGGATGGGGTATGAGAAGGTACAGACTTGCTGGACCTCTGTCTCCACTCTGTCTAAGAGCAAGGGAGAATTTCCAAAACTGTGGCTCTCAGTACCTGACTGGGAAAATTTTAAACAGTGGTTCTCAAACTTTCTAGATTCTCCCCCCACCCCCTTCAGTCTGTACTATCCAACTCCCCCGCCATACACATTCTTCTTTGATCAATGCGGTTTATGAAATCATAGCTCCACCTTTCTGAGCTAGGTAAGTTACAGTAGCAGGAGCAACGGGTGGGAAGGAGAGTTTGAGAAGAGGGCAGGGGTGTGTGTGTCAGAGGACACAAGGTATATTGGAGTTGCCAGACATCCCTTATTTCCTAAACCCACAGCTCCACTTGTTTCTGAAATTTCACTTACCCTAGTACAATGTGTGTGTATAGTGGTGGTGGTGGGAGTTGGGAAGTACAGACTGAAAGGGTGTGTGTGTGTGTGTGTGTCTAGAAAGTCTGAGAACAACCATTTAAAAATGTTTAATATTTTCCCAGCGAGGTACTGATAAGCCCTAGTTAATGTGAGCTACTCTTTAGGGGGTGGGGACTCTGTCCATATGTAGAGCTTCATTGAATTCCATGCATTGCTGCATAGCTTGGCAGTCTGCTAGGGTGGAACAGCTTGCAGGCCCATAGCCTAAATCTGGACTCATACAATTTTAGTGGAGTTGTAAGCTTTGGATTTCAGCACTTCATTGACTGAAAGAGCTGCATGTTCACAAGCATAGACTCTAGGCTCTGATCCTGTAAAGCTTACTGAGGTCAATATGGGAGTCTTTTTGCTGACTTCATTCCCTTGAAAATGTAAGAAAAGAGTTGCTTGGTGCAGTAAGCAACCAGACTTCATTAATTCTTTTTTTCTGGAGAGCGGGGGTAACAATTCTCGGGGTAAGTCGGTGAGATATTTTTGGCTATACAAGGGACTATAGCTCCCCTCCAGGTGCATCTTTGGTTCTTCTGGCCTTCTACTAAATTTGGTTGGTTAAAATTGGCCTGTGGAATATAAAGTTATTAGGTTTGGGGGGGGGGGGTCACAGAGAGAGAAACGAGGTGATTGCTTACATGTGCCTTTCTGCTAGCAGCCTCCCTCCAGGCCAAGAGTGAAAGAATAAGTATTGTAACTTTTCCTTGTATACACGACCGTTTCATTCCTTTTGGGTTTACAACAGTTTCCATAGTAGGAAGGATATTATGTATTTAAGATAAAAAGAACCAAGCCTCAAATGCATTCACTTCAGTGGGGCTTGTGCCAGTGCTGCACTACTTCTAGATCAGAACCAAAGAAAGGGATGTGTGAAGTAAACACAAGAACAAATGTTGAAGTCCTACTTGGAATCCCAGTGAGATATCAGTGGAAGGTTCCTATATGGGCTCGGAATCCAGCCATTCACACAGGCAGAGTTCCTGCTTCCCTTGAGCCATGGCTAATGTTTCTTGATGATGATAATAGCCTTATTGAATTTCAGTTTGCCATTTGCATAGCAGGGCTTCTTCCAGAGCCTTTGAAATGCAGCCTGTAAAACTTGATATAGGCTATAGCTTTGTTCCACTGACCTATGAACTACGTAGTATGTTGTCATGGTGACATATCACCAATTACCAGAAAAACTAGAGTCTGGAGATGTAAGGGATTGAGAAATCCAGGACATTGTGCCTAATCCACAGGCCTAAGAAGTTTTAAAATTTTTAATTATTACTAGCCAGGTTTTTATTATAGAATAATTAGAATGAGCCTATATTGCTTATGGCAACTTGAAACTTGGTCAGTAGGTTTTAATTTGCAACTTGTACAAGCATGAGAATTGGTTTTGCATTCTAGAATGCCTTTGTAGCCATGGAAAAACAAACAAGCAAAAAACATTTGTTGTCTCAAAAAGAAATCCCATTTGAAACAAAAATTCTAAGCCTGCATCCACAAACCACTTATTCCAGGATAGCTCCATTGGAGCCTACAGAAAGCTACTCCAGAGTAAGTGGCTTGTGGCCTTTTTCAATCAATTTTACGTTACTTTCTTATGGAAAGAGAGCTTAAAACATGAGACTTTTTTTTTGTCCTAAGACAAAAAAGGTTTTTCAACCTTTTTTGCTTGTGACACCCCCATTTTGAGACTTAAAGATGAGTCTGTGACCTCAGACAGCAATAAAGCATCTCAAATATCAATCAAGATCATGACTCCAACTGGTGCATTCACTTTGAAGCCCTAGCCAACAGTTTGTGAGCCTCTGTCCTAGGAATATGAATAAATGGCTTGCTCTTTGTATCTTGCTGGCAGTTATGCGGTTAGAATCTCAGAATTCGCCTATAAATTGAAAACTGTAATTGATCATTGATAATTGAAATTGATAATTTTGTAATAACTGTTATGAAAGCATTCAGGTCCAAACTGAGTCAGAGTGGAACTCAATTGGCTTCAATAAAATGCTGTCTCTCTACAGGGATAAATAGGGCATCTGAGATCTACGGTAGCTGCTGTGATTACCACCGAGTTTCGTATTTTCTCTCTAAAACCCCCAAATTTAGAAATCATAAAAAGGGTTTGTAATAGCACCTGTCTGAGCCACACACACTCTCTCATTACATTGCTATGTCATTGCCTCTCTGATCCTTGACTCACTCACACTACTTCCTGCTATTTAAGTCTTGGCCTGCCTTGAGGAGGGATTGGGCCATGTGACATTTCTGCAATCTACACAGGGGAGGGCTGGAATAACACCCACACATTCAGTTTCACTTGTGACCTGGTCTAAGTTCACTTCCTGGAATTCCAGGGGTGAAAGACGGGGGCACTTTGACTTACTCGGTATGTCTTGAGCGGCTGGCTGTTTAAGACTTTATCCCGGTTAAGCATATTGGTCTTGCAACCTGCGGTCTTGTGACCAATTGTTTTTTTCCCCCTGAGATAGGGGAGGCCTCTGATCATTAACTGGCTCATGTGAACTGAAGTAATTCTTTTTTCTTGGCAACATCAATAGTGAAATAAATGATTATTTCATTGCATGTCTGGACACACACACACTGTGTATCTTTGAATTTGCCAATTTCAGACAGCTTTCGTTATGTAAAATAAATGTTTTGTCTTTCAAAGAAATTTACAACGAACATAGGTTTAGCTTTTAATATTATTCTTTAATTATGGTAATTGCATAAGAGGAGATTTAAACCTCTCCCACTGGCCTATAACCATAGCTCAGGCTGCTGCATTAAAGCAGCATGTCACTGTTGATTCATCATTCAAGCATGGCTGATTCTCTATGCTGAGGGCTTTCTGGCAATATCCTAGAACTGGGAACTGGGCTCCATTTGGTTGATAAGAAAAGAAAATCAGCACCCAAATCTTTGTGACAATCAGGATAACATTTTGATCGAGCTGCTGAGATGCAGGAGGGTGCGGGATAGAAATTTTTGTAAATAAAAATAAAATGTTTGTTTTTTAAAAAACAAACAAACTGGTTTCATGTACTTTGCAGGCTGAAATTTCAAATAACGGTGCCCATTTATAAAGATGTTAAAATGTTAAGTGCCAACTGAACACTTAATTTTCACTATGACAATTCTTAATCCATTTCTGCCAGTTACCTGCACTTAAATCCTAATGTATGCTTCTTTGTAGCCGTTTTATGTGTACCCTGTGAATATGCTTTGGTTTGACTGGGCCACTGTGTCTGTGCCGTACACTTCAGGATAGGGATTCTTTGCTTATGTAACTGGTACTGGCAGGTAATAACTTGTTGAAGTGAACGCTTGAGGCTTTAAGTAGTTGTTAACCGTGCCTATCTAACATGCAAATGGTGGTAGGATGCCTGCGAGAACACATTTAGTTAAAGTCTGAAGCCAGTAAAAAGCAATACCCTTGTATATTTGGGACATCTTGTTTTTGCTGCCTGTATGCGTTCCAGAAAGGAGTATTTTTTCTGACATTATATAACTCTGCATTATCAAGTTGCATTTGGTAGAAAATTCCCTCCATCACATTTTCACCTGCCTTTAGAGGAATTATGACATTGATGTCACAAAATCAAGAAGGGCCTTAGAAATGTGAAATCCCACTGCAACATCTGCTGTTGATGGGAAGAGTAAAAATAATAATTTAAAATTAAAAAATTTGACGATCCAGGTCAAAACTTCATCAGAAAATATTTTATCTTCACAATGGATCATCCCTAGCCTTGTTTGGCTACCCATACCCCAAATGTCTGGAGTGCAGGGGAGGAGTGGGAAGGTATTGACCCAGCAAGGACTGGATTTGCTGAGCATGCAGAATACTGTATGCAAAATCCTGCAGTTCTTAGTCATTCATGCCCTAGGCAGTATGGGGTATATTGCCTTATCACAGGACCCAAGAGCTCTGCTCTTGTGTGCTGTTGCAGCTTCTGGTGATTTCCTGGTGAGGAGGAACAGGAGGTTTCTCCTCACCAGGAAGTTCCCTCTCGTGTGCCGCTTTGAAAGTTGATACAGGCTGCGCAGGCCTTGGAGGAGGTTTTTTGAGGAGGGGAGGGGAACTTAAAGGGTGTATTCAGCATGGGGGACGGGAGGGTCCAGATCATGGATCCATCCCTTATCTATCCTTGAATATATACCCTCACCTCCCCTGAGGGAACTGGAGAATAGGAACTGGATCCGCAGGCCAGATCCAGGAAGTAGAAAGCGGCCAAATAAAAATCAGCCACAATGCCAGATTTGCCCCTCAGGCCACTTGTGTTGTATAGTTGCATCTTTCTTCTCTGTTCAACCAGTGCAACTGCAACAATGGTTAAGTTGGTAAAAGAAAGTTTAGAATGAAGAATAGCCTCTTGGAGACCTTGCTGTCATAAACTATATTCTTTTGAACTGTGATCCAACAAAATTCACTATTTTCCCTGTGCCTTGAACCCATCTCTTCAAAACAAGATAGATTTTGAGAGGATACATCCAAGGTTGTGGGCTGGGATTCCGTATGTATATTTGATACATTTTGAATGTCTTTGTTGCTGACTAAGATCAAAGGAAGCTTATTATTATATTTATTTATTTATATCAGGAGTGCGGAACCTTTCCCTCCCGGGGGCCACTTTAAAAGCTTGCACAAAGTCCGAGGGCCACACAGACGTTGGAGCGGGGTGCTTAAGGACTACACTCAAGGAAAAGAGGTCCCAAACGATGGATTTGTGTCAAGGAACTGTCCCCTATCCTTATGTGCATGCCCTTAATTCTCCTCCCTTCCCTTGAGCTCAGTTTTTCAATGTGTGGAGGTAAGAACTGGATCCAAGGGCCAGATCCAGGAAGTGGAAAGGGACCACATAAAAACCTGCCGTGGGCCGCATTTGACCCCCGGGCCTGAGGTTGCCCACCCCTGATCTTTTTTTTATATATATATAATATATAGTGCCAACAATGTGTCTAGCGCTGAACTATAATTAATTAGAGACTGGCTCCTACCCAAAGGGAGCCTACAATCTTGGAAAGACAAGGGAGAGAGGCACATGGGGAGAGACAGGGATACATTCATGAAGTTGCAGGGACATGTACTTAGCTTAGTTACAGAGAAAAAGGGACCCTGCATGAAAGATTTGGATTCATATGAGTGAAGTAGCCCAGGTCGACCTTCCATTTCAACCCGCATTAGCCTTACTGGGAATTTTTCCTGCAACACCGATTACAGCTGAGCGCAAGACCACTTGTCACCAACTACGCCTTGCTGCACTTCATACTATATTGTGCCACTGGAAATCAGAAAAAGACCCTACTTTGCAGACCTGGGCCCATAGGCTTTGGCATACTCTCACAATGGAGAGAATAACTGCCGATCTCCACGGCAACCTTGAGGGTTTTCACGCAGTTTGGCTTAAGTGTTTGGAAATTATTCAAGCCTTAATAGACGTTACCTCCAATTCTCCTACGATATGTCTCTCCAAAATCTGAACCATGATCTGTCATTGGCTTCCCCCACCTCCTCGCTTGTTGCCTCTCAATGCTGTGCTGTTGGATCTCTCATTTGTTCATCTCACCATTGTCCCATGTTCCTTTTTTATTTTAATCTTGGTAGATAGGTTTTCTTTTTTATTTCTATTTTTAATTTTATATATTGTTGATCATATTATTGAGATGCATAAGTATTTTTCTCTTGTTACGTACAGACTCGGTGTATTATTTCCATGAAGATGTATAAACATGTATAACGTTTGCAGAAACAGGCTCATTCCACAAGTATTTGAACTTTTGTAACCATGCTTCATGGAAAAGATCTGTAAACGTTGTTCTTTTTTCTTAAATTAATAAAGAAATAAATGAAAGTCCTGTTAATGAACTGGGACTGCTTGTGTTGCAGTCCTGACTAAGCAAGATGAATACTGCAGTCAATATTAAGGGAGAAATACTAAATACGAACAAAATGCCAAGAAGTAGGTGTACAGTGTTTTGTTTTGTTTTTTTTAAAAAAAGCCAACTCGCATCTTCAAAGGACAGAGAAATTCACAGCATCTTATTTTTAAAAATCTGTTTTGCGGTCTGTTGCTTATGTGGTAAATGCACCTCGGTGACTGATATTGGTCAGTAAAGGAAATATCAATACCACTATAGTGTCAGCTGATAACTACTTTATCCTGCTCTAGAGCTAATTGGCAGCTGACTGTAAGAAGAACTGAGTAGCTGTAGTATGAGGGTTTGACTTACTGGGTAGAGAAATGCTTTAAAATGTTCTAATCTCTCTCTTTTGTTTTGACAGAAAATGGCTGTTCCACCCACTTACGCTGATCTAGGAAAATCTGCCAGAGATATTTTCACCAAGGGATATGGTAAGTAATGCCAAGTGTCACTTCATTTCTTTTACTATATATCTAGGTTCCTGAAGCTATCCTCCTAGAATTTTACCTGAAGTAATAACCTCAAGAGAATTTTGGCTTACAGTAAATGTACAAGGGACAAAATCTGTCCACAGTAGTAGGGCTTTCTACTGGCCTGCAACACACACACAACATCACACTTAACAATTTGGTTGTAAGTCAGAATTCTAGCCATACTTAATGAAATTTAAGTAGATTCCATTGCAATCTATTCTCTGGTCTCCATTAGTTTCTGCTATTCTGTTTCTGTTGTTTAATGGAGAGATGGTAGTTTCAGAAACCACTACATCGGTAGATCTGTTAGAAAAATTAGTTACTAACTGAAATTGCTGGGAGCCAGTTGGAAAAACGCACAACAGACATTTCTGGCCAGTCTCAGTCAACAGATTTGTTTTGAGTTATTGGCATTCTGATTAATCTGGGATACCTTGCTCAGTTTGAAGTGGTGAGAAAATAGTTTTTTACTTGTACAGAAAGGTATATACGGATTTTGGCTATCATGCTATCTGGTTAGGTTTCAGCTGGCATTGCTTACCTAGGTACCAGACGCTCTAAATGAGCTTCATATCATGATCTGTGAGTAGGGGTACTCTTGCATGTAAGAATTTTAAGTAAGTCTGCCAAAAAGCGGTGGAAAATCCATGGTGAATTACCACTCGGTGCTTATTTGTGATGTGTGAACACTTCTGGTAGGTGGTAAGTCCATGGATTACTGTGAATTTGTACTATGTTCTAGAAGCTTTCACACATTGCAATGAAGTACCAAACGATCATTTAGCATGGATTTTCCATAGCTTTTTGGCAGGTTCTGTCACTTAAAATAATGTTGCCTGAAAGTGTGCTTAGGATAATGCCCCTCCTGGTTGTTGACAAGTCAACTAGTGATGAACTAGTTACTTGTACTATTGTTGCAGAAGACTGTCAGCACCTCTCTCAGGGTTTCTATCTCCTTTTGAAGGAAGTGCATGAACAGTGTGTTAGTATACACTACACGAGTATCCCCTTTATGCACATTGAACAGTACCGTTGTACACCATGAGTAGTCCCATTAAAGATGTTGGGACTGCTTGTGGAAATTATGCTAAGGGTGCAGCCACATGAGATAGGGCTGGACTGGGTAATTGCAGCCGCCACACTTTGGGTGGACGAAGGGAGCAGGCCACACAATCTGCTCTCTGTGGGAAACCTGGGTGGGCAGGCTGCTCTCAGGAGTCCTGCCATGCCCCAGGGTGGGCTGAGGAGCAGGACGCATACACAGGCGCCCAACTCTGCCTCGCCTGCCCACTATCCTGCTCCTGGTTGTGACATCGCTATGTGGGAATGGCGAACGTACCCATTGGACAAGGATGCTGGTGAACCTTGCTGTGGGGTGGGGCAGCATAAGGACTGGCGAGACAGATGGTGGGCAGCATTACCCTGCATTAGGCAACGCTGCTGCGTGCTGTGTCTCTGGCCGTCCCCAGCGGGCACATCACATAGCAGCCAGCTGCCTGCCCCATCCCAGGGTGGGTTGAACATCTGGCAGCTGCTGGCCATACAATGCACTGCATCATGGAATAGTGCTGCGCAAATAGAGTTAGCGTTTCGCGTGGCTTCACCCTAAATGTGAGTAAGGGTGTCATAATCTAGTGCTATGCCGGTAATGACACTGAAGTCAATCCAAGTAGTTTAGTAAGGTGGTATTCGGTGAGACTGAATAATAAATTCCCATGAAAACAAGTAATAAGTGCAGCTATAGTCTTCTGTTCGCATCTAGTTTTATTTTTTCTGGAGTAGTTCACAGGAGACATAACTGGATACTGTGAAAGTTCACAAATGCTATTTCTACATGTTCTTTCAAATTGATAATTTTTTGTTCTTGGGTATTTGTTTTATCTCTAGGATTTGGCTTAATAAAACTGGATTTGAAAACAAAATCTGAAAATGGACTGGTGAGTTTGGAAAGAGAAACCTAAAATGTATCACTTAGACTGGCTATGTGAATGTTTCTAAAAGTGAAAATGTCGAATGCTACCTACCTTTATGCACTTGAGTGGGACAAGGTAAAAACTGCACGACTTTCAACTTGCAAAGGTTTCTAGCATTTTCCCCAGTAGGGTTTGCTTTGGCTCTGTATAAAGTGTTGAGTCTTTCTTTTCTAGGGATTATTTCTCGTGTATATGCACAAATATGTGAGTGATGGTGAAGAACAGGTGACTGTTTTTTAAAAACGAAGGATGCACAGCAGTGGCGGCTGCTGCAGTTGATTTGATCTCTTTGCCTTGTGTCAGGACTTTTGAAATTGTAGTTTCCCACAAATAATCATTAAAGAAAATTGTGTTTTCCCTCATTTTACATACATTAGTGAATGAACATAACTAAAATTTGACTGCTACAGAGAGCCAACAATTGAAATGCCTTCATGAAAGAAACAATGAAATTTCACTGTAACAAATCTTGCTTACATGAACCTGTTGATAGCAATCCCAGTTCAAGAGCCATTTCTATCAATTGTCAAACCCTATTTATTTTATTTTATTTTTATTTTACACTTTTTATCCTGCTCATCCCCTCAAAGGCTCAAAGCAGGTTGTATATACATACAAAAGCATTTATAACAATAAATAGATAAATCCAAATATTAAAACAATCCAATAAAGCAAGTAAAAGCAAATAAAATCCCTAGCCCACAATACCCCCACCTACCCCTGCCTGCCAAATGCCTGGCCAAACAAGAAGGTTGTACGTTGTCTCCAGGAGATGAGCAAGCTTGGGCTCAGACAAACTTCCAAGGGAATGGAGTTCCACCCATAACCGTGAGGCAGCTATGGAGAACACCTCTCTGCATGTCCTTGTTGGGTGAATTTGATGGGTAGATGGTACCTGCAAGAGTGTGCTCCTGACTGATCTTGGAGGCCATGATGGAACATGATGGGGGAGGTAGTTTCACATATTTGCCACCTAGGCCATTTGGGGCTTCATAGGTCAAAACCTGTACCTTACATATTGTGCCTTGAAAGCTATTGGTAGCTAGTGCAGACTCTGGAGCGCTGGCGTAATGTGCTCCCAACAATCTACCCTCAACAGAAGGCGGGCGGCCACATTCGGCACCAGCTGCAGCTTCCGAACAGTCATCAAGGGCAGCCCCTTGTAGAGCACATTGCAGTAGTCTAGCCTCAAGGTTACAAAGACATGAACACCCTTATAAAAAGAGCTTTTTTTTTGGTCCTATGCGGGTTTGTTGTACAGAAGTTAAACTGTACTTGGTGAAAAAAGTTTGTTTCACTAAATATTTTTTTCCCTGGAAACATTTATCAAGCTACTGTCTTACCTTGTGCTATCCTTAGCAGAGTTGGGATTACTGGCATGCATGCAGTAAATGTATTCTTCAGATGTCAAACATTCTTGAAACTTCATCAGGGCTGGTGCAAGACACCAACTGAAATGGAAGGATATTTTCTCAGAGCAGTACAGATCACAATATTTGTTTTGTTTCAGGAGTTTACAAGCTCAGGTTCAGCAAATACCGAGACAACCAAAGTTGCTGGAAGCTTGGAAACAAAATACAAATGGTCAGAATATGGCTTGACATTCACAGAGAAATGGAATACTGACAATACGCTAGGCACAGAAATAACCGTGGAGGATCAGGTAACTCTTGGACCAAAAGACAATAATTGATCAATTCACTGATCACTGACTCCTCCTTCATTATAAATGCAACTGGTGAATTTCTTTTTTGTTCAGCTTGCACGTGGACTGAAGCTGACCTTTGACTCCTCGTTCTCTCCTAACACTGGGTAAGAAGTGACTAACTTTGGACAATAAAAAGATTTATCTTTGTTTTACTTGTTTTCCTTAGATTCCTAGCTAATTCATTTTTCTGCTTAAGACCTGAAGTACAAGAACAGTTTGCAGCTGTTCTGCCTACAATCAAATCATGTCACCTGTAATTAAATCTTACTACTAGAAATCCCTTCAAGCAAATGATTTGTCTTAAGCACAGGTTTTAAGTGTAATATTTTGGAAAAGGTTAGTCAAAACTGGGCAGAGTAAAACAATATCCTTTTGGTTGTTGCTGCTTTCTGTGATGTTAAGATGCACACTTGGCTTCCATCTGAACAAAAACAACCTTGACAAATCAACTCCAGTCTTCAGATTAATGAGTACTGTGAGCCAGTTGGCTGACTGCTCTCAAAGCTCAATTCAGTAATTGGGTTTCTCCCCCCATGCCCCAGCTGAGTTTGCTGCCTCAATTCTTGTAGACTGTACATGTGATTTAGAATTGGATTAATGTTTCTGTTGGTATGATTGGATACAGGCATTTTATGGGGGCCAGGAAGATTTAACAACTGTAAGATTATATGTTGGATGACTTTTTCCCCCCATTGAGTTCTCTCTCCTCCCAAATATTGCTGATGCTGAGGATGTTATGAAGATTAGCTTCTGAAAGTATTACATGGCATGGCAAGTGACTAGGGCTGTATTCTCCAGGAGTATTTCAAGTTAAGATACAGACCTGGTGTTCTCAAATTTCAAATTACTGGCTGTCCCATGCTTATGTATTGCATTTAGCTTTCATTTTATAGCATAATAACCTTTGGCCTTACTGAAAAATTAATTGTTACATGAGTGGAATTTGAAATAAAAAAACCACACAAGAATAGCAAATCTTATCTCTGAAGTATCTGGTAATTGTGCTAACGTCATTATGGCATCTGCCTTATAATTGAAGCAAGGATTGTCCTGTAGAGAGAAGCATTACAGGGCCACGTTTGTCCCCATAATTAAGCTAGTGCAGTTACATCAGACATTAATTTCATACATCTTTTTCTTTCCTTCCTTGATGGGTCTTGTAATAAGTTGGATTTTCAAAACTGCTTGGCTTTCATGTTTTTTCTTTTCCTATTAAATGAATGGAAATCTTACCATTGTCTTCAAGAGTAGTAAGCTTAGGTCACCATTGAACAATTTAAAAATTCTTAGCCCAAATTTTTGGCATTCTCCTTGCCCTCTTTCATTCCCTATTGGTGCAATCCTAGCCATTAAAGCCAATGGGAGTTTTACTGTTGACTTCAGTGGATTCAAGATTGCATCCTAAATGATTGCAAATGAGATGACTTTAGGTGTCATTTTTAAGCTCGCTCAGTGGTGTTGGAGGGGGAGGAAAAAGGCACAAGAGTTGCTAGGAAAGTTTGCTATGAACAATTATTCAAATGAAAGACCTTTTTCATAAAGGGGATTTGGATAATAACTTCTGAAATGTAATTGCCCTGTATCCAGCGTGGGGAGCCTCGACTCATGGGCCGAATACAGCCTGCAACCTTTTATTATATGCCCCCTTTACAGGTTAATAAATCTGTCCCACTGATCCATCCTTCACCTTCAAGTACATTCCCTCAGCTCCCAACTTCCCTTATCTTGTCAGATAAACCCTGTCTGAACATACACCCTCTCTCTGCTTCTTTCCTCCCTTAGTGCAGTTCTTGAGGCCCTGATGACTGTTCCACAGGTATTCACTAATTTCAAAAGTGACCTGCAGAGGAATAAAGGTTCCCCATCTCTGCTCTGCATGCTTCGAATGACTCTTGGATATTAATTACTCAGGTAGATAAGGCAATAAATTTGTGAACACAAAGAAAAGAAACTGTTTACCATGGAGACAAAGTAGTTCTAATAAAAGATATCATTTGAACTACTTTGTCTCGATCTCTTGGGTATGGGACCCCCATGGCAACCACACTCTAGATATATTTACAATGACAGCTGAAAATACAGGGGTTTGGAACTTTGGCTCCCCCCCCCCCCTTTCAGGATATCCTAGTCCCTCAATGTAATCAGACCTAAGGAAGCCAATGAAGATCTTATGCTTTCGCCCAGATGCTAGAATGCAGAGCAAAGTACAGCAGACTCAAAGAAGCTGATTTGTTGCCAGTGGCAACTGAAAATGCTTCTGCTTTTCGTTTTGCATAATTTGTGGTGCATAATTAGTTGCCTTTTCCTATTATCCTGCATTTTGGACCTTTTTTTAAAGAAAAATGCAGTATAGTACGAGTATTTGTTTTGATTCAGCTGAATTTGTCCTTCAGCTTAGTGGCAGAGCCCTGACTTGAAAAGCTGGAGGCAAGCCAGTGACTCTGTTATGTTCATTATGTGGTAAGTGGCATCCTCCAGTTAACTGGAATTGTGTAAGTGTTACTTGAGGAGGACTGATAGGCCAGGCTGTACTACTGATAGGATAGTAGGTTTGCTGTTAACGTGTGGTCCTTTCCAGTTCCTTATCTCCATCAAACTTCAAATCACAAGTAGGCTCTGTAAGAGGAAAAAGGGATACATTTGTCCTCTTCAGATTAATTTATTGCACTACCCGAGGTTGAAAGTCACCTGGAAACTCTGAGCAGTACAGGATACAGAGAGATTCCCGTGTGTGCTTGAAATATTCTGTTTGGCTTCCCATTTTATTTCAATTATAAGTTTCCAGTACAAGTCTTTAAAGTACTTGCAGGATTGAGGCCCAGCTGCAAAAAACCCTGTCTATCCTTTTGGCTCATGGAATAAGAGTGTTTGCAGAGATGCTGAGGAGGATGAAGTCCAAGGTGAAACTGAGGTGAAGAGGCAGGGTTGTTCCTTTCCAGAATAGATTGGAGAGGAGCACAGTGTAGCTTCAGAAGCTGTTGGAAGACCCACCCTTCATGCACATGTCTCTCCTTGGCAACAAGTGTTTGAAGAATGACTCGGCACTGTCTTAGAGGGTTTTTCTCCCTTTGTGACATTAAGTAACAGCTTCTGAATTAAGGAGTGGTAGAGATTAGGGGTTTTGTACAATGAACAATTCATTTCTTCAGATTTGTATTTGTCATCTAGATACTGTGGTAAAAGGTGAGTTGGAAAACCCTCTGGCTTGTGTATTTTTGGTTTGATAGTGAGGGCACATTCATGTGTCATCCCTTGAATGGAGGGAAGCCAACATCAAGCAGAGCCTGTAACTACTCCTGCTGTGGTATGGATTTAGGACAGTGCTGTGTGAAAAGGGGTTGTGTTGCAAGCAAATCTGTGTTAAGCCACCTTGTGGGTTTCCTTGGCAAACCTTTTCCACACGGCACCTTTCGCTGGGGAAGCTGTCCTGGATTCTGCTTTGTGTCGGCTTTCCCATTCCTTCAAAAGGAAGTACTTTTTCACTCAGCGGACAATACAGTTGTGGAGCTCGTTGCTACAGGAGGCAGTGAAGGCTAGCACCATAATTAGATTCAAATGGAAACTAGATAAATTCTTAGAGGATGGAACCATAAATGTTTACTTGTTGCGGCTTAAACCCATGCCTGCTGGTAAAGTTGGGAGCGGTTAGCAGGAGATGAGTAACCCTTCCATGACTTGTACTTGACTTCTCGTGAGCTACTGTAGCTGGCCGCTGTTGGAGACAGGATGCTGAGCTCAATGGACCATGAGTCTAACCTAGTATGACTTTTCTTATGTCCCTCTCACATGTGGTGTGGATGCAACCAATGTGTCTTTTCAAAGAGTGTCTCAAAAAAGCTGCTGCTCATAGATATCGGTTCATGGAATAAGGAGCTCCTTGCAGGGAAATGTAACTCAGCTGTCTACAGCTCCTGACTACAATACTATGGTGACCTCTGCTGAGAAGAACCTAGTGGAACAGCTACTTTTCTTTTTATCTGTATTCTTTAATTGTTACATTAGAGTAAAACTAGTTCTGTGTAGCTTGGCAATAAAGGGAATAACTATTGTCTGAGGGGGGAAATTGTATAAATTAACTTACGTGAAATGTGTTTTGAGTGGGTTTTTTTTGGGGGGGTTTTAAAAAGTTTTTGACTTACTTTTGGTGACCAAAGGTGTTTAATCCCTGTGCATGGGTGGTTATTAAAAGGCAGCTGTCAGGGGCCATTAGCCCCAGGGGCTCACTAATCCTTAGGAGTGCCGCCTACTTCTCTTATAAGACTGTCTTTAAATAAAAACTGAAGTTGATGAGAGGCATATGGCTCTTAATGGAGGCTAGCTTTAGTATATACAGGGCATTGCCTAGAGAGTGCCCTAGATAAGGAATGGTCACAGGACGTTTCCCAACCTGCAAAGTGGCTCTTTATGACCTATGGCTCTTTGCAGCCACTTGTATTCAGCTAGGGACAGACGGAAGCTCTGGAAACCAATTGGCTCTAAGCCCCAAATATGGGTGTTACTGCCCATCCACTATTAAGCAGTAACAGCTGATTGGCATTTAGACCTGCAGTCTGTCCCTGATCAGAGCTGGCTCTGCAGTGTGTGGGTGGGCAGGCAGGTGGCTGCAGCTCTTTGATCAACACTGACTGCGCTTTGTGCCTCTTCCAATCAGGAATTGTCAGTGCTTTAGGCTAATATTATTAGTTTAGAATTACCTTTTTGAAAAGAAAAAAAAAGAAACCAAGCATAAAGCAGTGCAAAGAATAAATATGTTGGAGTTTGGGGACAAGAGCATGAAGTACCAGCTACTACCATACATCTCATTCCCTGATAGGTTAGCTCTTCCGCTTACAATGATACTTCTGGCAATAATATCTGAATTTTCATCCCTGCAACAGCTACCCATTTTTATATGGGTAGCTAATGTAACAGGACTTTGAGCCACATTAGTTTCCGAAGGACCTAGAATTTCCAGTGCTATGAGGTGTTGACCAAATCCTTCCTTGGCCGCATGTGTACTATGGGCCAACAAGCTCTTTCTTTTTTTCCCAAGCTCATGGGACTGGATGTAGTTCAGGTTGAAGGATATCTGTAGGTGTTGCCAAGTGTTCAGACAGGCAATGCTAATGCTGAGATCAAGCAATGTCAATGCTGTGTTGAATAAATGTTTGATCTGTAGTCTAACTTCTCCATGGCCTTCAGATGGCGAATTACTTGGATCCGGGATGGGGAACCTTTTCCCTCCCGGGGGTTGCTTGGAAAATTAGAATAAGCTCCGAGGGCCACACAGAAGTTGTGGGTGGGAGTACGTAAGGGGTGCACTCAAAAAAGGAGGGTCCAGATGATGAATCTGTGCTGTGAATAAGGTCCCCTATCCTTGTGTGCATTTCTTCATCTCTGCTCCCTTACTCTGAGCTCAGTTTTTCAGTCCTTTGGTGTAGGAATTGGATCCAGGGGTCAGATCAAGGAACTGGAAAGGGGCCACATAAGAAGCGGACTGCATTTGGCCCCCAGGCCTGAGATTCCCCACCCCTGACTTAGATGAAACTTTTTTCTTTGCTAATGAAGTGTATGTGTGGATGGTCTTTCCTTTCCAGTTATGCTGAATGACTTAGGGTGGCCAGATATGCAAGTTTCAGAGGACCCTGTCACGGGTTTGGGGGTCTGCACCCCCACTTTACCGGTTTGAGTGACTCAGTTTCCCTTGCGCACAGTTCTCTTGAATCAGTTTCTCTCACTGGCTAATTCAAGTGTGCCACAATGAAACTCCTTGGTCACACAAGGGCCTGATCCTTCCCGTTTAGACTCTTTACTCTCTGGGTTCGCAAGAGCTNCAAGAGCTTGAGGGCTCTTGTAGCTCACTTGTGTTCCAATATTAGACACTGACCACTTCTTCATAAAATAAGAAGTAAGTTTATTGATTACATAAACAAGATAGTTAAACAGAGTGGTAACTAGAAATCAAAGGTAAATATACCGCATTCCTAACTTATACTGGTTGAGTTCCTAAGTTATTCATCTTACCCTAGCGAGTCCAGAAGTTCTGGTTTCTCAGCCATAAGGTGACTGGCTGGGCTCTTTGGCTTAGAGAGCGGAATCTGTCTCTCACTTCATGCTGTCCCCAGCCTGCTGTGGTCAGGCTGCTCATTTGTATGTAGATGTCCCCTCGAAGCAGCTTTGCAAGCCAAAGTCTTTTCCCCTCTGGGATCTCTCTCCTTATATCTCCTGGAGGAAACTCCCTGTAAGTTCTCCAGGCTTCTAGAATTCCCTTTGTTCTCTCATCAGGTCTCTGTCTTTCTGCACGTAGTCAATGGCTATCTGCATTAGCATTGTTAATGACTCTGGCCATTCGTCTGGCCCCCCCAATACACATGTTGGTATCTCTTTGTATTTTCTGTAGGCCGGTGACGTGTAGGAGCCCTAACTCGAGTTGTACAGTTCTCAGAGTCAATGTTACAAACATGTGGAACCTTTGACATTACACAGTGCACCTGTATAGTAACACCACGTACATGTGAAACCCTTGGCACCACACATTTACCAAACATGTAGTCCCGTGTTACATGTGTGTGACCCCATGTTTCTCCGTGACAGCCCCCCGTAAGATAGCATCGTGAAGAGACACGTCAGAGTCTCGTAACATGCTGAGGCTGGCGTCTGGCGTGTCCTTCTGGTGTGTGTCTGTACCCTCCGTACCTTTCCATGTGGTTGCATTAAAGGTAGACCATTGGTTTTCCAAACCTTCTGTCAGGTGTGTGGGGCTATCGTGTTCCTGTGTTTTCCATGTCGTAGTGGAGTAATACTGTGAATGGTACCCTGCAAGGAACCTCAGTAAGTGTTTGCCTAAGACTGCGACAAATGGGTTGGAACACCATGTTAACAACCTTTGTTCCCCAGTCACAAACTTTGGCAGCCTGTTTCTTACTGGCTGTATGCCTGTGCCCATCAGAAGTACCATTAGGATACAACAGAGGAAGTGTGGAGTAAATTTTACACTACTGAGCACCACACCTTTGTTGTCTGTGTAACTCTGTATTTCCAAACACTTTTCACCAGGATTAATGTTGTAATTCCCAGTGTTGCCATGTGGCATTATTTCCCCTTTGGCTGTGATGCTGTGCCTTGATGTCTTTGCATTCCAGTCAATAGGCCAGGCAGAGATTGTGTCTGTGGAGGGGCTATTGTGAGCAGTCGTTCCTCTGCCCTGCCCCCAACCTCTGTCTGTCCCCCTAGGATCCCTTGGGTCTGTTTAACCATGTCTCTCTCCTTTTGGGGAGTCTGGCTTTGTGACATGGATGTGAGAACCTGCAAGTGTCCCTTCAGACATTCCCACACCAAACTCTGGAGGACTTAGGTTGTTGAGTGCAGCGCTTTGGGTCTGGACTCTGTAAACTGTTTCCTCACCTCCAGTTTCTGGTTCAGTGGTTTTTCCCTGCTCCTGCTTAGGTAAGACAGAGGTGCACAGTTCACTCTTAGACTGTTGCCCCTGGCTCTGTAGGATTACAGGGTGATGTCTTTCTATCCCTGGGGAAGAGATATCCCTCGTTTCCCCCCCCCTCCATTCCGGGCAGAGTTTCCTGTACCTTCCCGCCTCCTTCTGAGGTAGAATCCTCCACCTCCCGGCTTGCCCGTCTCTGCTTGGATTCAGGTAGCCGCTTCCCTCATTCTCTTAGGGTAGGACAGCAAACCTCCGGGTCCTTGTGCAACCCCCTAGGTTGAGTAGGAGCATTTTCAGCTGACTCTCCTGCTGTGGTGGTTACTCTGTTTGATTCTGCAGGATTGGGTCCCTCCTGTGTAAGGTGGGTTGCCAAGTCCTGGGTTTCAGAATCAGTTTGACCCATTTGCTTCACTTCCTGCAGTTCCCCATGTGAGACAGAGATTTGCAGTTCACCCCCCGAGTCTTGTCCTCCCCTGCCTTCTGGCTGGTTTGGGGACTCCTGTGTGGGGTTTTCCTGCCCCTGAGTGGAGTTCACCAGGCGGGGTACAGGACCTGTAAAGCCTTCCTGTAACCCTTCCCCTCCACTAGGGTTGTTCTGTGTCTCCCCATGGTTTAGGGGTAGAGGTGCAACTGAGTCTTGTTGTCCCTCCCCCTCCCTTACCGGGTTGCTCTTCTGCATCCATGTGTTTATATCATTCCCCACTAGCATTTCATTTTGTGCCTTTCTCGGGAGTACAGCCACCTGGATTGGTCCTTTTGCACCTTGCCACTCCAATTCTACAGTGGCAGTGGGCAAAATATCTGTGATCCCCGTTGCCAGTGAGACCACAATCTTTCTATGAGTGTTTATTTTATGTTTTGGGATCAAATCTTCTCGCACCATAACAATTTGTGCCCCATTGTCAATTCTCCCCACACAGTTTATTCCGTTAACTTTAGCAGGTTTGCATAGTAACTGATCTGCTGTGGGTGGGTCATTAACCCTTCTGGGGACTGGCTGAAGTACAGACACAAAATTTGCACTAACAGTCCCAATAATCTCCTCAGCCTCTCTGTTAGGGCTATGGAACTCTCTTTTTGGGGGGCATTCTCTTACCATATGCCCTGTTTGTTTACAATTATAACATTGTCTTGGATCGTTGGTAGGGGATTGGAAGGTGTGTGCTCTTTGGAGTCTGGGTGATCCCTGTCTCCCTCCACCCCCATTCTCGTTTGGTTTGTTCTAGGTTAAGTTACTTTGTTCAGAATGTGGATTGTACTCAAGTTTGCTTATGGTGAAACCCTTGTTTGGATTTTCCCCCATTATGTGGTTTCTTTTCCCCATTATGTGGCTTTCTTTCACCATAAGCTAAGATAGCATTTTCTGTGAATGCATCAGCACTTGCCCCTGCCTCTTTGAGATTTGTGATCTCCTTATTCAGCAGGTGTGCTTTTAAATTTGGGCTACGCACAGTATAGAACTGTTCAAGCAATACAGAGTTAATAATTTGTTCCTTAGTGGCATTCCCACCTGGATCTAGCCACTTGACACCATACTGTTTCAAGATATTAGAAACATCTGAATAAGACGTACCCTCTGCCTTCTTGAAGCTGCGTAATTTCTAGCGAAAAGTTTCTGGAGTGAATCTGTATGCTTCAATAACTGCCTGTTTGAAATCATCAAAAGTGAGTCCTGGAGATTCCTCCATTTTTGTGTTGAAAACTTGTTTTGCCTTTGCTGGAAGTTTAGGTAACACTAATTTGAGCCACAGTCTCTTCGGGATCTGTTCTTGCAGAAAAACATGATGTACGGTTGTGAAGTAGTCTTCTATGCCTTGATTTCCCTCGCATTGTGGAATCAATGCAGTGTAGTCACAAATTCTGCCTTCTGCGTTGTTTCCCGTAATGCCTAGTGGGGGAAGTTGAGGGGTCATTCCTAGGGATGCCTGTGTCTTCAGGAGGTCAATCTGGTGCTGTCTGTCCCTCTCGTTTTCTTTTCTCTCTCTCTGTCTCTTTTTCCTCCTGATTTATTTTTGCCATTCTGAGTTCATGTTCCATCCTCATTCTGGTCATCTCGAGTTTAGAGTTTGAACCTTGTCCCCCTGGCTGCTGGTCAGTTGGAGGGGGGTTTGGGGCCCCGTTTGGCAGTGCATTTCCATCTGCTGGTTGCAGGTTGGGTGGAGAGGAACCTGGTGGTGGTGGTGGATTTGCTGCCACTGCCCCATCCCCATCTGTTCCATTCGTACTCATTTCAAACTCGTGTATCAGCTGTTTCAGCTGCTGCTTATTTTTTCCTTCTGTTTCGAGACCCCGCTTCCGAGCTTCCCTTCTCAGCTCTTTCTCAGGTGATGAAAGTGCTTTAGTAGCCTAATTTTGACACTTTCCCTGGCCCGAAATTAAAATTAAAAAAATAAACTTAACACACACTGTTCAAGGATCTGCTTATTCCACTCTCAGAGCAGCCAACTCCTGGGCTTTCTGGCTCTGCAGTTTTTGGAATGTACTCTACTCAGAGGAGTCCAGTCACCTGGGAATGCTCCTCTACTGTCTACACATTGGTCCACAAGCTGAGCATTACCCTTACTCGTTGGGGCGCCACTGTCACAGGTTTGGGGGTCCACACCCCAACTTTACCGGGTTTGAGTGACTCAGTTTCCCTTGTGCACAGTTCTCTTGAATCAGTTTCTCTCACTGGCTAATTCAAGTGTGCCACAATGAAACTCCTTGGTCACACAAGGGTCTGATCCTTCCCGTTTACAGACTCTTTACTCTCTGGGTTCGCAAGAGCTTGAGGGCTCTTGTAGCTCACTTTTGTTCCAATATTAGACACTGACCACTTCTTCATAAAATAAGAAGTAAGTTTATTGATTACATAAACAAGATAGTTAAACAGAGTGGTAACTAGAAATCAAAGGTAAATATACCGCATTCCTAACTTATACTGGTTGAGTTTCTAAGTTATTCATCTTACCCTAGCGAGTCCAAAAGTTCTGGTTTCTCAGCCATAAGGTGACTGGCTGGGCTCTTTGGCTTAGAGAGCGGAATCTGTCTCTCACTTCATGCTGTCCCCAGCCTGCTGTGGTCAGGCTGTTCATTTATGTAGATGTCCCCTCGAAGCAGCTTTGCAAGCCAAAGTCTTTTCCCCTCTGGGATCTCTCTCCTTATATCTCCTGGAGGAAACTCCCTGTAAGTTCTCCAGGCTTCTAGAATTCCCTTTGTTCTCTCATCAGGTCTCTCTGTCTTTCTGCACGTAGTCAATGGCTATCTGCATTAGCATTGTTAATGACTCTGGCCATTCGTCTGGCCCCCCCAATACACATGTTGGTATCTCTTTGTATTTTCTGTAGGCCGGTGACGTGTAGGAGCCCTAACTCGAGTTGTACAGTTCTCAGAGTCAACATTACAAACATGTGGAACCTTTGACATTACACAGTGTACCTGTATAGTAACACCACATACATGTGAAACCCTTGGCACCACACATTTACCAAACATGTAGTCTCGTGTTACACGTGGGTGACCCCATGTTTCTCTGTGACAGACCCCTATGAGAAATACAGGTTGCAGGGTTGCACTGGCTACAATGCAGCCCTACAACCTCTATTTCTCATTAAGTGTCCTCTGAAACTTGCATTTCTGGCCACTCCAATTACTTGACATGATTTGCTGTTTGGGAAACCACAGTTTGCCTATGGCAGTCCCTTCATTGAGTGAACTTCTGGTTTCTCAGAAATGTCAAGTTCTAGGCATTGTGGGGGAGATAATTGAGACAGTCTTTTAAAATTTCCTCTGAAGCAAAGTAGTCTTTCTCCTCATCAGCACCATTTGACAAAGCAATTGGATACAAATAATCTTAGATCAAACTGTGAACTCAAATGGAAGGAAAAACATTCCCCTCTCCCCCAGTCCTAGGATGACTGCAAGGAGCTGCCAAATGCATGTTGTGATTAAGCAGTAATTTGTAAAGAAGCTCCATGTTAACACATTACTAACGCATAGATAACCATGAAAAGACACATAGCTAAACAAACCATTTCAGGCTCTTTAGAACTACTAAAGGGACACCTCCTCAGCTGGTTAAAAATCCCTGTTGACTGAGCAGACAGTTTGCTCTAAGTCTGTACCTGGCTCAGTGTGTACTGACTTTTTGTAAACTAGAGTCTGAAGCACTAAACTAGAGTCTGAAGCACTGGGCTCATTCTTGGAGCTCTGCCCCTGGAGTGGGGAGCATAGAGGCTTTTGTGAAAAGGATTTGTACAGCAGGCAACCCCAACAGCATTTACGTTGTAGCTTTTATATATGTTGTCATTTGAAATGCAGGATCTGCTATTAATTCTGAGGTTTACATTATGACTGCTGCTTGTCTGTATAATAAACAGCTGCACATAAGCCTGGTTTGTGCATATACACGGTCAAGGGCTCAAAATGAAAGTGGATGCCCCATCTACCGGAGACCACAGCCACACCCTCCATCTCCCTCTGGTCTCGCCTGCTCTCCCCTTTCCTGCCACATCTGGGGACTTCTTCTGCTACTGCCCATCAGCCATGTTCAAAACTGGTGAGTGGGTAGGCTGCAGCAGAAGAAAACGGTGTAGTTCTGCCCACTTCAGGCAATATGATTGTTGATTACCAATAGCCACCCTTCAAAATGCAGTGTTGCTGACCGTGAGTGGTACTGCGGCCGTTTGGAAAAGGTTCAGCACTGGGGGAGCAGAGTCATGGGGGCTGGGCAGCAGCTCTATCAAATTTATACCCCTGGCAGTGTGAAACTGTAAGAGGTGACATCACCTGGATCCCTAGGCATGTGTACAGAATTTCTGTGTTTACACTTAAAAAAATAAAATAAAATAACAATAGACTAGGTGAAGCTCTATTTTAAACATAAGAGTAATTTTGTTACTAAGGCAATGTTACTTTTTTCTTTAGGAAGAAAAATGCTAAAATTAAGTCTGGCTATAAGCGAGAACATATCAACCTGGGCTGCGACATGGATTTTGATATTGCTGGTCCTTCAGTACGTGGCGCCTTGGTTTTTGGCTATGAGGGTTGGTTGGCTGGTTACCAAATGACTTTTGAGACCACTAAATCCAGAATAACTCAGAGCAACTTTGCTGTTGGTTACAAGACTGATGAATTCCAACTTCATACCAATGTGTAAGTATTTGCAACTGTGTAAATCTTGCCTTGCACTCCAATGCTTGCAGCTCCTTTTTAATGCTGAAGAAAACACGTTGGCAAAAGACAGTGGGTGTAATCACATGAAATGGGCCCCCCCCATTGGTCCCCTTTTGCCCAGATCCACCCACCTGTCTGAATAGGAGCCACCAGGTATTTGCCCCAGGCTGGGCTGGGTCAGCTCCACATAGCATCATCTCTAGAAATGCAGAGCATGCCATGCAGATTAATGTGGCCCAACGGGCTCCCACAGGGCACCTCCTGTGTGAAAGGCCCCTTGCAGCCTCACTTGAATACAGTTCAGCCAGCACTGTGGTCAAGGCTATGGTGCTGACAAGGATTGGGCCCCCGGAAGAAGCTGATGCCAGACACCAATCCGCTGTTGGAGCAGTGGTGTGTATACGTGTCCTACTTGCCAATTGTCCACTGGAGCGGTCCCCGAGGAAGAGGATCAGCCCCGGTGTCCCTGGCTGGAGTGGCTACTCACGCAGTTGTGGCCACTAGGGCTGCTGCTCCTCCCTGGGGTGGTCTCCTGCTCCTCCTCCTCAGGGTCTGCTCCAACACCTGATGGGCAGGTGGCCAGGACACGCGCCCCCTGTTCTCCACTCCCAATAGCTGACTAGTGGGGACTGCTTCCTATGGGGCCCCCAGCTTCCAGAGCAGAACTGGAGTGGGTGGGAAAGGGTGGCGGCTGCTCCCCACCTATGGGTCTGTGTGTTTGAAGAACTCCCTGCCCTGTTCCTGTGGGTGGCTGCTGCATAGAGCCTCATGGAGCAGCTCTGGCCTCCCTGCCCTTGTGAAACCGCCCAGTGTTAAATCCATCACTCTCCCTTTCACTAACGCTGTTTACTAAGAAGGCTCTGGAATGGTATCCAGTCCATGTGTTGGGTTATTATACAGCTGGGAAACATCAAATGTCTGTTAGCCTTGGGTGGAAAGGAGCAGGTTGTATACAGATGGGGAGGGAAAGAGAGAGGAACTGACCTTCCATTCAAGTTTGGAATTGGAGCTTATTGTGACTGGGGGGCCACCACTCAACTTTATTTCTTTGTAATAGGTTTTTATTGGAATAATAAATGCAGCAAACACATGCAGGTTACATATGTTTTTGCTCAGGCAAGTGAGGAAAATAAAGAAGTAAAAATCAAAGCAGTTTTCTCAAGTTTAACTAAAATTAAATCAAGTGCTGTTTTGATTCAGAAACACTACAGGAAAAAAAGAATGAGTAAGAAAGGCATTGGAATAAAGTAGAGAATTAATGTTTAATTAAATTTCATGCAGCCCTTATTCTGGTATATTTCAGCATTGGAATATGTGGGAACTCATCTACAGCACATAATGACAAAAAAGGAAGACCAAATTTTACTAGTCTGGTTCTAACCTTCCCCTTTTCTTCTAAAAAGCATTTTTTTGCCATCTGTTAATGCCATTTAAAAATATGTATGTTTAATAATCCCTTCCCCCATCAGACATTTTGTTTTTATCAAGGCTGTTGTTGTAATTCCTATTGGGAACTCTAAAACTACTTTACTTTCTAAGAGCTGCTCCTGCAAAGACTGCCTCTGTTTTGTCTCCTACTGTTGTAAAGATATCTGGTTTAGGAAGTTTAGATTGCCCCAAAGAAAAAATGAGCCCACACAACCGGGATCTCTTTGAAGAAGTGCCAGACTGCAAAAGCAAGCAGACAACCCTTGACAAATCCAAGTGGATTCCTGCAGACAAACTATCAGTAGCTATGGGCTTCCCCCAGTACATGACTATCCTCTATGATAATGGCCTCACACAAATGATAGGAGGTGTTAGAAGATGTTGCAATTAAAAACTAAAAGGCATCATCAGGAAGGCGTTTGAGACAAGTCCCTAATTCCCCTTGCTCTTTCTAGACTCCCGGAAGCCTATTCCTTAGTTGACAACTGGGAGTAAAATTCAGGCTAGGATATTATCCGAGTTTGAGATTGTAAACTGCAGCAAAACCTATAAGAACTAATTTCTAAATGATTCTAGTTACAATAAAAACCAAATCATTTGGAAGAATATTCTAGCATGTAAATATGGATTTCTATTACACAGCCCCGCTTCAGAAATGTATACAATCAGTGGTCCCAAGAAAGCCTTGTACAGTCTTTTTAGTAAACAGTATCTTAAGTATTTCTTTTTTAAAAGTCATAGGAGGCTGAAAAAGATCACCAGTTTGAGACTCTTCATTGACCTGTAACTTAAAAACAGCTTTACAAGTCTTGAGTCTATTGTGGATTCCAAAGTTTCCCTCCCTCCCACCCCAACACTGGTCATTTTCAATCCACAACCCAAAGTTACTTATTTCATATTGATTACACACACTGCAAATTAAGAGCATTACTGTATGGGTGTTAGCTGACGAGACAGTAGCCCACTGGAGCCCAGGTTTGCTCTGGGCAGCTGCCACTCGCATGGTTCAGCAGACAAATCCGATAAACTGGGAGGCGCCGTAGCAAACTCTGGGTACAGAAAACCCCCTGCTGTATTATTTTGGTGTGTGTTCTATTTTTGGCTTTTTGGAGTGCTCTAAAAGTGAAAGTGCGGTAAAAGCACCAGTGAGGACGAGTAGCGACAACGTAGTATAGTGATATCTTTTATTGGGCCAACTAGTGGGTGGAGCAAGAGCAGAGAGAATGCTCTCTCCTCTGATTGCTCTAGGCACTGTGCCCAGGACTCTCTAGTCCTGGCACACCTGTATGGGAGCAGAGGTTGCGCACACCCCAATAGATGGCAAGTGGCCCGTGGGCGCACATTAGCCAGCATTCACCCACGCAGCTGGCTCTACATTCCCCAAGATGGCACTGTGAGTGGGGGCTGGGTGGTGGCCCCATTCGGTGGGGGGCAAACGTCTGGTGAACACCTAATAAATGATGTCGGCTATTGTATCATTTATTTTCACCCTATTTATTTACTTATTTATTTCTATGATTTATACCCCGCACCCTCCTGTCACCAGCTCGGGGCGGCTTCCAACAATTTATAAAAACAGTTTAAAACAATCAACAGTATTTAAAACAAGGCCACGGAAGTTAAAACAGTAAAGCAGGATGGGGGCGAAAAACCATAACACCCCCCACCCCCCTGAAGGCCTGGGTGAACAGCCAGGTTTTACAACACCGCCGGAATGACAATAGGCCTATGATCTGAATGGAAGTACTGACTCCTGGCATTAATGTGTTAATTGATCCTCTGTCAAAATTTGAGGTCTGAATTTGAGGCGGGAATCCATCAGTGGCACTATCTTACGTGCTGGTATCTTGTTCATTTCTGTTTAAATAAAGCTAAAGGGCCTAATTTAACCCATACAATCCAGGAAATTTTGAGGTAGTGCTGGAATTCTTTGCTAACAATAAATTACTGTGTCTAGATATTTGGTGTGTGTGTGTGTGTGTGTGTGTGTGTCATCATATGTGCCATGATGCCTAAACAAAAGGTAGGGCAAGAAGCTTCTACCTTCTTATAAATATGACTTTCTGAACTTTGGTGTGGTAAATCAAGTTTGTGTGACCTTTTCCGCATAAACCATCTCAGTCTGCCTGTTTAGTTGACTCTAACTAGTGCTTTTTCATCCCTCCCTTTCTTTTATGAGCACCAAATCTCTCTTGAACTGGCTGTATAGGAGGTTCAGTGCTAAGAAGAATTTTTAGAGCTATGGCAGAATAGCTTTGACCACTGAAAGACTGCTGCTGTTACTTACATTTTCAATTAGTTTTATTTTCCCTCTCCGTTTAACTAATTCACTTAAACATCAGCTACAATAGCCAAATTCATTTTAAAGTTCTCTGATCAGATTATCAACAGTTCAGAAATTATCTGAGACTCCCCCAACCCAGTGTTGGGGAAAAACAGTTTCCCATGTGGGCTTTTCAGTCACAATATTCTCCCAGCCTAACCTACCTCACAGGGTTGTTGTGAGGATTAAGAAGGTGTGTAAAATTGTTCTATGTGAAGTGCTCCAAGTGCCCTGACAGGGGGCGCTATATAAAACTAATTATTATTATTATTATTATAGTGCTGTCATTTTTGCTCCTTTTTGGAGCTCTGACAGCTTTCTTCAGAAAGCTAATACAAATCCTGTTTGATCCAAAAGACTCCAGCTATTGAGGAGAGAAACTTAGAAGCCATCCTCTTAACCAGCCCATTGAAATTTACTATCCCTGATTTCTGTTCTGGTCTATCAAAATATGATAATTCAGTGTTTGGAGGTTGTGCTTTTTAAAAAACAAAATATAAAACCAATGAAGATTGAGCTTGTGTTTTCAATTTTATAATTGCTACAGTGAGTTATTAAACCAGTTATAAATGAAACCTTCACCAAGATAGATTTTGTTGAAATGCCCAATGTTTCTTTAGGCAATCTGACAGTTAATTTAATGTATTCATTACAGGAATGATGGTACAGAATTTGGGGGCTCCATTTACCAGAAGGTGAATGATAAATTGGAAACTGCTGTCAATCTTGCTTGGACAGCTGGAAATAGCAACACTCGCTTTGGAATAGCAGCTAAATATCAGATCGACCCAGATGCATCTTTCTCTGTGAGTAGTACATCTACACTCACATTTTCATTCACTTTCCATGCTTGAGAATATGACTTTCAGAGATTAACCCACAATTTACCTGTCTCTTCTTATGCTGACCCCATGTATTTGCATCAGCCTTCTTTCTCCTATTTATTAGGCATTCTTCCTGAAAACTGCCCTTAAAACTTATTAGTTTATTAGCCTCCACTTTGGCACTGCCCCACTGCTTTTAAAAACTGTGCCTATATCAAGGTTTGAGTGATGGGAGTAAAATAGACTTCTGTAATCTGTATGTAAGGAAGGAAAATTTCATGCCATTATGTCTCATAAATGCTGTTCCTTGGAGAACAATTTCCCCATTCCTCTTGTTTTGCCATTCCAAAGGTCACTTGTATTGCTAATTTATTTGTAGGATTTAAATTGCAAGTGTTTAGGGCAGGGATGGGGAACCTTAGGCCTGGGCACCAAAAGTGTTCTGTGGCTGGCTTTTATTTGGCCCCGCTCCAGTTCCTGCATCTGGCCCCTGGATCCAGTTCCTACCCCCAAGCGCTAAAAGTTGAGCAGAGATGAGGGTATGTACACAAGGATAAGGAACAGACCTTTGGCACAGATCCATGATCTGAACCCTCCTCTTCCTGAATGCACTCTGCCCCCAACTTCTATGTGGCCCTCAAAGCTTATACTAGCTTTCAGTGTCCCTGGGAAGGAAAAGGTTCCCCACCTTTTGGCCTAGGACCATTTAATTTAATTTATCATTGAAGTGTCCATGTTGTATAAATGATAGTAACAGGTCATTCCCTATTTAATTTTTGCTATTTTGAAGAGTGGAAATTAAGATCCCCATGGAGTGACTTGTAGAGTATTGAAAAGGAACCTGTCTGAGACAAGTCCATGTTCACCTGGAGATCAAATATAATGGAACAAATAAACCCATAGGAGTTCAGTTCAATTTATTTGTGGTGTGACGCAAGGTCATTGCCAAAAGGAAAATACAGAATACAGACTTTGTATTTTGTATTCTATCCATAGGATGAATTTGCTCCAGTCTGTATTGTTTGCTTGCTCTTAGTCAATCTTAGGAACAACCATCCTAAAATCATCGCTACTGCTGCTTTTTTTTAAAAGCAGACAGTGTGCTCTCTCAGACCATTTGGATAACATACAAGAAGTCTCTTATGGGAAGTGGAAGAGGGGACTGATACTCATTAAGTAGACTTGGTAGCAAACTAACAAGCGTTTAACTGGAGTTAGACATCTAGGAAGTGGTAAGCAAAATCCATATTCTGTTCGCAATAAGTAATCTTGCATAGTTTCTTAAATTTGCACCTGCACTTTTCATCCCCACCCATCTCTACTGCGAAAAAGTATAGAAAGGCTGTTCACCTTTAAGTAGGAAGGATTGGATAAATACATTGGATATTAAAATCAAACTACATTTCTTTTTCAGGCTAAAGCGAACAACTCCAGTCTGATTGGTTTAGGATATACTCAGACTCTGAAGCCCGGTAAGTATAGATAGAAGAAATTTAGACTTTTAATAGGTATGGTTTAGACATAAAGTAGCAGAGTTTTTCATGTTGATACAGTCTGGCTTTTATGGGCCCTTTCCACACAGTGCCCCCTACCCTTATGCCCACGCAGATCTGCGTGGGCAGGGGTGGGGGCACCCACGCATGGAGCAACTGGCAGTAATTGCAGTTGCTCTGCGCGTGGAGGTGGGTGGGTGTCTGTGTAATTCCCCCCCCAGCGCACGCTGTCACCCGTCTGAAAAGGGCCATAGTATGTTGTGTGGCAAACAGCCTACTTGTAAACCCAAGGACTGTCCTATTGTGGCTTGATTTTTTCCCCCCTCCCCCCCCCAAAGCTTTAAACATATGACTATCAGATGAATGTCATATTTATTAAAAGCGTGACCATTGCTTACACACAGCCAGCCAGATGAATGTTGCAAATCAGATATTATTTATGCATGTGAATGTCCACTTATGCACAAGTGGCCCCTTTACCCTACGGCATTCATTGTACTTGGTAGAGGTTGCTGTTAGAATGCCAGGTTGATTGGCACTTTTGGTTTGTGGCTTTTGTGTTCTTGTGTCTAGATCAGTGGGCATTGGATCAAGTTCTAAGAGCTTCAGAATGGCTTGTAAATACTAGGGGAAGATTCTGCCACCCTTGCATATATCTATTAGTACCATATCCCTGCATAGTCCCACTGAAATTAATTTAGTCAGCCAGCAGTTCCAAAAAGTAAACTTTTTCCTTTCCAGATTTTGTCTGATGCTTTATGTTCCAGTTTTTAATATTTT
The DNA here is from genome assembly GCA_003113815.1 of Sphenodon punctatus. Classification (NCBI taxonomy): domain Eukaryota; kingdom Metazoa; phylum Chordata; class Lepidosauria; order Sphenodontia; family Sphenodontidae; genus Sphenodon; species Sphenodon punctatus. The sequence goes on from QEPC01008173.1 coordinate 6,241,810, forward strand.
CTTTTTTCATTATACAGGTGTAAAACTGACATTGTCAGCTTTGTTGGATGGCAAGAATGTCAATGCTGGTGGTCACAAACTAGGTCTAGGACTGGAATTTGAAGCATAAAAAGAAATTTACAGTCACTAATTTTAAAATACTTTACAGCATAGCTACCTTCAGAATTTAGTGTACCTTTCAATGTTTTATGTCTGGGATGCAAGTATTGCTATGTTATCAGTCATGTTAAACTTGGTTCAAGATTGCTAAGCTTTAAAGTGTCTTTTTTGGAGATGAAGAAAAGAGTTTTAAAAAAATCCTAATTCCAGGCTTTTTTGGAACGCTGTTGTCAGAGCTGCTAATGTATAAACTGTAACAAGGGATACAAAGGGTACTGATTTACCTTTTTCTAGAGTAATGGCTACACTAGCCCCCGACAAATGCCGTGTGGAAATCATGATTCTATGAGAATTACAATTCACTACAGTAAACTCTTGATCCAAGGAGCACAGTTGTATGATACTGAATAGTCAAACAATCTATGATGAAACATGCAAAACCCATCTGAAAAGGGATTTTTAGATGGAGATTTCAAATCACTGTTTAAGTCTTACTTAGTCCTCCTCTTGCACCTACAGCTGTCCTTGGAGTGCTTTAGATTGTCCACTTGGTATAATTTTCAGCATGGAGAAAGTTTGATGTGACAGCCAATAATACTTACAGTTCACGTCCTGTGCTGTGGTTCCTTCCCGTTGCACTAAATATGGAAACGCTTGTATGACAGAGCCATAAACAGGGAAGAGTCTTTGTAAACGTAATCACATGGTGGCATCACTTTGAATTTAAAATGAACTTTTGTTTTATTACCACTTTTTTTTTAGCAACTTAATGGGTACAATTTTAGTCTTCCATTTTGTGTGGAACTAGACCCCAGAATGCTGTACTTGACACCACTTAAAATGACAAACTAAAAACCCAACTTGAATAAAATATTGGAACGTAAACTCCTTTGTCTTTGTTCTAGAAATTGCTGCAGACGAATGGGTTTGGTTCATATAAAACGCTTTTGCATTGTCTCCTATTTTATTATGAGAACTGGGGAAGCACATGTGTACACATTTAAAAGGATGATTGAATTGTGTGGATGATTTAACAATTTAAAATAATCTTCAGTAGTTAACTTAAAAGTTTAAGACTTCAGTTCATTTTTGTGCTACTTCATTAGAAAATGGTTCAGAAATCATTTTAAACATCAAGACACATTTTTCCCAACTCAGTAAAAATAGCACAATCAAACTTTTTAACACCTGACAGCAAGAGTGGCACAGCCAAGTTTCCCAAATATAACAATTTAGTTACCCATGATGTATCTATCCCAAGAAATCTGTAAGTCTTCCCAGAACATTAAAAATATCACGCTTTTGTCAGAGCTAAGGAGTGAAGTTTTAACAACGAGATCCTTTCAGGCCTGTCCACTTGTCCAGTCTTATAGAGCTGCAACTTCCCAGCCACTGGATGCTACTGCCCCTCCTCGGGCAGCAAGTAACTGACCCAATTCAAATGCATCCAGCTGCTCCTGATGTCCCAATCCCTCCTTGCCCAGTGTTAGAGTCCTTTTGTGGGAGAAGGATGGGGTACGCCTAGAAATAGCTGAAACATTTTTTTATGTAACTTGGTAAGAAAATTAAATGAATTGTGCTGCCACCAAATCTCACTCGATGTACAATGCTCCTAGTTTAAAGTTGCGTATCAGAAGCCTGTATGGCCCTAATCATGAAAAGACTTACCCACATAGTTATCTTTTATTACTGTGAGGAGTTCCATTTTGTATTTTTACAGGCTCATGGCCTGTAACAAATAGTGGGCATGGAACGTAAGTTGTTCATGATACAAAAAAAAAATAAAAAATTGAGACACAACCCTCTTCCACATAATCTTAATGTGTCCTATTTCTGGGGTGGCTGACAAGGGAAGGCCAGTGCTTCGGCTATATTTATATCTCAGGAGAGGAGGCTAAAGGACCTTGATGCTGGGCAAGGAGGGACTTAGGCATTGGGAGCAGTTGGTGCAGGGGAACTGGGTTGGGAAGATGCATATTTCTAGTAAACATAAACAGAAGATGTAATGAGAAGCAAACAATGTGCCTTGGTTTTTCGCAAAAAAAAAAAAAGAAAAAGCCATCCTGCCATAACTTATTTCGTGACACTTCTTATCCTGCACCCTCCTGCTATTAGCACCTCGGGGTAGCCCACAATAGTTCATTTAAAAAACAGTCTCCCTCAGCCCCTCCCACCAGCATCACCTCAGTCTTGTCAGGATTCAGACGGCTCACCCTCATCCAGTCCCCCACAGCCATCAGACACCGTGTGAGCCTTGAGACTGCCAGGTCTGGGTCAGCTGAAAATGAGAGGTAAAGTTGTGTCTCATCAGCATATTGATGACACCACACCCCAAACCTCACGACCTCGCCTAAAGGCTGTATGTACACGTTGTACAGGAGAGAGGCCAGAAGGGAACCTTGCAGAACTCCGCACGTGAGGTCCCAGGAAGATGAACCAATCCCCCAGCACCATCCACTGAGTTCTCCTGGCCAGGAAAGAACGGAACCATTCAAGAACAGTTTCTACCACCCCAGCTTGGTCCCGCAAGCGGCTCACCAGCATCTCGTGGTCAACGGTATTCTGTCCTTGTTACTGAGGTCTTTGGATTATAAATGAGGAAAGGGGGTTTGAGGACTGGAGCCCTAATTAGTAGTTTCAAAGGTCTGTATTTGCACTGGCAATTGAGGATTGAAGCCCAAGAAATAATCAAAACTAGCGTAATGGTGTTTTTAGGACAGTGACACCCCCCACCCTCCTTTTAATTTACTGCTTTATAAAGCCCAGAAGCAACATGAAGGAAATGTTAAACTTAAACTTGAGACTAACCTTCTCATTGTCGGATTCAGTAGTCTTGTTTTCAGTTTCTTGTTTTCAGTTTCTGCACCATTCTAGGTCTCATCTTCCCAGGTTGCTGTCTATTCTGTTTCTTTTTGATGTTCGCTTTTCCAATTCTAATTGTGTTTGTTTTTAAATCTACATCCAGATTTTAACTGAAAAATGGAAAACCAAGAATGCCACTATTTAGCCTAAGAGAGAGTGTGACTGACTTTCAGAATGTAGTAAATGTGTTTGTTTTAAAATTCTTCTTGGAGTTATTCCTAATTGCCTCATGAGTCATTATTATTATTATTATAAGCATTTGTATAGAGCCAGCTGTGTACCTGGTGCTTTACATAACAATGAGGTGGATGCGGTCCCTGCCTACAGCTTACAATCTAAACGACTCGGAGGGGGGAGACAAGGGTGAAAACAGACATGACGCTAACCACCCTTGGTGGCCATTTATGCATGTTTCAGGGCTGCATAGGGCACCAATACAGCCCTGCAACATGCATAAATAACCACCAAGGGTGGTTAAAGGGTGGCTAGTGACATGTCTGTTTTCACCCAAGGAGAGGGGACATAGGGAAAGACAAGGGATAAAACATTCAAGCAGATGCGAGGTCTCAGGTGCACGTGCTTGGCTTGGCTGCAGTTAGGGAGGAGTCGGGGGAGGGCAGACAGTAAATGTTGAGAGGAAAGTTCTCACAAGTGTCGGGAAAGGTGCCGAGGAGGTGTGTTTTGAGGAGGAATTTGAAGGAGCGGCGGGAGGGGGCAAGGCGGATGTGGGCAGCGAGGGAGTCCATGTTGCTCCCTTGTCTTAGAGCACATGGGTGAGGGGAAATAGGAGCCTATCAAGTAATTGTGTAAGCCTTAAGAACTTCTCAGCTGTTTTTGTCAGTTGAAACAAATTTTCAAGAGGTCTGTCATCTTAAATAAATTTTTCAAATTGAGTTGGCAACCTCTCTCTTGGCTGACCTTGCTTTGCTTCTATGTAACTATTTAACACTACAAACTTATTTAATCTCAAGGGTTTTCTTGAGGGCTTCACTATGAAAGACAAGAATAAAGGTCCTTGGGGGCAGGTGACTCGTCCTCCCAGGGGACCACGGTTCCTGGTGGAGGTTAGGAGGGTCACCCCCCCCGCCAAGGATGAGGATGGATCAGGGTCCACCTGTGGGGGGCTGCTGCTGCTGAATGCAAGGTCTGTAATGAACAAGGCCCCAGTTATCCGGGATCTCATTCTGGATCGGGTGGCAGACATTGCGTGCATTACAGGGACCTGGCTGGACCAGTTCTGGCGGACCTCGTACCGGCTGGGTATGCTGTGCAGCACCAGCCTTGTACGGGGGGGCAGGTGTAGCTATTATTTTTAGGGAGAACTGGCCAGTTAGGAGATATCTAGTCCAGGAGATTCCAGGTGTGGAGGCCCTCCATGTGATGTTTGATTTGGCTGGGGGCAAGCTTGGGATGCTGTTGGCATATCTGGTCCCTTCTTGTCCGGCAGCATCTCTTGCTGCTTTAGCAGAGCTGGCCTCGGAAGTAGTGCTAGACTCCCCCAGGACCGTGGCCCTTGGGGACTTCAGCACTCATGTCGATGCTGGCCTTGTAGGAGCGGAGCGGGAGTTCATGGCAACCATGGACTTGTCCCAAGTGGTCAACTGCCCGACGTGGGGGGGTATATCCTTGACCTGGTCTTCTGTTCTGGCCTTGAGGCGGGTGGTCCGTTAGTGGATGTGAGATCTGTGCCCTTGTCCTGGACGGACCATTATTTCCTGCAGACCAGCCTCCTAGCGCACCCCCTCCAGAAGGGGAATGGACCAGTTAGGTTGGTCCGCCCTTGGAGGCTGATGGAACCGCAGCGGTTCCAGGAGGCTCTGAGGGAGTTATCCCTGGATCCTGATGGCCACTCTGTCGATGTACTGGTAAAGCATTGGAACATTTTGTTGAGGGCGGCCATTGAGTGGCTCCGAGACGTCCCCTGCCCTGTCTTGTCGCTGCAGGGCCCCTTGGTTTACTGAGGGACTGCGGTGTATGAAACGGGTAGGCAGGAGACTAGAGTGATGGTGGTGTCGGACTCACTCTGAATCTGATCGACTTCTCCATAGGACCCATTTGCGGTCCTATGTTGAGACTGTGAGGACAGCAAAGAAGGAATTCTTTGGTGCCCTCATAGCATCTGCAGTCGCGTCCAGCGGAGCTGTTCCGGTGCAGAGGCTGGTCAGTCTGGCCTCCCTCCGCCTGGACGGGGACTTGTCCCAGGCCCGCTGTGAGGAGTTTGCCACCTACTTTGCAGACAAGATCGCTCAGATTCAGAGTAACTTCGACACCAGGTTGGATGCAGTAGGAGAAGAGCGTGAGGTTATGGAGGCACTGTCTGGTCGATCTTTCTGGGAGGAGTTTCAGGAAGTGACGCCAGCCAATGCGGTGGATGTCTTTGGGTCGGTTCGAGCCACAAGTTGTGAATTAGATCCATGCCCGTCCTGGTTGGTAAAAGCTTCCAGGGAGACATTGGGGTCGGTTCTGCTGAGGATGGTTAACGCGTCCCTTCAGCAGGGGAGGTTGTCGCCCAGTCTCAAGGAGGCTGTGGTGCGCCCCCTGCTGAAGAAGCCTTCGCTGGATGTGGACGCACTCGCCAGTTACCGTCCTGTCTCTAAATCTTCCCTTTTTAGGAAAGGTTATTGAACGGACAGTGGCTCTGCAGCTCCAGGCACATCTGGACCATATCAGTTTCCTTGACCCTTTTCAATCTTGGTTCTGCCCTGGCTATGGCACTGAGACGGCGATGGTGGCTTTGGTGGACATTCGACATTTTTGATCCTGCTAAATCTCTCAGCCACTTTTGATACCGTGGACCATGGGCTGCTGTTGAGAGACCTGGGGGGCCTGGACAGGACTGTCCTTGGGTGGTTCCGCTCATTCTTCTCGGGGAGAAACCAGCGGGTGGTGCTGGGGGCTGAAACATCAAGCCCCCGGGCCATATTGTGCGGTGTTCCGCAAGATTCGATTCTGTCTCCACTATTGTTTAATGTGTATATACAGCCCCTGGGGGAGATCGTGAGAGGGTTTGGGGTGCGTTGTCGCCAATATGCTGATGATACTCAGCTGTACCTCGTTTTTCGACCGACCCAGGTCCTGCTATCTCATTACTTTCCCAATGTTTGGAGGCTGTGGCGGATTGGATGCAGCAGAGCAGACTGAAGCTCAATCCCGATAAGACAAAGGTGATGGTGGTTGGTAGGGCGAGGGAGGTGCCGACCCCTCTGGTGTGCGGGGGAGTCTGCCCTCCCATAGCCCAGCAGGTTCAGAGTCTGGGGGTGGTGTTGGATCCAAGCCTCTGTTTGGATCGGTCGGTGGTGGCTAAAGCTGCCTTCCGCCAGCTGTATCTGGTGCGGAGGCTGTGCCTATACATTTCCAGGCCCGACCTGGTCACTCTTATTCACGTCTTCATCACCTTGAGGCTAGACTACTGCAATGCGCTCTACGTGGGGCTTCCCTTGGTTCTGATTCAGAGGCTGCAGCTGGTGCAGAATGCAGCGGCCCGTATCCTTATGGGGATGAGGCGACGGGAGCATATCACACCTGCACTCTGCACTGGCTGCCTATAGCACACCGAGCCACATTCAAGTTGTTGATGTATAAAGTCCTATACCGGTCTGGGCCCCTCATAGGTTGGGGACCGCCTTGCCTTCCGTGCCCCAGGGCGGCCCCTGTGGTCTGCCGGGGGCACCTTCCTGGAGGTCCCCCGTGTTAAACAGGGGCCCATGATGGAGAGGGCTTTCTCGGTGGCCGTGCCATGGCTTTGGAACTCCCTCCCGGAGGAAGCTCGCCTGGCCCCGGGTCTGATGGCTTTTCGTCGAGCCTGTTTCACTCAGGCCTTCGGTGGGGAGATTGGGAGGGGTAATGTTTTTTGTGGGGGTAGTTTTAAATTATATTTTTATGTTTTTTTTAAATTGTTTTGTTGTAAGCTGTCCCCAGATGCCGTAGCCATGAGGGGGCAGCTAATAAATGTAAATAAACAATTTTGAAAGCACCTAGCTGCCTTATCTTTAGAGAAGGGCTTGAAAACCATAATCTAAATATACACTAGATTCTCCCCCCCCCACCCCCCAATGGTTTTAGTATGTGTACCCCCCCTATACAAAAAACATGTAATGGGGGGAGAATTTACTGTACATTTGGATTATGGTTTCCTAGCCCTTCTCTTTAACAATAAGGCTTAGCAATAGAAGTGGATTTCATTTCATTTTACGTGAGCATAATTTTAGCAACTTTTGGCAGTGTGAGACATGATCAAACTACATCAGCAAGTGCTCGTTGAGTGTTCCCTCTTGTGTAGTGAAAGGAGCAAAAGCAGGGTTGTTCCCATTTTTCCACTGGGCTTCCAGCGAAAGAAATCAGGTTGCAAACTCAAAAGTATAAAAAAGTCACGTTTCAAAAAGTTAGGAGAGTGATTGATAAAACAATGATTTTTAAAACCCCCCCAAATAAGCTAGGTTTTCTTTGACCTGGTTGCGAATTTCCAAAGGTTATGGTACCGCCGCACTTTCAATCATCTTCGGCAGCCAGGAAAGCAAAACATTTCCCGTTTGGGGGTGTTTTTTTTTTTTTTTTAAGGAAGAAAGCGGGGAATCTCCTACTTTCTCGCCACTCTTGCCTTGTTTGTAGCTGCCCGTGCTGGGTGGGTGGGGTATAAACTCAGCTGCTGTGCCAGGAAGGCTTTGCTGCGCCGTGGGAGACCCGCAGGCAAGCAGCAAAACCGGCGCTGGGCGGAAAAGTACTTGGCCTGAGCAGCAGGGGAGAGTGGTTTGGAGTTTTTTGCTCGCGGCGGCTGGGGCAGAACGCAAGAAGGTGAGGCCTGGCCTAATCACACCGGAGCCCCGTTACTCTTCGCGTACACGCTCTCCACGGTCCCGAAGCAACTGCTTGCAATGAAGGTAGACTTCGTGCCCGATGTACCCTAGCCGGTTATCCCACGCACGCGCAAACACCACCTATCAAGCTCCCACTCTCACCCTGTGCGCATGCCTATTTCCTTGCTTTTCGGCAGACGGTTTTGCGCATTCGCAATCAACCATCTCTTCCCCCCGCCTCTTTCCGTAACGTGCGCATGCGCTGTTTTTGTTTTCCTGGTTGGCCCCGCGCCGAATAGCATCATCTCTACGGAACGTCGTTGCTTAGTAACGTGCTGACGGTGGGTGGGGTGGAGCCACGTCCTTGGTCAGTGCCCGCGAACATGGCTGCCGCCAGTGAGAAGATGCAGGGGGCTGTGGGGCAAGTGGTTTCGTGGGGCCGGGTCTCTCGCTGCTTCGTGTTGTTGCTTTGTCTGGTGTTGCCGGTCTGTAGCGCGGAGAGTAACGGTGAGTGGGGGCTGTGAGCCGGGCTTTGCGGGGAGGAGGCCTCGGATGGTCGGAGCAGGGGAGAGGTCCCTGCCCTAGAGAAATATCGAGACCCCAGCGTCTCCGTCGTGGTGGTTGTTTGTTGTTTGTTTACATAGCGTCAGCTACGTGTCTGGCACTGAACAGTTAGTGATTAGAGACCGCTCTCTGTCCCGAGGGGCTCACAATATACCATAGACAAAAGGGAGGGGAGAGACACATCGGGAGAGTCCGGGATGCAGCGAAGAAGTTGAGTCGAGGCTACAGGTATATGTGTTTAGCTAAGTTACAAGGGAGGACAGGGATGGATGATAGAAACAGTATAAGGAAAACATAAACGGGCACTTCATAGGGTGAGGAGCTAGGGAAAAACCTGACAAAAGAGGTTAGTTTTAAAGAGGTATTTGAAGGTCGGGAGAGGGCAGCATGTACATACATGTTCAGGGAGAGAGTGCCAAGTGTAGCCGCCACCGCTGGAGAAGAGATGAAGAGAAGTTAGGGATTAGGAGATAATGCGTGTTAACACGAGATGTCACCCCACTTTTGCCCCCCGTCAGCCTCAGGTTCACTTGCTCATGTGTCATAGCGCCGCCAGATGTTCAACTTGGGGCTGCTCCATGCAGCGTCATCGCCAGAAACATGGAGCATGCGGTCCAGGCAAATCTGGGGCAGTGTGCTGCTTTTGAGGCTGCTTCTGGTGTGTTGTGGGGGGGAACCATGGAATGCCCATATAGCTGCCTCATGCCCCCTTATCTGTTGGGGTGCATGTTAAGCACCATAGAGTCATGGCCATCAGTCTAAGGCACCCGAGGAGCAACTGCATCTCAGTGGCGGTGGTGGCGGTGGGGAGGTCTGACTGGCAGGGAGGAATGTCTGCCTGTTTAGTGTGGTTCCATGTGGAGCCTTTGGGTGGTGGCAGTGGGGGGCCCCACAGAGCTACTAGGGGCTCTTTGGGCCTCCCCCTCTTGTGTGAAAAGGTGACGACTGAAGAAGTGAAAAGCAGGAACATTCTAGGAAATGAGGGCAGAAAGAGAGGAAGGGGCTTTGAAGGTGAGGTAAGAGGTTTGTGCTGGAGTGGTTACAAACAAATAGTGGGAGTCAGTGGAGGGGGGGAGGGACAGACTTGAATATGACCAAAATGGTGGGCAAGGTGGATGACCTTCCCTTGTCCTGCTCCTTGTGTAGAGTTGCCAACGCTTATGATTTAACTTTGAATCTTGTAATTTTTGAGGTTTATAAAGGCCTGAAGTTTTGAAATATAATAATAATAATCATGATCATCTTAATTTTTGTATAGCGCCCCCCTGCCATGGCACTTGGAGCGCTTTACATAGAACACTTTAACACAACTTTTCATCCTCACAACAACCCTGTGAGGTTAGGCTGTGAGAATAATGTGAGTGGCCCAAGGTCACCCAGTGAGTTGTTGGATAAGGCAAGACTAGCACCGGGGTCCCTACCTCCCATTCAAGTACTGCTCACTTAGCCATTACTGTTTATGCCACACTGGCTACAGATTTATGAATTTGTAATAAAAATCATGGGAACTAAAGCGTTTATTTTCTAAAAAATAAGTAACCTAGTTTCAAATGGCTACAGAGAAAATACTTGGTGTAACTGCAGCATGTGTCCTAAAGACTTGGAATTTGGAAAGCCTCACCAAAAACAATCCCAATCTCGCAATTTTTCAAGAACCCGAAGGTTGTATAAGGGCAATTGCTAATTCTGCCATCATAGTGTTTACCTTTTAAAAGGGGGAACTATGCAACAATGAGGAAGCTAGTTAGAAGGAAATTAAACATTCATGGAGATTAAATGCCTGCAAGAGGCACAGAAACTGTTTAAAAACACTTAGGAGAATCAGAATAAATGTATACAATAAATCAAAAAAGGTAACAAGAGGACCAAACAAATGCCAGCATGATTAAACAGTAAAATAAAGGAGGTTATTGGTCAAAAAGATGTCTTTTAGAAAGGGGAAAACGAGTCAGAATGAGAAAAATAGGAAGGAGCATAAACTGGCAAGTCAAATGTAAAACTATACCCAAGAGGGAATTTGAGAAGCAACTTTGAATTTTAAGGCTTGGCAACTCTTCTTCCCAAATATGTTTTAAGAGGACTTTGTAGACACCAAACTGTTCTATGAACTATATAGTAAATATATATAAACTAAATATATAGGGGGCTTATTTTGCTGTTGTGGGTGTGGTGGTTGTTGGTGGAGGTTTGGTAGGAGAGGAGGTTAATATTTGGGGTGTGGGGGGGTGGGCTGAGTAATAGGGTTTTTATTTTGGGAGGTGTTTGGGTGTGTTCCCTGCCCCCAGTGAGGATGGGGGAAGGGACTTGGGCTGGCCCAGTGAGGGGGGGAAGGGGCGGTTTGGGTGCCTCCTGGTGAGAGCAAGGGGGTTTAGGGGAGTGGGATCTCCCTTGCCATCTGGGTGGAGCAGACATGAGGGAGGGTCTGAGGGGGGACCGGCTGGGGGAAGAACTGTAGCCATTGGTGGCGTGATGGGGCAGGGGAATTATGGTCCTTCGGGGGGGGGGGGTTTCTTCGATCTATGAGATGGGGCAGGTGCTTGGTACCTGTCCCTCTCACTGCCCCCCAGGCAGGCGGTGAGGTGGTTTATGATCAGGGGTCCCCTGGCCTGAACCTGATGCTGCTGAACGTGAGGTTAGTGGTTAATAAGTCAACAATAGTCCAGGAGTTAGTCCTGGAACATGCAGCTGCACGGAGACCTGGCTGGATGCTGAGTCAGGGCCTATTCTGGCTGACCTTGTTCCAGCTGGGTACTCTGTGCAGCAGCAGTGATGGCCAGAGGGACGATGGGAGGGTGGGGGCAGTGTAGCCATTGTTTTTATGGAGTCGTGGTTTGTTAGGAGTTATCTGATGCAGCTTATGTTGGGTATCAAGGGCCTCCATCTTGTGACTGATTTGGTGGAAGACAGATTGGGGATGCTGTTAGTATACTGTGCACTTACTTGTACAGCGACATCCCTGTATGCTGTAGCAGAGCTGGTGTCAGAGGTGGTATTGCGGTCCCCAAAGACATTAGTTTTGGGGGATTTCAATATTCATGCCGACGCCAATCTTGGAGAGGCGGACCGTGAATTCTTGGCAACCATGGGCCTGTCTCAAGTAGTTATTGGCTCGACACATGATGGGGGGCATACCCTGGACCTGATATTTTGCACCGGCAGTGAGGCAGGAGATCCATTGGCGGGGGAGGTGTCAGCAGTGCCCTTGTCATGGACGGATCATTACCTCCTATGGGATGGTCTCCTGTCACATGTCTGCCCCTGGAGAGGTGTGGAACCAGTTCAGTTGGTCTGCCTCCGGAGTCTAATGGGACCAATATAATAGAGGTTCTGTTATGCTCTGGGGGGAGTTACCCCTTGATCTTGATGACCGCTTGCTCAATGACCTTGTTGCTTTTTGGATCACCTTGCTGACTGAGACCATCTACTGAATGGCTCGTAGGCATCTGCTCCCTAAGCTTTGGCACCACAGACCTCACTGGTTCATGGAGGATCTGTGGCAGCTGAACCAGGATGGGCAGGAGTTGGAGTGACGGTGGCGCCGTTCGCGTGCTGAAGCCAACAGATTGCGACATAGAGCTAGTTTAAGAGCCTATGCCATGAATGTGCGGGCAGCAAAGAAGGGTTTTTTGCTGCTCCCGTAGCATCTGTGAAGTCCTGTCCAGCGGAGCTTTTCCAGGTGGTGAGGGGGCTGGTTGGTATGGCCTTTCCCCTTGGAACTGGAATCTTCTAGTGCCCGCTGTGACATGTTTCTTGATTACTTCGTGGATAAAATCACTCGTATTCACCATGACTTCGACACGGCATTTATGGCAATGGGAAAACCCGAGGTTATGGAAGCCCCATCTTGTCCGGTTTTGTGGGATCAGTTTCAGTGGGTGTCACATTCTGATGCGGAGGATGTTCTTGGGGTTGGAGCCGCTTCTTGTGAACTGGACCCGTGCCCATCCTGGCTGGTCAAGGCCATTTTGGGGATGCTGGGGCTATTGCTGGCGGGGGTGGTCATGCCTTCTTTCAGGGGGACAGAGTGCTTGGCTGTTTCAAAGAGGCAGTTGTGCAGCCTCTGCTCAAGAAACCATCGCTTGACATTGACTCCCTCGCCAGCTATCGGCCAGTCTCTAACCTTCCCTTTTTAGGGAAGGTTATTGAATGTGTTGTGGCTCGCAGTCTGGCTTTTGCCTGGGTTATGGCACTGAGTGCACTTGTGGTTTTGGTCGATGACCTCCCCCATGAATTGGATCAGGGTCGGTTGACTCTTCTGATTGTTAGATCTGTTAGCTGTTTTTGATACTGTTGACCATGAGATGTTGGTGACAAGCTTGTGGGACTCTGCTGGGGTGGGCGGGACTGTTCTTGAATTGTTCCCTTCCTTCCTAGCCAGGAGAACTCAGCGAGTGGTGCTGGGGACTGTTCTTTATCTCCCCGGGACACCTCATGTAGAATCCTGCAAAGTTATATTCTCTCTCCTCTCCTGTTCAGTGTGTATATGCAGTCGCTGGGTGAGGTTGTGAGAGGGTTTGTTGTCAATATGCTGATGATATCCAACTTGACCTCTCATTTTCATCTGACCCAGGCCTGGCAGTCTCTGTGCTTACTCAGTGTTTGGCAGCTGTGAGGGACTGGATGAGGGTGAGCTGTCTGAAGCTGAAATCGACAAGACAGAGGTGATGCTAGTGGGGAGGGCAGTGGGTTTAGCCTCCCCATCACTGATGGGTTTGCCCTCCACTGGGCCCTCAAGTTTGTAGTCAGGGAGTGCTCCTTGATTCTCAGCTCTGCCTGGATGTCCAGGTGGAGGCTGTTGCCAGGAGTGTATTTCGCCAGTTACATCTGGTGTGGTGGCTTCGGCCGTATGTTTCGTACTCCGACCTGGCCACTATCATCCATGCTTTCATCACCGCAGGACTGGATTGTTGTAACATGCTCTACGTGGGGCTACTCATGGTGACCTTTTGGAGACTGCAGCTACCTCCTTACGAGGACGGGTCACTGTGAGCACATTACACGAGTGCTCTGTTGTTTGCACTGGCTGTCTGTAGTCTTCTGGACCCGATTCATTGTGTTGGTGCTTGCCTATAAAGCCCTATATGGCCTGGGCCCTACCTATCTGTGGGACCACCTCACTCCCATAGCTTTTGATCGACCTCTGTGGTCTGGTGGGAGCGTCTTTCTTAAAGTCCCCCGGCTATCTTGGTGGACAACTATGGAGAGGGCGTTCTCGGTGGCCGCACCAAGGCTGTGGAACTCCCTTCCGGCAGAGGCCTAAGTGGCCCCGAACCGCTCTTCCTTTCAACATCAATGTAAGACCTGGCTGTTCTGCTAGGCTTTTGGTGAGGGAGATTGGTAAGAGGTGGGAAGTTGAGGTTTAGGGAGGGAAGGTTTTTTTGTATTTTATGCCCCACCATGTGAATTCTTGATGGTATTTTATGATATTTTTGTTGTTTATTGTTTATATTATTGTATTTTATATAAATTTTTTAAGTTGCAGTTAGTTAGCCACCCCGAGCTGCAGGCTATAAATTATGAAATAAATGAATAAATATAGCTGGAGAATATAGAGATTTTACGTAGAACTAAATAAGCATGCTATACAAATATAGTTTTGGCCACCAGCTCTTACAGTGAAGACTTTGCAGTAATCTCCAGGGAGATGAATTGGAATTCTTATTTGACTTTTCAATAGAGTGAACTATATCTTGATTATTTTTGTAAGATTCCGATGCTGATATTTTCTCTTTTTATTGTTTTAATTGTTTAGTCTCTTAATTTTTCTGATTTTATCTGAGTTGAATTTAAGAGGGTAATTAATGCACTGCTTATTATTTCATAATATTTTTTTTTGTAATATAAATTTATAATGAGTAGCAATGAAGACTTTAGATTGAAAGCAGTTATAGTTTAATAGCGCACAATATTCCAGACCTGTACAACCAGTCGTGAAAGGGAAAGTTTTAAGTAGACAAATTACCAGTTGTCTATAATGTTGGTGCTAATCAAGGCGGGCAACCTCATTATAATGTGCAACATTATAGTGCACATTTGTTTATAATGTGGTGTGAAGCATGAGATCCAATGTGCATCATAACAAATAAAGTACACCTTGTTTTTAAATTAAAATTACAGTGTAGCTGCAAGAGAATTCTTGTTACAATGCGATGTGAGGCATGGCTCCCAAATACCATGTTATAATGAGGTTGCGTTATCCCTTCTGTGAAAAATACATTCTTTTAGGGAAAATATGTATTTATTTATTTATTTTATTTTGCTTTATTTGCTGCCCCCTGCTGCCACAGCAGCTCGGGGCAGCTCACAGCATCTTAAAAATAATATACTACAGCTAAAAACACTAAATAATAGCCATAAAACCCACAACAAAGCATAAAAACACTCCCACCACACCCAGCCCCCTGCCCATCACCTGTCTCCCTCACCAGAAGCCTGGCGGAACAGTCAGGTCTTACATTGTTTTCGGAAAGAGGGGAGGTCTGGGGACAGGCAACCTCCGTTGGGAGAGAGTTCCACAACCGCGGTGCAGCCACCGAGAACGCCCTCCTCATAGTAGCCACCCGGGGCACCCAAGGAGGGTGCTCCAAGCTGATGGCTGGGGTCAATCCAAAACCTGGCGAATGAGGCGATTCTGCAGATAGGCAGGGCCCAGGTCATTTAGGGCTTTAGAGGTCAATACCAACACCTTTAATTGGGCGTGGAAGACTATCAGCAGCCAGTGTAGAGAACGGAGCACTGGTATAATGTGCTCACGGCGACTCGTCCCCATAAGGAGATGGGCTACCGCGTTCTGCACCAGCTGCAGTCTCCGGATCGTCACCAAGGGTAGCCCCATGTAAAGCGCTTTGCTGTAGTCTAGTCTTGAGGCGATAAAAGCATGGATGATGGTGGCAAGGTCCAAGTCCGAGACATAAGGCCTAAGCCGTCGCACCAGATGTAATTGACAAAATGCACCCTTTGCTACAGCTGTCACCTGGACATCCAGGCGGAGCTGTTGGTCCAGGAGCGCCACCAGACTACGAACCTGAGGAACCAGTGGAGTGCGGACCTCATCGATGATGGGTGCTACCACTTCCTAGGCCCTCCCATCAGCATCACCTCCGTTTTGTCGGGATTCAGCTCCAGGTGACTTGCCCTCATCCATTCCTTCTCAGCTGCTAGACATCAGGTAAGCACCGAGACTGCTGGGCCTGAGGGTCAGCTGAAAAAGACAGGTACAGTTGGGTGTCATCAGCATATTGATGACACCGCACCCTAAACTCTTTGATGACCTCACCCAAAGGTTGCATGTACATGTTGAACAGAAGAGGACAAAATAGAGCCTTGTGGGACTCCACACATGAGGTCCTGGGTAGAAGCTGAACAATCACCCAGCACCACATGTTGAGTTAACCTGGTCAGGAAGGAACGGAACCATTCAAGAACAGTTCCGGCCACCCTGACTCGGTCTGAGTCATCAACAGCTCATGGTCAACGGTATCAAATGCAGTCAAGAGATCTAATAGGTCAACAGGGTCGAACGACCCTGGTCCAGCTCACGGTAGAGGTCATCGACCAAGGCCACAAGTGCAGTCTCCGTGCCATAACCCGGATGAAAGCCAGACTGCGAGGGATCTAGGAAACTGATCTGATCCAGATGCCCCTGAAGCTGCCAGGCCACTACCCAGTCAATAACCTTCCCTAAAAAGGGAAGGTTGGAGACTGGCCGATAGCTGGCCAGGAAGTCAATGTCCCTTGATGGCTTTTTCAGCAGAGGCCTCATCACCACCTCCTTGAGGTAGCCCGGCACTGTGCCCTCCCTAAGGGAGGTATTGACTATCCCAGTCAGTAACATCCCCAACGTCTCCCAGCTGGCCTTAACCAGCCAGGATGGGCAAGGGTCCAGTTCACAATAGGTGACCCTGATAGCCCCAAGAACATCTTCCTCATCGGAGGACCACACCCACTGAAACTGATCCCATAAAACAGGATAAGACGAGACTTCAATTTTCTCTGGTTCTCATACTGTCATAATCACGCATCGAAGGTGTGATGAATTTGAGCAATTTTATCCACAAAAAAGTCAACAAACAAGTCACAGCAAAGATTCCAGTTCCAAGTGGAGGGAGGCTGGACTCCTCACCACCCGGAAAAGCTCAGCTGGATGTGATTTAGCGGACGGTATGAGAGCAGCAAAGAATTGCATCTTTGCTACCTGCACAGCCACGATCGCAATATAAAACATAACTTCTAGTTACTTGTCGTAGGCCAGATATGAGGAACCTTGGGCGTGGGGGCCAAATGAAGTCTGCAGCAAGCTTTTATGTGGCCCTTTCCAGTTTCCTGGATGTGCCTCTGAATCCAGTTCCTACATTCCAGCACTGAGCTCAGAGTAAGGGAGCAGAGATGAGGGCATGCACACATCAATAGGGGACAGAACCACAATCCAAACCCTGGGTGCACTTCCACCCCCAACTTCTATGTGGCTTGTGGAGTTTGTATTAATTTTCATAGTGGTCCCTGGGAAGGAAAAGATTCTCCACCCCTGCTGTAGGCACTTTCTAATATTAGTTTGTAGCAAAAGTTGATATGCCAGAAAGAGGACAAACAAACTTTCTGAATCATCACACCACCTTAGCAACATTGGAGTTTTCCATGAGTGTGTCCTCTTAAAGACTTGACCAGCTATAATCCTGTGTATTTTTGAGAACACAGCTCAAAGATATGTACACTTAATCTTTGGCTGGTGTATATTTAACATGAATTTTAATAATTAATTCATGTTTCAGCAATGTAGAAAGATTTCTTCTCTTCATAAAAACACTTTGCTATTAAGTATTTTTCTAAAGCACTCTACCAATAATTGTGGTTGGAGATGTACCTCAAGTTGCCACACTAGTTATTTCAAAGGGAAGCATAAAATTCTTTATCTCCTAATTTTCCATCCTTACACAACTGTGCAGTTGTGTATATAGTGTATTCTCAGTAGTTTGTACATAACCTGTAAATCATTACCCTTTTTTGTTTGTGTATTCACAGAGTTCAATAGTTTGACATGGGTCTCCAAGCCATGACCATTCTACTGTAGTAAACTGGAATGGTTGGCTTGAGACTGACCCATCAACTGAAGTTTGCATTGCTTTCTAAATGCCACTGTTTGTGTGTGTGTATGTGTTTTTTTTTTTAAATGGATGAGTTTAAATCTGAACAGATCGCGAGTGTGCTATTGATGGCACTATCTGGTTGGAGGATCATGTCCTGAGCCCTTTAATATTTTGTTGCTGATAGCTTTATTGGTTCACCTTATCATAATGGACTCCTACTTTTTAGTCAGACTATTATACATTGACAGGAAAGGTGGCACTAAAAAAAATAAATTCATTCCTTCTTTGTTACGGATCCATAAATGATTCACATTTTTAAAAAAGAACAACCCGCCCTCTGATTTAGGGTGAATTCTAGAAGATTGAGATTCACAGAGTGATTCACCTTAGCCTTTCAAAGGGACTTCCCAATTGGTTACGGTACCTTATCTTTCAATATTATTAATAACATAGAGTCTGAAAACTGGATTTTTCTTTCTGTCTTGCACATAATCACCACTAATAAGACCTCTAATTTTTGACCTTTTTTCCATTAGAAATGTTTAATTTCTCTGAATGATATGGCAGTCTCCAGAATGATAAGATTTATTTAAGAAAGGTGTGCGTGTTCGTGGCTTATTTGAGAGAGTTGTTTTTTTATGAGCCTTACGAAATTGCTTAGAGGCCAGAGCTAGTTCACTAATTGGACCACACTTACGTAAGAAAACAATTAACTTACACCTTGTGCATGTAAAAGATGACATTCTTTCAAGTATAAAGAAAGCTTTCAGTTTTACCTTTACATGTTCAACCTCACTTAGTGAAACATGCACAATTTCTCATATATAATCCATTTTCTCTGGGTTTTTTTTTGCGACAAATACGTTCGTACAAACAGTAGAGAGAGAAACATTTCTAAAATGTGGGGAAACTTACTGTGGTCGACAAAAACGTCAGGGATACTCAGAGAAAGTCCATAACCTGAATTCTTTTAACTTGTTTTTGGAATAGACTAGATTTGAAATTGATGGGAGCTCTCAGTATAGTCCTTTAAAAGTCATGCAAACCGATATCTGTGTTGCAATGTATGTAGTGCTTTGCACAATTACTGTTTAACATTTATCAACTTTTTTCAGCCTGTTTTACACAAGGTAAGAGCTTTTAGTGCAGCAATAAAATTTTGTTTGCAAACTTTATCAGGCTATTTGACCATGGTTGATGTCTTCATAGGGGTATTTTTAAACTGCACCGTCATGCTCTGATCCTGCCCGCGGGTGAAAGCCCTCACCATGGGCAGGATCTGGCCCGGCTGCTGAACAGACATGGCGGGGTGACATGTGGATGTGGGTCCACAGGCTCCTCCCCCCATCCCCATTGCTTAATATGGCCCGCCCACTTCCCTGGTAGGCAGCCGCGGCAGCCTATGAGGCTGCTGCATGCACCACAGACTGGGGTCAGTCAGAGTGGGCCATCACACATGACAGCTTGCTCTACCCTGTCTGGAAATGGCTTCCTTGAGCCACAGCAGCGCTTAGCCTGGGCTGTGACTTAGCGATGGGCCCGAGTAACAGCCTGGGCTAAAAACTGCCATGGCCTGAGGACAGCCCTGATCCAGAACGGTGTAACATCTGACGGGTGGGATCAGACTTGATGGCACAGCGGGTGACTGCGCAGGTCAAAGTGTGGCCACCCGTGGTACCGTCACATCTGAAAATACCCAGAGCTTGTGCAAATCGTTTCCTTTTTTGTAACAGATGGGCCGTTTGCTCATCAAAATGCATCCGTCCCTTTTCCCTGGCAGCCCCCCATACCTGGAACTCCCTCCCTGAACACATTAACTCAGCTTCCTCCCTCCAAATCTTCAAATCCCTCCTCAAAGCCCACCTCTTCCGTCAAGCTTTCCCTGGCTCCTCGTTCCCCTTGCTGACATATCCTGAATCATTGTATCTTGTGTATCTATGACACCTTTGTAACAAAGCCAAGCACGTGCATCCGAGACCTCACAAGTTTGTGAATGTATCCTTGTCTCTTCCTCCGTTTCTCTCCCCTGCCTCTTGTCTCTCTTAGATTGTAAGCCTGCTAGGGCAGGTACATTGCTGGTGCTATAAAAATGCTTAATAAAAAATAATAATTTGTTCTTATTGCAAACTTTCTTTGAATTTATGGTAGGCTAAAATGTGGGAGACTGTTATTAGCTGTTTTGTCGTTTGCTGTTATACTGAGAAAAAAGATATACATGTATGCTGTTTCATCCTTGTTTCCTAAGGTCTTCACTGAAACAGTTAAATGTAGTCATGGTTCTTGAAGCCTTTTACCTCTTATGCTGACAGCTACAGTGTTAACTAATAAAAACTGGCTATTTATGGACTTGATGGAAGAAATATAGTTAGACATAACACTTATCTTTTGTCAATGGGCTGCTTCCCTCTTCTTTCCCATTTTTATTTTCAAAAGGAAAACCAAATCTAAAACTGTAACTTCATCAGTAGCAGCAGAACAGATAGCTTGGATAAATACTTGCTTTATATTAATAAATGGAACCTCTTTTGCCAGTATCAGATCTGTGAATTTCTCTTTAGCTTAGGAGCTGGAAGATTCCACAGTATTAGCACAACTGGAATTACATGGTTGTTTTTTTTCTTCTGTTTTACAGTTGGTGAAAAGCCCATTTAGTATAGGAAAAGTGTACCATATGAACAAGGAACAGTCTATTAGACTTTTGCTACTTTTTAAATGGACAGGACTCCATGAATGACTTTATTCACTCTGAACATCTGTGTAATGTGTTTACTCAGTTTGACACAAGTGAGGTTCTCAGTGTTTCATTCCCCGATATTTAATTTTCCAGTGTGCCAAAGAACTCCTTGGGAGTTCTTTTATAAATTACTGCATTGAGTTACTATTAATAGTGGCACACTGTTGTATAAAAAACACCTTTTCCTATGTATTTTTGGTGTGCCAGATATTTTTTAAATCAACAACTTTTCAAAAATGTAAAGTGATTTACATTTTTAAATAACCTCTTATGATTTAATAATATAAATAAGAGTAGCTTTGAGGTCTGATCTTTGGGGGGTGGGGACTGAGGCCTCTCTGTTGCAGGATTTTTCTTTCGTGCAGGGTTCAGCAGGTCACATGAGTTCTGGCTGCTATGTTGCTTAGAACTTACTTTGTTTGTATACAACACCTTTGCAAAATTGCCCTAATCATGCTGTTACCTTTGTTCTAACAGATGGATTGTTTCCAAGATTACAAGTATTGTGCCAGATTCTTTTCATCTCCAGTTATGTTCAGTGTTAATTATGCAATAAAATTCACTTGGATGTAGTTGTGGAGCACTGAGCTCTACCTAAACTTACCTGCGTTTTTGTGGGTCTGTATGACCCCAAAGGCTGCTAAAAAAAAAAAAAACTGTTTTGGCAAGCCTGACCCCCCCCCCCCCCCCCCCCCCCCCCATGTATTCCTTAAGAAATGTGAGGTCAACTGTCCTGTGTTGATTCATGTTCCTCCCCCCCCCCCATTTTTTAAAAATGCATGTTTTTATCATTTCATCATTAGGGGTCCTTTTGTAAGTCAATGGGAAAATGAAAGCACTATACGGCCTTTGCACTGGGGGTCATGTTGACCCCTTGCACATATATTCTTAAAATACATGTCTCTCTTAAAAAAATGAAACTTAACCCAGCACCTGCTCTCCTAATTAAAACCCTCAATGAGTGTGAAAGACAAAATGTAGCACTTGGCTTGCGTTCACAAAGGTCATTGGTGGTGTGTTTAGGAATATATCACAATAAACTGCTCTGGGGGGTTACATTGATCCCTGGTGAAAGGTCAATTTGCCAACTTCTATTGTTCCTTATCTTTACACAGCAGTTAAGACCTATTTAGAGTGAACTCTTGACACTGTTTTTTTTATCACAGCCATTAGTAGCTTTGTGTTGGAAAAATACCTATTCATTCTGCATCGGGGGTGGGTGGTGTGTGTGTGTGTGGGGGGGTGTGTGTTGGAGCTCACTTGAAAACAATGAAGCCCAGCAACCTGTATTTTTCATAAATGTCCTCTAAAATTGGCATATCTGGCCATCCTACTGTGAACTCAAGACTTTTGAGCTGGCTCCTCCTCCCTGTACCGTTTTTGTTAGTTGTGCTGCTTTACATGAAGGGTCATGGTGACCCCCAATACCATGGGGTGTTGTCTTGTATTTCTGTTTTTCAGTTATACAAATAAATTGTCAGGTTTTTTTCCCTCAATCTGGAGTCCATTTCAAATCAATCACGTTCATTATTTTTCAGCTATTTATTAATGGGGATCCTTTCGACCACTGATAGTTATTAGTCAGTCAGTTTCTCTAGGAGAAAGAGCAGTTTAAGAATTGCATTACACTACCGTCAGCAGTTAGCATTATGAGAGAGATAATTGGGGAAGTAGATTTAAGGCTTATGTAATGCCATTGCAGCAACAGTACTATTGCAACAGAAAAATTAGCACCTTGGGGTGCTATGTGGGAGTTATTGAATGAACAGTACAGGAATGAAGGCATGGGTAAGCAAAAACAATGTGATGGTTACTTTTACCCTTCAGTAGTAATGATTTGAAAACATGTCTTGTCCTGTAAAACGAAGTCATTATGATGGCTCTGAACTTCTGATTGAATGTGTGTTGGGGTTTCCATCTAGAATATTAAAGGGACCCTGGCAATTGAGTTTGCATGACAGATATTTTGAAACATTTTTTTGTTTCAAAGACTTGTGTAAAGGATTTCATGTTAAACCCAGGAACAGTTGCAAACACTGTGTTACTTCTGAATTGGGGCATAAGTGAACCCAAGCTAGTTTTAAATTGTAAAAAAACCCAAACCTCTGAGAATGCATTCAAAGTAAACTTTATTATATGAATTTAACCTCTAATTTATGCTTATCTATAAAGGCATAAACTGTTAAAACATTCTTAAATACTTATTCAGAGTCTTAACATTTTAAGAAATTGACACACAAGTTTGCCTGTTGAATCATAAATGGGTCTTAATGACCCAGTGTATTTTTAGTGATTATCTTTTTTCTATGCAGAAACTAGGAGGATGATGGGATTAATGTAGACCACTTGACTACTTCCTCTTTTTAGAGTATCTTGAATTTGAAGAAAAGTCCTTTCCCCCCCTCCTGTTGTCAGTATTTGCAAGGCTTTGGGGTCAGACTCCAAACCAATCTAGGAGCAAGGATGAGGTTTAACAGGCTACCAGCAAGGGGAAGGGGGCAGTTATATTGTTGCCTGTCATGGGTTGTATTGGGTGGCTGCACTCTTGGTTTTTATGGAAGCTTCTAGAACAGGAATGCCACTGCTGGTGGAGCTAGAACCTACTAAAGCAGGGGGGAAACTATAAAGCGGGCCTGCTTAGTCTAGAGAAGGGGGCTTGGAAGAGATAGGAAATGTGGCCTAGCAACAGGGAATCTGGCTAGGAGAAGCAGCTCTGGGGTGGAAACCTCAATCTTTCAGTCCAGCTCAAACGAAACTTGTATTTATGATGGAACGCAGGAAGCCAAAACAGGCAAGCTGTCTTTTAAGTGGAAGCAATAAAGGAACTATTGGGTGAGACAGGACAAGAAATAAAAGAGATGGGGAATTTTGCCTCCTAACAATTTGTGTTGAGGGTGCGTTGGCCTCTCTCCAACTCTTGCTGTCCATTCAGTGTCTCTCATGCCCATGCTATGTGGGCTGTGGCTCAGGTGGTAGAGTGCATACGTTGCATGTATAAGGTCCCAAGTTCATTCTCCGGCTTCTCCAATTCAGGATCTCTGCTAGCATGCCTGGGTGAGGCCTCTGCCGGAGACCTTGGAGAGTTGAATTTGAAACCCTGCTGCCGAGTCAGGTTGTGACAATACTGGGCTAAGATGGATCATTGGTCTGACTCAGTTAGGCAGTTCCTTATATCCTTACATTTTGCAGGTCAAGAACACTTTATTTCAGCAGGATGCTTGCTGAAGTCTGTTCAAGTTCCCAGGAACAGTCCTACCCCTGGGTCAGGCAGACTGTGACTAGTCTCCTCAAGTGATGGCTCTTCTGAGTCCTTGGGAGAGACTCATGCAGCTAGTCCTCCACAGTGCTCTTTCTGCTTCATTTTCTGGGGCCTGCAGCTCTGGCCCTGCTTCTTGCACTGCAAACAGGCCCTTTCCCCTCAGAGCCATTCCTTCTAACCAACCTCCAGGCTGGATTCTCTTTTGTGTCTCCGAGAGCCCTTTAGTTAAGCTTCCTGCTGCTTGCTACTGACAGGTTCTAGCCTCACCAGAAGTGGAGGATGCTCAGTGAGCTCAAAGGACAGTAGTATGGCCTCTCTCCTTCCTCATTTCAGCAACTCCCACAAAGGAGCATGCTCAGCACTCCTGAAGAAAGGCAACACTGGGCTTGTTCTCATGAACAAGATTAGTTATTCTAGTTAAATGGAGTAACTACCTTCCTCTGTCTCTCTTCCCATGGATAGGAGGAGCCAGGCGTTAAATATCTCTTCCCTTCCCCGGATATCTCTGTTTGGGAGCTTGCAGAGAATTCTCTGGGAGGGCTAGAATAGCAAGCAACGAGGCAGGCAGAAATACTGCAAGGGAAACACAAAAAGCAGGAAATGCTTAAGGTTTCTGGGATTAGAAAGCACTTGGAGGGAGATAATTTGGTCCTTTCCATACAGAAGATCATCCTCCCAGAGTAAAATTTCTTTTCTCACTTTCCCTCTGCTTATTTGGATGAGCAAATACATCCCCTTTATTCTAGTTTAACCCCCCTGCTCATAGGGAGACAGAGGAGGTTAAAGTGAGTTAGGCGGTATTTACCTCCCCAAAAATGCTTTCAAGAACAAGCCCAATATAGCAGCTCCTGCTGCTGCCACCTGTTTCCCACTGCTACCTCCTTACGCATTTAACCAGTTATGTAACATGATTAGCATAAAATGTACAGAACCATTTGTAAACATCGCTGGTGCTATATAAATGCTTATAATAATAATAATAAATAAATAAAAAATTTTTGTTTCCGCCACCTGTCAGAAATTAAGAAGCTTGGTAAACTTTAATGACTATAGAGCTGTTTTTGACATAAACCTCATTTCTTCAATTAGTTGTCTCTACAAAACCTCATTTCTTCAATTAGTTGTCTCTACAAATCCCACTGGAAGTGTACACTCAAAGCATCCATGTTAATAGCATGTTGTGTATCAGTTGCTGTTTACCTGTGCAAATATTCTGTATATTTTTTCAACTGTAAAACTATCCCCCTTATAATTGGGCATTGTGATGTTTTAGTACTACTGTTAGGACTGGAAGATGTAACTGTCCTGTCTAATATCGTTTAGAGAATTTTTAAGTGCACTCTGAGTGAA
Organism: Sphenodon punctatus; assembly: GCA_003113815.1. Taxonomy (NCBI): domain Eukaryota; kingdom Metazoa; phylum Chordata; class Lepidosauria; order Sphenodontia; family Sphenodontidae; genus Sphenodon; species Sphenodon punctatus. The sequence continues at coordinate 6,266,554 of QEPC01008173.1, forward strand.
GTTCCAGGTCCTGCTGTCTCGTTACTTTCCCAATGTTTGGAGGCCGTGGCGGATTGGATGCGGCAGAGCAGACTGAAGCTCAATCCTGCTAAGACAGAGGTTATAGTGGTGGGAAGGGCGAGGGAGGTGCTGGCTCCTCTGGTAGGAGGGGTCCACCCGCCTGTAGCCCAGCAGGTTC
>QEPC01008173.1:6267718-6316181 GCA_003113815.1 Sphenodon punctatus
CCCCCCCCCCCCCCCCACAAAAACCAACCAAAACCCATCCAGAAGAGTGCAAAATACGTTTGGACTGACCTGGAGCTGAAGGTGTGAATGTAGCTTAAGGGGCAATTCCCAGCATGGCTACCCCAGCAGTCCCCTCCCATGGACTATGGGGGATGGGGAAGCACATTGCGGTGGCCTTTGAAATTGATACGTCCCAGGCGTGAGCGCTGGGGAACCGGGCTCCCCAGTGCGTGCGCCAAGTTCCTTTTGTAAAGACTGTCTCCACCCCAGTGCCTAGGAGCAGCAGACCGGTCTGCTACTGTGGGTGGCTGCCCCAGTTCATATTTATTTATTTTATTTATTACATTAAATTTATCGGCCGACCCCTCATGCCTACGACATCTCGGGGCAGCTTATAACATCATAAAAACACAATAATACTACAGTAAAAAAGACCAAGCCCACAACAATTTATAAAACATGACTAAAACTCCAAACCCTCTGTGTGTTAAAAGTATTTCTCCAATAGACAGTAAATGTTTTGAAAGTAAAATTTAGTATCGTATACTGTCAAGGTTGCTTAGTTTTGATGTGAACTACATACAGGAACTTTATCAATTTCACTTTAAAAAAATTGAAATTATAGCTGGTGGTTTGCTGATATGCTTAAAATTTGCACTAAATTGCTGTGCTTTTTAGGACTATAAAATTACAGCTATCCTATACGAAAGAAGTCTTTTGACAAGGTTTTGTCATAATGGCTTTCTAGAAATTCAGAGTGGTGATAAATTCAATCAGTTTTATATTGCAGCTTTCAAAAAAGGCATTTTAACATAAGAATGTGGAATAAAAAATAGCTCATTATAAGTCAGTCAACCTTATTGCATGTACTTGCCCTGAACAATACAATCATTAATGAGGAAAAATGTACCATGAATAACTGCAGTGGAATGTGCTACATTGTTAAATGGGTTATTCTATCAGTTTTTAGTGTTACCTTGTAAACCTGCTGAACAGTTCAGTTGCAAAGAGAGAAATATAATTATTGAACAATAAAACAACTGAATGTCAAACTGAAAAACTTTCTCGACTGCCTCTTAACGTATAATTCCCATAATGGTTTCCTATGTCTTTAATATACATGGTCTTGTGACCTCCAGTCTGAATCTTTTGAATTTAGTTAGATTTCTAAAGACCTTATACCTACTGTTATAAAGCAGAGATTAGATTTTTTTTTCTTCCTCCTCCTGCACCAGTTTCATTGATAGGGAGAATAAAAGAATGTTACTGTTCACACAGTTTCCATGATACAACACCTGAGATTGGACAGAGACCAAGTTGGATGCTACTTTAAAAAACAACTACTACTTCATTTCAACCTTCATAGTGGAAGGCTATGAAAAGTCATGTTTGGATGATGATAATGCAATGGTGGCTGATGCACAATAACTTTAGGCCTATTGAAAAGTGGAGAAAATTGTTTCCTGGTCCATTTGGGTTCCTGAGTCTTCTAAATGAGTAGAAGCAGCCCATATGCTTCAGGGAAATAGTACACCAGTCCCTTTGAGCATTTCCCAAACTTCTTATGTCCAAGGAGGTGAAAGTGGTAGGTTGCACAGATCTCTCCTTACTACAGAGCTTTTTCAACATTTAAATTCTACTCCTTTTCACCCGTACCTTAGTAACGTGCCCTCCCTCCCCCACCCCTGTCATTTTGGAGCTTGTATTTTGGCACTCTGTCACCACTCTTACCCAGGCCAAAGATGGAGGATGATGAGAAGAAAAGTGGAATACTCTCTGCTCAACATCCTGGCACATATCTGTAGCTTGTGTATCTGTAATAGCAATCTTATGTGAACTATTCTCGGTAATAGTCCTGAAAGAAATAGGCAATGACAATGGTTAAAGGAAATGTGGCATGCTGCTGTCATGATCCAATGCGAGTTGGGAACGCACCACTGGTATGGCTGGGGTCAGCTAAGGCCACTGGACACACGTGAATGTGGCCCGGAGAGCCGTCCTTCCTCCTGGGCATCAGCCAAACAAACATGCTGGTGGCCAGTGCTGCTCCTGCACTGCTCCCAGCGCCCCGCTCCCCCACTGTGATGGACAGTCATGGTGGCCCATTGGGCTGGTAACGGTTCCCCCTGAGGTGGAATGGTGGGCTACAGCTGGGAACTTGATAGCCCGCTGTAGTCTGCCTTTGCCCGGTTGGTCAGATGGTAGCCTGGGCTGTGACCTTGATCATTTACTGAGATGAGAGCCTGGGGATAGCCACCAACATGCCCGGGTCAGCCTGGGCTAATATACGGCGGGGCTGGACGACATGCTTGACAGTGGCCCATGGGCCAGAGTGGCTTAGAGTGGGCTACTGTCTTGTTTGTTTTTACCCATTGATATTGTGCTGTGTTGTCATACGTGTCTGCACTTTGCTACCATTGTAGTTTCACAATTTTCTTGAAATAGATTAGGAAATGTGCAGTACTGTGGATCACATAGGACGGAGGTGTGGTCTCCACAGGTTTCATGCTGGTATAATTGCATTGGTTTGGAAACAGCTGTATCCATAGTAGGGCTGAGACTAGAGCAGAGTTTTCCATTCTGAAGGGAAATACTAACCTTTTGAGATTGCTTAAGAGTGTCTGCTGGTACTTTGTCAGTTTCCGGTGATTCTGTGCTTTTGCCATTTTTTGAGGGGTCAGTTTCTGGGACTTGTTCATCATTTTCTGGGAGTTTTACAGCACTTTAGGCAATTTCAGCACTTTCCTGGTGCTTAACCAGCAAGTTTTCATCTCCACAGCCCCTGGGGATGCATGCGCACCATACAGGGCTTGGGACTGACTCATGGCAGCCCTGTTTAATGTGTGGAAAATATTGGAAAACAGTGGGAAAGCTGGTACATTTCTATGTTGCGCAAATCTCAGCGAATGCCCTGCTTCCAATGGAGTTGGCACTCACTGAGGTTTTTCATTTCAGGTCTAATCCGGAGCTGTAAAAATCCACTCACCGCCTTGTATGTGGTGAAGATAGTTTTTGAGCTGGCGAGTTGATTTTTCTACATCTTTGAGCCCACTTACCTATAGCAAGTCCCTGCTGAGCTAGTGAATTATTTATATATTTTTTCAGCCCTGATTATACCAGTGGAAATCCCCTGTGTAGATGCAATTATAGGCCATGTTCCAATAAACAAAGTAACCACTTTGATGTAATTAAATCAAAATAACTACCCGACTCTGGTAGTGTACAGATGAACAGTTTAAACCAAAGTAGTAGTATGCCAGTTTCCCTCCTATCTGAGATATAATTGCTGAAACATAGTCACTACCCTCACACTGGTAAGTGTTCACATGAACAGTTACTTTGAAATACAAACTGAAGGGGAGTATATACTCTTGATTTTTCAGGAATACTACTTTTCCTACTGAACAACTAGGTTTAGCACTCTTGAGACAGATGTAAGCTTCTAACTACATCAAATTAACAAATTAACTGCTGGAATGTGGCTGTAGTAGTACATATCCTCTTGTTCTAGTATGCCCATTCTGAGGGTTTAGCTATACCTGTGTAAAAGGTTTTATATTGGTAGAACTTGGTTTATGCTAGGGTATTGCACTGATACAACCAAATCTATATATAATAATAACTTTATTTTTATAGTGCTCCCCTGTCTTTACATTGTACTTGGAGTACTTTACAGTAATAAAATACAACATAAAATGATACAAAATCAATTTAAAAGGAAGGAAAATCTGGCAGTGGATCCTAAAAGCACTTGGAGAACCAATAAGTCTTCAGGTGCTTTTTAAAGCTGAGGAGGGAGAAGCTGAGACTGTCACCTCAGGGGGAACAAGTCCCGTTGGCTGCTTTCACACCTGTGTGAACGGGTCCTTAGCAGTTAGGGAGAGGAGGTGCGCATGCAAATCAGGCATGTCTTTGATCAGGTGTGAATGCCCAGAGGTGAGTGAAGCTTTTATGTGTGTTTACAAATTGTCTAAGCTGCAAAATCCATATCTGTCAATCGCACATAAAAGCTTCATTTGTCTGCCTCAGGACATTCACCCTGATCGAAAACACGCCTGATTTGCATGTGCGTTTCTTCTCCCGAACTTCTAGGGACCCGTTTGAGCATGTGTGAAAGTGCCCACACTGAGCAGCCTACCACAGCAAAGGCCTGATTACCTGCCAATTTAAAGAGCAATAGTGGGATCCCTATGCAATGGGTAGGTTCTGAGCACAGATAACCACAGGGGTGAGACTGCAGGAGCAGTCTCAAATATAGCCAAGGACTGTACCATTCAGGGCCCTGAAAACCAGCAACACAATTCTAAATGCAGTCGTTACTGCACTGGAAGCCAGTGTAGAGAATGCAGGGTGGGCATAATGTGCTCACAGCTGCCCAAACCAGTAAGCAGCCGTGCTGCCGCATTCTGAACAAGCTACAAGTGATGAATAAGCACTGCTGGAAGCCTGTAGAAGAGGTAGTGACAAAACTCAAGCCTTGTGATCACCAGGGCATGGGTCACTGTTGCAGTGTCAACCTGGGATAAATAACAGCATAGCTTATGCAGACTGTGTAACTGAAGAAAGTATCTCCGAGCCATGTCTGATAACTGATTTTTTCATGGACAAAGCGTGATAAAAAATGATGCTAAAATTCTTTCATGGAGCACCACCTCCACCTCAGCCCCCTCAACATGCAGGGGCCCGAGAGAAGTCAGGGCATCCTCGTGTTGGCTGCCCCTTCCTGCCAGCATCACCTCAGTCTTCTCTGCATTGAGCATGAGATAGCTCTGATGCAGCCAGCCACATACAAACTAGGGCTGAAATGAGATTTTGCCAGAACGGGAAATCTTGTTGAAATCCTGGCTCCCGATACTGTCTTGGTTGAATCGATAACCTCTTGGTACCGTCTCCACTGAAATTTTGTTTCTCTATTTACTGCTTTGCTGTTTACTGCTTTGCCATCCATTTCAAATCCTGAGAGATAAATCTGACTCATTATCACGTTTCTTGCACTCTGTTTTCCCTTCCTTTTCACTCATTGACTGGTACACAAATTCCTTGATTGATCTGCAGTTCGGTTGCGGATTGGTTAAAGCAAATGGAACACCAATTCTGATTGGAGGCACAGGAGTGGAGGTTAAGGGGCACTGAAGAGATGTTAAGCAGTGGGCTGTTCACACAGTGATTGGCTCAGAAATGTGGTAACGACAAACCCAGAAGTAAAACTGTACCCTCAGCAATGCAGTAAGCAGTAAATGAACAGTATGTGGTAAGCAGAAAGCTGGTAAATCAGGACAGAATCTTGCGATATTGCAATAATTGAGAAATTGCATTGGTATTGGAAAACAGTCAGGAAACTCAGCCCAGTTCCCAATATGGCAAAATTGCTTGCCTGGAGCAATTTAGCTGCTCGTTTCAGTCCTGGTAAAAGACTGGCTGTTAACAGATGTGACAAAAATCACGCTGTGGCCCACTTTGACCCGATCTGGCCTGCACCTCACCTGCACACATGTGTAAGCACCACCAGATGCAATCCCAGATCATGTCGGTGGCTAACCCAGGCTGTGACCCTGCAAAGTCTAGAGTCACAGCTTGGGCTATCACATCTTTTGTGACCTGCCATGACCTGACCCAGATTGGGTCCGCCATGGCTGTCAGTCATTGCTGTCCATTGGCTGCCATGGCTGCCCGTCATGGCACTGGTCAGGACTGGTCGGATGCATATTTGTGTGTCCCTGTCTACCCTGGTGACCCGGCCATTGGCATGTTTGTTCGGCAGCCTGACCCAGTTTGGACTGTGTTCGTGGTGCTTTCCCTCCCCATGTCAGATCGGGCTGCTACCAAGCTGACATCACTTCTGTTAACACCCATTATGTAGACCAGGGCCAACAGCTTTCCACCCTACTCATTTTCAGAGAGATTGGAAAACGCGTTTACAGCTGTGGGACATAAATGATTTGAATAAGGAAATTTTCAGGTCAAAACAGCATTCTTCATTTTCACAGGAAAATATTGATTCAGTGGGAAATAGAGGACTATAGTAGACATATTTTCAAATAATAAAAACTATTTGTGCATTAAAATTATTTTTTTGTAACTTCCCATAATGTTCTGGGTACTGGTTTTGACTTATAAAGCCCTAAATGGTTTGGCTCCTTCCTGCATGTCTAAAGGACTGCCTTCTCCTCTGTTCCATCACAATCCCTACGGTCAGCGGAGGCACCCTCTTGTTGTTTGCTGTAAGGTCTGCATGCCATGATGGAAGAGTGCACAGAAAGGTGTTCTTGGTGGCTGCTCTCCAGCTGTGGAACTTCCTTCCCTTGGAGGTTTGCCAGAGCCCAAGCATTTCCCAGAAGCAATGTAATGCCTATTTAATTGACCAGGCCATGACAGGGTTTGGGAGTATTCAAATTTATATCTGTATATTTTACAGATATAAATGTCTATTTTGTGTTGTGAGCTATCTTTTGGAAGGGTGGGATAAAAATCCAAAATTTAAATAAATAAATCAGTAGTTTTAAAGGGAAATAACAAAGCAAAAAAAATAAAAAAAACTTTTTTTCCCTCTGAGATAAAAAAAATTGCATTGATTGTCTGAATCCCCAAACAATCAATGCTAATCTCTGAATTTCTTGATTGCAGCTCTCCCAATTAGGTTTCATCTTCACCTTTTCATGTCCTGATACAGGTTATCCAAAGACGAGGAAAGAGACAACTCAGGGCTTGCTGTTTCTAATATGTGGTTTTTAAAAAATGCATCAAAATTGACCCCATTAAGAATAAAAGGCCCTTGTTGTTGTTGTTGCTGTGTTTTTACTTCATACTTATTAAGTTCTATGTGGTGGTGGCAGTTACTTGTGTGGTACCTAGCAAAGGTGACCCTGGTCCAGAACTGAGATTTCCAGATGCTATCTCAGTCAATTTTAGTAATGTAGTGACACAATCTGGAAACCAAGAAAATTATAGCTTGCCTGCGAGTGAAATTCTAACCTTATTTCAATCGGTAGGTGTTTTGCCATTAATTGGTATGGAGCTAGAATCTCTCCTTATTTATGTGCAAAATTAAAAAAAGTCAAAGCAGACTGATTTACAGTGTAAAGCTAAGTTACTTGCAGTTGCTTGTGTGTTTGGTTCCTTTAGATCTTTTGAATCGGTTCTGGAAGCTGAAGCTTCTTTCTGTCAAAAATGAAACCTACTTTCTTAAGCTACTAGATGTTTGTTTTGATTCCCAAGTAAATTTCTAAATGTTTAGAAAATTTCTTAGGAGAATTAATTAGATTTAGGTTCTACTTGTCTTCACAGATAATCACATTGTGTTTTAGTTTACACAAATAAACTAAATCTTGAATTAGATGTAGTTTTATTGACATTTAATATATAATATGCTAGAAGTTCTAATTCACATGAAGAATGACAGTAGTATTTGAAAGTATAATGAAGTCTACTTGTAGGCTCGTATCTAACTGTTCACATCTTGCTGTTTTATGCACTTTGCCAAAATTATTCTTGTGGTGAGATCCTTTAAGCCATTGGTAAAACGAGAATTGGGAATGGAGGAGACTTTACCTTCTCAATCTCTCCTGAGTGAGGGGAATCTCCCTCACATGAAGTTTTTTGACTGCTGTAGCAAGCACTGCAGAAACTCCAATCTCCAGCCTTGGCAGGAATTCTCTTCCCCCCCTCCCCCCACTACCCACCTCACTCCCTCTGCCCAGTACAAGTTTTGACAGTAGCAAGGACTCTCCCGTCTCTCCTTCCCACCCGCACCCCGATGGAAGTGGACTGTTTGGTGGGGAGACACCAGGGCCATGGGAAGCATATGGGTAGGGGGGTTGGTAGACCCCTTGAGTTGGGATCTTTGTTAAAAATCCTGGCATTGAAAAATAATACCCAATAGCCTAATCTCCAATTACTGTAATGATTTAATGTTACTAGCATTGCACTAATGTTGCTTCCTACACTTAAGGAAACATGAGAAGCAAGAGAGGATCTCTAGCAGGGTGTGTTTATAAACTACAGAAACTTTTATCTTGACTTTAAAACATGTGAAGTGATTGTATTGAAAAATGGGCCTTGCCCACCATAAGATACCTTTTACTATCCACTAGGTAGGTTAATCTCCTGCCAAACTGATACAACTCTTTCCTGGTAGGGTTCAGCTGTAGCTGATGGGCTCCACAATACAGTGGCTGGGAACTAAGGTTTGGAGATTGGCCCAAGGCCACCTAATGAGGTCAGGATTTGAACTTGGGAATCCCAGTCCCAAATCTGACACACTATTCACTAGACCACAGTGCCCCCCATGATACAATACCATGTAAAAACAATCAAGATAAAGTGGATAATGTGCTTTGGTACAAATAGAACTTAAATATGATGATAAATGCTTTTCTTTACTTCTCAGATACTGTGGGTAAAAACAAGACACTTCAGATAATGACTGCTTCTACAAAAGACAATGAAACTTTGAATGCATCTTCTCAGATTTCAGCAGCCAGCCAAGTCAGTCTAACAGACACATTAAAAAAAGGTATATCCCCAGCAACTCTTAAAGTCAATCCTACTGTCGTACACGAACCAACTACAGTTAAGAGTGACCCAGCCATATCTGTCACTCCGCATTCTTTGTTAGTTAGCTCCATTTCACAGATAGATGTAGATGTCTCTGAAGATTCTAAAATTGAACTCCCAACAGACATCAAAGACACAACAGCAGAAGGAACTACAGAATTTGGTGAAGATGATGGAATGACTTCAAATTCCCAAGATGATCCAGACGACCTTCCAGACTCACGAGAAGAAGAAGAGGAAGATGGCCTGAGCAGAATGGAATTAAATGAGGAAGATGACCTGAGCAGAATTGAATTAAATGAGGAAGCTGGCCTGAGCAGAATTGAAATAAAAGATCCTTCTGAGTCGGGATTAGAAGATGAAGGCCATTTCTTTTTCCATCTGGTTATTATTGCTTTCTTGGTAGCCGTGGTGTATATCTCGTATCACAATAAAAGAAAGGTATGTTTTAGAACTTTTCCATTGATAGCAGTTTACTGTGTCAAAATACTTTGGCTTTGAAACACTGTAGAACTTTTTATAATAAAAATGTAGTTGTGTGAAAAATAGTCTTCTATTTACAGATCATGTTCTGTTCTTTGATAACATTTTAATGGGCAGATCATTCATATCTGACTACATCTCTACAAAGAAGTCAAATGAATTTCTACAAGTATTTAAAGGGGGGAAATCAATTAAATGATAACATTAGAAACCAGTCACTTTGGTAATACTTTGTGACTGAATATGACATGATTTCTAGAAATAAGGCCAAGGTGAAGTTGAATGAAAGTGATTAATGAATTAATTTCTAGTCTGCAAAGGATTAGAAACTAAGAAAAGCTTCATCTTCACTGAAGTGAGAATATTCTTGAGATAATTAGGATAATACTTGGAATTCGAGATGATCTTTAATTGTTCTGCCCAGGATTACCATTTACGGGCACCTTGCTAGTTTATGCTGTTGGTAATGTTTGTTTTCATCTCTATTAAATGACAGTGCACGTTCGTGTGACTGCAAATTGAGTGGAGGAGTATGAAGAAAGACTGGCTCTTGGGTGTAGCCTGTTCTGTCTCACTGCTTTGTTTATAGATTGATAAATAAAACCGCATCAAGGTTAGGGGTAAACTGTAGGCTTTCTTTTAGAGTAATGTTCTAAGATACTTGGATATGATCTTTCTACCTTCTTCTGGAGGTGAGGATTTGTTCCTTTACCAGTCACTGATTATTTTCTCTGTTTTTGAATTATGGCTGACTTTATTTCTATCTTATTCCAAAGCACAGGCATTGTTGATAACTCCTTATTTCTTGTCTGTGGAGGAAATGCAGAAACTGCTTATTTTGGAGTAGTGTCATAGAAGTCAATGGAACTCCTCTCAAGCAAGTGGTTTGAGGATTGCAGCCAGTGCAGAAATTAGGGGACTTCATTCATTCATTTTATTTATTGGCTCAAGGTTTCGCCATGGCCCCAAAAAAGTAAAACAACTCATCATACACAATATCAAAAGAGGTACAACCTCACATTTCAATAGATTCCAGTGGGGACATTAACAACCTATTTGCCCAATTAGGGTACTTCTCACAAACCTCATGATTATAGGTTGTGGAGATGGAATTGAGAGGATGCATGCTATCTCCCCCCTCTTTCTTCCATTTACTTCCTGCTGTAAGCTGAGAAGTTACAGCAAGTTCTGGGAGTAAAAGGTATCCCCTAGAGCAGTAGTTACACAGAACTGCACTTCTCCCTTGGGTCATGCTGTACTGTCGCTACATTGGTGGCAGTAAGGGTGGAATTGCTAGTATAGGTTTGACATGGATGTGTAGTCTATTGCAATGCTTCTGTTTCTCCTACCCTGAAGTGGAGCTGCACGTGTGTTATATATAGCCCAAGTGCTTAGAAACTGTAGCGTAGCTAAGTCCTGGGTAGTGGCATGGAAATTGGAAGGAGCAATGGCATTGGCTAGTACAAGTTGCCAAGATTCCCAGAATTAGCAACAAAAGTGTTAGTAGCATGGTAGAGGGGCTGAAAGTTAAGTTGACATAAGTTAAACATTATCATTATTACTTTCTATTTATCTAAATTGTCTTTTCCCCCCCTCAGATCTTCTTGTTGGTCCAGAGCAGAAGATGGCGTGATGGACTTTGCTCGCGAACAGTGGAATATCATCGGTTAGATCAAAATGTTAATGAAGCAATTCCATCGCTAAAAATTACCAATGATTACATTTTTTAAATACACTGTGATCTGAGTTTGCTGGATTAGTTATTTTCTTTGCCTGACTTTTTTAATATAATGTAACAGGTGTTTACAACAAGCAATTTATACTGAAACGAGAAGTCAGTCTCTCTGTCCTGATGGTTTGAAAATTAAACCTCATGTAAAGCAAGGGGCTTGTAATGTTAGTATTTACTTTTTTTTCTCTCTTGATCAAGTTTCAGATGTACAGAAACAAGGTTCAAATAATTAGTGCTCTTTTAGTCAATTTTCTTCATTGTATTCCCTTCTGTCTTAAGCAGTATTAATAGGTATTAAACATTCCACAACCAACCTATTAATGAGCCTGGCATCACTGAATCAAATTAATAGGATATCCCAGCTAATCACTTCTGTGGATCATAAATCCTGCTATTTTACAGAGTAAAATGACTTTTTGCCTAGCACAGAGTGCTTCAAGCTGTAAAACCTTCATCTAGACATCTTTGACTAACGCCAAACTTTCTGTATTTTTAGCCAGATTACTTAATGTGATAAACGTTACGCTTAAATTGTTCTTCAACTGCTTCTTGCAGAAAAGCATTTTAAGGTAATACATTGAGAGCACGTTGCTTGAATCTTCCTTGCATTTCTTCAAAATATCACTATGATCAGTATTTTGATTATTGGCTGTTCCAATTTTAATTGCATTTCTTTCTAGAAATTTAATTCACAAATTTGTAAAAGAAAAGGAAGCTTTAGGGTAGTATTTTGGGTACCATAACATTTTTAGCACATCAAAGGTATCCCCTGGATTTTAAGGTAGCATTGTATTACAGGTACATGGCTTGGGAATGTACGGTACAATCATTTATTCAGGTATCACCCTAGCAGAGATAATTAGCAAGAGGTGTAGAAACAGATGTGTGGGGGTTGACAATCTGTAGACAACAATGCACTTTTCTTTTAATTTTGACAAACTACATGAATTACTGTACAGCAAATTCTCTTGGTACCTTAATAGTTTTTTTTTTTTTTAAACCTGGTCTTCTACTTTTTATATTTATGTTTCCCCAAGTTGTAAACTTTCCAATTGCATAGTTTTCTGTACATCCTCTTTGTGATTCAGAGCTGGTGAATATTGTAAATAATGATGACTCAGAACCATAATTATTGACTTGGTATTCAAGTCTTATTGTATTTGAGAAACTGTCGACGCTTACAGATGTTAGCATGGAAAGAGTTGTGATGGGCATGTTATGTTAATGGTTAAACAGTTCAACTTATGAATTCCTAAAGTTTGGCATTTTCCTTTCAAAGCCACAAGAAGGTGAAGCACAAAAAAAAATCAGAGCTGCTTTTTTGCAGTAATTTTTATCATATTTGAACTTGTATCGCTTTATATTTTGAATAAGATTTTTCCAATAAATGGCAAGAATATCAGCTTGTTTTATACTAAGTAGATAATTTTTGAACGCTTTCATATTCTCTATTCTCATTACAATTAATTTATTTCTGCTTCATACTGTTTTCAATGGCAAGTTTTAACCATGCCTTATGAGTAGATCTTGATTTCTGTAACCTTGGATCAGTGTAAAGTCCTGTGTGCAACTTTACCTTTCTGCTCAGTGCTATTCAAGGTTTTGAAATTCTTTTGAACTAGATTACTGTGTTTCACCCCCAAGAGTACTTAATTCACGGGCTTTTTTCATTCCAGTAATACTCACTTAACAAAATGAATTGGTTGGTCAAGAAATAATTTCATTCCAGAAGTTGTCTTCCTAGCACTTTTGTCAGTCTCGCATGTTGTGCATGACTCCTATCTCAGCTTGAAAGATAGAAATCTCATCTTGTTATAGCTTTTTATGCAAATATTTAAGGAGAATATTTTGAATAAGACTCTCAAGGGGGTGCTTATTTGCATTTTCTCAAATTTACAAGAAAATTAGCATGTTTGAAATCTTTGAAGCTCTTTGAACAATATGTACCATTGGGTTTTATTTTAGGCACGTCACTTGTGAAATTCGAATGTATCATGTTATCAAGGGGAAAGTCTTCCTTAACAAATACTGCAGTCTGTTACCCAGATAGATAGGCTTGCAAAAAGATCAGACTTTTTCAAGCTAAGCTTTCTTTTGCTTTTGTGCACCTGAGAACTATGCAGGTGCAAATACAAAAACAAAAGCTAATGCCAATCATGGCTAAGTAACATAGCTAAACTTGCAAATTTCCAATCAGTTAGTAGATTGCTGTCACAGTCTTCTCTAGCTGGAGCTACAAAGCAAAGCTAAACTGAAGCACAGACGATACAAATGTTATGTTTTGTTTTGTGGTTTGACAGATGAGAGCGAATAGTTAGGCAGTCGGTGTGCTGAGACCACTACCTATTTTCACAACTATGGTATCATTTTCCCCTTGTGCTCCAGCATCTGTCTGTCCACCTGTTGTCTCCTGCTTATATTGTAAGCTCTCTGGGGGAGGTTGGTCTTCGTTCATACCATCAGGGGCAGCTCTACCATTGAGGGCGATGGGGTCGTGCTCCTGTGAGTGCCCTAGACCCTACTGCAGTTGATACTGCCGCTACTGTGGTTGCCTGCTGCTGATTCCCACTACGCTGCCGCTGTCACTGCTGCCAGAACACCCCACCCCACCCTGCGTGATTAGCGCATGCGCAGCCTGTCTCGAGATCCCCATGTACCTGCTTCAATGGTGAAGCATACAGTGGCATGCAAACAGGAGCAGGAAGAGACACATTCTGTGGGCTGCACTGTACGGGCGTGACTGGTAGGACTCCAGGAATGTCTCCAGCATGATGCCACAGTTCAGCAAAGGGGAGAGGCAGGGACTCAGGGACTCCCTGTATTGCCCTATGCATCCCCCCAGCCAATAGCTTGACTGATGGCTTGGCTGGAGGGACGATGGAACTAGTGCCCTCAGCCAATCACAGCAGAGAAGAGAAGCAGGAGGGACTGGAGCCATGCCTCCCATTTTTTTTCTGGTCCCCCCCAGTTAAGCTGAATGGAGCTGAGGAAAATGGCCACCGGAGCTGTGACCAGGTGAGTGTCTGTATCCTCCCTTCCCTTATGCCCCCCTCTCGTTTGGACACTCCCCCCTTTTCCTTCTCCCCCTCTCTGCTCTTGTTTGGACTCCCTCTTTCTTCTGACCCCCTCCTGTTTGACCTTTCCCAGGTTTGGCCCCCTTCTCCTGGTGATAGGAGGGGTATGCTCATGAAGGGGAACATCCAGTTCTGTGTCATGGCTCTATCCCCTATCCTTGTAGGCATGCCCCCATCGCTGCTTCCTTATCCCGAGTTCATTTTTTCAGTGTGGACTGTGGTTAGTTTTTATTTTGGTCCCTTTTCATTTTTCGGATCTGGATCCTGTTCCGACCCCCAAACACTGAAAGTCTGAGCTCAGGGTAAGAAAGCAGAGATGAGGGCCTGGACATAGGAATAGGGGACAGATCCTTGACCTGGATGCTTCTCTTCCTGAATGCAGCCCTTAAGCACCCCTGCCCCTAACTTCTCTATGCGGAACCCAGAGCTTGTACTGATTTTCAAAGAGGCCCCCAGGAGGAAAAATGTTTTGCACCCCCTCCCCCCAGTTCCAGGGGGATAACTAACATAATGTGCCAGGTCTGCTTGAAACCACGGTTTCAGGTTGACTGGGATGCCCCTTGTGTGTGCTACAGTCATGCTCCATCGCATTCCTAGAGTCCCAAATAGAGATTCTGTAAAATCAAATCCTGGCAACATGGTTGGGACATGCCCCTTTGCAAATAGATGCCAGGAGTTTAAAACACCTCAAATAATTCTTGTGAGAGATTCTCCAGGTCTATATTAAGACCTCCTCCTGGAGCCTCACTTTCATGGCTGTTTGCACTCGGCTACCACCTGCTATTTGGGGATCCCTCCATCATGCCTTCAGTTGGAGGGTGATTGGGCCTTTGGTATGCTGGGTCCCACAGTGTGGAACTCACTCCTTCCCAATGTGTATCTCTCTTCCTCCTCACCTTTAAAAAGTGTCTGAAAACTTTTATTCTCCTCCCTCCAAGTGATCTGATGCTTGAAAACTTTTTGCTGAACCCTGAACGATGATTATATTGGTTCAGATATTCTCTAGACTCGGGGCACTTTCACACCTGTGGCAACCGTCCTTAGAAGGTTGGGAGAGGAGACGTGCATGCAAACTGGGTGCATGTAGGATCATGTAGGAATGGCCAAGGGCGCATGATTGAATCTTTTATGTGCGTTTACAAAGGTGATTGACAACTGGATTTTGCAGCTTAGTCAATCTCCCTTATAAATACACACACAAGCTTTAATTGCACCTCTGGGCATTCCCATGTGATCAAAGATGCACCCGATTTGCATGCAGGTCCCCTCTCCTAACCTTCGAAGGCTGCATTCCAGCAGGTGTGAAATCCCCAGTTAATGTAGTGGAAAAAGAATGCAGGCAGACTGAAGTCTTTCAAAAAAAAATTATATTCAGTCTTTCTGCTGCAGTGTGAAAACTTAAATAGCTGCTTTTCAGTGTTTCTGAAAGGGGAAAATCGCTGCTTTTTTGTTGTTAGCCCTGTTGAATTTTGTCCCCTCTCCCTGAGTGATCTGATGTTTAGGAAAACTTTTTGCTGACCTTGGAATATTTACACTTTGGGGCATATTTTCTAGGCTCACTGAATGCAGTGGAAAAATTGCAGTCAGAATTAAAAAGTTTTTCCAAAGGATTTTTTTGCTGACTTGTATTCAGTCTTCCTGTTTCAGTGGGAATTTTTTTTAAAAAATTGCTTTTCACACAGTCTTGCATAGCTTTATAGTGTTTCTGAAAGGAGGCAAGTGCTGCTCCTCTTTGTTGTGGTAACCTTATTGATCTGATGTTAATGGGAATCTTAGGATTTTGTCAATGTTTTCTTGTTCCTTGGTCTTGGAGCTGAAGGATGCTGGAAATGCTATGTAAATTCCTAATAATGATGGACACACAGAAATGAATGACCTAGAATAGCCATTGCAAATAATGGGATTGGCAAATTACAATAGCTTTTAATGGCTGCAAAACAATACAGTGAAGCTGAATCTTTGGGGTGTGGGGCAAGGGGATGGAATGATGAGGAAGGCATGAGGGAGAATGAGTGGAATGACAGGGAGCAGGCTACGGGGATTGGATTCAATAGCAAGGGACTTTAATGATAGGAATTCTTGTCACTCCTCCCAATCACTTATTTCACCCAGAACATTGTCATTCTACCTGTTTATCATGGCATCCCTTCACTCCCTGGAGGTCCCAGCCCCTGGCCCACCAACCTAAAAGTCCCCTAGCTGCCACAGGGTACCATGCGTAGAACAGTAAGGAATTGGTTCATGATGGGAGCTCCTAGGTACTATTGCAAATATATAATCAAGTCTAAAGCAGTGGACTCTACTGAGCATGTGTTGCTACAGTCCCAAGAGTTCATTTTTGGCATTGGACAGGAGGGATATTACAGCTGATGGCAACGCTATGCAAGGTGGTCTTTTGGAAAACAAATTATACTTAGGCCGTTTTTACACGAACGGGGTGGGTGGGTGTTTTGTCACGGTGGGTGGAGGTGTGTGCATGTGTCCCCCTTTACACGGACACACACACACCTCCACCTACGGTTTTCCGGAGAGTTCCGTGGGTGGAGATCGGTGTGCGCGGGAGCACACATGTAACCCCATCCATTCTGCTGGGTGTTCACACGGACAAACACTGAGTGGACATCCGTCCACCCACCGCCAGCTGTTTATATGGATGCTCCCGCCCCACATCCATCCAAACACCGAGCGCGGGGGTGAGCGACATCCATGTAAAAACGGCCTTAAAGTGGGGTTGAATAAAAGAAATGCTAGCAACTAGCGTCAATTACAGTAACTTTCAGCATTAAAGCTGGGCCATAATGGTCTGTGCTGCAAAGTCCTTGTTCCAGTTTGTATGCAGAAAGCAAAACATACCCCATTGTGCAGAAGAATGTTCCTAAATGCACGCAGAAGCTTTCAGAATTTTTTTCATGAAATTTGCTGAGTCAGTTGCGTTATTTCCAGGACTTGCCTTACTGTAGAAGAGATACCTATCTGATTTCCTGTCTGTTTGTACTACTGCATAACATTGCTTCAATAAAAAATCAAATCAAATCCATGTAATCTACATACAGACCATCATCCTTCTTAGAAGAACGGAACACATCAGTAAATATGCTATTTGCTGCTGAGATAAGAGGGAATGTTAGCTTTTTAGTTTTTATTTAATTAAGCTTGCCAAGTAGGAAATTTTAATGGGCAATCAAAAATTTATAAAAAGCTGAGATTAAATGGTAAAGAGGAAAAGGCAAGCACGTTTGTCAAAATACCTTTCCTACGAGAAATGTCATGATTAATTTTTCTCTTGCAGAGGGAACTTATGAAGGTGAGTTATGACATCCATCACTATTGTGGTAAGAGAAATAAAATATTCCAGAAGAGTTTCCTGATTAAATTTCTGCAGCGGAAAGTCAAAGTGCTTTTTATATAGGTACAAACGTGTGGCTTGATTTTTATGAAATGAGGAAAGAAATAATAAATTGGGTAGTTTAAACAAATGATACATTTCATTCTTACTGTTACAGGAAATCAGCTATTTTAAAATATTTATAGTTTCATTTTTCATCTAGTGCCAAAGCATATATTATTCAGCTAAGTCATTGACACTTGCTGTGTACATAAGGTATAAAAAAAAAAAAAAAATGGTTTGCCACAGTGGAGTGTATTCAGTTACTGGGAAAAGATGTGACTTAGTCATTTTTGCCATAAGTTGTTAAAAATTGGGTACGGGTGATGTAGAGACTTTGGGGTGGAAGGATAACATTGCACTAAAACCGAGAAGGTGCCTCATACTGACTTGGTGGAACTTGAGACATGTAAAATCGGTGTTGACTCCTGAAAATGTTGGTCTTTGATCTCTCTGGGCTTCAGTTTCTCATCTTTACAACGGGGGAAATATATCCCTGCCCATTTGAATTGATTCAAATATCTATCCATAAATAATTGACCAAAAGATATATTGGTGGAACTTATCGGTACTGTTACCATGTGTTCAAAAATCATGATCCAGGAGAGTTTTGAAAGTCATGGGACTTTTAAGAATACATATTTGATTCTTATTTTCTGTCTGGATTTTGTTTTTAAAACTTCTCTCCACTTTTTTAAAATTTTAGGATTTTTTTAAATGTAGAACTTTCTAAAATTCTCATATCGTAAGACTCTGGAATGTTAGGCATTCAAGAGAAACCTTGAATATAGAGAAATTTGTGATTAACTACTATAGTGTGCCACTGTTTGTGATTTTAAAGTGGATTAAAACAGGATTATTCGCTCTGATCATCAGCCCAAAAGGATAGATTCTCCCTCACCAATCCAGAGAAGATTAGGGACTACTTCTCTGTTTTTAGCTGAAGGATTATTTAGTTATTGAATACGTTTATACCCTGCCCCTCCTGCCTCTGGCAGCTCGAAGTGGCTTAACACCAAGAAACTATAATAATAAAATACAGTAATAAAACCAAGTTAAAACAGTCAATTCAATAAAAGACAGTCAAAAATGTGCAAAAAGTAAGAAAACCTCACTCGCATCCAGAACCTCCCCGTAACCATCTCCCCCACACCAAATGCTTGGCGGAAGAGCCACGTCTTGCATTGATGCCAGATCCAGGTGGAGGCGGATAGCCAATGGGAGTGAGTTTCACAGCACTGGTGCGGCTGCCGAGAATGCCCACCTGTTGGTTGCCACCTGCCTATAATGTGGAACCTCCAGAAGGGTGCCTCCTGATGCCCACAGGAGCTGCCCAGGAGCCTGGGATGTGCTCCTTTTGTCTCTGAAGAGGAATCTTGCATATAGATATTCCTGCAAATATTACTGACAATGTGGTTGTGATACTAAGAAACAGATTTCCTTTCTAAGAGCTTCTACAATGCAGTTTTAAAAAAAACTTATTCTATCCTGCCCTTCCATTAAGAAAAACATGCACAAATAAATAAAACAAAATAAAATCTTCTAACCCACTAATATATTGAAATACAACAAAGAAAACTATGTAAAATCAGGTAAACCCCCTGCCCCTATCCCTGCCTTCCAAATGTCTGGAAGACCTGCGTTTTCTCTGGAAGATGAGCAGGCTCAGGCTTAGATGAATCTGTAAGGGAAGGGAGATCCATAATTGTGGGGCAGCCACCAAGAACACTTTTCTGCATGTCTAAACTTGGCGGGCAGATAGTACCTGCATGAGAGTACTTCCACTTGACTTGGGAGGCTGCAGCGGTACATGAGGTAGGAGGTTGACATTCAACCACTTGGGGACCAGGCCATTTAGGGCTTTGTAGCACCTTAAATTGTGCCTGGAATTCTGTTGGTAGCCAGTGCCACCTCAGGAGCGCTGGTGTGATCAACTATATCAGTGGCCACCAAAAGATATAGTAAGATCAACGGGATACAGTTATCCCTGTCAATTTCCAAATGTAGATATAAACCAAAGCCACAAGCACAGTCTCTGTACCATGCCCAGGGTGAAATCCTGACTGACATGATTCTAGGAATCTGATAACATCCAGATGCAGCTCAAGCTGGGAGGCGACCACCCATTCAGTAACATTCTGTATGGGTGATAATTGGCAGAGTAGTAGCGCAGTCAACGTTAAAGGATAATTTCTTGAACGGGCTGGACAACCACAGTTTTGAGGTCATTCAGCACCCTGCTGTCCCAAAGGAGAGACATTGACAACTCCAGCCAACAATGTCTCCTGGCTAGCTTTCACGAGCCAGGATGGGCAAGGATCTAATTCACAACTGGGTACCCACACCATTCCAACAACACCCTCTGCACCAGTAAGAAAGAATAAGTGAAGCTGATTAAACCTCCCCAAACTTGAACTTTGCACCCAAACTAGCAGTTCCTAAAGTCATGCCAAATAAGAGTGACTTTGTCCACAAAGTGGGTGGCAAGCTCATTGCAGCAGGCAACTAATGGTCAGAGGTCAGATACTTGATGAAGCTTTCCCATTGCTATGCAATATAGCCTTAATAGCTTGGATGTCGACCAATCCTTCTGGGCTAGGTAGGAGAGGACATTTCTGAAGGTGGAATGCTCTGTATTTTGTAGGAGTCTCGTTGGTTTTGATGGGACTACTGAGTAAGTGGTTTGATATTACAACCTAAAAAGCAAATATAAGACAGCAGAAGTTAGCAGTACTTAGAATGTTGTAGTTTTTTAAAAAACTGCATTTGCACAGTACTGTAAAATGCTGTATTTTTTTGAAAAAAATAATTAGCAGAATCCCATATTGTTTGCTGATAAATATTTTAGCATAAATACTGTCAGTGTAATAAATACAGTCCAATTCCAGATCCTCCCCTCTGCACTGTTCTTAGCATCCATAATTAGGAAGGGGAGAGTGAGATCTTTCCTATAATTGGTCCTTGAATGGCTATCAAAATCACTTAGCTGCCTTCTTTATACTTATTTTTAATTATAAGGTCTATTGCCTTGTTAAATTATTAACACTGAAAATTACTTCTTAGCAATTTCCTATCTTTATTAAAATGAAAATACCAAGGTCATGTAATCCTTATTGAGGAACATTCATGGTTTTAGTTATTATAGACTACACCGAAACCAGATCTAATCAGCAAACTTTCTACTAATTCTGTAAACAATGTTGAAATGCTTTATTAGCCATTTCTGGACACCAAAAGGATGAGAACTTTAATGCAAGTGCACAGGAATACTGAAGATGATAAGTTCTGCGACAAAGGTACATCAGTGAGGAAAATGATTGTGAAGGGAGTAGGGGGAGAAAGTGCTCAATGTAAGACACTGGGATTTTTCAGGTACAAAAGGCAACGTGTCTCTTCTCTACGTACACCTATTATGAAATTTGGGGTCTCTACTGATGTTAGGGCTGCCTTCTCTGCCAAATGTGGTTAAAACTTATGTGCCAGATCAGAAGTTAAAGGGGTGGGCAGCAGCACACGGACTACTTTGGTTTTTCCCATACAAAACCAGACCAATGATGACATCCTCCAGAAGCAATATAACACCACCTTGCCTGGCCAGGCATTCAGCAGGTGGAGGTAGGTTGTGTTGTGGGTCAGGAAATTTATTTGTTTTTACTTGGTTTTATTTGGGTATTTAGTTTTATTTTGAGTATTTTTGTATGTTGTATTTTAACCCGCTCTGACTCTGAGGAAGGGTGGGATAAAATATGAACAATAAGTAATTATCGGTTCAGTGGAGAAGCCGTTGGGGGTTCTGGGATGGGAGGCAGATAATACATTGTAAAAATGTAGAGGGAAGGAAACGAACTGCAAGTGAAGATTTGAGTGTATTGCAAATATGACTGAAAGAATTAATCACTCCAATTAATTGATCAGAGCTCTAATGAAAGCGCCATGCGATGCTGGCTCCCTTCATTACAGTGTGCTGCAGGGAGCCGAAGAGGGAGAATGCATGTTACTGCTACCGTGCTTGCAACTCTGCTGCTCTGCCGTCTGCTGAAATGAGAGGCAAGCATTTCATTTCTAATTGGTGAATATACCACCAATCAAACAAAAGAGTGGAGCAACTGTTTTAAAAGCAAGTAGCCAAGTGGCAATGGAATAGAACAAAGTAGTGGGGGTGAAGGGCGTTCTGTGTGTCAGGGATGATTGCTGACCTCACTCTTGTGTGTGTCATCGGCATTACTTGCACACATGCAGTGGTGTTAACTGCCTTCAGTTTCTTGCCATCCCCTGCCAGCTGAGTGTGGGATATATTGCTAGGGCATTGCAAGACTAACGGACTTTATAGTCTCTATTCTCTGTAAAGAGCTTTTGCTTTCCCTAACCTGTCTTTAAACTCCTCCTTAGCGGGTTTGGTCTCCTGCCCTTTAATGAGTAAGCCCTCTTGATGAGACCAAGGGCCTGGCTTGACATGTCTTTAACCCAAGGATGGGTACTCAGTTTCCCTGGTACTATTACAAAGTTCATCTTCTCCAGTTTATCTCCCCTGATGTCTAGTTCACATATTCCTGTAATGAAGATAAGCAGGGGATGTCACAATAAGGCATTGAGCTTCATGGGTTTTCTTTCAGAGCTAGTGTCACAGGTTTGGGCACTACATTTCCTTTAGTAGCAATGTTCAACTTAAAATCTTTAAAATCCCATTAGCTTCCAGGTTGATGGCTCATTCATTCCATGCTGCAAAGTCATCCTTTGTTCCCATGAAGAATTCCTCTGAGCTGGTGGGGCTGTCCTTGTCCAAACTGCACGGGTTTTTGCAAAGTGGTGCAACTCTTTGTACTTCTACCTTTTCTGAGATGCTGGGCATTACCCGGCTTTTGTGTGTTGCCCCGGCTGGTACAACTTTATTTGCTGTTTAAATAAGCATACCCTGTGAGCTCTGTACAAATTGGTACTAATCTCCATTATCATATTATTCGGGATTTTCTATCTTGTCTACTGTGTCAGAGCATTGTCGACTCTCCACGTGCTTATGTCTGCTGACAGATTTTTGCTTGACAGATTCTTGCTGCTTGTAAAGCGTGGGCTCGAAGACACTACAACAAGGTGGGCTCAGGGCTGGTTGAGGAACTGCACTTGGGGTGTTCATCCTTGGACAGGATGGTGGTATCCAGTGAAGTACTGCAGGCCCCTGCTCTTGGACCTGTGAATATAAAATTAGAATTCAAAAAAATCTTGATAGGCTGGAAATCTGGGTTGAAATTAACAAAATGAAATCCAGCTGAGGATAAATGTAAAGATTTGAAATGTAAAGATTCTCTGAATTTGGAGAAGAAAAACCAAATGCACAAGTGTAAGATGCGAGATACCTGACTTCGCAGAAGCACATATGAAAAGGATCTAGGGTTTGTGGTTGACCACAAATTGAACATGAGTCAGCATTGGGGGGTTTGGCTGCAAAAAAGGCTTTCCAGATGGTGGGCAGTTGGGTGGGGGTGGGGTCGGGAGCAGAGGGAAAGGCCCCTATGAATTGTTTGAATAATGTAATTTTATGCTGCATTAACAAGCATTTAATGCACCTAGTTTAAGGAGGAGAATGACAAATTGGAGCAGGTTCAGAGGAGGGTAACAAGTCTGCTGAAGGAAGAAGTTCCACTGTGGGGGAACTATTGAAGGGTGGGGGTGGTGTCTGTGTCCGCAGAGTGGCACAGCTGCAGAGCACCCATGCAGATGGAGTGAGTGGGGAAGGATTCTAATGGACAGCTCCTTGGTCGGCCATCATGCCCACACAGGCAGACTCCCACCGCCATGGACTGGCCATGCAAACAATTCATACAGGCGGCCTTTTCCTCTCCCCTCCCTGACCTGGCAGCACCCCCCACAACCACGGACACCATGGAAACATGAAGCAGTCTTCAAATATCTAAAGGGCTGCCACCACGAAGATGGCAAAGAACTCTTCTACACTGCCACAGCGGGCAGGACTAGAAACTGGGTTACAGGAAGGTAGATCTTGTTTAAGTATCAGGAAAAACTTCCTAAGAGCCAGTGCTGTGCAGTACTGGGACAAATTTCCCTGAAAGTTGTAGGTTTTCAAAAAGAGGCTGAACAGCCCTAAGGGATGTTTTAGCTGTAATCATCCTCATCGGAGCAGGAAATCGGACTAGATTACTCTTGAGGTTCCTTCCAACTCTGATTCTACTGGCATGTCAAAGATTAAATCTAGGACCTCCCGTAGTCTTTTCCTGATTTATCTTTTTGTCTCCGACCCCCCATTATCTGGTATCAGGGAATGATAGTTTCACCCTCTCCAAGAGGGTAAAATTGGTGCAGAAGGTACAAGAGGGTAAGATTTAGGCTGCATTCACACAAGCCTTTTCGCCTGGCTCTTTAATTTCCTGAGCAAGAGTACGGTCACACTCTATCATCCCTCACAGGTGCTGCCAAATCATCCTCCCCCATGTTAAATCTTGCCACACATTATAAGTCTCCCTGATAGGCCCCCCTCCTCCTGCCTCGCTGATTTTGACTTCTGGCTTTTTCTTCCTTGCCCCATCTTCCCCTTCCCTTATTCTTGGGGACTTTAACTTCCATGTTGGTGACCCCTGCCTCTTATGCCTCCAAGCTGGTTGACCTAATTTCCTTATTTAGCCTCCAGCTATGCTCTACCTCCCCTGCTTACCAGCATGGCCACCGCCTTCATCTAGTTTTTTTCGTCCAACTGCTCCCTCTGACCTCTCCACCTCTGTTCTTCCCCTCTGACCATCATCTGCCAACCTTTACACTTAACCACTCTCCCCCAGGCCACAGCCTCATCCAATCCCCACAACCACCTTTAGAAATCTCCAGGCTATTGACCCTGGCATCCTCTCCACTAGTGCCTCATCTCTGCTCATTGGAGTCTGTTTGATGAAGCACTGTCCTGCTACGATACTGCACCCTCTTCTGCTTTGGATGCTCTTGCCCTGACTCTCCCCCATCCTGTCAGGTGTGCAAAACCCCAACTTTGGCTTACCATCCAAGTTTGCTTCCTACATATTTGTGCCTGCTCTGCAGAACGTCTCTGGCTAAAATCCTGCTCCTGTGCTGAGTTCCAGCACTTCAAGTTCATGCTCACTTCCTTCAATCCAGCTATTTCCCTTGCTCAATATATTTACTATGCCTTGCTAAATATATTTACTGTGCCCCTCTGACTCCTTTGCCTCCAACCCCCGCCGCCTTTTTGCCATGCTTGTCTCCTTACTGAAACTATCTTCTCCTTTCCCCACCTCCTTCGCTTTCTGCCCAGGTTCTGGCTGACTTTTTTTCTATGTCAAGTTTCAAAAGATTCACTTAGAGTTCTCTGTCAAGCCCCCTCAATCTCCCCCCACCCTTCACTTCCCTCCTCTTCCACTAGCACCTGTCACCCTTTCCTCTTCTTTCTGAAGTTACCAAGGAGGAAGTCTTCCACCTTCTCTCCAATTAGAGCCATGGTGGCAAATGCAAAACATTGGAAATCAGCCTAAATAATTTACATGAGCAATGAAAATGCAGAAGCAATTTATGCCACGTTTGTCTCGTGTGAAAGCAGCCTGAGATTAGTCACATTTCTTGTATGCCTTTTTTCCCTGCTCCCACCCCCCGGTATGACTCCTGGTAAGACTCTTAATTGCTCTAGTATTCACTCTTTATTGCATATTTGACTCCTGTTCTCAAGCATTGCTCATGAGATGTAGCAAGGCAAAGCTGTGTAACTAAACTGGTTTATCCAGAGTTCCTATGTAGACTGACCTTTGTGCAGAGCTGGACTGGACTAGGGGAGGGACCCGTGTTCACTGGGTTTTTCCTCATTGCCACCAATGAGGAAGATGCACTAAACACAGGTCCCTGAGGGTAGTGGTGACAGAGGGCTGTGGTGGCTGGGAAATGTGTGTAAAGAGGGCGGGAAGAAGAGACATTTTGGGAGGATCAGTCCAGGGATTTCAAATGTCCTGTATTTTGTGGGACACATCAGATTTTATCCCTTTTTTAAAATGTCTCCTTCACATGGGTGCTGCTTTTGCACCCTTGTGGGGAGTGTACCCAGAGCCTTGCCATAGGGCATGCCAAGCAGCAGGGGGCACAGGGAAAGGTTCTGCATGCTTGGTTATTCAGTTCATCTCTACTTGGCCCACACTGAACCTGAAGGCTCATCCTCACAGGCCCTGACTCCATTCCACAGAACAGAAGGGGAAGTAGCTGAGGGAGATCTGCTCTGCCTGCTGGTGCTTTGTGAGCCTGGACTAGGGAGATAGGAAAGGCTTTCTCTGAGTAGAGGATAGCTATTCCTAGGGAAGGAGGGAAGCAACTGCATCTGGAGAAAGCAGGAGTGGTGAATTTCAAACAGCTATGGGGCTGATTCAGTGAACGAGGTGTACTAATCAACCTGACCAATGGGTGCATAAAAATTTTACTCGCTCCAAAATCAAATGGTTACTTTTTTTGAGAAATTCGCCCTCTCTCTGAAACAGGTCTGGATGATTGTGCTGCCCCATAGCAAATTGCCATTTGCTTTGGAGCAACTTGTGTGCATGAACTTGCTCTAGAGTTATTACCTACAAACTGCTCCAAAGCAGAGCATCCCCACAATCATTAGAACCTAGTTGCTCTACCACAAGGGCAAATTGCTCCATAGCAAATGTTTCAAAGACGAAAACAATTGTATCACACCATCTAAGTGTCATTTATTTCTCATTTTAAAATCACTTTCACCAAATGTTGCCACTCCTTTTGGTATACATTTGCAGAGGGAAAACTTATCCCAAAAGAGAAATTTTGCTTTGTCGGGGAAAAAAATATGACGTTCAAGGTCCGGCAACACTATGGATAAACTGGGCAGTAGTTCAGCATGGCAGGGTGGTGCATAGGCAAGGGGCTGGAGAGCTTGGTTCTCTTCCTCCCATGCAAGCTGGGGTTGGAGCAGGAGGAGCTAAGCTCTTGCCTGACTGGGCGCAGGCATCGGGAGTGTTCTCCACTCCCCTCCGCACCTGTTAATGTAGCTCTGGGGAGCATCCGTGTTGAGGTTTCCCAGTCTTCCCCTCCCCGGCTGCTAGAAGTGCCGAGGGCCCTGCATGATGCAATGATGATAAGAGTTTGTCCTGGCATGAGACAGCTTGATGAGACTCATGCCCCCAATTATGTTTTTTCTTCTTCAGTGCTCACCACTTGTTCTAGTGGTGGCGTTTGGCCCATAGTCTTGGTAGGTTAAAGCAGGGAGGGGTGGGAAATCTTTTACCTCCCCAGGGCCAACTTACAGTACAAGCTTCATGGGTTGGGACTGGGCATGTTTAAGGTGTGTAGTCGGGATGGAGAAAGGAAGGCAAGGGGTGTCCAGATTCGTTCTCTGCCATGGATCCATCTCCTGTCTCCGAATGTACCCACTCATCTTCCCCCACCTCTTCTCCTGAGCTTGCTCAGTCTGCTTGAAGGGAGGGAACTAGGTCCATTAGGGCAGATTCAGGAAGTGGAAAGGGCCCAAATAAAATAAATGGCGGTAGGCTGGATTTGGCCCATGGGCTGGAAGTTCTTCACCCCAGGTTTAAAGTGTAGATCAACTCTGAAAAACACAACAATGGAATTCTGTGGTTCTTTTCTGCTCCACAAATTCTGTAATAACTTGGTTTAGATCTCAGACAAAAAGATTGCTGGCAGTATATGAATACTTAATAAATAATAAATTTAACAAGCTGGTAGTGTCTCCCTGAAATGCCCCTTTCCTTGCAAGTCTACGGTTGATCTTGCTTGGGAAGGGTTTCTGTTTGACTACTGAAGGTAGCTGGAGCTTTATCAGGGAGACAACTTTCCCCCAAGGTTGGGAATGAGTATGTGTGTTACACATTGTGTAGACTCTGGAGGGTTGACTGTTGAGAATCTTGGCCAAACAGGTAAGGGACGAACTGTAATGACTAAAAAATCTGGGAGTTGGGGGGTGGGGTAGACAAAGCAGTCACTCTGGGTTCCACACTGCGTGGGGACCCCACATGAGGGGAACCTCAGGTGTAGTATGATGGGGCCTTGGGAACCCTGCTGCTGCCACTGCCCCTGAGGCTTGCGATGGAGTAGTAGTGAATCTCCCAGTGCCCCTCAGGAGCAGGGAGGTTTTCAGGGAAGTACTTCCCTACAGAATCCACCATTTACCCCTGCACTGACAACCCTGTCTGCCCACCCACACCTCATACTTCAAAGGCCAGCCTGATTCTGTGGCCCTTTTTTTTTGCCAGAGACCCACTGATGTGGCAGCACAGGAGATGCTTATGCTGTTACTGTCACAGTTATTCCATCCTCTGTCACTTTCATGGCACCCCAACTTGATTCACACTACTGCTCCTATTGGCAAAATGGTAGGGCTTGCTCATGTAACACTCGTTAGAGAGGCTGTACTCTTTAGAGAGGGCACAATTCATCCTGAGAGCACACTGTTTAGAGAGGCTATGCAACAAACCCACATTCTGCATGTTGTGTGAACTTACCACTTACCATGATCCTTGATGATCTTGTGCTCTTTGTAGAGCTGTAATATGTACCTAATTTGTTAACCGATGTTATTAACCAATATTTACTGATTCATTCATTAATTTCAGTGGTTTAGTGATCAGTAAAGGGCTCCTGGGATGGCTAACCAACTGAATGGTATCAATAATTGGGTATCCAATGCGAGAAACAGTTAATGAACCAGTAACCTCGGAACAAATGGGAAAACGACAAAGTGGCAACACAATAATTGAATCTGCAATTGAATCCTGACAAGACAGAGGTGATGTTGGTGGGCGAGGACTTGGGGGATCTGGGGGTGGTTGAATCTCCTCTTGTTGGGGGGGTTCGCCCTCCCATGGTGTGTCAAGTGCAGAGTCTGGGTGTGCTCCTAGATTCGTGTCTCAGCCTGGAATCTCAGGTTGTGGCTGTGGTGGGGAGTGTGTTTCAGCAGTTACATCTTGTCCGGCGGCTTTGGCCGTTTCTCTCAGACTCTGACCTTGCCACTGTCATCCATACCTTCATCACCTTGAAGCTGGATTACTGCAACGCACCCTACATGGGGCTGCCTGAGAAGCTGGTCCGGAGGCTGAAGCTGGTGCAGAATGCTGCGGCCCGTCTCCTTACGGGGGCGGGTCGCAGGGAGCACATGACACCAGTGCTTCGTGCTGGTTTTAACCTTTAAAGCCCTTCACGGCCTGGGCCCTGTTTATCTGCGGGACCGCCTCACTCCCCATGTGCCCATGCGACCCTTGAGATCGTCCGTGGGAGCCTTTT
Organism: Sphenodon punctatus; assembly: GCA_003113815.1. Lineage (NCBI taxonomy): Eukaryota > Metazoa > Chordata > Lepidosauria > Sphenodontia > Sphenodontidae > Sphenodon > Sphenodon punctatus. Next base: position 6,296,193 of record QEPC01008173.1, read on the forward strand.
TGGAAGTTCCCCAGATGAGGCAGGTGGCCACCGATGTTGTTCGCCGCCCTGGGCTGCCCTGTGGGCAGGAGGGGTGGGATATAAGTTTTAAATAAATAAATAAATAAATATAAAAGGCAAAAACAGGTAATATTAGTTAAACTTCCAGTTTGTTACAGATTGGCAGCCAATCATTCTTGGATTAGTTCAGTATCTGAAAATTCAATGGTGTCTGATTCACTTGGATAACCATTTTAATTCTCGGTCTCTGACACCTGATGCAAAGGGTTTGCTTGTAAGGAGCTGAGTCCCCATGTCCGTGTTTCTGTTTATCACTTCCTACCTCTGAATGACCATAGAGATCTGGCCAGAGTGTCCTGGGGCAGAAACTCCCTCTTTCACACCTTACTCCATGCTACTTCCAGAACATTGCAGGTAGAGGTATTGTAAGGACATTCTTCTATGACCTTTGCATTGGAGAAAATAACACAGCAATGTTGGAAGGGGCCATTGAAAAGCAGGTGTATCAGCTGTTGTGTGAATCGATTACTCCAGGACAAGACAAATGAAGATTAAGGAACAGGTTGTGAATTCACAAGGAAGGGGTGGGGCGGGAAGGGTGTTGTGTGAATGAGCCCTTGGGAGCAGGGAGGGATGGAGGAATAACACCCCCCCCCCAAAAACGAAGGCCAAGTATGTAATGAGATAGGCAATTTAAAATTTTAACAGGAGTGTGAGGGAAAAGCACTTTCTAAAAACATACCCCTCAAGTTTCTCTTAATATCCAGCAGGGGGCAGTGTGACCTTGCTGTACAAAAAGATTTCCAGTGTGTAAGATGAAGAAAGTTAGTTTTAAAAACAAGCACTGGGAGCCCTTCAGACAAAAGCTGGCATTATGAGATGGACTGTGTGATCCCATAAAGCATATGCCTTTGTTTTTTATAGTTTGCTCCGGTAACGAGGAGCAGTATCGCTAAGGTTTGGCTCTCTTATAATCGGCTGAGATTGCTTTTGGCATGCCCTGATCTCTTGCCTGAGAGGGAACATTCAAGCGAGACCCATAATTACTGCAGTGGTTAGGCTGTATAACTTGCTATGCTTCTTAAAAACTGTGTTTTGTAAGCAAACTGTAATTAATTAGATGGTATTGAATTGGATGTATGGTTCTTGAAGATCATCCCAGTGACTGATTTCCACTGACACTATGTTTTCAAGACACTTCAAAGTTTTTGCTGTAAATTAGTTTTCCCCCAATTTGGGGCCCAATTCTGTAGGATGCTGAACTTCTTCACTCAGTATAGAAGACAGTACCATATTTTGAAAGTTTCCTCATGGCGTGAATGAGGCATCTGCTTCCAAGGAGACTCACAGAGCTAGGAGCAGTCTCCATGGGAGTTTTTAGACAAGCACCTCTGCACGCATCATCCATGTTTCAGGGCTGTCTAGGGCGCCAGTGCAGCCCTGCAACATGCATCAGTGGTGGGTGGGTAATGGGTGGGGAAGCGCTTGTATAAAAACACTGTCTTGTGTGAACATCATGCAGCCAACCTTCCACCATGCGTTTGCAAGGGGACTTTGGGAAAGGGGGTTATTGCGTAGGATGAAGGGTGCTGAGTTGTGTTCTTAATGAGTGGCAGGCAGCCTGCACCCAAGCACCTTGCTGAGCAAGGCTAGGCAAGCTCAAGCACATTTTATAACTATGCTATATAATGGAGAGCAACCATGCAGTACAGGCAGCTGCTTTATTTACATGGACTGCTAATAAAACCAGGGATAAGTTTGTGAAAAGTCACTAGTAATGGTTGCATATTTGTAATTTTATTCTTATATAAGATATAAAGTCCACTTAAATGTGTCACTTGTGACCACTTACTATTGACCTTTTGTATTTCATTATTTTAAACATTGCCTTTATAGTATTGCTGATTTATTTGTTTTGCACAATGGCCTATGGCTGATGCGTTTAATAAAATTATTTAGAGTTGCACAATTAATTTCTTTTGTCATTAATCTCTTAGTCTCAAATCATTATGGGGAGAAGAAAGGAGAAAATCTTCTTTCTCAGCTGAACAGAAATGGATGGAAGGAAAATATTGAGCAGAAAGCTTGCTGATTTCTCTAAATGTTACTGTATAATGACACAAGAAGAATTAAAATTATAACATGTTGCTAATAATGGGAGTATAATTTGATGAAGCCCACCAGACAGTATCTAACCTTTCCCAGAGCAATTGGTGGATGGAAACTGGAGGTACTGTAGTAAATATAGATTTAGGAAGACTTGGCTAAAATTACTATTTAGTGAATTAATTAATTTGTTCTGCTAACATCTGATCAATTATTTTGAACCTTTCTTATTGAGCAGGTGTCTGGAAAGTGTTTATTGTGTATCTGTAAATAGTTTGCTTGGCTAATTACTTGGCTAATGACACCTCCTTTCAATTAAGGCCAGCTATGCAGTAATTGTCTACAAGTTTCTAAGGGTTGAGGATTTCTAATATTAGGCCCAAGTACTTTGAAACTGTAAGGGCATGCTGGAAATCCATAGAAGCCATGTTTCCCCTTGCTCAAATTAAAAATGCACACCCTTATAGGCATGACAATTAATGAAAGGGAACAAAAGCCCAGAATATTTGATCTTGATGAGTTTTACATATCCCTCTTCTTCTTCTAGATTCTGACAGAGCCAGCGTGTGAGAGTGTAATAATAACCACAGGGAGGCAGGGACTACTGTGGATTACTTTTGGTCTTCACTACTGTCCGTAAGTACCATGTCTTGCTGCAATCTGTTTGCCAAGCAGCTGATTCAGCTCTCTTTTAAGCACTTCTGTCGTGTCGCGTTCAAGAAGCATATTTCAACTTTTTAGAATAATTAACAGTATTGAGACATGCTACAGTTTTTTTAATTGAGTAAATATTTGATCTTTCTTACTCTAAGCCTTATCTTTCTTTTCTCTTTCATTTCCTTCCTTATGCCTTCCCGATTTTTGTCCATTTATGCCCTCACTTCTTGTTACATTTAAAATTTGAGTGTGCTCTCCTTGGGACTGGGACTGCATCTGTTTCTGCAAAATAATTTGTACACCTTACTCAGGTCATGATCCTCAACCACTTGACATTGTGGAATCTGGAGTTAAATGGTTGAAAATCATGGCCTAATATCACAGTGGTAAAAATAATTGTATGCAATTATGGAGTGGGCAATACTGGTCTAATTCAGTCCCATGAGTACAACTATATCTGATTCTGTACCTGTTCTGGAGACACTCCTGGGAGCAGTTGTAAAGCCACAGTCCTGCAGCTGACTTTGTGCATGCAAAACTTCCTTCAGTTCTGCTCCCCCACTTCCTCTGTCTGCAAATACGCCATGCTGTACCATTCTCCCTCAGGCAAAGGAACCAGTTGTGGGGTTCGTTTTTGCTAAAGGCCTCTTACACACAGCAGAGAGCACTCTGCCTCCCATTGCCCAAATGAAGATTGAATCAGAGATGCCGAGGGGGAAGAATTTTCATCACTTCCCACCTTTTGGACATCATTTGTTTAAAATCAGCATGCAATAACGTATGTAAAATTGTGCAAATTTTACACACATATATTATTGATCGCACTGGCTTTCGCCTTGGCCCAAATTAACAAATACAACATAACAATTAAACAAACAAGGCACACTACTATGTAAGTACATATCAAATAGACATAGATAATCTCCTTAAATCAATCAATAATATCCAAACAGTACAGTTTAAAGTACTAGCTAATCATATATTACCCTTTTGAACAGCAAATTTTACATAGTCCATTGGCTAACTTTGAGGCTGAAGCTGATTTTTTATTTTTTATTTTTTTTTAAAACCAAATTTCCTTTCAGCAAAATATGAAATAAAATGTGAATCAGCTCTAGTACCGCTGCCGGCAGAGTATGTGAGTGGAAGAACCCAGCTGCCACTCTTACCTTTGGCTTAGCAGAACCTTCCTTTGGGCTAATGTTGTAGGGAGCAGGGGCTGGATGCTGGACCCACTCCCGACACAAAGAAACCCTGGCCCCAATTTACAGCTGCCCTACCCCTATGAAATCATTTGGAAACTAAACTTGGATATTTTTTAAACTATGTGAACTCACATGTAACGCTTCTCGAATCTGATGTCCATGGGCCCCCAGAAGCTGTATATTGATCCCTGGATCACTACTGTGTGTGAGTGAGGCAATCCAAGTTCTAATTCCAGCTTTAAACTCCATTCTGACATTATTATTACTCAATCAATCAATCAATCAATTTATTTGTAGCGTAGCCATTGGCCATTGCTTATACAAACAAATACAAATTGCAAAACCATACATAAAACCATAAAACTTCCGGCTCAGATCCTACTTATAGCCACCCCATAAATTCATTGAAAACTAAAATTTCCCCAAGGGACGAACCTAATACTAAAATTACTGTATTCCGTTAGCTACGCTAACCCATAGAGCCACATACAGTGAATCTGCAAGTATGATCGACGGCCAACCACTCATCCAAGATTGGCGCCCCTCTGCTAGGAAAGCCCACCTTAGATCTAACCACCCCATAGTTCTTCAAACCTGGGCTCGGGACTATTGGGCATGATAGCTCTGCAACCTGGTCTAAAGATGAACATACGCTGGGATCTGAATGAACTACTGGCACCTGGCCTGCAGATACCATATCTGCTTTGGCCCCTATCAAAATCTGGCAGACTGAGCCACCAGAGGAGGGCACCTGGGGCCCAGCCAAGGCAACTGAGGGAGAGGCCCTAGAGGAAAAAAGGGCCGGCTTAATTTCGGTCATCGCTGCACTAATAGAAGACCCGCTAGTCGGGGCTTGAATAGAGGAGGCGAGCGAGACCTCTGTTCCAACTAATTTATTATCCCCACAGTTCTTACCGATATCGAAAATTGCACTAGACTCCTCCCTACCTAGTTGGGTCCGATTACGAATTCCCACCCTGGGAGCTGAAGTAATAGACCAGCCGTGAGGCAACAGCGAGCCTATTCCCTTTTTGCAATACACTTTGGCCACAAAAACCCCATATAAACTAAGAAAATGGGCATTAAAAAGAAGCCAATCAGCTATCCTGGAAGAGGAAAAATAAATAACTATCCTTAGGGAACCCCCCCTAGGTGGCAAATAAAAAAAGTGAGACATACGATCCCAAAAAATAGCAGCCCAGAATTGCAGAAATATGACGTGCAATGGACAGCTTAGAATCCCAAGATGGACATACTCCTGATGGTAGCAGAAAGATCATAAAAGACAGGGCTTCTGCTACTGGCATAACAGCCCATTGGTTCACATCCATCTTAAATGGAGCCCTAGAGGAACCAAAACCATACGGGGAGGGAATGTGGGCCATCGGCTCCGATCTCTGTGAGGCCAGTGCAAACTTGTTCCCACTCAGGTCGTTCAAACACTCCATAATCTCGCTCAGCTGTTGCTGGAAGTGGTGGAGTTTGAGGTCAATCCCCTCAATTCTTACTGTAAGAGACCTCATAGCTTCGGCCTGCAGAGAACAGCAGCAGGGCTGCTCCTGAGTAGTTGAAATCACTGGGGTAACAGCCCCTAAGTCCCGAGTATCGCCCAATGGAGTAACCAGAACTCTCTCCCTCCCTGAGGGTCCACTTGTGGGTAGATTTAATTCATCCAATTGGGGACAGCAGACCACTTTCCCCTCAGAGGATCCCAACCTAAAAACTCCAGACGGAGGTAACAAACCCTCATACTCCACCAACTGTCCCCCCTCTCCTAACGTGGCCCGCATAGATGTATTCAAAACCCCCCGCAACTCCCCCCCCTGGCCTATTGGACAGGGCAATTCAGCCTCCAGTGCTACATCTGAGCCACTGGCTGGCCAAGGGTTGCCCCCATCCATAACCATAGGGGCTAAAGATGGGGCCTCGGTCTCTCCTGCCAAGACCCGAACAGACCCACTTCTCTGCTCTGGGGAAGATACCCGGGGTCCCGGTGGAACCCCCGAGTGATCCCTGGACTTAGCAGCCAAGGCGAGACAAAGCTTCTCCTGACGTTTAAAAGCTCTAGCACAATCGAGCAGGGAGAGATCCGAGAAAGCCGACCTAGATAACTTAGACCCCAGGCTGTCGCTGGAAGATCCAGCCACCACAGTCCCAGGACCCTGTAGTCTGGGGGATACAGGGGGACTCATCCCGGCTGACACCCGGGCCCCTCCTTCAACACAATCCTTCATAGGTGGACACAAGGATTGTTTCAAGAATCCCTCCTGCTTGGGCCCTGTGGGAGCTACCGCCGGGGGAAGGCACTCTGGCAGCTGTAGTTGTCTGGCTTTCTTCCTTGTTGTTACCCCCAACATCTTGCTTTTCTTAGGCATTACTCCACAGGACACAAATTGCTTACCAATCAAAACAAAAAAATCTCACAAATTTGCTCCAATCCCACCCTCAAAGCTTGTCTCAGGCCCCCTAAGTCAATGGCGGATCAGCAGCCCTCGCCAGTCCGGTGCCTAAGGCCGCACACACAATTATTATTACAGAGTCTGCATGTTGCAGGTCCACTTCATTTGCAGTGTCTCTCTCATCAAGAGAGAGGTCTGTCTTGAAGGCATGCTTTCCTCCACCTTCCTGAAGTCCCACCCCATGTTTTGTCCTGAAAATTAAGCCAATCAGGTTAAATATGGTTCAATTCAATAAGTTCATTAGCCCACTATGCCCTCTTTCTCCCTTGAATTCTACATGATGCATCTGCTGGAAGATCTTTGGGACTCAAAAGTTGAGTGGGACATGGGCATTCATTTCCCTCCAGCTCTTAAAATTGCCCATTCTCCCCCCCCCCCGCCATATAATTACACCTCTGCCCCTTTTAGCGCTCTCCTGTGCATCCACATTGTATCCTCTCACTTACTGTATCTTCAGGATGAGACCCGTGCCCATGAAAGTGAATGGGAACTGAGCCGTTCACTTCAATCAGGCCAGGATTGCACCCTAATGCATACTTTAAGCTCGTTCTAACGTTTTCACTACACCACGTCCATCTGAAGTCACGTGCTCACTGAATACAGATTTTCCGGGAGGCTCTCATCTGCTACATTTAAGTCATGTATATGAAGTGTTTCTCTTTCTCTTCATCTCAAACATTATGTGAATAGCTGAGCTCTCCTTGGGGCTTTCTAATACAGTAGAGATGTTACATTCAATACACAACAACCTGGAGAGCTGTAAGGGGTTCTTTACATATCTTTTCTTTAGGAACATGGGTCTTTAATCCCACATTGCCCAAGGAGAATCCTGTATTGGAGATTCTCTTTTCATCCTTTCAGCACCAATTAAACTTCTCTTAGAATCAACTATAGTTCCAAACAGTGAATCTTCAAAGAAGAGCTTTGTTGAAGTTCAAAGCAGCCTAGCATATTTCTCTGAAACATGTCAGAACCCCTTATATTGTTTGTTCTCAAGCTGTATGCAAACTCATACCTCTCAAAACAGTAAACCCACTAAAATAGACATGAATGCCTAAACTGCTCCATTCTAAATGTAAATAGGATTGATTTCCTAACAAAGTTAATTGGAACTCGGAGTCAAAAGAAAAAGCCCAGTATCGGTTTTCTGGATCTTTTGCAGTCTGGCTTTCATCTGGGTTATGGCAGTGAGACTGCGCTTGTGGCCTTGGTCGACCACCTTCGCTATGGATTGGATCAGGGTCGATTTGACTCTTTTTGTTTTGTTAGATCTATTAGCTGCTTTTGATACTGTTGATCACGAGATGCTGGTGACCCGCTTGTGGGACCGTGCTACGGTGGGTGGAATTGTTCATGAATGGTTCTGCTCTTTCCTGGACGGGAGGACTCAGCAGGTGATTCTGGGGGACTATTCTTTGTCAATGTGTATTTGCAGCCTTTGGGCAAGGTCATGGGGGGTGGGTGGGTTTGGTGTCATCGATATGCTGATGACACCCAACTTCTCATTTTCAGCTGACACAGGCCCAGCATCTCATTGCTTACTCGTTGTTTAGCAACTGTGGGGGATTGGATGAGGGTGAGCTGTCTGAAATTGAATCCTGGCAAGACAGAGGTGATGCTGGTGGGGAGGGCCAGGGAGGTGGAGGTCCCAATCATTGATGGGCCCCTCAGTTTTGTGGTCTGGGGGTGCTCCTTGACTCACAGCTCTGCTTGGATGTTCAGGTGGAGGCTGTGGTGAGGAATGCTTTGTCAGTTACATCTGATATGGTGACTTTGGCCATATATCTCAGACTCTGACTTTGCCATCATCATCCATGCCTTCATCACCTCAAGACTAGACTACTGTAATGCGTTCTACGTGAGGCTACCCTTGGTGATGGTTTGGAGGCTGCAGCTGGTGCATAATGCTGCTGCCCACCTCCTTGGGGACCGGTCGCCGTGAGCGTATAACATCGGTGCTTCACTCGCTGCACTTGGCTGCCAATAGTCTACTGGGCTTAATTCAAGGTGTTGGTTCTTACCTTTTAAAGTCTTACACGGTCTGAGCCGCACCTACTTGCGGGACCACTTCATCCCCTGGATCGGCCCCTGTGGTGGAGTGGAGGAGCCCTCCTCGATGTCCCCCTAGTTTATTGGGTGGCCATGTCAGAGAGGGCATTCTCAGTGGTGGCGCTGTGGCTGTGGAACTCCCTTCCAGTGGAGGTCCGCCTGTCCCAGGACCTTCCTTCATTTTGCCATCAGTGTAAGACCTGGCTGTTTCACTGGGCTTTTGGTGGGGTGGGTGAGTGGAGGGAAGGGTGATATGTGGGATGGGTTGGGTAGGGGGGTGGTTGTTCCTGAGACTGCCTGAAATTTTTTGGATGTGTGTATTATATGTTATATTTTTTATGCTTTTAAGAATTTTAAATTGTATGCCACCTCGAGCTGCCAGTGGCAGGAGGGGATGGGATATCAAGTGCTGGTATAAATATAAATACATATCTTCCCTACATACCTCCAGCTTGGATTTTAAAGATGCATTCTCAAGATCAACCCTTTTGGATTAAGAACCCTGTAGCATACTTTAACCACCCTGTCCTCACAACTGGAGTGGTGTAAATGGAGGACTTGAACAACTTGCAAGAAACGTGGTTCATGTGTGTTAGTTGTTCCAGAATAAATGACTAACACTGCTAAAGAGAACTCCCGAGAACACACAGTTTTGCCTTCTAAAAGTGACATGTACAATGTTGAATGATGGATCAATCTTGTGATATTCAAGGGGATCAGATTGTGCGACCCTGTTGACTTCATAGACTCCACCGGAGTTGAATTTTGATTGATTTTTGACTCTGAGATTCATTTCTTGGCCAGAATACATCTCTTGGATTCAACTCTCTAACCTTTGTGTGGGCATTCAACTTTCTCATCCCATCTTCCCTTAAACAAAATATTGGGACTAATGTTTATTTATATTTATTGAATACATTTCTACCCTGCTCTTTCCGCCACAGGTGGCTCAGAGCGGCGAACAACAATAAAAATATAAAATATAAAATACAGATATAATATAAACATTTAAAAACATTTTAAGACATTAAAACACAACAGGGGAAAAAAAACCCAACCCCCACCCTTTACCCCTCTCCCTCGCCAAATGCCTGGCGGAACAGCCAAGTCTTACAGTTCCTATGGAACGTTGGGAAGTCAGGGGCCAGACGGGACCCCACCAGGAGGGAGTGCCAAAGGTTCGGCGTGGCCACTGAGAACGTCCTGCTCTGTGTGGCCCCTTGGAAAACCCGGGGGACCTCTAACATGGCACCCCCGGACGACCACAGGAGCCAATCCAGAACACGGGGAGTGAGGCGATCTCGCAGGTAAGCTGTAGAAGAGGACAATGTTGCATCTCAAGGGTAGCACTGGCTGTGTCAAGTCAAAAGCCACAACTGAAAAATTAACTTTCTGTATTAAATGGCCTTGGGCTTGAACAATTTTTGGGCTTTATTTCTTCAGTTTGTAGGTTTATTATTGCACTGAGAGTTGCAGAAGGCATTTGGGCCTGCTTTGAGAAGGCAGTTTCCAATGTTTTTGCACTGTGACAAAAGGCAGGGAAATGATGCCATAATTTCTCTAGAGTGTCTGTCTAATCCCTACTCTTCAGGAAAGCTTCCTGCAAAGGGTGCTTGAAAATGGCAAATGGGCTAAAGAACAAGACTAAATGTATTTATCTCTTAAACAGGGGAGACTTCTTTGTGGAGTTAAATCATTAAAATTCCAGGCAGGGGTCGGTGGGTTAGCTTCTGAATGAACAACACGTATGTGAACGCTTGGGTTTACAAATGCTTATGTTACTTGGAATGGATTGTTTGGTTGAGTCTGTGAGTATCGTTGGAAGCTTTGAGCTGCATAACTCCAAAGTCTGACTGAGCAGTAGCTTTACAGCTTGTATGTGCTTTGTGATAGCCTCTCCATCCTGAAGGATTATGGAAATGTTAGTTTATTTTGGGTTGGAGATACAGAATGACACATACTACGTTGGGAGTACAGAGCAGTTGGCGTTTCAACTGCTCTTTATTGTATACCGCTAATGGCAGGGCTTAATGGGGGGGGTGGGGGGTGGCGCTTGCCACAGCTCAGCCTCAGCAATTAAATTTTTAAAATGGCCAGGGTTGAGCCCCAGGAAATATTCCCAGTATGAATGTGCAAAATGTCTATACTGGCCATTTCAGGGTTGGAAACAAAAGCCAATCCCTCCCCCCTGGATTGTTTGGCTTTCATTAATGACTTTTCTATCCCACCCCTTGCTCTGGTCAACATATAGATTAAATTGCAACAACTCTCGTTTTATATTCAGCTGTAGAGATCCAGGGTGGTCCAGAATTTGGGTTGTTAGCTGGACACTTGGGTTCAATTCTCTGCTCTAACCAGCTCTAGGGTGGGGTACGTGGATTCTGCGATAGGTTTGGGGTTCTGACAATTAATTAAAAAAACCCAAATTAACTACTGGGTAATGGGATATACTGCAACTTGTTAAACCTTGATCCTTCAAACCTGTGCATAATGAGGAGTAGGGAGCACAATGTTCCCTGGACACCTGCTCAGTTGCATTATCGTATGGTGGTTATGGCCTATGGGTAACAATAAATATCTTACCTACCTACCTGCTCAGTTGTCAGTGGACCTACATGTGAGTGCAAAATACAATCTTGTACTCAGTGCACTTTTCTGCATGGAACAGTGAGGAGTTGTGAGCCCTTGCATTGCTCCTTTGATCCACTACAGCAAAAGGGATGGCGTGTTTAATCCCCAAATCACAGTGACCTTCACATTGGCAAAAGACACCAACATCATACACACCCCTTCAGCATTACATGCAACCTCCGCCGCCTCCTCTCACACATGTAATTTGCAATATTGCTCCTGCTTCCCCACCCTCTTCTCTAGATAGTTATTGCATGTTAGGGATGTGCGAACGCGGTTCGGATGTTTGGAGTTGGCCTGACCTCGGCTCGAACTCGAAAACAACCAAAGAGTTTGATATCATTCGGATGAGTTCGGGCGGGGAAAACGTGACTGGAAGGCCCCGGGGGGCAGCTGAGGAGCAGATTTCCTGGCTCCAGGGGTGGAGAGGCTTGGAGTAGCAGCCAGCCTGCCCAATCACCATCCCTTTTTTCCTCAGAGCACTAGCTTCGCAGTCTGTGACTGGACATGGAGACATGGGGCTAGGCTGCACAGAGCCAATGGGGCTTGTGATAAGGTGGGTGCAGCAAGTAACAAGTCATTTACCCTCCCCCCTTCCAACATCTTCTGAGCTAGTAGCCACTGATCCTGACAGCAGGCATTTTCAGAAGTCTCCCTCTCCCAGCAGTTTGTGTTTCTTCTTATTCCTAATCCATTGCGATCCTCCTCCTATTTCACCCATCCTGCACATTTACCTCCCTAGTTTCATTTATTTAGATTTGATTAGATAGATTTAGGTGGTGTTTTTATTTTTTTAAACCTCCCTGTGTTCTTTCTCCCTACCCTCCATTGAATTCTTCCCTCCTGAGCCCTGTATATATTCCATCCCTGATTCCCTTCCCGTGTTTTTGGATTTATTTAGAATAGGATTAGATTGATTTAGGTTTCATTTCAGTTTTGTACCCCTCCCTGTGTTGTTTGTTGTGAGCTGTCTGTGTCTCCCCCCTCGTGTGTGTGTGTGTGTGTGTGTGTGTGTGTATAGATGTAGGAGTTAGCTTAGTTAGCTTTACCAAAACAAAAAACTTAGTTTAAAAAAACGTTAAATTCACAGCACAACAGTTTTTAAAACTAAAAACTTTCCTCTTCAAAAACATCACAAAATCATTTTGACTCTAGCTTAAACTCCCCCAAACATACAAATTCATTACAATTACAATTAAAAAAACATTCAACTCTACACATTGCAACAAGACATAAATGCCAAAGAACATGGGAATTATTTCAGAATTTGAGGAATATTTCATATTTTATCCTCATCAACATAAATGTAATATATGTACTTAATTCCTTACCATACATACTTTCATTTTTATCAATAACTAAACTTTCACATTTTTTCATTATTAAACTTTCATTTATTATCATAATTCAACAATGAACATTTTAAAAAAAGTGTTAGCTCTGTTTCTACAGAACTACAAACAATACCAATATCGATACCGAAAATAAAATCTTTGAAATTGGTATCGGTATTGATATTGACAATAACAAAAATGTCCTTGCCAGCCTATCTGACTGGCAGTCTATATAGTCTTTGACAGCCTATCTGAGTGCCCTGCCTTCCCTACTGTCTCTCTAATGTCACGCTGCCTGTCTGCTCACCCAGGTTGCAAAGTTCAAAACCTGCCTCAGTCTGCCTGCCTTCTGCACATGCCATGCTGCCTGTCCGCCTGCCCTGTGGGCAAAGCTCAAAGCTTGCCTCAGCCTGCCTGCCTTCTGCTCATTCCATGCTGCCTGTCCGCCTGCCCTGTGGGCAAAGCTCAAAGCTTGCCTCAGCCTGCCTGCCTTCTGCTCATTCCATGCTGCCTGTCTGCCCGTCTTGTAGGCAAAGCTCGAACTCTGCCCCAGGCTGCCTGCCTTTCATACCACTGGCCTGGTAATCCCGCTGGTGCTGTCTGCTGGTCCATGGGTGCTGTGCCCAAGCAATCGTGCTGCTGCCGTCTGCTGCTGTATAGGAGCTCTTTCCTTGCAAATCCTACCATCCTGACTCCATGGGTGGTGCGCACAGGTAAATCCTGCTGCTGCCATCTCTGCTGTTCCACGGGTTCTGTGCCCAGGTAATCTCATGTCTGCTGCTGCTGCCAATGCTGCCAATGCTGCCTATACTGTCTGTGCCAAGGGTTCTGCTGCCGGGCAATCCAGTGTCTGCTGCTGCTGCCAATACTGCCTATGCTGTCTGTGCCATGGGTTCTATGCCCTGGCAATCCAATGTCTGCTACTGGGTGTCCACGCAAGTCTTGACCAATTGACAGTAGAGCTTCTTTAGTTCTGTTGAATACGAGCCAAGTCTGCAATGCCCGGGCAACCTGGGGTGCCAAGCACCAAGCCTTCCCAATCTCTGCTGCTGCTGCCGCCGCTGGGTCTCTAATGACCTGAAATGCTGCCACGGGCACCCCCAGGGGCCAAGCGCCGAGCCTGCCTGCACGGGCAACCCAGGGTGCCAAGCGCCAAGCCTTCCCGGTCTCTGCTGCTGCTGCTGGATCTCTGACAGCCTGCCATGCCACCACGGGCACCTCTGGGGGTCCCTGGAGTGCCCCAAGTCTCGCGGCGGGTCCGAACTCCGCTGAACGTTTGACTGAACCGAACCACCAAACCCAAACTTGGTTTTTGAACCGAACGACCGAACCTGAACTCAGTTTTCGGACCGAAAGGCCAAACATCCAAACCCTGTTCTGATCACACATCCCTATTGCATGTTACCAGACATAATGCATTGCTAGCCACTTGTTTGGGCGTTAAAATACATTCACCCATTGCATTTGTTTGTGCAAATACGTTTTGTGTTGCATGATTTGCATGAGATGTGATCCCAGAAATTGAGCCTGTGGGCAGCATGTAGCTGCCACTTGCATTTCACTCTACTACCTGTAGATAAGTCCCTGAGATACCATCAGGCTCCCTTGCATAGAGAGAAAGCTTTAGGCCAACAGCTGGTGGGAGGAGATGATGGTGCATCCATGAAAACATGTAATGGCATAAGTATCTGTAAAATCAGTTACTTGCCCCAGATGACAGTGACCATTTCAACCTGGGATGGATTTTCACAGATCTAGCCATGAGTCCAGACCCATTGTGAACTGTAATTATACAGCAAGCCTTTAAATCCCTAGCTTGAAGCTCTCGTGCTTGGTCTGTCTGTCACTCAGGCTGGCTGACCATAGAGTGACTGCCACATTTAAGTAAAAATGTGCAATGGCCCTTCAGGTCGCTGATAGCCTCTGTTCTACTTCCTGACCTCATTCTGGCTGCTGTACATTAATTTTTGGTGATACAGTACAGAAGGCAATCAAACAATGCAGACAATGTTACATGCAGATTACATTATTCTGAAATGCTTTCTGTCAAAGAAGGTAGATGGAACACTAGTCCTGACTGGCCTATTGGACTCCAAACAACCCCATGAATAGAGCTATTTGCCATTTTCCAAGCTCACCTAACCCTCCTCATGTAACTTAGCTGTTATAACTCCAAGGAATGGTGGTATTGGACTAGGCAAAATCCTCTGTCTATTAAAGTTAATGGAAGCTAAGCCATTGTCTTTAATGGAAGGATGAATGTACCCTGTGATTTTGCATGTGCAAGATGTTACATTGCTTGACTGCTACACTGTTATTTAACACGTACAGACTGCTATCCTCAAACCACTTACCCTGGCCGGGCGTAACAGTCCCAGTGAGGTCAATGGGGCTACTTTGAAGTAAGTGATTTGTGGTCACGGTTTGCTAGTGTGAGACACAATGTGGCCCAGTGACTGGGATGTTGGATTCAGTACCGGGAGTCTCGAGTTGAAATCCTGGCGTTGCTAGGTGGCAATTGGCAAGTCACATCTCTCATCCTCAATTTCCTTGCCATAAAATGAAGATTTGGTCAGCCATTTGGTGTGCAGTGGACTTGATGGAAGGGGAAGAGGACTATCCCATTAGACTAGCTTTAAACCCCATCCCCATGACTCCAACTGTCTTCTCAAGACTATGGAGGATTGTGCTAGCACCTATACTCTATTGAACTAGGCATTCTGCCTCCAGGAGCTTTCCACTTTAAAAAGCTGTTATTAGTTGAATTTCAATACACTGTTCTGTGTAATTAATTTAGAGTCTATTCATATTAAAATTGAAAGGGATACTTACACAAAAGGGGGAACCATGTCAAATTCACAGTACCCAAATGTCTGATACAGCTCATGTACCATGTGCTACCCAGATAGTATATGAATGGGTACCCCCCTTTCCGCTCTACCTGGGCTGGTAAGCCCCTTTCCTGCTTACTCTGGGGTAGGGGTTAGTATGGCACATGCAGTAGTAGGTCTAGGGCCTTGGGGCCTTGCCACTGTTGCTTCACTAGACTCCCCCACTCTTCCTTCTGGAAATCAAGGGCTGGGGGAAATTTAAAATAATTTTCTACTCCCAGGTACACAGGTACCTGTGGGGTAGAAAATCAGCTACCATTTCATCTTTAATTAAAGTCAGGTCAGATTATTTTGCCTAGCCCAGTTTCCCTTGCTCTTCCCTAATGCAGCTGGTTATCAGCTGATATCAGTAGGGATGTGCGAACGCGGTTCGGATGTTCGGATCAAACTCGGTCTGTTCGGACGACCGAACCGAACTCGATCCGAACTCGAAAATGACCAAACAGTTCGATACCGTTCAGATGAATTTGGTTGGGGAAAACGTCAGTGCCAGGCACAGACAGGCCTGGAGGGAGGGGCAGCTGAGGAGCAGACTTCCAGGCACCAGGGGTGGAGAGGCTTGGAGTAGCAGCCAGCCTGCCCAATCACCATCCCTCTTCTCCTCAGACCACTGGCTTTGTAGTCTGTGATTGGACATGGGGCAAGGGGGGGCTAGGCTGTACAGAGCCAATGGGGCTTGTGGTAAGGCGGGCACAGCAAGTAACAAATGTCATTGTCCTCCCCACTTCCAACACCTTCTGAGCTAGCCACTGATCCTGTCAGCAGGCGTTTTCAGAAGTCTCCCTCTCCCAGCAGTTTGTGTTCCTCCCAATCCATTGCCATCCTCCTCATATTTCACCCATCCCACACATTTACCTCCCTAGTATCATTTATTTAGATTAGATTAGATAGATTTAGGCGTTATTTTTATTTTTTACCCATCCCTGTGTTCTTTCTCCCTACCCTCCATTGAATCCTCCCCCTCCTCCCACTATATATTCCATCCCTGATTCCCTTCTCCTCTTCTTGGATTTATTTAGAGTAGCATTAGATTGATTTAGCTTTTATTTCAGTTTTTTACCCCTCCCTGTGTTTTTTGTTGTGAGCTGTCTGTATTCCCCCTCCATCCATGTGTGTGTATGTGTATGTGTATTAGCTTAGTTACAGAGATAGTGTGTAGTGATTCAGTTTTATAGTGTGTTTGTAGGACTAGGCCTTTGTGTTATTAGCTATTCCATTTAGTTAACAATATAACAAGACCTAAAAATAACAAACTTAAGTGTCTCAGGGCCAAACGATACCGAAAATAAAATCTTTGAAAGTGGTACTCCTATCGATACCGATTTCTGAATTTTTGGCTGAACCTGAACTTGGTTCCCAAACTGAACAACTGAACCCGAACGACTGAACCCAAACTCGGTTTCCAAACCGAATGGCCAAACATCTGAACCGTGTTCTGTTCGCACATATCAGGCTGCCAGATTGGTTCCTATTTTTTCCATCACCTGAGACCCTGGAACAGATGCCTGGGTCAGAGTGGGAAATGTCATGAACTCTGGGTTACAGGTGCTCTACGTTGACTTTGTGGAGGTATATGGGGTGTTTGTGAATTAGAGCACCCTCTATGCTGGGGCATAGAAATATTGACCAGCTTTGAAGGTCGAGGAGGGGTAAGGGACTTCCCTCACTTTCTGGTGCTAAGCAGAGCTTGATGCAGGCAGGAATTTGACATTTAATATTGAAGTTGGAAGGTGTTATGTAAGTGCTAGGAGTACTGTTGTTATAATACTGAGGACTCAGACTAATTTTTATAACTGTATAGTATTTGAAAGTGGATAAACATGCATGAATGAAAGTTGCTTTGTTGTGGGCTTATTTACTTGAATGCATTTTGAGATTTACACTTGAATATTGTTCTCTTCCTTTTAAAATTAACATTTTAAATATGAAAGATGAGGAGTATTGTTAAAGCTCTCTAGGAAGAAAATGATTGTAGATGCAAAAATAGGGTTGCCGGATATCCCTTATTTTAAGAAAATATCTCTTTCAGAGCTTCCCAGCTCCCTATAGCAGGGATGGAGAACCTTTTCACTCCCAGGGGCCACTTTGAATGCTTGCACAAGCTCCGAGGGCCACACAGAAGTTGGGGCAGGGGTGCTTAAGGGTTGCACTCAAGGAAAGGAGAGCCCAAATCATGGATTTGTGCAATGGAACTGTCCCCTATCCTTGTTTGCATGCCCTCATTTCTGCTCCCTTCCCTTGNAGGAGAGCCCAAATCATGGATTTGTGCAATGGAACTGTCCCCTATCCTTGTTTGCATGCCCTCATTTCTGCTCCCTTCCCTTGGAGCTCAGTTTTTCAGTGGTTGGAGGTAAGAATTGGATCCAGGGGCCAGGTCCAGGAAGTGGAAAGGGGCCATATAAGAACTAGCTGCAGGCCGCATTTGGCCCCCGGGCCTGAGGTTCCCCAACCCTGCCTTAGAGCATAATGGACACCTTTTATTTCAGAACACCACAGATCCATACAACATAATGTGTGCCCCTTATTTTGGGACCCCACAAATTCATACAACATAATGGATGGGTTCATATACAGACGGATGGGTCCATATACAGACGTTCCACACACTTTCCTAGCCTCTCAGTACCTTCCTGAAAACATCCTCCCTGGAGAGAGTAGATGTTGGGCACCACTCTTTACCTGGTACTGGGGAGGGCAGCTCCTTCGGCAGCTACGCTTCCTGACTCATTACTCATTTCTGTTCCTGCAAATGAAAACATTTGTCAATGATAAGACATGTTCACCAGTCATCGTGGTCATACTCCCTTTCCCAGAAAATGGGAAGTCTTGAGAGAAAAAAGGGGTGCAAGTGCGAAGAGTTTAAAGTGCATTTCTGAAGCTGAGTTTGAAAGTTAGGTCTTGCAGAAGGCAAACTCTAAAAGCAAGATTTTATATGCAGCAGTAGTGCAGCATGGCATAAAAAGAAGGGAAGAGGCATATGAAGATATGAAAACTTGTGGAAGAGAGAAAGTTATGATATTATTCTTTGGAGACTGTGTATCGGGTAAAATTAGACTTGTGGAAAAGGAAAGGAAAAATGGCTGAAATAAGAGAGTCCGATGAGAAGCCTTAAAAAAAGGCCAAGGAAGCCATGGCACCATTATTAGGGTTATTTATTCCTAAAGATAATGCATATATTTATGCTGAAGTTTGAACTCTGTGAATTTTGCAAGATTAAATTAAAAGTGTGAATTTGAATTTCTGTGAGCATTTGTGAAGTCTGCATGCAGTTTCATGGAGTTCAGGATTATATCCCATACCAATTAGGGCTTCCAGGGGAAGGATGCAGGTCTGCCAAAGATGTGTGTGGCAGGGCTAGGCCACAAGATGGCACCTGCCATGAGGTAAAACCTAAGATGGCCACTCACAGGAAGAGGAAGTAGGTGGGTGTGGCTACCAAGTTCCAACATAAAAGCAAGACAGCAGAGGCAGTGGAGGGGAGTCTGCTCTGGACTACTGAGGAGAGCACATCTCCTGGAGAGGCTGCCAGAGCCTGCTCCTGACCATTGTGGAGGACACCACTTCTGAGAGACTGCTAGAAGGGGTTCTGGAAGGAAGGAGACCCGAGAGCCTGTGTATGACTTGGCAAAGAGCTAGCCTGGTACTGTGATTGTGGCTAGGCTCTGCTGTTTGGACTATGGAGGGGCCAGAGGCTTGGTGCCTGGCGTGGGGTATTTTAAATTAACAGAGTTCAAACTCAGAGTTCAAACTTCAGCATAAATATATGCATTAGCTTCACCCTGGAGTGCAAGCCTACTTTGGGCCTTAATACTTAATATGGTAAAGTGGGGCCTTAATACTTAAAGTGGGGCTCTGCTACAGTGTGCTCTTAGGCTTAAAATGAAAACATAGCTCAGAATGCATAGTGCTTCAGAAAATGAATCCCTGAATATTTTGGTGCATTCATGGTATACCACCGTCGCTCTTGGCAAAAGAGCAAATCTGGAAGAGGGGCCCAATTAAGGAATAACTTGTTTCAGTCATTCTTCTCATGATTTTCAGAAGAACTGAACACCCACAACTTTATTAGATATCAATGGGAGCTGTAAGATGCTGAGCTCCGCTGAGAATGATCAGTCCTCTGGATGTGGGATGGAAACTATGGTAATCGTAGGACTCATTCACTTTGGACTTCTAGAGCTTTGCTGCAAGTAGAAAGCAAGCAAAAAAACTGAGGGCCAGATACTCAGCTGGCCTAATGCCACTGACTTAACTGGATTTATTATTATTATTATTATTTTATTTTATTTATTAGCAAGCATTTATATAGTGCCAGCAATGTACCTGGAACTTCACAAAGTAATGGAATAGACACAGTTCCTGTCTTAGGGCTTACAATCTGAGAGAAAGGTGGGAGGGGCAGGGGGAGATGAAGAAAGGAGAACAGAGGGAGAGACAAGGGGTCCCGAGTCTTCTGCGCTCCCGCGATTCGCGGGATTTGCGCAGAATCCTGCCCTAGGCAGGGACCTGACCGCCAGCCGCTGCAGGATTGCCACCGCCGAGGGACCTGATCTGCCGCCGAGGGACCCGCTGCTCCAGCCACTGAAGGATTGCCGCCGCTGCCGAGGGACCTGATCTGCCACCGAGGGACCCGCTGTTCCAGCCACTGAAGGATTGC
>QEPC01008173.1:6332471-6357282 GCA_003113815.1 Sphenodon punctatus
AGGAGTTGAAAGGGGCGAGAGAGGAAGAGATCGTGGATGAAGGGAGCTTTAGCCACGGACGAGCGGCAGTTCCAGAGGGAGCAGGAAAAAGGCAATTGGTGTTTGGGAAGGCAGGGGATGCGGATGAGGTTGGGGGATGGGGAACGGCCGGGTTTAGGCCTAGGGGGAATGGGTAAGGGGGGATGAGGGTGGGGAGGGGGGATGGGCATGGGTGAGGATAAGGGGTAGGTTGGCTGGAGAAAGGCTGCTGGTGAAGGGAGAGGGAGAAGGAGGGGGTGCGTGAGAGAGGCTAGAATATATACAGAATAAAACAAATAAAATTCCCTCAACCCTAATATATTATTATTAAGAGATAAATGAGTGAAATCCCACAACTTCCCAGGCCCTTACCTCTGCCTGCCAAATGCTTGGCCAAACAGAAAGGTCTACTTTGCCTCTTGAAGATGAGCAGGCTTGGGCTTAGATGAGCCTCCAAGAGAAGGGAGGTCCATAACTCTGGGGCAGCCACTGAGAACAAATCTCTGCATGCCTTTGTGGTGTGTACCCTCAGAAAGGTGCTTCTGGCTGACTACAGAGGCTGTAATGGGACATGAGAGGAGAGACAGTCTGTTGCATCACGGACAGATCAAGATGCGTGCCCAGCCTGTTTTTGAGACCTCCAAAGAAAGAGATTCCACAATCTTCCTAAGAAACATACTCCACTTTGTGACATCTTCTTAGTTATGAAGCTTCCCTCATATTTAGCCAAAATCTGTCTTGCTGCAATTTAAGACCATTCCCTCTTGTCCTCTCTCCTGTGACAGTGGAGAATAACTATTTGCCCCCCCTTTTTTTTGGGGGGGGGACTTTTAGTTATTTGGGAACGGCTATCATATCCACCTCAGTCTTCTTTCTTTCTAGGCTAACCATATCTTTCAGCCTTCCCTCATCTGGCTTGTATTCCAGTCCCTTTATTATCTTTGTTGCTCTCCTCTGAATCCCCTCAAGTTTGTTGAACTTCTGGAAGTATGGTGTCCCAAAGAGAACACAGTACTTCTAGGTGAGGTCTTGTCATCGCCAAGTAATGTGCCACTACCTTGTAGCAAGCAAACAAAGGGAAAAAAGGAAGTACATTTGTCTGGCCTTTATCAGAATGTTCCGAGACCTCAAATCCAGAAAATGCAACATAGGCCATGATCGACAACCCCCTTATTCTGGAGTAATCCTATTGAAGCTTTTAGGCAATGGGCTGTTCTCACTGGAACCTCTGGGCTTCAATGGGATTATTCTGGAGTAAGTGGGTTGTGGATAGTGACGAAAGTCTCCCGTGCCAAGACCTGTGATGCATCCAGATAGTAGCCATTTTTATTTTCTATTCTAACCCAGAGAGTGTGAAATGAGCAGTGTTGTCATTTGGGATTTCCAAGTGTCATTGAGAGTCCATTAGAGTGACTCTGTCAGCCATCTTATTATAGCCCCTGGGAATTAAAATAATGCAAATTATCCAGTTAAAAAATGAAACTGATCAAGGGCAGCAAGATTTTAAATAGGGGAATGGCACTGCAGTTAGATTTAGAGCCAGCTTGAGGTTACACAATGGCAATGAGATCAGGGAAGCCAAAGAGAAAGCCCTGGGACATAATTGAGCTGATTTGTTACAAGCACATAGCTGAAATAAAAAACTTTTCTCCATTCCATTTGTTGCCACGCATATCCCCTGATCTCATAAAATAATTAAGATCATTACGAACACTAGCAAATTTTGGCCTTTGTCATAAAACTTGAAGGGCATGCTCAGATCTCCACTCTCCTTTGCTACAGGACAGATCTGTAGCTCAGAATTAGAGGAAATTATCTTGATTCCTTCTGACGCAATCTGGTTATGTATGTTAGATATTCCCGCATGGTAGAGACCACACTTTTCAGGGTAATGAATGACCTGCTGATTTTAGATTGAGGACAGCTGGTCATTTTAGTCATATTGGACCTTATGGCGCAGCATTCAAGTGGCTGGCCCTTGTTCTTGTGCTGTCATGGACTGCTGCCCATAGTACTCTGGCCTCCGCCAGATCCTGCTCTACCTTGGTGCAGAATTTTCCATCTGGGAAAGGAGTCTGGTTTGGCTGTCTCAGGGTTACTGACTTCAGGAGTCCTGGTCTGGTAAGGCATTAACAACCCCAGGATCTTCCCAACTTGGGCTCCTCATTCCCTGGTCCAGCCACATATCCGGTTAGGCCTTTCCCAGAGTCCTCACCCTGCCACGGGTCCTATTTACGGATCTGTAGTCCTGAGCCTGGGGCCATGAAAGCCCACAGCCCTGCCGTCATACAGGTGTTTCTCTTCTGGCTTGACGCCCCTCATGCAGCCAGGCACCCTACTTCTATATTCTAGCATTCCTTCAGCTGCTCAGTCATAGCCCTCCATTTTACAGGCACGGCTCCTGTCTTCATTCTCTCTTGCCCTCATTCCTCAGGACTCAGAGCCTTCCCCATAGGCTCTGCTGGCTAAGCACGAATCCTCCTGAAGCCAGCTAGGCCCAGAGGCAGAGCCCTCCCTGACTCTCTGCTCTCTGGAGTCCTGGGAGACGTTATTCTTGCTCCTGTCTCCCTGATAGATCTTTTCCTTCTGATTCTCAGGGCCCAGCTTCCTGAACTCTGGGCTGGCCATGCCATGCCCAGTTCAGCTGGCTGCTAACCAGCCCCTTGGTTAGCCTAGTCATGAGGGTTAGCCTGGCTGTGGCCCATTAAGCACTGTCCTGTGCCACCACAGCACCAGGACATGCCCTGCTGGTGCTAGCTTTCTTAAAGGGTTAGGCTCTCTCCCAGTCTGTGCTGCTACAGTGTTATTTTCAGTCACACTCTGTCCATGAAAACTCAGGTATCAGATGTGGTTTGGAGATGTTTTTTTCAGCTACGCAATTTGTGCAAGCTACGCCGTTATCGCAAGCAGACCTTGCCACGGTGACCCATGCCCTGGTGATCGACTAGGATATTTGATTATTGTAATTTCTTCTTCTGTGGGCTTCCAGCTGTTCTTCTCTGTTGTTTGCAGCTTGTTCAGAATGGGGCTGCTTATTAGTTTGGGCAGCTGTGATCGTATTACACCTGCTCAGCACTGGCTGCCTGTAGAGCAATGGATTGAATTTAAGATTGCACTGTTGGTTTTCAAGGTCCTGAATAACACAGACCCTGGCTATATTTGAGACCTGCTCCTTGAGCCTCACGCTGATGGTTATATGCGCTCAGAAACCACCTGCTGACTGGGGATCCCGCCATTATGCTGTCTTAAGTCAGTGGGCAATTGGGCCTTCAATGGGCCCCTTGGTGTGGAACTTGCTCCCTCCAGATGTCCATCTTAGTTCCTCCCTCCTCACCTTTGAAAAGCACCTCAAGACTTAATCTCCAGGTGCTTTACAGATCCACTGCTGTCTCCCTATTCTTCTTTCCTCATTACCATACCTTTTAAAATTGTTTTATACAGACTTATGTTTTAGCTGATTTTATATCATGTTTTTATGCTATGTTTTAGAATATGCTATGTTTTTCAAGAGAAATAGAGGGCAATCTAACTGAAAGTGTCTAGTTTCATTAGCTTCTCTTTGGAAACTGGAGGACCAAAACTCTATGCTTTCTGATACTCATGAGTGGACTGTCTAAATCTAGGGCTGAGACAAGTGTTCTCATTCCAAAGGGAAATACCGACCTTTCGGTAGTACTTGTGAGTATCCATCAGTACTTCATCAGTGATTCCATGCTTATGCCATCTTTTCCGTCACTTTTCGGGACTTTTTTTGGTCACTTTTAGTCACTTTTATGACAGTTGTATGGAAGATTTACAGTACTTTTATGGAAATTTACAGCACTTCCCCAGTGCTTAGCAGGCAAGTTTTCATCTATGCTGCCCCCGAAGTATTCACAGGGCACACACGGAGCTTGGGATTGGTCCATGACAGCCCCATTCAATGTATGAAAAATAATGAAAAATGGCAAGAACAGCAGGAAAACCAGTATGTTACCGTGACACATGAACCTTGGTGAATGCCCTGCTTCTGACTGAAGCTGCACTCGTCAAGATTTATAGTTTCAGGTCTATCAGAAATGGTTAGAATAAGTGATTTAAAACTGTAGTAAGGCAGATAACCTGGATGAAGAGAAATCTTTAGCTAATCTTTGGATCCTACAGATGGGAATGAGTCTCAGTGGACCACACATACTTTCTTGAACACTGCATCATGGCAGGATTTATTTAATTATCTCCAGGAATAATCAGGTTGCCGGTCAATGAATTTTTTGAATTTATGCCATATGAAAGCAAATTTGGAATCCTCTTCCCATATGTGAACTCTGAAAACGAATTTTGGAAAGGGATATTTATAATTATTTTCCATATATTTCTGCACATGTGCAGCACTTTTCTAAATTGTCAGTGTCAGTATTGCCACCATTTTGAAAAAGGGTAGCCAATTTGTGCATGCACAAATGGCCACTGTGCATGTGCAGATTGGCTGCTGTTTTACAAAATAGCGGCAATGTTGTGCTGCTGTTTTGGAGAAGGGCTGCACGTGTGCAGAACAGGACAGTGACCATACTGAATATGGACAATGATTTTTTTAAATATTTTTTTTTCATTAAAAAAATTATTTAATTTTTGTATAGATTTAAAAACAGATCCATATCCATAATGGGATGGCATTTATGGATTAATCTCTAACTGCCCCTTACAGGCAGCTTCGAATTAATCTGAATCCGTAACACCCACCCCTAATAATTATTAATGGTCAAATTTAATAATTTGATCATTTAACAAACTAAAGTAACTTTAAACAGTCACACCAATAAAAATTTAACAAAATTGAAGTTTGTGCAATAATTTGATATGTGTTAAATGAATGGAAATGAATCTTTGAATTTAATTTGCGAATCAAAGAGACTGGATAATCCAGGTTTAGTTATTCTTAACTCTCCCACTCTCAGTACAAGGTAACAGTCTTACCCAGTCTTGTTTATGCCTACTGAGTGCGATTCCAGTACTAATCTTGACAGCTTGCTTCATTGCCTTTACTGCTCTTGCTGTTATGAAGATTCTCCTAATTAGTGACCTCATTTTTCTTGCCATTGCAGCGCATCACTTCTTGTTATCTCTTCATTGATTATAAAAGATAATCACTCAATTAACTTTAAGGATAACTCTTGTTTAAAGAAAATGGATTGGTGCTGTAGGCAAAGATGATGGTTGCTTGGTTCTATAATGCATCAGACTGTAACTTTGTCACAGGGAAGGCTTTGTTGGAATTTAGCTGTACTGCTAATAGAAATGTCTTAGCTACAGGAAACTTTACAACCTCTAGCTGACAATGTAATTTGTTGCTATGGAAGAGTCTATTAATGTTGCCATTTTAGACCCATGGAAAATTTATGGATTGATGGAATTGGAGCCTCTGAGGTAGTTCCTTCTCCTCTCTCACTGCCTCCAATTCACCTATTTTTTTTCACCGTTTCCTTCTTCTCCTGCTCTCTCTTCACTTTCTTTCCTTTTTTCACCTGCTGCTACTTTTTCTGTAGACAGAAAATTGCTGCATGTTGGAACTGGGGAGCCGAGGATAACATTTCATCTCTCCCCTTTACCTTCTCATTTCTTCTGACTAGCCTCAAGTATTTTGAATACTCCCATCTTATTGGTTAAAATAAAATGAGTTGACAAATGACAGTATAGCAGTGAAACAGTCTGGTAGCCGTGTGTGTGTACGCATTTCTCTCTTGATGGACAGTATTGTAAGGAGTGAATTTAAAAATTTTCAAAACCGATAGTGTCCTAGCAACCTATGTGCTACTTTCAAAACTGATTTTGAGACCAGCTCTGGTTGAAAGTCAATGGAACTTGCACTCAAAATGGCTTTAAGGGCCAATCCAAGGTCCGTGCACCAGGTTGTGCGTGCATGACATACAATTAGAGTGTGTGGTACATACATCATGCGTGCACGTGCACCCTTTGGATCGGGGCCTCTGCATGTAATCTTGAAGCCACTTTTGAAAATGGGACTTAGATGTATGCTACATACCAACACTCCCTATTAATTAAACTTTTGATTCTTCTACTGGTAACTAACAATAAATAGTGTGTTACTCCTGTCAAACCAAAATAAATGTAATAAGATGAATTTTGCTTTGACTCTAAAAATCAGAATAAATGATACCTTATTTATATGTAAGGCAAGTGTGGTCTAGTGGATGATGTATTGGACTACGAGTCCAGAGTTCAGATCTTGCCCTCACTGAATGTCATAGGGAAAGTTCTCCCAGCCTGCCATGGAGTTGTGGCCAAATGCATAGATTCCCTTAGATCGCTAAAGCCAGATGAATCCCTTCATTTGATCCCATCAAATGCTGGGATAAGCAATGGGTTGCATGCAATACTCAAATGTGCACCCAAATTTTAGGAGTTTTTTCTAAGCCTAGGGCACAACTAGGATTTACTCTGGAAATTCTGACCTCTAGGTGGATCCTCTATTTCTCTTGGTTATATAGAGTACCTACCACAGAAGGTAGGCAGAGATCATGTCAGAAAGGGAGTAAAGAGACGAGCCTCATGCCCCTTTTCTGACACAGCTCTGTCCCCTGTGGAGGAGGACTGTGCTGCTCCAATGAGGATGTGGCTAAAATAGAAAGTGGCAGAAGTGACCCTTCACCCCATCCCCTTTCAGCATAGTCCCCCCCCCCCCCACTTCTTTCTTGGTCAAAGCAGCTGGAAAGGTCACTATCTTAGGCCAAAAACAGGAAGCAAAAATGTGTCTGAACCTGGGAATAAGCAACAATAAGCCAGGAGCCTTGCTCAGGTAGAGGTAGGGGTGGGGAGGAGGTACCTTTCACTCTGATGTAACATCTCCCTTTCATTTATCTACATAACAGGCTTTCAATAAAATCTTCTTTTTCTTTCTAATTAGTGGATCCCTGGGCAGCACTAGTGGGAGGCTGTACTTTAGTGAGGTTTGTTGTTGCACATCTGAAGAGTAAGGCAATTAGCTATAATATGCACTAAAGCTGGTTCTCCAAAGTTTATACAAAATCTTTAACGAGACAATTGGGATAGGCATGATTGGGAGACAAATGTGTTACAAGTTGCTTACTGGTATTAAGCTGAAGACATTTGCTTTGGAGCGAATCTGTTAAAACTGGAATATTTTTCACCTCCCTTCTTACCTCCGCAATCAGCTAGTGAATCTCCTAGGAGCAGACTTTAATGGAGCATTTTGATTAGGGCAGAGCTCACTGGGTAGGATGTATTTAAAGGCTTTGCAAGGGTGTCTGTTACCACTTAATTAATCTGCATGGTGCAGCCTGGTTGTAAATGCTTGACCTGAGAAATCGGGAACTTCTTATGAGAACTGGGGCACACATTAAAATCTCATGCGGTGTCTCAGCCAGAGATATTGCATATAATTACCACCCACCAGGTTATTTTCAATTGTTGTGGCCGTGATTTTAGTTATCAGTTCTCTCTTATTCTACCAGTTACATCTGCTTGTCTTGCAGATTCCTATTTCTGGAATGTATGCATGCACAGCCTAGTGCACTGCATGTGGTCTTTTCATTTGAAGAGCCTTTTGGGAAGAATTGCAGCACTGTCTGAATAACCTGAACATTAACTTGCAAGTGGCTTTGCATGGGCATTAGTGTCCACCTGCACAAATCTATTGGACTGGAGTATAGGAGTGCTGGGAGGTGGCATGATGCTCCGGCAAGTCATGCAATCGTTGTGTAGTGCTCTCTCCAGCTTGTGACTCAAAGCCTGAAAGAGCAAATGGGGCCATGTGGGGCAAATTGAGAAAAAGACTGCCCCTGCAGATTCTCTGATAGCTCAAGCACAGAGCTGGTTGTTCTTGGTTCTGGTAGTGCAGGACTGAAGAAGGAAATTTCTATAGGTGGTTATAACAAAAGTCAGGGAAGTCCTTACATCAGTGAGTACCAAACCCCAGAACTATTTGGCATCTGTGAGGTTATGCCAGGCTTCATGGATCTATTAGCTTTTAGATGCAAATGAGAGGGAAGGCAGCGTTTTCCTGAACTGCGGGACCCAAGGCTTGCTACAAACTTACTAACCTACCTGACAGCACTCCGGCAGCAGCTGGGCCTGATGAGGGGGCGGAGCCCCAGACCAGCAAGACAGTACAAAAGGGCAGGTTAGCCTATGCCACTGCGAGAGGGAAGGCAGCGTTTCTCAGACCTGCAGGGACCCAAGGCTTGCTACAAACTTGCTAACCCACCTGACAGCACTGACAGCACTCCGGCAGCGGCTGGGCCTAGGCGAGCGCTAGGCGCTGAAGGGTCGCGCGCAAAAGGGTGCAAGCCCTTTGGCGTGCCCTTCGGAGAGCCCCGGAGCTCGGGCTAGGTTTTTCTCTTTTTTCTTTCGCCAGCTTGTTTCCAGAAAATAGCCCAGGCATGCAGAGAGGCACACGACCCCCGAGAGCCCTGAAGCAACAAAGGTTGGAAAACTTTATGACTATAGGGGGCCCAGGGGGCTCAGGTACTGTGACTGTGAAAACAATGGCGCCTATTGCTACCTCTAATTATTTTCAACCTCTGGTGGGCCCCCCCAACCTAAGTTCCACTCATTTGGACGCCTCCCCTAGAGATAGATTATCCCAGCAGGAGTCTGCTGAACTAGAACCCAAGAATTTGGTAATTAAGGAGGGGGAGAAGTTAGCGATTTTCTTGACAGACCATGTTCTCCTCACCGCTGAGACTCTAAAATTTATGTTTGGCAAAATGGCGCTAATCCAGGACCAGCTGGATGTCATGACGGGGCTTTTGCAGGGGAAAGAGCAGGATAGGATGCCTGACCCCAGCATGCAGATGCGAGGGCCCCCTCCATCCCAGAATGAGAGCCCTGGCAGGACAGCTCGGCAGGAGCCTGTTCCTGCCCCACCCCCAAGCCAATTCCACCTAACCCTGCCTGAACCTCCACCCATAGTATGTACAGAGACGATAGAGTCCTATGAGCAGTTACCTGCGTCTCTAATTTTTTCTATCTCGCCCCTCCACGGCCGTAGACCCCCTATTTGGGGCTCCCCGTTGGATGTAGCTGAACATCTTAGACCTTTCTTTAAGAAGGTGGTGATTACTAGTAGGGACATTCTAACAGTGGATCACCTGATAAATTCTTCGGATAGGCAGGTTGTCCTGGTCACATTTACCTCCCTAAGACTCCCCCCTATACTTATAAAACATAGACCTAGATTTGAGGCCCGTGCGATTGTAATCAGCCGGGTATACCAGGTGCTCCCCAACCAGGCTAGAGGGAGGGCTCAGGAGCCTATGGCCTCAACGCAAGAAGGTAGGGAAGGAAGGCCAATAGTCCCTAGGCATGCCCTCGTAGGTCCATCTCGGGTGGCTGGGGACAAGCCCCCCCAGACATCTGCTATCCCCCCCAGAGTTAGAGGACAGAAGTTGGTGGCACGCACCCTTTCTCGTCCACCTGGCATCGAGTTGTCCCAGATTTCCTGTCCCTCTCTACCCTTACCGGCCACAAGACCTCCTCGAAGGGGCACGGGAGTGGACCTGGCCCGCAGGGGGCCGCCAGTTTTGGACCCAGAGCTAGAGTTGGAACCAGAGCTGGCAGTAGCCCATATACCCTTGAGCTCTCCTCAGGCCCAATTTCTCCATCGTCTAGAGGCATTGTATGTTCAGTTGGGGGAACTTAAGGCTGGCCCCCTTCTGACAGCCCCAAATAGGGTTCAGGCCAAACACTCCTCAAATTCTCAAGGTGTGTCACTTTCTCCTGTGAGCCGTACATCGGCAAAACGTACCTCTTCTTGTCTCCGTTCGCAGGGGACAAATATGGAAGTGAAAATAATGTTAGATGAGGAGCGTCCACCTTCGGTAGCGGACATATCAAATTTATTAGAATCCCCTTATGAGATATCAGGAAGTGACCAGGAATACCCCTATTCTGCCCACCATTTATCGAGGAATCCCCAGGCCAGACCAGTCAAGGAGACTGCCCAGGGGAGGATGTCTTTGTCCAGCCCTCCCATAATAGCAAGACAGCCCCCCATAGAGGCTACCTTAAGTTCATCAAGTAAGTTACTGGAGATGCGTGTCGTGAAATCTCCCCCGCAGGCAGGCAGAGTATTAAGGCAAAGACCCAAACCACTGACTACTAATAACCAGTGACTAGAGGAAAGGACTTGGGTATTGTCTTCCTGGAACATTGCAGGCTGGAAATCACATTATCCTGACCCTGATTTCACTGGTTTTTTTGAAGGTCAGGACATAATTTTTTTGCAAGAAACTTGGCTGACAGAACCCCCATTTGTTGGGATTTGGCGAGGGTTTAACATTTTCTGGGTAGAGGCGAGCTGTTCCGACTCGCACGGGAGACCTAGTGGAGGACTTGGCTTGTTTATTTCTACAAAAGCTGAAGTGATTGAGT
Source organism: Sphenodon punctatus (assembly GCA_003113815.1). Classification (NCBI taxonomy): domain Eukaryota; kingdom Metazoa; phylum Chordata; class Lepidosauria; order Sphenodontia; family Sphenodontidae; genus Sphenodon; species Sphenodon punctatus. The sequence goes on from QEPC01008173.1 coordinate 6,342,879, forward strand.
GCTTGGGATCTATTAAAGCAAATTTTTTATTACTCTATTGTAAGTTTAATAATGGATTAGAAATGCTACTTGCTAACGCTTATATCCCCCCGGCTAACTCCCCTTATTACAAACCAGAGATCTGGGTTAACATCATAGAGTTGGTCCAGGCAGCAGCTGATAGATTTCCCACTGCTTTGTTGATCTGCGGTGGAGACTTTAATGCACGTATGGGGAATCCAGCTACTATGCACCGTACTCTGGTGTTAGAGGAATCAATAGACCCGCTAGACATTCCCCTCCGTCATTCTAAGGATAAAGTAGTTGGCCCTAGGAAGGCCCTTATGCAGGACCTGATGTCTAACCTTGATCTTATTATTATAAATGGAAGAGTTAGGGGTGATTGGGAAGGTAATTTTACCTTCCACTCTCCTAAAGGATCTAGTGTTCTAGATCTTTTCTTGATCCCTCCAAGTAAGTTTTTTGTAGTATCAAGCCTAGAGGTGGTGCCTTGGCCCCTAACCAACCACTTCCCCGTAAGTCTTTCCTTGACTTTCATGCTCACGCAACCTACCTCTGAGTTGCTGGGGGACCTGCGGGAGGAGTCCGCCCACCGGGTTCGTGCCAAATGGACAGATAAGCAGGCAACCAGAGTGGCGGCTTTCTTGGACGCCCCCCCTGGGAATGTGTTCATAGAGAAGGCTGGGGACCAGGGAGCAAACATCATAATGTGGTATGAATCTTTTCTTGAGGAATTGACCCCACTAATTACTATACATAGTGATTCCCGAAAGGGGCCCCAGCCTGGAAGATCCGTTTCAGGCTGGTTTGATGGAGAATGCCGCAGGGCCAGGGCAGTTCTCCGACGCTTGGCTAGGAGACTCAAAATAGACCCCAGTAGTGCGGCAAGAACTCAACTTTCCCTTTGCCGCAGTGAGTACCGGAGGTTACTGGTATCTAAATCAAGAGCCTATAATAAAGAACAATGGGCTTCCCTTATGGGGGCGGCTATATCTGGCGACTCCCGCAAATTTGGGGCTTTTATAAGATCATCCCACTCTAGGGGCTCCAACTCGGGTGGACATAGTCTACACCCGCAGGTTTGGCAACACTATTATGAGGCCTTATTTTCCCACACAAAGATCGTTGGTATAGAGCCAGAGATAAACCCCATAAGTAGATTCCAGGAATGGCCCCCGGTTACCACGGAAGAAGTGATAGAGCTTATAGCTGGTCTTAAAATGGGGAAAGCCCCTGGCCCAGATTTTCTATCCCCTGAGGTGTTAAAGAGTAACCCTGCGGGGTGGGCTAAGGTACTAGCCCCTCTCTTTTCCTTTGTTAACAAATCAGGCGCCCTCCCTCAGACTTGGACAACCAGTATAGTAGTCCCCATCCATAAAAAAGGGAATCCAAAACTCCCGGAGAACTATCGGCCCATAAGTCTCCTCAGTATAGTGGCTAAATTATATTCTAAGCTCTTACTGAATAGATTACAATTATGGATGGATAAGAACTTTATTATTGAGCCGGAACAAGCAGGCTTTCGTGGGGGGATGGCTACTATTGACCACATATTCACGCTATCCATCTTAATGACAAAATATACTTCCCACCGCAGGAAACTATTCTTATGCTTCATAGATCTGGAGAAAGCATTCGACTCAGTTTGTAGAGAACGTCTGTGGACGAAACTAAGATCACTTGATATGGAACCCAGACTTTTGTATTTAATTATGAAATTGCATGAGCGAAATTCGCTCCGGGTTCGTTACAATAACGACGGGGCTCTGTCTCAACCCATAGAGGTGCGAGTAGGAGTCCGCCAGGGATGCCTGCTGGCCCCCGCCCTCTTTAATCTCTATTTAAACAATTCAGTCCATACCCTAAAGCAAATAGATACGCATGCCCCTAAAGTAGGAGATCGTAAGATCCCATTACTGCTTTATGCTGATGATGCAGTCTTAATCTCCCAGACAAAAATAGGCCTGAGGCGGGCTATGCATTCCTTTGGTGACTACTGCCAGACCGAATTACTATCAGTTAATTTTACCAAAACGAAGGTCATGGTGGTAGGGGCCAGGGGAAACCAGAAATCCCACTCTTGGTCTATTGGGCCAAATCCCATCGAACAAGTTCGGTCCTATAAATACTTGGGGGTAATATTTGCTTCCAATGGGGGTTGGAAAGAACATTTTGTGGCGGCCCAGGTACTTGCAAAAAAACCCATCTGGGCAATTTTGAGGTTCTTTCTAAGCAAAGGGGGGAAATTAGTGCTACCGGCCCTTCGCCTTTTTAGGGCCAAGGTTCTCGGCCAGCTATTATATGCATTCCCCATTTGGGGCCTCTCCTTCCTCAATCTTCTAGAACCCCTCCAAAATGATTTTCTTCGGCGCATAACAGGAGCTCCTAGGGGTACTCCCCAAGCTATCCTACGAGCTGAAGCCTGGTGCCTCCCTTTAAGGGCATATGCCCTCCAAGCGGTGGTTATGCTTTGGGTCAAAGCAATTTTACCTTACGACCAAGAGGGCTCCCTTTTCTCTCTAGTACTGAGGAGTGGGTTGGGAGATTCTTGGTTACGCCAGATAAAACAAGAAGTTGCCCTGCTGGGATTTTCCCCCGAGGCCCTTGCAAATCTAGGACGGGTAGCTATAAAGTCCCTGATAAAGAGACGCATCCAGGACCAAACGATCCAACTGGAGGGGGCTCTTCTGTTTGCTCAAAAGATAGCCCCCGCATATACTCCTCCCAACCCCCAGTGTTCTGACCCTTATTACCTTTTTGTTTGGGAGGATGTTAAAGAACGTATAGCATATCTTCGGCTGAGGACCAACACGTTCCCCTCAGCAATTATGGAGGGGCGATATAAGCAAATCCCACGGACTATGCGCCTATGCCCATTATGCCAGTTGAAGGCGGTGGATACAACTGAACATATTTTTTTCCACTGCCCTGTTCTTATAGGCCCCAGAACCAAATTCCTAAAGGGCCCCCTTTTGGACCCTTCTCTGCTATGTAAAGACACCCAGAGTTTACTCGGGCCTATTGCCTCAGTACACTCCAGAGCAGTGGCAAGATTTGGAGTGGCCGTCTGGAACATCCGCCGCCCATTCTTTCCTGCCTTAAGTGCCTTGGATTCAGGGGGGGCTCTGGCAAAAGATCGAATGATAGCAGGAATAGATCTAAGATAATATGCCTAAGTTGGCTCCCACTTACGATTCGGATCCCGAATAGCAAGGTCGATGTATATTGTATGTTATTTTACTCTTGTATTTATTGTTATGTCATTTGTTAAAGGGCAGTGCTCTGCAAATAAACTTCTTTTATGATTATGGTTTTTAGATGCAAATGTAACTCAACTAATGGGAATAACAAATTCTTATGAAAAAGGAAAATTGAGACTCTAACTTTTTCCCGTTTGCTGAAGTTAAGGTTACCAACTCCTGCCAAGCTTTCAAGGGTGTATCTATAATTGGAACATGTGGTGCAGCTGCACCAGGACCCATAAGTGTGTTTGGGGGGTGGGGGCGCTCTCCCGGTGCAGCTGCATTCTCTCCTGTTGAGAAAGGGTGGAGTGTAGGAGTGTGCATTTCATTTTCATTTTTATAAAAACAAAAAAGAAAAAATAATAATGAAAATAACGGAATTTCATTTTTTGTTATTGGATGTCCCTCACAGCCATTTTGGAGGAAACAAACTGTAAACAACTTCTGGAACGGGAGTGGGGGAGCAGATAGCATGGAGCCAGGAGACCTGATTGACGTCTTCGCTGCCCAACAGAACATTGCAAACACATCCCAGATGCTCGCATAGCACCCTGTGATTGCTCAATGCTTCCAGCTTCCCAGAACCAGTCACCGGGACTGTGAGGAGGGCACTGCAAAGCTTTATAAGGCCAGACCCATCCTGCTTTCAATGTTCTGTACTAATCTCGCTGATTATCAGGTGGTGTCTGCAGAACACTGTGCTCTTGAGAAAATCTTCCCTAGCCCTCAGTGTTTTCCTCTTCCCATCCTCAAACCAATCACACCACAACACCAATTCTACCAGTCTCTCTCTCTCTCTCACTCTCTCACACACACATCCTGCCCCCCCTGGGGTGCTCTCTACAAGTTGATACTCTGTCACATCTTGGGGTACCAATGCCAACATCTGTGCCAACAGTGCCTGCCCACCTGCTCTGCTCCTCCACCACCTGCCCACTGATGCTTCTGCCTGCCCTCCCTCTTTTGCTTGCACAAGTCCTGGCCCCCATGGGGTGCTCTCTGCAAGTTGATACCCTGTCACATCTTGGGATACCAGTGCCAACATCTGTGCCAATAATGCCTGCCTGCTCTGCTCCTCCACCAAGACCTGTTCTGCTGCTTCCATTTATTCAGTGTTTGTCCGCACTGGACATGCAGCCCCTGCTCATGGTGAGGTCTTGGAGAATGGAACCCACTGTGTGGGCAAATGCGGGCTAATGTGTGCTCACATGTACACATCCTGTACATTGAGTTGTGTGCAGCATCATGCATGTACAGGTCCACCATCACCATAGAATCGCAGGTGAAGAGCCTAGAGTGTTCTTAGGAGCAGCCACGTCCTGCCCCTCTCTCTGCTGTCCCTCTCACTGGTGCCTTAAAAGGCCAACATGTGCCAAAATTCAGATGTGAGTTGTCCCAACTCTTCCTGGTTCGTGGAATGCACCCAGTGCTTGCTCTTCAGGATCTGTTGCCTTCTTCTCCAGAGCGACTTCCAGAGTGTTTTGTTTTATTATTGCCCTGACTCAAAGTGACACCCAGGCAACGATGGTAAGTTAATGCACCTGGGGGTGGGGGCTGTGTTTACACAGCTGCATGATAGACTTCTGTTTTTTGCTATTTAATTACGTATTTTTTTTTCTTGACTGTGTTCACAAGCAGCCTAGGAGAGTACTGTGGAGCAGCAGGATACTCCCTGGGACACAGAAGCACTGGATGTGAATGGTATGCGCGGGAAGTGTGTGGAAAGGCACTCTGATGGGATGGTGGGCTGGGGGACAGGAAAGAGACCATGGCAGTATGATGGGATGGGGTGGGGAGAGAGAGGCATCACGATGGGCAGTGATTGTGGGCGGAAAACTGGCTGCGCTGGAGATCCCGCTGCAGCAACTGCCCAAGCAGCAATCTAGACTAGGTGCTCATTTCCACTTGCCTTTGAGCTGGAAGGGTGGCCATTAGATTGGGTGGAAAGGGTGGGTGGGGGCTGAAACACTGGAATGGGATGGTGGGAATACAATGGTCTGAACTAACGGGTTGTTTTGTTACAGGACTGTCACTGTAACAGGCATAGACCAATTGCCCAGCAGAACCAGAATCTGCAGGTTTGAAACCAGCTACTCAGGGAGGATTTGGTGTGGGAGCTGCTGGGCAAGACCTTGTGGCGGGTGGACGAGATCCAGGATGCCATTCAGGGAATGGCCCAGGAGCACAGGCAGCAGAATGTCACATGATGCAAGGCCTTGACAGTCAAGGCCCACTTTGACCGTTCCATGCAGAGAGGATCAGGCCTAGCGTTACACTACAACCCTGAAACCATTGTGACCTGTTGGGTGCTTCTCCCAAGCCACCGTCATTGGCCACTGTCGGAGACAGGATGCTGGGCTAGATGGACCATTGGTCTGACCCAGTATTGCATTTCTTATGAAACCACTTACTCGAGAGCAGTTCCACTGATGCCAGTGGAACGAAGCTGGTGTTAGTGGTGTGAGGATTGCAGTGTGGGAGCTGAGAGGGGTGCCAGGTCCCAGCTGGGGGTCTCTCTCTGACTCTTCATTCCTTGTCCAGTTTTGCAACTGCTTCTCCACAGAGGGGGTTAGCTTTACTTTTGGGTTTATAAATTTTTAAAAATGTTTCATTTTTCTACAATATTCTCGATTCAACAGAAATTTCCACAGTTTCTCTGCCTTTGTTTTTATGGGCGATTTGTTTTTTTGAGCTATTCGAGTTTTCTTGATAGTGCTGTAGAAATTTGCTTCTCTCCCCCACAGCATCTGAGGCTGTGTTCTCACCTGCGGTGGTGGTGGCAGCAGTGGGAGGGGCGAGGGAAGACGTGGCAGCGCCGAGGAGCCAGCTGACGGGAAAAGAGCCGGTGCGAACCGGGATTTGTCGTGCTTCTCTCGCGCATGTCAGGGTGCAAAATCCTGCCCGGACATGCGCGAGAGAAGCCGCGGCAGATCCCAATTTGCACCGGCTCTTTTCCCGTCGGCCGGCTCCTCTGTTCTGCCGCGTCTTCCCTCCCGCTGCCACTGCTGCCACCACGGGTGAGAACACAGCCTCAGCCTTGTCACCCTCATTCTCCAGCAGTTTACTGGTCTCCCTGCTGGCTCCTGGGCCCTCCAGACCACCCTGCGGCCTGTCCAGTCTGCATCCCAGGACTTCTCTTCTTATTCCATGCTGCTCTCTGGTGCAGTCTCCCACCACACATCCGCTTTGGGCTGCCTCCCAACTGTTGTCTGCCACCCCACACTTGGCTGTGAGCCCCTTGCAGCTCTTCTCTAGCCTCCCCGCTCTCACTGGGGTGGCTGCCATCCAATGCCTTAGCTCACTCACAGGTGCTCTCATCTTCCTAGCACCTCAGCTGCCTGACTCCCAGTGGCTATGCCCAAAGGTCAGCTGACCTGCTCTACAATTAAAGGCCCCACGTCTGTGTGGCCTACTTTGAACTTAAAGGGGCTACTCACCAAACCCCTTGTGGAGGGCACCCACCTGCTGCCCCTGCCACACAGGAGATTTCAGCTCAGTTCTTACATGGATCTGCATGCAAATTCTGTCTTGTTTGCTGTCTTGTTTTCCTGTTGACATTAGTTCTATAAATTTATTCTGACAAGCATTCTATATGGAAATAAATTGCTTTTACATGGATTTTACATTGTTTTATTATATTTTAATTCATGGATTTTGTGGAGTGCTCTAAGCACCATTTAGCAGGTGCTGGATAATAAATGTACTATACAGTATATAATAGTATATATTGTATAATAATAATAATAATTATTAAAGATGAAACATGTTTAAACAAATTAATCCAATGTTCCCCTTAAACAAATGCATGCTATAGGGATGGTGCTTGGAAAGGAATGGGGGGGAGGTGTAGCGTGTGCACTGAAAACAGGGGGTAGGAAGTCCTGTGCCCAGGCACTTACACCTGAGGGCGTGTGCGTGTGTGCGTGCAGTAGCAGCTGACTGCATGTCTGTGCCTCTGCATTTCCTGTTGTTGTTCCCAGACCTGACCAGCCTGCAAATGCCAATAGGAAATGGCAGAGGTTCAGGTCTGCAGCTGGCTAATCTACAAATGCCAATAGGGAATGCACAGGGAAAGGCCACTTGGTGGGAAATAGCATGGGGGGGGGGGCAGGGGCAAAGAGGGAAAGTATGCAATTCCTGGTCTTGGGGGGTGGCCAGATGGGCCACTCACCAAATGTTTTGAACAGCTTAAAGCTGAGTAGGCCTGACTACATGTGTCACATGTGAGAAACTTATTGGCCACTATTCCGCTTATTTAATTCCGCTACTTCCACAGACTTCGCAGAATAGTGGAAACATGACATTTTCGCTACTTCTGCAATTCTGCCAGTGCCACAAAATAGCGGTTTTCCACAATTTTTCCGCAGTTTCTGCAATTTTTCCGCAATTCCGCAATTTGCAGAATGCCGGCGGAATTAGCGGAATGTCCGCAGAAAAGTCGCGGTGTGGCGCGAGCAATTCTGAAATGGCGGAACGGAATCACGGCGCGGTAACCGATGCTGCCGCATCAGCCCTAGTCATTGCAGGGCTGGCTATGTGCCGAGTGTGCATGAACAGTTATTGACTGCTACTGGAAAAACGTTTCTGCGAAGCAAATGGTTTTGTGTGTGTGTGTGTCTGTCTGTCTGTCTGTCTTGCTGCACCGGCACTGCTAATCCATGTACTATGCATGTCTGTGCACATGCCAAATAATCTAAAAATGATACAGCCATTACCACCATGGAAGCATGTAATTTTTTAATTGGAGTGGAGGAGGGGAAACCACTAGGGGTGGGACTATCTGTATCGGATTAATCCGATAATATCTATAATTGTCAATATTGGATTTATGCGATAATACCGATAATTGTCGGTATTGGTATATCGGCTCTTTAACATTGCCGGTTTCTCTCAGATTTTTAACATCAATGCCATTTAACAATGGCCACAATGTTAAAGAACCAAGAAATCAGCAATGTTAAAAAACCAGTATAGCGATAAATCCGATATCGGATTAATCCGATACCGATAAAACTGGTAACTGATAATTCACCTTGAGTCCCACCCCTAGAAACCACTGAATGTTAAGAAATGGGCAGGTGGGGGGATCTGCAAGGAATCAAGGTCACTGTGTCTGGAATGCATGTGGGAGCAGAGCTGCCCATTGTTTAAAAGCTGCTGGTGCTGTGGCCATCCAGGGTACGGGTCTCAGAGAAGTTGGGGGGTGATGGATACCTTGACCTTTGCTGACATTTGGGTGAGACCTGATGTTCAGAGTCAACTGCCAAACTACTGGGTAGCATAAACACTCAATGGAGTTCTATGCATGCATGATGGAGTGCAGACACTGTGTAACCTTGCTGCAGTTCCAAGTTCAGCAGCATGGGAAAGTGGGATGAGATTGGGACCTTGGCTTTTCTGGACATTTTGTGCACTGCCAGAAGTAAGGAAGGAGTAAGGTTTGGACAAGCTGGAAGTGCAGAGTGCCCTGGCAAGCAGGGATGTTTTCCTTTCCATCCCAACTGTATGGTAATGTAGAGGATGATAGAGAAGGGGATACAAGAAGTGCATGTTTGACTTGGTGTTTTATGCGAACTGGGAAAGATTTCTAACCACAGTGGGTGAGACCCCAATAAAACTGTGTGCTGCTACCTGCCTGTGAGCCATGGATGTGAGAAATTAGGCTGAGAAAATGCAAAGAGTGATTGCTTTTGCTTCGAATTCTTACTTTTGCTTTCACTTTTCAATATAGGCATTCAAAGTGTGTGTGATTTGCTCAATAAACTCCATATCCTGTGCATAGCCAAAGGTTACTTCCAGCCACCACGTGCTGTCAGGTGTAAACCCAGGTATTCACTTCCTTGGGTGGATGGGGATAGCAGGTGCTGGACTGCCCCCTGGAGTCATAATAGCTTGGAAGAAAGAAACAGCTGGGGAAATGGCTTCTTCCCATAGTTTGGCGCAGCTGAGAGTCATGACAAGGAGCAGGATGCTGGGGGTGGGGTGGGTGTTATTGGTTGGAGCATGGCAGGGAAGAATGCCTGCCTGCGTATTAGATTTGACCTGCTAAACCTGTGAGTGAGGACTGCCTGAACACACAAGCAATACATGTAGGGTCTGCCTGTTGATTAGGCTACATGTTAAACGTATGAGTGGGGGTTCAATGGAATGAACATGGACTCAGCAGGTAATTGTCTCATTTGTGGGAAGGGGCAGGAAAGTCATTAATGAAAGCCAAATAAACCATCAAGGTTTTTTTTCTCTAGCTTTTGTTTCTAACCCTGCAATGGCCAAAAAAGAGTTAACACCAAAAACCAGTCTGATAAAAATGTGTAAAACAATGTAAACCATTATCCTTTGTGGAACATCACCCTAAGTTTTCTTCCTTCCTTATGCTCAACCTTGTGGAACTTCCACGAAGGATAATGTTATAAAATCATAGACATTCTCCATCTCACCCTTGTTGGAGAAGCCATCTTATACATACAGGAGAGTTTTAAGGCACTTCACAAGTTTTTGTGAACCAAAGAGACCTATAATGCCATGAACCTTCATCATTGCCATGATTTTATATGACTAAGCAATGGAATGCCCCTGAGGAAGGGTGTTCAGTACACCTGAAACGCGTTGGGTTTGTTTTTATTTACATTCATTGCATATGCTTGAGTTTTTGCATTATATTTGTGCTCACAGCAGTTTTATTTTGTGTGGTTGTGTATAAATTTGTTTGTTAATTTTATTAGATTACATAAAGTTTACATTGTTTTACATGTTTTCATCAGACTGTTTTTTGATGTTAGCTCTTTTTTTGGCTTTTGCAGTTGTATTTTGCTATCACCAGTTCCTTTTTCTTCCCCATTTTTTCGGTTTCTTCTAACCCTGCAATGGCCAATATAATCTTCTTTCTGATCTTTCACATTTTCAGGGTGCACCCAACTACTGGGAACATTTCCAAGGATCTAGTCCTCCGTCTCTTGAATTGAATTGCCAGGGGTTAGTCCTGGCAGCCCCCACCCCAAGTTAAGCCCTGGCTCTTTTGTGACACAACCCCACTCCCTACAGAGCATTTATGACATCATGATGCTCCACAGGTGTGGGACCACATTTGGAAGGGGGATGGGACAATTCTTCTGTCCTGCCCCCTGCCACTCCTGTAAGCCCCACATTTCTACCAGTTAATGTGGGTCCTCTGGGATTACCTGGAGATGTAGCAACCCTAGCTGAAGTCCTTTGCAGCTTTGATTTTAATGGAAGTACTATCAATCCCGTAATACTTTTCTAGGTACCTTGAGTTATTTAGGTTTTTTGTACATTTATTTACATTTAATTTTGCTAAATTCTGTCCATAGGTGTAGGAGAAGGAAAGCAACTTTTTTCTAGTAGTTATGAGTACAGCAGAGGAGAGAATTGGCCTGATCCTATAAGGTGCTGAGAGCTCTTGATAGATATAAAGGATGTTGTGCACCTTAGACACTCTTAAGTGCTTGGCCAGAAATGTGATTGGCCACCCTCAGCTAAAGTGCATCACAACAAATTATAGAGGCATTTCATAATTTGAAAGCCAGCTGCATTTTTTCTCCAAAGGATGCTAACGTATTCAAGGAAAACCTGTGATCTAACTGTGCTGGCAAATACAAGCGTTAAAAGAAAGAGCCAATCAAGGAACTGCCTTGTGAGCATAGCAAGCAGGATGTCTACATTTTCTTCTTCTTTCATTTGGCTCTCATTGTGGTATCTCTGTCTAACATTTATAGAGACAAAATAGTTCAGATGATATCTTTCATTGGGAGGAATAAAAGTCATTCAGATTTCAACTATTTAAAAATGGTTCCCCCCCGCCCCCCGTAATTACTCCCTCATAACTGTTTGCTGTTGTATCTATATCTGTCCTGTGTTTTGTTCAGTTTGTAGTTCTGGCTTGTTACATGTCTGAAGAAGGGCTCTGTTTGGCCTAAAAGCTAGTATACTTTTACCAACAAAAGCTAGTCCAATTGAAGATATTATTGGAACTACTTTGTCTCTATCTTTTACATTTGGGGTCAACATGGCAACTACTCTCTATGACTAATATCCAAAGAATATAATTTATTCCTACTTATCAATTTAAAGCTTTTTTATTTTATCGTTTCCGTTATTTCACGAAACCCTCCTATTTTGATAAATTCATGAAACGAAAGCATTTCTTAACCGTAGGCTTTCATGCCACATTACAGAGTGAAAGGCCAATAACTTAAAAATTATGAAATAAATTGTGTGTCTGATTTGCCACAAGGTTACTGTAGATTTATGCCAGTGTAATGGGATTTAAATCAATAGATTTACACCAGCATAAATCTGGAGGAGTAGTGTTCAGTGCCAGCCTAGCACTGAGTACAAGGACTGCTTTTAGCTAGTGTTGCTAGCCATCCCCCCAAACAAAGGAGGTTTGGGGCACACACTCAGTGCTCCTTTGTGTCCCAGAAGTACTGTTGGCATGGTGCTAATTTAACTGAAACCATAGGCCGTTTTTACATGCGACGGGGGACGGGTGTTACTGGGGTGTTTATGGACACTCCGTAAACACACTTGAGTATGGGCCCGTTTTTATACATGACGAGGTCGAGTGTTGAGGTGTGTGTTAAGCCAAATCGCTAGTTGGTCTTGAATACCCGGATGATATCACGACATCTTCTGCACTTCCGGAAGTGTGCGTATTCACGTCAGACGTAGAACACTGGAGGCGGGTCCCGCTATGAGTGACACGTTATCAACCAATCACTGTAAGGAGAGTTTGACAGGACTGTACGGAGATAGGGACCTAGGAAAATCGTGCCGTTTTATAATCTGTTAATTTTTTCTGGCATAATTTACGCTCAAAACGATCTCCAGTGCCTATATATAAGGACTGTTTTTACAGCCATACACCTGGTACAAGTGCAAGACACGGCAGTAGCCCATTTGTGATGCATTAGGCAGATATCTTTGCTGTTTATGTTGAGAACATGGATCAGGATCAGTCTAATCCTCCTTAAGGTTATGTCACGGCAGTGCTTCGTGATACTATTCCCATCCCGCCGCTCTTTAAATGGTATGACAAGGAGACCTTTCGGGGATTTGAAAGAAGGAACGCTATTCTACCGACAGCTGTTATAGATATTTTGGATGGTGTACGAGCGGTCGTTGAGGGCGCAGTAGTTGTGAAGCCTACTATGAGACTTCAATGGCAATCATCCAAGTCCTCTGTGTGTTGGGAGACAGTTGCTATGAATTGGATTGAAGAGCAATGGGAAGCCAACTTCAGAATAGACAGAACCATATTTTATGAGCTTCTTGACTGCATAAAACACCGAATAAAGAAAAGGGACACTGTTATGAGGAGCAGCATACCGGAAAACAAACAGCTAGCTATTGCCTTATGGAAGTTGGCTACTCCTTACCGTTTTCAGTCCATAGGGCATACCTTTGGTGTTGGGAAAGCAACAACAGCAAAACATTTTGTGGAAGTGTGTAGTGCTATTAAGGAAGAACTACTCTTACGGGTAATCCAGCTAGTGGAGCCAGAGGAAGTAATTGCGGGATTCGGGAGGAGAGGTTTCCCCAATTGTTTCGGCACTATTGATGGAACCCATGTGCAGAAACTTTGCCCCCCTGATGCAGGAAAAGAATTTATAAACAGAAAAGGTGTGAACACCCTTGTTCTTCAGGCTTTGGTGGATCACAAAGCCTGCTTTACAGATGTTGTGGATGGCTGGTTGGCTGGTCTGGCAGTGCTCATGATGCCAGAATATTTACCAGCTGCTAGAGCTGCTCTCACTAGGTTGAGATTCCAGTTATACCCTTCTTCTGTGTTAGAAGGGAGATTTTCTGGCATTCTGCGCAATCTGCGCTTCTGCAGCTGTTCGCAAAATAAGATCGAAGACGTTGTGCATTACATTTTTGTTTGTCCGCACAACGACTCACTGAGGAGCAAATATGTCACACCTTTATTGGCGGGGAAAGAGCACTGGGATATCAATTGGAAATTGCCATATTTACTGGCCAACACAAATTTGACCATCACCAGGTCTGTGGCATATTTTGCATAGCAAGCAGAATTAAGAAAAAAAAAAAAAAAAAGGCTCAATTAATTTGAACAAGATAGGTGAAGTCTGGAGATTTCCAAGGTTGGAATGTATTCAGAAAGCTAGGGCATCCTTATGGGAGTTGCATACTCAAGGCATGATTTGGGTATGCCCCTCAATCCAAGCTGATTACAGCCAATATGGGCTCCCTTTGCATTCTGTAATTGGTTGGCCTTAACGAGGCCAATATTAAGCTAATCTTGGGACCAAATGCTGCCGCCGTAAACCCCGGGAAGGGTAAGGCAATTTCTTGTAAAAAGGATATTCATAAGCTAATTCAGGGGTCAAATGCTGCCACCATACACCCTGGGAAGGGTAAGACATTATACTGTAATGTAACTAACAATTTACATTTTTTATATTCCTTTTTTATATTTCTTTTTCTGTGTGGTTGGATACTTTAGTGTATATACTTGTTATGTTTTACATTTTGTGCTGTTAAGCAACTTATTACTGTATTTGTTCATTTCTTGTTACGGCCTATGCCCAAACAAGTCATTAAATTTACCTGCCAGTCCTCTGTAGCGTAAGCTGCCAGTCCAGCAACACACGCACATACTCACAGTACTTACACTGCCTCGCACATTTTCATCTTCAGCACAAACACAAATATGCTCTTGGACATTTCACAAACATGCATGCACATGCTGATATGCTGCACTGGTGACATACACATTCACAAGAGTCGCATGCAGTATGAATGTACTGGGCAATTTAGGATTGCAAAAAAAGAGATCCTTTATTTCCTTCACAATAGAAACTAGATACAAAACATTACTTGATGATGAACCTGAAGTGAAGCAACTATAAACACATTGTTCAACTTGCGCACATTACCAAGAATAAGCACAGCTTTGTAGCAACAAACAAAGGAACATGTAAGGGGCAGGATGTAACACAACTTCGATACAGTTAACTAGAGGTGGGACCCCGGGCCCATTACCGGCTACCGGATTTACCGGTTACCGGTTCTGCAAAAACCGGATTCCCGGATTAAATCCGGTATACCGGTACCGGATTTATTTCATTGAGTTCAATGGGGCGCTGTGTCCCCATTGAACTCAATGAAATAAATGAATTCCT
>QEPC01008173.1:6362924-6376275 GCA_003113815.1 Sphenodon punctatus
GAAAGGGGGAGGGAGGAGGAGTTTGACTTGGGGAGCGAGACTTTAAAGGAGCAGTCAGAGAGGTAGGAGGAGAACCAGTCAAGGACAGAGCCACGGAAGCCCAAAGAGTAAAATGAGTCCAATAGAAGCAAGTGGTCGACAGTGTCAAAGGCAGCAGAGAGGTCAAGGAGGACAAGAATGGAGTAGAGGTGCTTAGATTTAGAGACAAGTAGATCATTGGTGATCTTGGCCAGGGCAGTTTCAGTAGAGTGGAGGGGGTGGAAGCTGGATTGGAGAGGGTCCAGGGAGAAGTTGGCAGAGAGGAGGTCCAGGCAGCGGGAGTAGACGACACGTTCCAGAAGCTTTGAGGCAAAGAGAAGGAGGGAGACTGGCCGGTAACTATAGAGGGGTCAGATGGGTCCAGGGTGGGCTTTTTGAGGATGAGGGAGACAGTGGCATACTTGAAGGCAGAGGGGAAGGAGCCTATGGAAAGGGAGAGATTTCTGACATGTAGAGGGGTGGGGACAGTGGGAGCAATAGAGGTCAGGAGGCAGGAGGGAATTGGGTCAAGGGGGCAGGTGGAGGGGTTGGATGAAGAGAGCAGAGCGGAGATTTCCTCGAGAGAGACAGGAGGGAAGGATGTGAGGAGAGAGGGGGGGAGGGGGTGGTACGGGAGTGGGAGGAGGAGGCGGGTGGGAGGCAATGTCCTGACAGATCTTGTCAGTCTTTGAGGTGAAGAATGATGCAAGATCCTGAGCAGCAAGGGAAGAGGGCGGAGGAGGGAAGGGGAGTTTAAGAAGGGAGTCGAAAGTAGAGAAGAGGCGGCGAGGGCTGCAAGAGAAAGATTAGATCCTGGAGGCATAATAGTGTTGTCTGAGACAAGGAATATTATAAATATAAGGCAATAGTTTACTTAAGTTCAAATAAAAACATGGTACAAAAGAGAAACAGTGTCAGTTACAAATACATGATTTAAAAAGACATTTCTGTTCAAGGAACGGTTCTGTTAAAAGTCCAAAGATCTTAACATCTATAACATATAACATATGCTTTTAGTAGTATTGGCTCAATGCATCAAAAGAATATACTTTTATATTCACCCAGTCCTGTGTCCCATACTGCCATATGAAGGTGAGAAAAACTCCAAGGAAGTTAGAGCGTTCTGAAAAATCCATTTTTCCTCTGCCCCTTTATAATTTGTTCTTTCTTAAATGACGTCCAGTCAAGACAGCTGCCAATGAGGTTTTCTCAAAGTACATAGTAAAAAACCTGTTGATGCATACTAAAACGGTGGCTATCATCTGAGATGGGATTTAAGAATGACTAACATCTAGACAAACAAGGCCTTTTCCTGCCCTGCTTGGGAGTCACATCCCTTAAAACTGGTAAACAGAAAAATGTTGAATCCTTAGTAGAGACAGACTGATTGTATCTCTTCGCCCAGATTACAGCTAAAGGGACATTCTAGAGACAGTTTATTAGAAATTCATCATACAGAGACTAGGCTAATTCTAATGTTCAATACATTGAAACACAGATGGCCAATAAAATATGTTTTTTATACAGGATACATCACAGCTGCTGCTTCAGACCTAGTTGCCAAGTGCGCACGCACGCACGCACGCACGCACGCACGCACGCACGCACCCTACTGCAAGAAGCTTTCATTTTTCTGTGTCAGCATGCTGAAATGGATAAACTGGGTCTTAACCTGGAACCAAGAGACTCTGGGTTAATACTCAGAGTCTCTAGGTCAAACAGAGAGAGGTGGCAACCCTAGTTGAATGAAAGAAAGAATGATCCAGTAGTTAAAGTGCTAGCCTATGGCTACCTCTGTTGCAGATGTCTTGTGTTAGTAATAAGTATGAGGAAGTCACCTAGTATCTGTGGCTCAGTTTTCCATCTGTAAAATGGAATATTGTGAGGATAAGTACCCTAGAGCAGGAATGAGGAAGCTCTGGCTTGTGGCTCAAATACAACCCCATTCCTCTTTAAATCCAAACTACCTCTGCTCCCCCATTGCTGCTACTGATGAGGTCCACCACCAGGACTGTGGTGGCCCAGGGTGTGGAATGGTGGTCAGGAAAGCACTACTCAGGGGCATAGTTAGGCTTGGATGGTCCATAGTTTAGAAGATGGAAGGCACCCTCCTCTCTCCCACCCTCCCAGTGGCAGGGGATACAGCTGCACCAGGAAACACAGTCCTCTCAGGTTCATGGGCCCTGGTGCAGCTGCACCACCTATACCTATTCTAGCTTCATCCTTGGCTCTACTGCTTCTTGCCAGCCAGCGTGTAAACTCCAGACTTGGCATCTCCCCAGCAGGGAGGGGATTGCTGCTTCCAACTGATTGGTGGGGGAACAGCAGAACCCTCATACAAATTTTCTTTTCCCTTTTTCCTTTTCCCTTTGTGGCTGTGATGGCAACAAAGAAAGCTTTCTTCTCTGCTATCATAGTGTCTGCAAAGTCTCATCTGGCGGACCTGTTCCGGGTGGTGAGGGGCCTGGTTAATCCAGAATGTCTCTGCCCAGAAGTGGAGTCCTCTAATGCCAGCGGTGATATTTTTATTAGTTACATTGTAGACAAAATCATTTGTATTTACCATGACTTGGGTGTTGCCGTTTTACCTGCAGAATCTGAGTTTGAGGTTATGGAAGCTCAGTCCTGTCCTGTTTATTTGGGTCAGTTTCAATTGGTATCACCCACTGATGTGGGGGAGGTGCTTGGGGCTGTGAGGGCAACTAGTTGTGAACTAGATCCTTGCCCTTCCTGACTGGTTAAAGCCATCCAAGAGACATTGGGGCTGTTGCTGGTGTCGGATGTTCTTAAAATGCGATTGTCCTGCTTAAGAAGCCATCTTTGGATGCTGACTCCCCGGCCAGATATCGGCCTGTCTCTAACCTTCCCTTTTTAGGGAAGGTTATTGAACGAGTGGTTGTCTGACCACTTCGGGCTCATCTTGATGCTATTGGATTCCTGGACCCATTTCAGTCAGGCTTCTGCCCTGGTTATGGTGCAGAGACTGCACTTGTGGCCTAGGTTGATGACTTGCACTTGGAGATTGACAAGGGGAATTCTCCCCTTTTGATCCTGTTAGATATTTTGGCAGTCTTCGATATCGCTGATCATGAGGTGATGTTGGCATGACTGCAGGACCTGGTGGAGGTGCGTGGGACTGCTCTTGAGTGGTTCCTAGGGATGTGCAGACAGGGTTCGGGGTTCAGCCTGAACTCATGGTGTTTGGGCCATTTGCAAACACCATGAACCCAAACTGCCCCCCACCCGAACTGACCGAACAAAGTTTGGGTTTCGAACCCATTCGGGTGGGGGATGGGGAACCCGGTTTTCCCTTCCCCCTCCAGACTCTGTGGGTGGAAGGGGCGCCGGGGCTCACCTCCCCACCCAGCCTGGTAAAATAAAATAAAATTTAAAAAAATCAAAACCCACCCCAGGGATCGATCTACCTAGTGGTGCCGGGGCTCCGGCCCTGGGTTTGGCTCCGGTGGTGCTCCAGAGTGCTTCAGGCCTATTCTAGGTCTTCTGGGAACTGAGGGTGGGGCCAGAAGCCCTCTTTCAGTTCCCAGAAGGTGTAGAAGAGGCCTGAAGCACTCTGGAGCACCACCGGAGCCAGACCCGCCGCCACCGCCAGACCCGGGATCAGAGCCCCGGCACCACCAGGTAGGACGATCCCTGGGGTGGGTTTTTTAAAAAAAAATTTTTTAACCAGGTTGGTTGGGGTGGTGGTGGTGAGCCCCAGCACCCCTTCCACCCGCACAGCCTGGAGGGGGGAGGGAAAACTGGGTCCCCCCGCCCCCTGAACGGTTTTGGTGAAACCAAACAGGTTCAGGCTGAACAGCCCGAACCCGAATGGTTTCGGGGAGGCCGGACCCCAAACGGGACAAACCCCGAACCCCCGGTGCTCGCACATCCCTAGTGGTTCTGCTCTTTCCTGTTGGGGAGGTCCCAGAGAGTGATGCTGGGTGATTGCTCATTGTGGTCTTGGGACTTCCTTTGTGGGGTCCCACAGGGTTCCATTCTGTCTTCCCCTCTTGTTCAATGTGTATGTGAGGCTGCTGGGTGAGGTCATTTGGAGGTTTGGGGTGAAGTGCCATCAGTACGCTAATGATCCAACACAGGCCCTGCAGTCTCGGTGCTTACATGTTGTCTAGCTGCTGTTGGGGACTGGATGAGGCGATTGAGGCTGAATTCAGACGAGACTGAGGAGGTGATGGTTGACTGGTCTTGTGGCCTGGAGCGGATTGGAACTCCTCTTATTGATGGGGTCTGTCCCCCTCTAGCCAATTGGGTTTGAAGCCTGGGAGTGCTTCTGGACCCCTTGTTGTGCCTGGATTTTCAGCAATGCGCTCTACATGGGGATGCCCTTGATGACTGTTTGGAAGCTGCAGCTGGTGCAGAATGTGGCAGTTCCCCTCCTATCGGAGGTGAGACGCCACAAGCACATTACACTGGTACTTCATAGTCTGCATTTGCTTCTTATGGATTTCTGGGCACAATTCAAGATGTTGTTTTTGACATTTAAAGCCCTAGACAGTCTGGGCCGCACATATCGAAGAGACCGCTTGTTCTTCCATGTCCCATCACAGTCCCTGCGATTGGTTGGGAGTGCCTCCCTGTGGGTAGTCTGTTAGTCTTGTTTGTACAGCGAGGGCTCGCAAGGGGGTGTTCTTGGTTGCTGCCCCGATGTTACAGAACTCATTTCCCCCAGAGGTTCAGTTGAGTCTGAGTCTGAGCATCTTCCAGTGTAAGACCTTTCTCTTTGTACAGGCATTTGGCAGGCAGGAATGGGAGTGTGGTATGATGGGTGGTTTGGGGTAGGCTTGTGAGGGGGGTTGGAGTGAGATATGTGGAGGTAGTTTGGGGTGTTTCCTAAGGGAGCTGTGGGATGGTTGGGAGTTTAATTTTTTTTTATTTTTTTTTGCTATTATGGATTTTTATGTTTCATACCTGTTGTTGGCTGCCCTGAGCCTTTGGGGATGGGCAGGATGAAAATTTAAATAACTCAATAAATTACACACACACCCCCCCGGATGTCTAAAGTTGTGTGTCAGAGTGCTTAGCTTTGAAGACAGCAACCTCGCACTCTGGCCTTCTAATGAGAAACCCAAAAAATGCAGAACATGTGAACAGCCAAAAACAAACAAACAAACCCCAAAACTTTGTGATAAACTGCAATGAAGCTAATTTAAACACATCTCCCATGCATTTTAATGGCTTCATCATGAGTGAGCTTAGAAACATTTATTTCCAAGTTCCATAATTCTACTTTGACTTGGCTCTCCCAGCTTTCATTCATGGTGAAGCACCTGTTTAGTTCAAGATCTGTGGACCAGATAGCATCTCGGAGTAGAGGTGTTTATGGAGTGTGTTCAGGAGGATGGGGAAGGTTCAGATTATGGGTATTTTCAGACGTTACGAGACCACACTCGACCACAGTCAATACCCTGTGGTGGGGAATGGCCTTGTAACGTCTGTTGGGGAACCAGAAGTTCCCCCCCCAGATGTTAGCCACGGTCAGTCGCAACGGGGAATCACATTCACCACGAGATCGGCGGGGNTCATTCACCATGTAATCAGCGGGACCGGCGGGGCCGGCGCTGATCGTGTGGTGAACGTGATTCCCCGCCACGATGAAGGGGCCTGTCTCGTCTGGACGGCAACCACGGCCCGGAATCCCCAGTGGGATTCCGGGCTGTGGTCAATTTGGGCGGTCGCTGCGGTCACATTGGCTGTGGCGCCCGCCCGTCTCCCCAGAAGGCGGGCGAGGGGGGAGCGTGGGGGGGGCGGGCTGTGCGGCTGCATGTTGCGCCCCGCGGCCCCGCCCCCTCCCCGATTCCCCACCAGGATCAGCCAGCACGTCTGTTGGACGTGACGGGCTGATTCTGGCATGGAATCAGAAGGGTGATTCCGGGATGGGGCGAATGCTGCCCCGTCTCATCTGAAATCACCCTATGGGTCCATCCCCTGTCTCTGAGTGTATGGCCTCATCTCTGCTCTCTTACCTTGAGGTTTCTATTTCAGTGCTGCGGATAGGAGCTGGATCTATGGGCCGGATCCAGGAATTGGAAGGAGGCAAAACACCCCCCCCAGCCCCCAACACAGTCACAGGCCAGATTGAGGCTGGAGGTTCCCCATCTCCAATGCAAGTCCTTTGTGGGCATGCTGGGTAATAAATGAAAAACCTGCTCAGTATATAACTCCAATAGGACTGGTTGCTTGAGAACTGCTCACCATTGTGAATAAGGGTTTCATAATAAGTACCACCAAATCCCTATCCCTTAGAAAATTTATGAATGTTATTAGTTTAAATTGCCTGTGTAAAGAGCTTGTGTCTGTTGTGCAATTGTATGTAGATTATAGTATGTTAGTATAGCTAGTGAGTCCCTGTCTCATTTGAGGCAAGACACTGGATAATGTAACCTTCCCTGCTAACTTGAGTTTGTGACTGAATTGCTCCTGTTATAATGACAAATGGCTTATTGGAACCCAATTATTTTGCTTTGACAACATTTCTTTAACATGCTCTGAAACTGCAAGTTTCACCTTTACTTTCTCCTTCCAAATAGAAAATTTAAGTCTGCTCAGTTGTCTTTTTACCTTCAACTAGTTCATCACTAAGCATGTGATATAGTTCTTTAGCATCCTGTTAATTATTATAATTATTATTTATATAGCACCAGCAATATACACTTGGCACTGTGAATCCCTAGTTAAAGACCAGTCTCTCTCTCACAAGGGGCTTGCAGTCTAAGGCCATTTTTAGATGTGCGCGGGGGACTCGCGCCTGCAAATCATGCGCCAGTGTAGCCGTGTGCGGGCGAGGTTTAGACGAGTGGGGACACGCCTTATCTCCGCTCACGCTTTCTGTAAAGGTGCTAATGAAAGTCCTCGGTGATTGAGGTCTTTCATTAGAGCCTTTAAATAAAGCACAAGTGGGAATAAGGCGCATCCCCGCTCATCTAAACGTTGCCTGTGCACTGCTTCACTGGCACATGATTTGCAGGCGTGAGCCCCCCCATGCACGTCTAAAAACGGCCTTTGAAAGACAAGGGAAGGGAGACAAAGGAGAGGGAAACGTAGGGCGAAGCAGGGATACCTTCATGAAGTTGAGAAGTCACAGGTGCATGTACTTAGGATGTAAATGAACAAGATGGTGGTACACTGCAGTCCAGCCTAATAAATGGTCAGCCCTTTGCTTGTATTTCACGTCCTTGCAGGCAGCCCCCACTTGTAGAGCAAGAACAGAGAAAGAGAGGGGCAGGAATTGGTCGCTCCTTGGAATTCTCTAGGTTCTTCAACCACAACTCTATGATGCTGGCAGACTTTACACACACAGATGCTGCACACAACCTAATTGATGGGATGCGGAAACATGGACGCACATTAGCCCGCATTCACCTGCATTTGCCAATGCCCGCATGGCAGGCTCCACATGCTCTGAGACCCCGCTGTGAGTGGGGACTGCATGTTCGGTGGGTGGTGGCCTTGTGGCCAGTGGGGGCAAAACCCTAAGAAACAAGCAAGTGGACACCCACCTGGTGCGGGCTACTGTCCTGTGGCATCATTTATGAGTCTATGGGGATGAGGAGCTAGGGAAAGCCTGATAGAAGAGGGTAGGTTTTCAGGAGGAATTTGAAGGCTGGGAGGAAGTTCCAGGCATGGCATGGGGGCAGCAAGGGAGAAAGGGCAAATATGTTATGAGGAGCAAGAGAGTCCAGAGCGAGTGAGGGTCGTAGCAAAGAAGGAGTGAAGCTCCCAGGTGGGAATGTGGTGGGAAACAAGTGCAAAGGGATAGGGGGTCATGAACACCCTTGACGGTAAAGACAAGGAGCTTGTGCTGAATGTGTTCAGGTAGAGGGAGACGTGGAGAGGAGGGACTGAACATAGTCAAATTATTGTGGAGGCCTGTAGTGCTAGGTTGTCTGGGAAATGTGCATCATTAAAAGTATATGACTGTCACTGCACTATTCTGAAAGCAGGTCTGTTTATGGAACAGAACATATTTTGATGGCAAACCTCCTTTACAATGGAGTCTGGTCACCAAGGACAAAGTTTCCCCTCTAAGAGGAGTGCATAGCTTTTGCTTACTCCTGCTGTGACCCAGAGTTTGCCTTTCAGACTCTGTTTAAGCACACACAAGGCTAAGCCCTGGGAATAAACAGGGCTTCTGCTACTCTCTGAAGTTAGGCGAGTCCCAAGGTACATAAGATGTTAATCAAGCTTCCATACTTCACCTGTGCTTCCATCGTTAAGTCACAGGAAGGAATAACATTATGAGTTTATAATTTATTTCCATATTCTTTTAATCATATTTCACTTGCTGTTTGGTTTATGATCTTTAAAAGCACCTTAGATTCTGACTGATGAATGGGTGGCAAAGAAATTTAGCAAAATAAGCAATTTCAGCCCGTGGAAGGTCAGCAGAGGTCTTTGCAATCACTGCACATATTAATATGTTATATTTCAGTCCAAAGCTTTTAAATGTTGAAGGGGTTTTTCACAGGCAGAAGCCATAGTTTTGATGAATGGGTTTCTTCTAATAGCTGAATGGGAAATGGAAATCAAAGCAAGGGATGGGGAGAAAAGCCACCCTCCTCTGTAGTAGAGAAAAAAAATAACCTATTGTTATTGATATTGAATATGGAAAGTACAGTGGAATGGCTGGGAAAGATGGATTTCCTTTGGGAGGAGAGGTTCAGTTTGCAAATAAACTGCAAATTACATCACAACCTGAACTGAGTGAATACTGCCAAGCAATTTCCCCCTGTGTTTTTCTTTCTTTTTTCTTTCTTCCCGCACCCCCCCCCCCAAAAAAAAAAAAAAGAACCTATCTGTATGAATACTCTAGTCAGTGTGTCTTCTAGCAGGCACAACTGTTAATGGGAAACAATATTATTATTGATTGGGATTGTGCCTAAGGTGCACTGAAGTCAGTAGACTAGCTTGGACCACCACACTTCTTCTAGGATGTGCTAGGTGCTCTATAAAAGGTACAGCTTAGACATTCCAAAGTCCTTCCCATACATGTTGGTCCTGTGCCCACATGAAGCCTCACTGACTGAAGTCATAGAGGCTCAGTTCGGGGGGGGAGGGGGGGGCTCCAGATGTGGTCCATGAAGCTGCACAGGGTAGGACACCATTATTAGGAAGGTGCTTTCACACATTTCCCATCCCATACCAAGGGTACAGAGGGGTACTTGTGTGAAATCCCATTGCTGGCTGGGGTTTCACATGTGCACCAGGATGCACGGCTGCACGCTTCTGGTTCACTCACAGCAGTCCCAGTCTCTTCTGGGACTGCAGTCCCAGTCTCTTCTCAGCCAGGGCTGCTGTGGTTAACTGGGAGGAGGCTACTGCCTGCAGGTGATCAGTGAAGAGAGCAGGGGCTGTTGCAGAAAACCCATTCACACAACATGGCGGATACAGGGGAGTCTTAAACGCAGGTGTTCTATATTTCTAGGAACATAACCTCAGTCTCAGGCCACAGCTAAATCAAGCACAGGCTGGGGACGATAGCCATGTGGGTAGTGAAGGCACCTCAGCTGAGCCCCCTGTGGGTGCAGTCTGTAAAGCTAGCAATGAGAGCAATGATTGCTCATGGAAAGAATATTCAGAGAAGTTGTTAATACGAGTGCTGAGATGAATTCTGTAAAAGTGAATATTGGTCCCAGGAGCTTGACTCTGTGCCATACTCATAAATCAGGCTTTGTGAATCATTCCTGTTCCCACTGAACCTGTGCGGCTTGTGCTGGCAGGACAGAATGAGGACTGGGGTGCATGTGCCCAATCGCAGCTACTCCACAAAGGATAACGTTTCTAATTTCATACCTGGAATACTCTCAATGCTTGGGATGGGAAGAAAATTGAGAGACAAGCTCCTTGATAAAATCGAGAAAAGGATGAGGAGTTTTGGACACCAAATGCGAACGGAGAAGCAACGTGTACATGCAGCTTTTGGGAGAGGTTTTTAGAGGGTTTGGTGTAAGGTGTCATCAATATGCTGATGATGCCCAACTGTACCTCTCTTTTTCAGCTGACTCAAGCCCAGCAGTCTCGGTGCTTACCCAGTGTTTTTCAGCTGTGTGGGACTAGATGAGGGTGAGCTGCCTGAGGCTGAATCATGACAAGATGGAGGTAATGCTAGTGGGAATGCCAGGGGAGTGGTGGCCCCCATCTTAAATGGGGACCACCCTCCACTGGTACCCCAGGTCTGTAGTCTGGGGGTGCTCCTGGAACCACAGCTTCGGCTGGATATCCTGGTGGTTGGCTGTGGCAAAGGACGCATCTCGACAATTACATCTGGTGCGATGGCTTAAGCCATATGTCCCAGATACGAACTGGGCCACTATCATCCATGCTTTTATCACTTCAAGATTAGACTACTGTAATGCACTCTACGTGCGGCTACCCCTGGTACCGTTTGGAAACTGCAGTTGGTGCAGAATGAGGTGGCCTGGCTTCTTAGGTGGACGGGTTGTTGCAAGTACATTACACCGGTGCTCCGTTCTCTGCGCTGGTTGCCAATAGTTTTCCAGGCCCAATTCAAGGTGTTGGTATTGAACTTTAAAGCCCTGAACAGCCTGGGCTCTGCCGATCTGTGGAATCGCCTCACTCCCCAGGTTCTGGATCAACCCCTGCGGTCAGCCGGGGGCACCCTCCTGGAGATCCCCCAGGTTTCCCAGGCGATGACGATGAGGAGGGCGTTCTTGGTGGCTGCACTATGGCTGTAGAACTCCCTACCGGTGGAGGCCTGCCTGGCCCTGGACTTCCCCTCTTTCCGATGATATTGTAAGACCTGGCTGTTCTGCCGAGCCTTTGGTGAGTGAGACAGGTGGGGTGGGGGTTGGGTGGGTACGGGGGGATATTTTTGTTTTTAGCTTTACTTTTGGTTGTCTTAAATGTTTTTATGTTGTTTTTAAAATCCTGTAAGCCTCCCCGAGCTGTGAAGGCAGGAGGGGGCAGCATAAAAATCTAATAAAATAAATAAAATAAAAATAAATAAATTATTTCCTGCCTAGTAGTAGGATAGCCCTAAACCTTAAAGAATGCTAATGCCTCATCCACCCCCTAATTTGTGCTGTAGGTGGGATCGGCTGGATCCAGACAAACGTAGACTGTGCAACCACGTGGTGGGGGAGGAGGAGAATGGTTACATGGGCTCCCAGTACATCGGGTTCATGAAAAAACCTGAAGTGACAAGATGAGTGTGAAAAGCACTGGGGGTAAAATATTTTTTTTTAATTTTTTTTTTATTTAGTAAATTTCTACCGCGCCCCTCCTGCAACGCAGCTCAGGGCGGCTTCCAACATTAAAACCATAAAATACAATAAAATACAAAATGCTTAAAACCTTAAATATTAAATATAAATATAACTCAACAGGGCTAGAACAAAAACCAAACACAAATGGGTAGGGGACTAAACACCCCCCTCCCCACCCTCCCTCCCAAAGGCCTGGGCAAACAGCCAGGTCTTACAGTTTCGTCAAAATGTTAAAAGGCTTGGGGCCAGGTGAGCTTCCTCCGGAAGGGAGTTACACAGCTGCGGTCCCACCACTGAGAATGCCCTCTCCATCGTGGCCCCCCGTTTAACACGGGGGACCTCCAGGAGGGCACCCCCGGCAGACCGCAGGAGCCGCTCTGGGGCGCGAAGGGCGAGCCGGTCCCTAAGGTATGAGGGGCTGAGACCATGTAGGGCTTTATAGATCATCACTAGGCCCAAGGAGTCTCAAAGTGGAGAGCCCCTGTGGCAATTTAAGAAGAGCCCCCCCCCCCCCAACACATGGGGCCCAGGAGTAAACTAGAAATAACGCTTGCAATACATATGGGTCTGCAATGCAAGGAGCCTCGACCCCCTGAAGAAGGTGTTTGTTTATGTTAAGTGAACATAAAAAATGAATTATGGTAACATTTTCCATTTTCTAATGGGTGAGTCACCATGTCTGTCAACCACTCCTACGTTAGGACGCTCACACCACCATCTTGAAAGGCGCTCAGATTCCCTGGATCCAGAACCATGTGGAATGTTGCTGCTGATCAGCTGTTCAGAAGCAGTGCAAGTATCAGAATGCTGCTCTATCACATTCCATCTCTTTTGATCACTACACTAGTGTGGCCTAACTGTTCATTCTACTTGCTTCACATTCTTGCTTAGAAGCTGCTGCTTCTCTATCTGCTTTGGTGGAAAGGGTTAAGTTAATGGGGAAACCAGCAGAAAAGCCTCTTATGGGATGGAGGTGACCTTTCCCTCACACTGCAAGTGATGGTGCTTTTGTGTGAAATGAGAACTCAAGATCTGTTATAAGTCACAGTGAGAGAGAACAGCAGTCATTATGAGAGAGAGATAGGAGCTACAAGAAAGAAGCACATTAAAAAAGAGAGGAATTGGAGGTAATCGCTTGTTCTGTAAAAAGGTATTTTCACCACAAGTGAAACTAAAGTCTTGGGTCTTTTCAATGAATCAAAATTGCCTCCTCTTAGAATTGTGAGCCAGATGGTTGGCTCTGATAAGGCTGCATTTCACTGTTCCAACAGGTCAAAGCTGCCTTAAAGCTGGTTTTGGTCATCAGCTGGGGGTTCCTCTGGGGATTTCTCAAACGCAGGGGAATCCTTGGGTGTTGTACAGCTGGTATAGGGACTATGCCAGGGATGGGAAAGGTCATGATTGGAGCATGCTGCTTTCCAGAAAATCCCAAGTGCCACAACAGTTCCTTGAAGGATGCTGCCGGCAGCCCTGTGCTAGATCAGCCCAGAGGCTCCTCAAGCATATACCAGGGACCCTAGGAGATAGACTTGAGAGCACAGAGACAGGTCTTCCCCTGCCCCTTGCACAGTTCTGCCAGTCCTGAGGACTAGGGCCTATGTGAATAATGTTGACACTGCATAGGTTATGAAAGTATGTTGTATATTAAAAGAAAACAATTAGGAGACAAAAGAGAGCAGAAACCATTAATTCGTATGAATACGCCTAACTTGTAGAGGGTCTCTTTTGCCACCTGAGTGTTGCCAGAGAAGGAAGACTAGCAGCAGTACCACTAGATTTGCCAAACCCTCATCTCTCTTACAGTTAAAGCAGTTAATATTTATAACCAGGGCCCCGAGTCTTCTGCGCTTCCGTGATTCGCGGAATTTTCGCAGAATCCTGCCCTAGGCAGGATTATCACAGAAACTGGGGAAATCCCTGCGGAATTTCCCTTCCTTGGTGGTGAGTCAATCCAGGACCTGCTTTATTCAGGCCACAAGCCAATCAGGGGCTTGCGTGGCCTTTATAAAGCAGGTCACATCAGCACATGTCACTTATGGTCCGGAATCCACTTGAGACCGCCGCTGCCGCCGAGGGACCCGACTCCAGCCGCC
>QEPC01008173.1:6415858-6433774 GCA_003113815.1 Sphenodon punctatus
CTTGCTGCCCCCCATGCCTGGAACTCCCTCCCTGTCCACATCTGCTTTGCCCCCTCCCTTCATACCTTCAAATCTCTCCTTAAAACTCACCTCTTTCGCTCTGCTCTGTCTGACTCTTTATCCTGCTGAGCCACTATTTCCTATACCTACGGTCTGTTTACCCCTATCCTTGCCACATGGACCTGCCTGCTGTCATTCTCATCGTAACCAAGTCAAGTACGTGCACCTGAGACCTCGCATCTTCATGAATGTTGTTTCTCCCTCTGTTCCCCTTTCTATGTGTCTCAGATTGTGCATATACCCTGGCCACAAGACCTTTAGCCGACTCTATCTTACGGACTGGCCAAACTATTCGGTGAGGCGTGCTTTCGCTCGTCTCCGGTGTGTGGTTTTTCCATCAGCAATACTGGAGGGACGCTATACGGTAGTCCCGCAGCAAGAAAGAATATGTCGATCTTGTACCTTAGGGCAAAGGGATACGGCAGAGCACATTCTGTTTGTTTGCCCCTGCTTTTCAAAAATTAGAGGAAAGCTCCTTTTGGCCCTTAGTGAAGCTCAGATGCGTGTCCTCTGGTAACAGGCCTTAGAGTATGTCTGGATGCTAAGGCCTCAGAACTGACGTATGCAGTAGCAGCATTTGGTAACTTGGTTTCCCAGGTGAGAGGCCCAAAAGTAATGGGAGGGCACAGGGAGTACAGTTGAAGCCGATCTCCTGTGGGATAGCTGGGAGGAGATCTTAAGCGGGGATGTTGATTTATGTTAGTTTAACAGACAGAGGTGGGGAATTGTGGACAGGGGGAATGTTTTGTATCATCTTTTTATTCTATACTTTTTATTTTGTTGTGTAATACCAGTCACAAATTATATGTAGATAAAAAATTGTTGTGTTTCTTTGTATGGTTATATATTGCCAATAACTTTTTAGTTACGGCAAATAAAGGTTTGTTCTTCTCAGATTGTAAGCCCTAGGGGCAGGGACCACGTCTATTTTATTACTTTGTAAAGTGCCAGGTACACTGCTGGCGCTATATAAATGTTTGTTAATAAATAATAATAATAATAATTTTCCACATACACACTGTCCTGCGGCAGTTCCTGGATACATTCTTCACACGAACACTGCCCTGAGGCAGCCTAAAGGAAGCCATAGCTGTAGACATGAGAGGCTGTCATGGAAACCAAGTGACCACAGCTGTCTTGAGCAAAGCAGTTTACCAGGAGAACTTTTTATACACACACGTTCTGGGAGAAGTTCTGTGCACAAGTCCAAAGACCCAGATGTTTAAGTTCTGGGTGAGTGATTTAGACACACAGAAAGTTCAGGATGTAACAGCAAACATGCAGGAGAAATGTGTGTGTAAAAACACCTCATGTCACGGTGCTCTGAAGGGGGCGGGTCTATACCAGAAAAGAGTGGGAGAGTCCCGTGGTTCCACCCCTTTCCAAGTCAAAGCCTCTGGGAAGATAGCTACAGGGGGAGACATTTAGTTTTCAAAGTTTGGGCCTACACAGACTTTTGCAGAGACAATTGTGTGTTTTCAGACACAGGAAATGCTGTTTTGCCCTTTCAGAAATACTGTAAGACTACACAATATTGGTGGCATGTAATCAGGGTTATAACTAGGCAGGAGTGGATGCATAAGATGGAATGGTTACCCTGCTCGGGCACTCCTTTCCAGTGTCCATAACGCACTCAACAAGCATGTGGCCCTCTCAGCCTCTCACCTACTATAGCTCTCTCCACCCCTTCCCATATGTAATGCAAGCACTTTTCAAAGTGTTCATATTGCTACAGAAAGATTAAACATAAGTAATCTGCAAGTAAAGCCTGTGGGAAAAGCTAAATTCTGTCACCTAATTTTCTCCACAAAATATCCAATATACTCGAAGCTTTCAGTAAATTTTCCTTTAATAACAATGGGTGTTTTTACACACACATGTCTTCTGCATGTTTGCTGTTACATCCTGAAATTTCTGTGTGTCTAAATCACTCACCCAGATCTTAAACATTTGGTTCTTTGAACTTCTGCATAGAACTTCTCCCAGAACATTTGTGTGTAAAAAGTTCTCCTGGTAAACTGCTTTGCTCCAGGCAGCTGTGGTAATTTGGTTTCCATGGCAGCCCCTCACGTCTACAGCTGTGGCTACTTTAGGCTGCCTCAGGGCAGTGTGTGTGTGAAGAATGCATCCAGGAACTGTTTTAGGGTTGTGTGTGTGTGTGTGTGTGTGTGTGAGAGAGAGAGAGAGAAAGAGAGAAAGAGAGAAAGAGAAAAGAGAATGTATCCCGGAACTTACGTGTGGACTTGTAAACCCAGAAGATTGAAAGACCAGGACTTTAAGGTGTGTTTAAAAATGCCCATTGATATTTAACCACACTGAGTGAGCAAGAAGGCCCACAGACAGAAACAAGGGAGAAGACAAATAGCAGTAAATTTTCAATTAAAATGAGGAGACATTGAGAAAAGCAAAGGGAAATGAGTGCTTGCCTTGTGATCAGCCTCAGCTGGCACCAAGAGCAGTAAAAGACACATGTTCACCAAAACAACCAGTTGGGGAGGAAAAAATTCACACTTCAAAAAGTGCAGCAAGCCTCAGAAACTGGGAAAAGCAAGGACATCAGAAGTCTGTGTGCTCAAACCCAGGAATACATCCCAGGAGTAAACCCAGAAATTAAAACCTAGATTTTCAGTATCTTAGTACATTTCAAACAGGACATTTGAAATGTCCTATGGAAAACATAGGTAGGTCATTTTGGAAGAAAACAGGGCAAAATACTTAAAATCCCAATATTTTTGGGAAATCGGATCACTCGGGGGGAACATTTCAAAAGGGCTACTAATGTAAAGAAAAGCAAAGGCCAGAAATACCCCCTTATCGGCTGTCATTGGCCTAGGGGTAGTGTATATCGCTGCCCAGAACCACCTTAATTGTCTGGATTCCTTCATAGGAACACAGCCTTAGGCCGTTTTTAGATGAGCGTGGTGGCGCCTGCGCTTGTTTCTCAAAAGACCCAGCAGTCTACATGTGACGCTGCCGCCGAATATGCACATGCGTATCGCCGACCCGGTCAGTTCGTGGCTGGAAATGGACGTGCATCGCCCAGTCATGCGCGTATTCGGTGGCAGCATCACGTGTAGAACGGGCTGCCGGGTCTTTTGAGAAAGAAGCGCGGGCGCCGCTGCGCTCGTCTAAAAACGGCCTTAGTCTTCCCAGCCCCTCCTCTAACCGCAACCCTGTGCATTACTGTAACTATACAATGGAGATGACAGGTCCTGCTGCTCCAGGGCACAGTAAAACAGTTCTGTAAGCACCCACTGGGAAGGGCCCTCCACTGCTGAAATCGAGGCGGGGGGAGGTTGCCGCACCCCGCTGGAAGGAATGGGTGTGGAGGAGATCACGGGCTCTTGCATAGCCCTGGATGTTTGGTCTGGGGCCTAGTGATAGGCTGCTCAGGTCCTGGGTTTCCCGGCACAGGATTGGATGGCGCAGGGGTAACCCCCACCCTTGCCTGGGGGGGGGGGAACATTGCCACCCGTGCAGGATCGCCAGCCAGACGCCACACTCGTGCCTGCTCCCGAACAGTCAGCACCCACCCACCTGTCCCTC
Source organism: Sphenodon punctatus (assembly GCA_003113815.1). Taxonomy (NCBI): domain Eukaryota; kingdom Metazoa; phylum Chordata; class Lepidosauria; order Sphenodontia; family Sphenodontidae; genus Sphenodon; species Sphenodon punctatus. The sequence goes on from QEPC01008173.1 coordinate 6,419,465, forward strand.
TAATACTATGGGTTTAACTGGTTGCTGTTAGGCGGCCAAGAAGGAATTTTGGAGAGCACCTCAACCATTAGGAGATGCTTGTTGTTTTGCCTTCATCGCAGTGTTAGAATAGGTTAAATTAGATTAAGTAACGGTAATTGGAACTCAATTCGGCTAACAGGATACAAACATGACTGGCAGCAAATATAAAATAGTTTAACTTTAATTTGGCTATTTTTATCTGGATACAATTAATAATTTGACATTTGTTATGGCAACTATTTGGCCTGTTGAATGGATGTTATGACATTTATTATGTCACACTCTGGCGGGGGTCCAATATGGTTAATAGGTGTTTGTTTAGATAGTTTGAGGATAGAATGAAGAGTCCTCTCCATAAGAGGTGGGGGGAACGACGATGTCTGGTGATAAGCAGGGCATGGCTAACAACAGAATCGTTCCCTTGGGAGGGGTGTCAAGCAGGGGGTAAGAGCAAGCATGGCCCTCAAACCTTAATGACACCATTCTCCTTACACGTGCCCATGCGGGCCTTTTCCCTTCGGCCTGGGCCAGGGAGCTGTTTGAAGGGAATGCTGGTTAAGACCGAGTCGGTGCTGGCATTGGAAGGCATATCCAGGCCAGACACCTGTTTAAGAGTTAGATGTTCTTAAGCTAAAATACCGGACCCAGGATTGCTTAGTAGCAATCTCACCAACGTTCTTGCTCTGTTTTGATTAAAGAGTGCGGCCATTTAATTCCAGCTTCTGTCTCCATACGTCATTCCTGGGGGGTGCGCGGGCAAATGATGGTGCTGCTACTTTTCCAGTCCCTGCCTCCCCTGCACATGAGAGGGAGGCTTGATCCCATGTCTCTGTGCTGCCATCGCCACACTGGCAGCTGGCATTCATGTACTTTTCTGTTTTATGCATGCCAGTCACCAATATTATGGAGGCATAAGAGGTTGTGGTGGCAGGGGGCACTAGGTAGGGCATCAACCCCAGCACCCCAAGAGTGAGTCACCCCTGAAGGACCCCATTGTTTTGCAAATATTAATTAAAGGAGTCTCATGACATTCTTGTGAAATATGATACTCATTTTCGACCTAAAGAAGTTGGGTTAATTATTCAAAGAGCCAGTCAGTCAGAAGCAGTGCTAGGGACAGAATTTTGCACCATCTGCACTAATCAGTCCCCTTGTCCCTGTGGATTTAGTCACCCTGCTGCTAGTTCGTTCTTCTTCTGCCTGGAGGATGTGTAGGTCAATGTGGAATTTGTTAACATTGCTAGATCAATCTGTATTTCTTTTTGTTGCTTTACTTCATCTAGCAATGCTGGGGAAAAACAGAACATGTAGGATCATGTAAACTACAAGGACCTAAGAAGAGTGAACTAAGTCGTGCATGAAAATAGTCTCAGTTCAAGGGTACAAAACAATGGGCTGATTTTAAAATGTACGTTGGAAGAGAGGACAAGGTCAGAAACGATGTCCCATTTCTGAGGCCTCCTGGGGCTGGAAGGAGGTCAATCAAAATAGCTGGAGACATAAAATTAAAGACAAAAAGAGAAGAGAGAAGCGAGTGAGTGGATGGAAGACTGTAAAATGGAGATAAGGCAAATAAGAATTGGAAGGCGGCTAAAAACAAGGGCAGGAGAAAGGGTATGCAGAGAAGGGCAGAAATAATGAAGTGAGAATGTGGGTTGCCAAAATGGATTAGAAAGAATAAGTGAACATTATACAGGTGCATTGTACTCCGCTCTCTGTAGAGTGGCTATAATTGAGTCGGAGTCTCTCTTCTATATTTCCCCCTTTACAGCAGTTAATAACCAATTTTTCCAGGCTGCTTAAGCTTGGTATTGGCTCTTGCTTCCTTCTCCAGGCTGGCTGACATCTCTGATGGCTGTGGGTACCATGTCTTGGCCAAACTCGGCCCCCGTTTTGTTGTTCCTTGGGTGTCACATTCCGAGGGGATTATTGACTCCACTAGCTAGCACTTGAAGAGCTAGGAGCAATTTCTTAAAGCTGCTTGAAGTAACCGATTGAAGAAATATGTTGGTATTTACAAAGATGTATCCTCTTTTGCTTGCACCAATAGTAGACAATGAGACTGAAAGGAGAGCCTCTGTTTTTCCTAGATACCATGTCTTTATATGCAGAAATGTCTCTTAGCTATTAGGCAGCTGGCAATGAGTGATCAATTCAGATAAAAAATGTCGCTTAGACTCAAGTGCCTTCTCTCCTGGAGAGATTATATTTGCCCCCTCTCCCCTCATTATTGTTTTTCTTAATCTGAAATAAGTTATTCAGAGTGAAAAATACCTGTTTTGCTGTTCGTACAAGAGCAAACATAAGAGGCTCTGTCCACTGTGCTTCTCACACAAATGCCTGTTAGTTCACTTGACATTTTTGTGTTTGATTTGGAGGAAGAGCTGTGAAATGTAAGAAAAAAAAATTAAGTGTTTGTTCTCATGAGACAAGGAGTATAATAACTAACTACCTCTCTCCTCTATTTCCATGAGCAGGGAGAACCAGGGCTTGGGAACACTCAGGGAGCTGCCAGCAGGGGGAGCCTGCTGGCAGCTCCCTGCAGTGGATGTCTCTCCACATAATGCTCGCCGCTGTTCCATTATGTTTGTTTATAAAAAACATGGGAGCTAGCCAGCCACAAAGGAAAGAAGGATTTGCTGAGATTTATTCCTTGAAAAAATCCAGGGAACTCTTCAGCAGCAGACCTGTGGGGTAGATGAAAATTTGTCAAGGAATAAATGTTTGATCCAGTGGTGGCTGGTGGGGCACTGGGTGGAGCCAGGCCAATGGTGGGTGGGACCAGGCCAATTGTGAGCGGAGCCAGGTTAAATTCCAGACTAAATAGGTTAAATTCCAGGCTAAATTTCAGATTAATATGGAATTTCACAGCCTCAGTTCCCCATCTGTAAAAAATCTTTAAAAATGGAAACGTGTGTGTCTGCTTCTCCCTGTGTTCCCATCACCCTCACCCTTCTTAGATTGTAAGACTATACTTGACTGCTGGGAATTGTTTATACACTGGCCTCTACACTCTCCCCTACAGCTAGCCCAGTCCTCCTGATAAAACCGAGGGGGAAAAAACCCAAACTGGCTACTCAGCACAATGCAGCAGCAATGGCTCATGCAGCTCACAAGATGGATGATGCAGCCTCTTCTGCCTGGGCCAAATCAGAAGCAAGGAAATCTTTCAACCGCATATTCTTTTAAAAGGTTCAAAAACTTGAAAATGCAAGAACTGCCCCCAGCAAAAATAGCATATAAAATAATTATGGGGTAAGGTTGAAAGATTTCCTTGCTACTGATTTGGCCCAGGCCAAAGAGGATGCACTCGCCATCTTGTGAGCTGCATGGGCCATTGCTGCTGCATTGTACTGAGTAGCCAGGTTGGGTCCCCCACCCCTTTTTAAAAGAGTAGGGTTGAAGGCTTGCTTTCTGACTTGACTGAGGGCTCCAAGCAGCAGGAAAGGGAATGCATCTTCCATCTTGTGAGCTGGATGGACTAGTCTTGCTCGCTCTGTGTGCAGAATAGCTAATGGGGGTGGGGTACTTGCATTTTGAAGTATTTGGACCTTTTAAAGGAATATGGGGTCAAAAGATTTCCTTGCTACTGATTTGGCCCAGGCAGAGAATGCTGCTGCATGGACTATTGATGCTGCGTTGTGCCGAGTAGCCAGTTTGAATTTTTTACTCCCTTTTTAAAAGACGGGGGTTGAAGGTTTTCCTTCTGATTTGGCCCAGGACCCCAGACAGCAGGGAAGGGAATGCAATGCATCCTCCATCATGTGAACTGGATGCATGTCCTCAGGTTCCCTTTTACGCATGTGCATAAGCGCACAATGCAACTAGCAGCATTAAACGTTTCCGTGCATGTGTGAATGGAGCCTGGGGACGTGCGCAGAAGCACTAGAGTACAGTGGCTTCTGCACATACGCTACACACATGGTTGGAACTGGTGGTGCCAGCAGTGGATTTTAAAGTTTTGACTTGACTAAGCCAGCAGTGAGGGGCAACTCAGGCAACCGGGTTGGGGAAAAGCCACTGGTTTGTTCACCAGCCCTTAGGCTTTGGAGTTGTCAGTTTGGACACCTTGCATTGGGAGTGACACCAATTGAGAACACTTTCTTGATGGAGATTTTTTCTCGATTTACCATTTACCATGATTTACTGCATCCTGCTTACTTACTGTGTACCGGGGGGGTCTGTTACATAAGAACACTGGGGAACAGAGGAAGCCATTGTTAGTTGTTAGGGGATGGGAGGGGCAGCTTTGGAGTGTTAAGCTGGCCTGGACAGTGATTGGTGCATTTTAAAAGAGCAATGGACCAGGATGGACTGTTGAAGGAGAGAGAGGGCAGAAGGAATTATAGGAGCTGTGACTTATCTTGAATTGAATTTTATCTGTTATCTGAACTTGAAACCTGAACTGTTACCTGTTCTTTATATATAATAAATTTAATTGTGTTTACATCTAACTGGAGGCTGGGGTACTACCGTATGTCTTGCCTTTGTTCGGTTACAATGCTGCTAATAGGGGATCACCACCAGGAACCAAGTCTGGAAACGGTAAAACACCACTAGAGAGAGAGAGAGAGCAAACCCCGACCAAGGGTCAGGCCTGTGGAGTAACAGGCTGGTGGCAGCCAAAATTCCCAGAGTCTAGAGGGATCGCTACATTTTGTGGCAGCGGTTGGATTCACCAAACAGACTTTGGACTGAGACAGGTAACATGAGTGCAGAGCAATTTGCTCAGATGGATCATAAGGATTTGGAGGAGGAATGTGAGCTGCATGACATTCCTTGCAAAGGAGTTGAAACAGCAGCCCTGAGACAGTGGTTGATGGAGCTGGTGACTGCCCAAACCCCTTCCTCTGTTCAGCTACCTAGTTCCAAGGAGGCCAATATTAACTATGAGAGGAAGCACCTGGAGCTGGAAAGGAAGAAGTTAGAGATGCAGAAGATGGAGATCAGGGACTGGGAAAGGCAACATCACCATGACCTGGAGATGGCCAAGTTGTGGAATGAGCAGCCCATCCAGATTACCTCCAAATATTTTCCTTTTTTTGTGCCAGGTGGTGATCCTCATTCTTTCCCCACTGCTTTTGAAAGGACTGCAAAAAGGCTTCAGATTCAACCTCATGATTATATGCGTTATTTACCACCTGTCATTTCTGGTGAGTTAATGGGGGTGTATGCTAGTTTGTCAGAGGAGTTGAGCATGGATTATGAGGAGTTTATGAAGGCAATGTGCTAGCAGTTTAATATAACTCCTGGTAGGTTTAGGGAAAGGTTTAGAAATCTGCAGCGATCTGCAGGAGAATCTATATACCAAGTGCGTACTAAGTTAACTGAACACCTGCAATGGTTAAAGACAGTGGGTGCAGATTCAAGGGAAATGGTCATTGATTTGGTAGGGTTGGGGCAATTCTATATAAACTGTACCCGTATGAAATTAAGGCCCGCTTAAAGGACCTGAACCCCTAGACAGTGTTGAAAGCAGCTGAGTTAGCAGACAGCGTGCTGTGTTAAACAAAGAGTGGGGGGAAAAGAAGATCTTTAGACAGGACAGGCCTTATCAAAAAGGGAACCTAAAGAATGGAAAGTTAGATCCACCTCCTGTTAATGGGGAGCCCATTAACAAAGTGGATGGAGAAGAATCAGGAAGCTCATATAAGAGGAGCAGTCTTTTGAGAAGGAGATGGGGCACATTTCACCTCAGTGTCCTGAGACCCTTTCCCACACCAAAACTTACCATTCTCAAGTAGACTTTGTGGCTTGGGTAGAAGAACCTAAGGCTTTCGCTAACATAAATTTGGTAGGAGTAACTATTTCCTCCCCTGATGTGTTAACTGAACCCTACCAGGAACATATAAGAGTTAAGGAAAGATCTGTTGTGGGATGATGAGATACAGGGGCAGAAGTATCTCTGATCAAGGCCAACCTGATAATGGAAGACGATATAGTACCAGGAAGAACCCTGAGGATAAAAGGGGTATTAAGACCACCCAGTGAAGTCAGGGTGGCCTGGGTCAAGGTGTCCTGGCACGATTGGGAAGGGCCCTGGGAGTTTGGAGTAGTGGAAGATCTCCATACTCCTCTGTTGCTAGGTAATGACCAGGAAAAAACTGCACCCTTGTTGAGTGTAGTCACCAGAAGTCAGCAAGAGTGGGCTGACAAGAAAAAGCTCGTGGTTTCTCCTGTGGGAGAAGAGCTTAGGACCTCTGAGAAAATTGGACAGGGCAAGAATCTAGCTGAAAATTGGACAGGGCAAGAATATGGATTCAGAGTGTTCAAAGGGTGGGTTAGTGGAAAGCAAAGAGGATTGGGAGGAACTCCTGATGAACTGTCTAGGGGTAAATAAGGAATTTAAAGAAGAGTTGCTCTCAGATTCTAGCTTGGCTCAATTGAGAAAAGAGGCTAAAAAGGAAAATGAAGAGTTTGCAGAAGATTGTAGAGAGAAAATAGTCTGGAAAAATGGCCTATTTTATCGCATGTGGATTCCTCCTAACAGAGATGTGGGAGCCTTGTAGCCAACTGATAGTGCCACAAAAGATTTTAGTGAAAAGTTGTTGCACATAGTCCATGCTCTCCCTAGTGCTGGGCAGTTGGGCACTGGGAAGTCTCATAACAGAAACCACATTCACACCTGCAGCGGTGGTGGTGGCAGAGCAAAGACGTGGCAGCGGGGAGGAGTCCGATGGTGGAAGTGTGCCTTTGGTTTACCTTTTTGTAAATCCGGTTAGTAGTTTTTAAGTTATGACATCTTGAAAATTCAATGTTCACCTATGGAGATCATCCTGAGTGTGGAGTGCTTGCAAACATTCTATGTGTAATGCAGAGACTGTTTATAAAGCAAAGAGTCGTGAATACTGGGCACTGCAACTCCCAGCAGTCACTGCTTGCTAGAGGCTATTAGTGCTGGGGAAAGCGAAGGAACTGTACCTCCCAGGGCTGGTCAGCCATGTTTAGAGCTGATCTGGTGGAGAGCAAGGCCTGTGGAAGGGAGAGAGCTGAAGGTCATTCTGATCTGATCCCACACAGCAGGCGCCTTGGCTTGGGGGCCAGGGACACAAAGATGGCTAAACAACAGAGCTAGCTATACCCACCATGATCTTGCCCGCTAAACCCACCCAGAAACAGAGCACATGGATTTCAGTGACCGCCTCCAAAAATGTGGGGTGTCTGAGCTGCGACTCCAGTGGGATGTCCCATTGGAGGAGCATGGCTGGGGCTGGAGTCCTGGAGTTTGCCTGGGATGGTCCCAGGTACAGGAAGAGGGCAGAGGTTTATCCCAGAGACCGGGACAGGAGGCTACAGGCAAGATGGAATTAATCTTCTTTCAGCTCTTCTCCCTCCGATTTTCCCAACTACACTAAGGAATAAGGGGTAGGCAGGTGCTCTGGACTGATACAGTGGGTGTTCTGCAGGAGGGGGGCAGGGAGATGGTGGGGTCCTGTTCAGAGCAGCCCTGTGGGGCAGAGTGGCAAGTGTAGTCCTCTTGGGAGGACTCTAAGAGCGAGCCCAGGGAGGGAAATCCTATGGGGGAGCAGGGAGTGAGAGAGCATACACAAAGGGGTGGAGGGACATTAAGGGGAGAGAGTAGGAGCAGAGCCTCTGTAAATAGCTTCCACAGTGGAAGCCATGCACAGGGGGAGCACTTTACAGGGAACAGTTTTATTGGGAATACAGAATATGGAACCCAGTGCAGGGGGAGGTCTGCAGAATGGGCAGCGTTGTGCAAGAAAGGGAGCCCTGTCTGAGGGGGAGTAAAGTGGGAGAGTCTTGTAGAGACAGAGTTGCAGAATAATGGCCACAATTGTGCCAGGAGAGAGCCCTGGACAGAGGAGAACTGAGTGAGGGAGCTTTGTACAGGGGAAGAGCTGCAGGATGGGCAGCATTATGCCAGGTGGAGAGTCCTGTACATAGGCACAGCAGGGTCAGCGAACTCTGTACAAGGAGTGCACTAGCCAGGGGGTGGTCCTTATAGAAAGCAGAATGGCCAGTTGTTGCACAAGGAAAAGAGCTCTGACAGTGGGGAGAAGAGTGGAAGACTCCTGTACAAGCCATGAGCTAGAGAGATCATAGCAGTTTTTGGAAGTTTGCAATGCTTAAACTGAACCAAAGTTGTTGTATTCTTAGTCAAGCAGGAAGGTACGAGTAAAAATCCAGCTTCACTTTGCTTGCTATTTGAAGGAAGTAACAATCTTCTAAACTGAAGGGAGCAGCTCTTCCAACTTGGCCTTCCCTAAACCCTGCTCCCATAGTGGTTATACTGCTGAGTATTCTATTGCGTGAGCAAGAGAAATTTTCTCCATTGCATTGTATTTAACAAAAAACCTGGATATTCCATAATCGAAAAACCTCCAGTTTACAAGAAGAGTGAAGGCTCTTGCAAATTCAATCATGCACTAAAAAGCATGGAAACTGCAAGTTAAGGCTCCTGCCTTAACTTCCGTGCCATGTTAACACTGAGCAAATGCTGTCAGCAATGGTCTTGGGGAGAAGGATGGGGTGGGAGGTAACTCAGAGGATATGCTCATGTGGTGTGGTGGCTATCGAGGATATATTCCATTATTTAATGGAGTGCCCCTTCTACTTGGCATTATGAGAGAACCGCCTTAATCCCTCTCTAATCAAGATGAACTGACTATCAGCAAAGGAGAAGGCTATTTGGCTTTTGCAGCAGGAAGATCACACCTTGAACATTCAAATTGCGTTTTTTAAGTTCAAAGCGGAGCGCATTCGCGCCAAATATTTTGAACCAGCACTCGCACAGACATAGGGTCCGGATTCCTTATCTGCCTCGGAGTATGGACACTAGGCGATTGTTGTTTTATCAACAGCCCTTCTGATAGCCCTGGGTTAGTTATAATACCCCCGTTTGTTTGTTTTATTTCAGAGGCTTCTAGGGCCCCTGGGTGCCTGGTGGAGGAGGGNCGGAGCGCATTCGCGCCAAATATTTTGAACCAGCACTCGCACAGACATAGGGTCCGGATTCCTTATCTGCCTCGGAGTATGGACACTAGGCGATTGTTGTTTTATCAACAGCCACGCTGATATCCCTTGGGTAGATATTGTTTTCCTTTTTTTTTGTCAGAGTCCCGAGGGGTCCCGGGCTGCCTGGTGAGGGGGGGGGGGGGGAATTAGATTCCACCTATTTCACTTTCCCTCCTTTAATTCCCTGCAAAATGCAGATTTGATTATTATTCTTTTTATTGTATGACTACATGTATGTTTTACGGAGTGTACATGTAGATAGATTTTATTTTTGTAGTTTAAACCAGTTTAAGGGCTCGGTGCCACACACTTACCAATAAATAAATGTCCATGTTAGCAGTAAAGACATTGTACAGTCTCACATATTGTGCTCACTTACAACTTAGGCTCCATGCACCCACACTTTGCCTTCATCTTTCAGTCCCAGTCCTCTTCCTCTTTGCAGGTTGGGGGCAACACTGAAGCTGGGGACAGAAGGGTGTGATCTGGCTCCTCACCCCCTCCTTTCTCTCTCTCCTTTCATTTCAGTTGGGAAGAATGGGACAGCTGACTAATGGCACACAACCGTCCCTCTTACCCACTAGTCTCCACTGCCCTCCCAGAGTAGAGTCATATACAAATGTTTAATTAAAACTAAGTTGGGTATGCATTGAAATTAATAAAATGGAATGGCCATTGGAAAGAATGGAGACAACAGTGATGCCAATTTAGAAAGAAATACTATTGTTATTCCAACATCCAATTAAGTGATTGTGAAATTATACAATACCGTTGCATCTTTGAGAGTACATAGGGAAGGCAAGAGGGTATGAAATGATGAGGAAGGCACCAGATGCAGTAAGTAGAATGGTTGGAAATACAAAGAGTGTGCAGGATTGAGTAAGTGGGTGGAATGACAGGAGGAATTAGAAATAGTTACTATAATAATAATACACACAATCCCTAGGCAAACTCATTGCCTCCCATGGCTTCCAATACCACCTATATGCTGACTACACTCAACTCAACTGCAAGCTGTGTCCTCTGCTGTGGGGATAGGGGTTGTTGGTATTGGAGGAGCTGGCTGCCACTCTGCTCTCCCCCCCCCCCCCAGGTAACAACTGCTTGGGCGGGGCCCTGTGGGAAGCTGCAAGCTGTGTCCGCTGCTGTGGGGATAGGGGTTGTTGGTATTGAGGAGTTGGTTGCCACTCTGCTCTTCACTCCCCCCCCCAGGTGGTAAGTGCTAGGGTGGGTCCCGTGGGCGCCAGTCCGAAGGGCGACACCCAAAGGGTGTCGTCCATTAGCTAGGCTGTTCGCTGGACCATGGTGCTGTGCCCCCCCCTCCGTTTTCTTCTACTGCTGCTCTGGAAGAGATATTTACAGCTTATCGCTGCTGCTGCTGCCATTGGACCTGCTGTTTTTGTTTTTATTTCATAGTTTTAAGGGGTTTTGGGGGGGATCGCATCACATTTTAATTTCTATCCCGCACTCTTTCCGAAGACTCGAGGTGGCATACAACATCACAAACACATTTCTGGGATTCATTCCCACACAGGGGGACCCAGCATACACAATATAAACAATATCATATCATACATATGAAAAAACAGCCCCCAACTAATATCTACTCTGACCATGCCTACACATCAGGCAAATGGTCCCCTCAGTCCCACTACCTATACCCTACTGCCACCAGGGTATATAGCTGGCGCCACCCCTCTCTCACCAGAGGGGAGTCAGCCGTCTCCACTTCCTCTTCCATACAATACCCTCTTCAATACAACAAAGAAGCCCACCTTGGTCCCACACAAGCCAAGGCAGACCCCTGAAACAGCCTTAAACAATCAGACATTAATTTATAAACAGTTCCCCATATCCCAACCACTCCCTCCCACCTGATCACAACAATCAACCCCTCCATCCCCAACTGGCCCCAAAGGGCCNGGCGCTTGGGGGGGGTCAACGCCCCCAACGCCCCTGAAGGGGAGCCGCGCCTGAGAGGATTGGGGCTGAAAGACGAAGGCAAAGTGTGGGTACATGGAGCCTAAGCTGTAAGTGAGCACAATATGTGAGACGGTACAATGTCTTTATTGCTAACATGACACGGAAGTTAAGGCGGGAGCCTTAACTTGCAATTTCCATGCGTTTAGTGCATGATTGAATTTGCAAGAGCCTTAACTCTTCTTGTAAAGCGGAGGTTTTTTGATTATGGAATAGTTAGTTGTTTGCGGATGTGACAGCTTTGGAGTGTTAAGCTGGCCTGGACAGTGACTGGTGCATTTTAAAAGAGCAATGGACCAGGGTGGACTGTTGAAGGAGAGAGAGGGCAGAAGGGATTATAGGAGCTTTGACGTGTCTTGAATCGATTGTATCTGTTATCTGAACTTGAAACTTGAACTGTTACCTGTTCTTTATATATAATAATTTTAGTTGTGTTTACATCTAACCTGGAGGCTGGGGTACTATCTGTTTCAGCCCTGCTTGGCTACAATGCTGCTAATAGGGCATCTCCACCAGGAACCAGGTCTGGAAAAGGTGAAACTACCACTAGAGGGAGAGAATAAACCAGGACCAAGAGTCAGGCCTCTGTACCCTTGGGGAGTGAGGAGCAACAGGGTGGTGGCAGCGAAAAGTCCCAGAGTCTAGAGGGATCACTACATGTTCATCCCAGGAATGCACATGCACAAAATGGTTGCCCTTTCCCAAAATGACGGTGATGCTGTTGTGGCCGTCTTAGAAGAGAGGTGTGCATGCGCATAACAGCTGCAGTGACCATTTAGTGCATGCGCATTATCGGGACGAACATGGTAAGTGGTACATAGTAAATCACAGTAAATCAAGAAAAATTCTTGACTGAGATCTCAAACCATTACTGAAATCATCCTGAGACCTCCGTAACGATTCCAGTTCACATGAGATTTTTCGCAAGAAACAAATTGATTCTCACTTCAGCCCTAGTTTCAGAGCAGGAAGTTTTGTTCCGTAGTCAGGGCTGCCTGGTCATTTTCACCTGTGGAAGAATTACTTTGCAGAACTGCTTTGGTCAGTTTCACAGGGTGAAGGAGAGAGAGACAGAAGGGAGCTCCAAGCTTTACCTCCTCGTGCTGTCATCCCATGGTCTCCCCTGTTGAATAGAGTCTACGGGGTGGCAGCATAAGCACAGACCAGCATGAACAGTTGTTCATGCTGGGCTGCATCAGGGTGATATTGCAGTGTAACTGCGTGTGTGTGTGTGTGTGTGTGNCCCACAGGTGTTCTTCTCCAGCCGGTGACCCTGCCCGGAGCCCGCTCCACAGCCGCCACCACCAGGGATGGTAAGTACAGCAACAGGGAGCCTGTTCACGTGGCCGCCGGCGCATTGCCTTTGAGGCGGCTGGGGGGGATGAGGCAGGTGGGGGTTATGGGGAATGGGTTAGGGAGCATAGGGCCAATCCCCCTGGTGAGAGGAGAGGAGATGGCCCTTGGGGAGGGTGGGTGGCCCCCCCCCGGTGAGATGGGGGGCACCTCCCATATGATGGGGAAGGGGGACTCCCTGTGAGAGAGGGAGTCCCAGGGAGAGGGGGGGTGGGTGGGGAGGGTTGGGGGGGCTGGGGGTGGAGTCCCTCTCGCTGGCCTGTCGGGGCAGCCCATAGAGGGTGGGTGTCGAACGGGGTTCTCTGAGGATGGGAGGACTTCCACAGCTATCGGGGCTGTTACAGGTCGGGGGAGATATAGTCCAAAGGGGAGGGGTGTTTCATCAGTGAAGAGGGGTGTTTCATCAGACCTTGGTCTGGTGCTGCTAAACGTGAGGTCGGTGGTTAATAAATCCTCTACCATCCAGGAGTTAATCCCGGAGTGGGACGCCGACCTCGTGTGTATTACAGAGACCTGGCTGGACAATGAACCAGGCCCTATTCTGGGCGATCTTGTTTCGGCTGGGTTCTCTGTCCAGCATCAGCCTCGGCTGGAGGAACAGGGGGTGGGGGCTGTAGCTATTGTTATCAAGGATGCACTGTCTTTTAGGAGGTATCTGGTGCAGGCTTCACCAAGTGTTGAGTGCCTCCATCTTGTGTTGGATTTGGCCGGGGACAGATTAGGGGTGCTTCTGGTGTACTGTGCACCCAATTGCCCAGAGGCATCCCTACATGCTCTTGCTGATTTAGTGTCTGATGTGATCCTCCGGACCCCGAAACTAGTGGTCCTGGGGAATTTTCACAGGAGGGGTGGGGTAGAAATTCATAAATAAATAAATAAATATAAATACATTTTAACATCCATGCTGACACGAATCTTGGAAGAGTGAGGCATGAGTTCATGACCTCCATGACAGCCATGGGTCTGTCCAAAATCATCTGTGGCCCCACACATGAGGAGGGACATGCACTGGCCGTGAGGTGGGGGGGTCAGTTAGTAGAAGTCAGGGGGATGGAACCCCTGTCATGGTCTGACCATTACCTCCTTAAGGCGTGCATCCTGGTGCATGTCAGACCACAACGGGGTGCAGGACTTATTAGATTGGTCCACCCCTGGAGACTTATGGAACTGGATCGGTTCCAGAATGCTCTGGGGGAGTTTCCCCTGGACCTTGACACTTTGGTCGATGATCTCGTAGCCTTCTGGAACACCTTGTTGACTGAGACCATTGACAGAGTGGCTCCCAGGCGTCCGCTGTCCTCCTGAGTCTCCTGCAGGTCTCCTTGGTTTACTGAGGGTCTGCGGGGTTTGAAGTGGGAGAGCAGGCAGTTGGAGTGATGGTGGTGCCAGACTCGCGATGAGTGTGATCAATTGCTACACAAGAGCAGTTTAAAGGCCTATGCTGTGGCAGTGCAGGCAGCAAAGGAGCAGTTCTTTGCTGCCCTTATTGCATCTGCACAGTCACGTCCAGTGGAGCTTTTCCAGGTGGTGAAAGGTTTGGTCAGTCCTGCCTGTCTCCGTCTGGACCTGGAGCAATCCAGTGACTGCTGTGACCGGTTTATCAAGTACTTTGTAGATAAGATCGCTTGCATCTGCCACAATTTCAGTTCTGCAGTTATTGCAGAGGATCATCTTGGGGCTATGGATGCCCTGTCCTGTCCTGTTTTGTGGGATCGGTTTCAGATGTTATCGCCTGCCAATGTGAAGTCCTTGTTGGGATCTGTTCATGCCACTACCTGTGAACAAGATCCTTGCCCGTCCTGGCTGGTGAAAGCCAGCCAGGAGACGCTACGGCCATTGCTGGCTGGGGTGGTTAGTGCCTCCCTTCGGGAGGGCAGGATGCTTGAGGGAGGCTGTGGTTAGGCCCCTGCTCAAGAAACCATCTCTTGATGCTGATGCTCCTGCCAGTTATCGGCTGGTCTCTAACCTTCCCTTTTTAGG
>QEPC01008173.1:6438823-6458215 GCA_003113815.1 Sphenodon punctatus
ACATGAGGCAGGGAGGAAGCACGCATGCGCGCTGCTCCCCCTTCCTCTGTCCCCCGCCAAGCTATCTCGCCAGGGCTGTCAGCCCGACCGCCCTGGCGAGATCTTCCATTGTGCCCATTGAGCACAATGGAAGGCTGTAGCTCCTCCCTCCACAGCACGTCCCATAAGTGCTGTGGACAGAGGAGCTCAGCCGCCCCAATCCTCTGGAGTGGGTCCCAGAAGGGAAGTAAAGCTGCAGCAGCCTCTGCCTTGCCTTTGCTTAGAGCGGAGGCTGCTGCAGCGGCGCTGTGGTCAGTTTCAGTGTGAAACTGACATGAAATTGACCACAGTGCTGCAGCAGCCTCGGCTCTGCAAAGGCAAGGCAGAGGCTGTTGCGGGCGGCGGGGAAGCTGCGGGGAGTTTTTTTTTTTTTTTTTTACTTTGAGCGGGGGCGCCTGTCGGGGCGCTTGGGGGGGGTCAACGCCCCCAACGCCCCTGAAGGGGAGCCGCGCCTGAGAGGATTGGGGCTGAAAGACGAAGGCAAAGTGTGGGTACATGGAGCCTAAGCTGTAAGTGAGCACAATATGTGAGACGGTACAATGTCTTTATTGCTAACATGACACGGAAGTTAAGGCGGGAGCCTTAACTTGCAATTTCCATGCGTTTAGTGCATGATTGAATTTGCAAGAGCCTTAACTCTTCTTGTAAAGCGGAGGTTTTTTGATTATGGAATAGTTAGTTGTTGGCGGATGTGACAGCTTTGGAGTGTTAAGCTGGCCTGGACAGTGACTGGTGCATTTTAAAAGAGCAATGGACCAGGGTGGACTGTTGAAGGAGAGAGAGGGCAGAAGGGATTATAGGAGCTTTGACGTGTCTTGAATCGATTGTATCTGTTATCTGAACTTGAAACTTGAACTGTTACCTGTTCTTTATATATAATAATTTTAGTTGTGTTTACATCTAACCTGGAGGCTGGGGTACTATCTGTTTCAGCCCTGCTTGGCTACAATGCTGCTAATAGGGCATCTCCACCAGGAACCAGGTCTGGAAAAGGTGAAACTACCACTAGAGGGAGAGAATAAACCAGGACCAAGAGTCAGGCCTCTGTACCCTTGGGGAGTGAGGAGCAACAGGGTGGTGGCAGCGAAAAGTCCCAGAGTCTAGAGGGATCACTACATGTTCATCCCAGGAATGCACATGCACAAAATGGTTGCCCTTTCCCAAAATGACGGTGATGCTGTTGTGGCCGTCTTAGAAGAGAGGTGTGCATGCGCATAACAGCTGCAGTGACCATTTAGTGCATGCGCATTATCGGGACGAACATGGTAAGTGGTACATAGTAAATCACAGTAAATCAAGAAAAATTCTTGACTGAGATCTCAAACCATTACTGAAATCATCCTGAGACCTCCGTAACGATTCCAGTTCACATGAGATTTTTCGCAAGAAACAAATTGATTCTCACTTCAGCCCTAGTTTCAGAGCAGGAAGTTTTGTTCCGTAGTCAGGGCTGCCTGGTCATTTTCACCTGTGGAAGAATTACTTTGCAGAACTGCTTTGGTCAGTTTCACAGGGTGAAGGAGAGAGAGACAGAAGGGAGCTCCAAGCTTTACCTCCTCGTGCTGTCATCCCATGGTCTCCCCTGTTGAATAGAGTCTACGGGGTGGCAGCATAAGCACAGACCAGCATGAACAGTTGTTCATGCTGGGCTGCATCAGGGTGATATTGCAGTGTAACTGCGTGTGTGTGTGTGTGTGTGTGGTTTTGTTTTGTTTTGTTTTGTTTTCCCCCTATGGTTCACTGTAACATGTAGAGCCACCCAGTTAGGAGAACACAAAATCAGAAAGTGCTGGGTTTTGGGGGGATTAGAGAGAACTCAGGCAGAAGATAATTATCTCTCTCCCATGCAGAAGATCCCTCTCTGTAGAGTAGGAGCCTCCTTCCCCATTTTCTTTAGAAAGATTAGTAGCTCCCCACTATCCTCAGTTTAACCCCCCACTCCTGGGAACACAGAGGAGGTTAAAGTAAGTTATAAAGTGTTCACAACGACAAGCCCTAAAATGTAGCTAGTGCCCTATTTCTCTGTATGGATGGAGTGGAGTCTTTGGGCAACAGTGTTTATTTCTAACCACAGTTGCCATCCTTGAAGAACCATTTTTAGCAGGAATCATAGGAAAGAAGAATTTTGTAGCTTTTCTTACTACTTTTGCTCTTCTAAAATTAGGCTTCCTATATATTATTTACAGTTGTTTACTAATATCCTGCTGTGAGAACGACAAGCCTCATGTCTCTTCCACAGAAGTTCTATTGCTAGCTTGTGGTGATGTTTCTTCACCTGAATCTGTGTGTCAGTGTAAGAATGTTGTCTTATACGGCATGTAGGGAGCTTAAAGCTGGCAGTGGTTTGCATGCGTGCTGTGTCACCTAAGTTGAGTTTGATTTTCTGAACATCCCTGCTAGATAGTAACTGGCTTAGGGGGAGCTGTCTGTGAATGGCATGTGTACATGCACGTATTTGCAAAACGTATTTTCAAAACCCCCCAAACCATCTCATGTTTTTTTTAATGGTCTAATTTATTTCTATTTCAGTAGGAATGATGAAACAATATTGAAAGCACCTGGGAAAAACAGGCTATCCATTACAGATTCAGTCGGAGTGCAATAGCAATGGATTCAGGCAAATATCAAGAAATGCAAAGAACATCCCAGACAATAACTTCCCTTTTCTAGCCCAGAGTGCTAGAAGCAGTTCTCGTGGTTTGTTTCTCAAAGCCTTGGGAGAGGTGAAAAGAACCAAATGCATCCAACACTGACTTGCTCAGTCAAGGCCACTCAGTCAGGGGCGGAGCTAGGTTGAAATGGGCCCAGGTGCAAGAAATGGACTTGCCCCCCCTCCCGTCACCACCCTCGCTCCTGTCCCACGCTGCCGGTGCTTGCTCCATCCTGTGCTGCCTGCTGGATGGGTTCCATGCACACTGTGTGCTGCAGGTGCTTCTGCTTCTGCTCAGTTCATTCTCTAACCAGCCATGCTGCAACAGGACAAGATTTGTGCCCCTCCTCCCCAGTTTGGGCCCTGGGACAAAGTGGCTTCTGTACCTATGATAGCTACACCCCTGCACCCAGTGGATTCATGGCTAAGAGATTTGAACCCTGCTCTCCTAGGTTCAAGCTCAACACCTTATCCACTAGGCTACACTAGGCTCTGTTGTTCTCGGTAGCTGCCCTGGCTGGTAGAGTCCTGTCAAGCTTCTGCTGCTTCTGGGCCTTTTAAAATGAGATGCTCCCCCACATGGACACTCATCATCCACGCAAGGGAGCATCCCTGTAAACATAGGGGTGCATGGGTGCACGCTCCTGTGACCCACACATCCCCACCCCCCACGCATGGAGCAACTGGCAACAATGCCAGTTGCTCCATGTGTGGGGATGGGGGCGTGGGGAGAGTACCTGCCCCCCCACAGCAGCACACCCATGGCCCATCCTCTCAGAAGGGCTGTTTTTCTAGATAGTCCTGACTACCCTGATCACTCAGTGTAAAGTGGGGGGAAAACTTTGGGATCTGAGGGTGTTTTTAGACCAGCGCCTCCCAACCCATTACCCACCCATCAGCCACCCATCATGCATGTTGCAGGGCTGCATTGGTGCCCTAATGCAGCCGTGCAACATGTATGATGGGTAGGGAGGCACTTGTCTAAAAACACCCTGAGTCTCGACCACAAAAATAGGGAGAAAGACAAATGTCTAGATGCCCACGAGTCCTTCAGTTGTATGCCCTTGCTCCAATAACACCTGAATGATACATAGACCTTATGAGGTTTCGCTGTACAACAGTAATTCTCACATGTAGACAACAATAAAATCGAGTTGCAATAAGTTATTGAACCTGTTAACCTCTCCTTAGACAAAGATACGTGCCTCTTACCTTTTCAAGGGAGTCCCGGGTGATTTTGTGATACGAGATGTTATATATGCTGCAAAAGATGCAGAAGAGTAACTTCCACCTGCCAAAGTGTTCTGCTCTTGCACTTTTCCATGTGAGCAAGAGATAATTTATTGAAATTTATGATGGCTAACAGGCTTATCTGACTACAGTTAAAATAACTTACTGAATTATTCATGTGATATTTGGAATCATGATTGTGGGAACAAATTAGCTAACTGCAAACTGGAAATTAATGTTGCTCATTAATAATGCATAGATTGGGGCAGGGTACTGGGAGAGCAGGTGGTTTGAGTCTTGGCATACAAATGTGAAATTTTCCATTTTATGAGCATTCTTTCAGTAACGCTATTGTGTGCGGAATTATCACAGGCGACTGTTGACGATACACAGAAACCAGAAGACGACGTGAGGACCGGAATAATTTGATTGCAATGGAATCAAGTTGATTTTACCTTTACCATGTGTCCAGTTCTTTCTCTCTGTTAAATGATGGCATTTCTTTTCTATCCTTTGGATGCCATAAGCTGCCCAAATGGGTACAAATTCATAGTGGCCATCCAGGCAAGAAAGTTTGGACGTATCACTAGCAGAGACATAATTTGCTGGATTTGAAAACTAGCTGTTTTTGCTCCTGCAGACGTGGCTGTCATAGGAACAGCAGCAATTTATCTTGCCTGCAATCTGTCCAGCATCGCAGAGGACCACCAGGTCTGCCTTGCTTGCGTGAGCAGTTTTACAGAAGACAATGGGGCCTGAGGAGATCTGTTTATTATAAGAAAAAGCACGTTAACCAGAGTGCCTTGGCTTCCTTTCAGACACAGTTTTCCTTCTTTCCAAGTTTCTGTGCTAGAAGGAGTTCTTCAGATGATCTGAGTCGGGGTAATCTACAGCTGTAATGGAGTCCACCTGGATAAAGCCAGTGGTTACAGTGTTGCTCTATAGTCTAAGTGAAGGAATAATGGTGCCATTCTATGGCCTCATGACAGTCAGTGAGGCGCAGTAATCATAATATTCCTATCTGGTTTTTAAATCTATAAATCAAATATTCTTAACTATACCACACAAAGGGTCTATTTTTGAAGAGGGCACAGGGTGTTAACACTAAATGTTTGACATTGTAAAAATCAAACTCATTTTGAGAGTCCACATGAAGGGTTGCATTTAAAATGGAGGTAGGACTAAAAAGGTTCTGTCTGATCATTCAATGTGCCATCAGATAAGGATGATATAATATACACAGGGCACGAGTTGGGTAATGAAGGGCTATAAGTGAAGTGACATGATTGCTTTGATTAAGATAATAGTGGGATCATGTGGAGAGGGAAATTATAGTTTATATATTGCTGATTGTGAGGTTTATTTTAAGGGCATAATTTACAGATTGTCAAAATCTGAAAGGAAAGGTACCTCCCAGGTTTGTCACTGAAAGGAACGGGCTGGGAAAAGCAGCTATTGAGAGGCATCACTTATGTGACTACTGCAAGGGTACAATCACTAACTGATTAAAGGCTTCTGTGTGACAATTAGTGGCTTTGAAAGGGCATGATCCTGTATCCACTGAAGTCAGAGACAGAAAATGACTTGATCATTGCTGTTGATTTTAGCAGAATTGGGACCAGTAGAAGTAGCAGGCCTGCATGTGGGGCAAGGCAGGAGTTGTATGAAAATGTACCCAAAGCTGAAATGGGATGATTCTTTTAAATTCAGGGTTCAGAGAGAGGGAGTTGGAGAATTTGGAACTTGAGCAGGTGGAGGAGTAGCTGAGCATTCCTAGACATAGAGGAAGGGGGATTCAGACAGGGAAAGAGAAAAAGCATTTTCTGGGTATGGTACCTGACAAAGCTGAAGACCACTAAGGCAGCTTTTTGCAGCTGGGCCTTTGGCTGGCTTCAGGAGTGGTAGGCCCATTGTGGAGGAATGGGTAGTACACTGTCAGCTCCCCAGCCCTCTACTGCTGCCTCTGTTGCATCACCAGAATGAAGCTGGTGAATGTACAGAAGGCTGCGGTGCCTCTCTGCCTTCTGTACACGTGCTGGCTTCATTACAGCCATGCAGGCAGCAGAGCAAAGGCTCCAGTAGGCTCTGCTGCACCTGTGTGGCTGAAGGGGCAGCAGGAGAATTGCCCTTGCTATGCTCACGCAATGGAGCCCAGGGAAGGGGCTGGAGGCGGTGGCTTCCTGCAGTCCCCAATGGACCCCCTAGCCAATCGGCCTGGCTGGAGGGGTGCTGGGGCAGTGAAGCCAGCGCACCTAGCCAAACACTAGAAACAAGTGAGGGAGGAGGGAGCTGAAACCACACCTTCCTCATTCCTCAACTGCAGATTGAATGGAGAAGAGAGGAGAGCAGACTAGCTATGGTGAGTGCTTGCTTGCCCCCTCCCTCTTCTACTGCCCTCCCCTCACTCTGTGGGGAGGAACTGGATCTGGGGTCCAGATCCAGGAACTATGTACATTATGCCTACCTGCCCCTTTGCCATCAATTTGCCATGGAGCTGGTGGGTACCAAAGCTTATAACCTCATCTTGATGGCTATCTGCATTCAGAAATTATCCGCTGTTTGGGGATTCTACCATCATGCCTTCAGTTAGCAGGTGATCAGGCCTTTGCTTTGGTAGGTCCCTCAGTGTGGAACTAATTCCCCCCAGATGTACATCTCAATCACTTTCTCCTCGCCTTTAAAAGGTATCTGAGAATGCTTTTAATCTCTTCCCTCACTGAGTAATCTGATGTATTAAAAATACTTGTTAAACTTTGAATAATGCTTAGATTAGCTGGGATTAGCTCCCTGAATGCTGTGGAACAAATGCAGGCAGAATTGAAAGGTTTTCCCAAAAGGTTTATTTGCTGAGTTGTAATATTCATTCTTTCTGCTACAGTGGGTGTCTTCAGACAGCCAGCACCCATGCCTGCTTTGGGAAAACTGCGTGCCAGTGGCACTCTGGAACATCCAGGAGTACTGCCAGCAGAGCAGGCAGCCCAAACCTGGGGCACCACCCAGAAGTGAGGCTGCTGATTGTCCATCTGCTTGGCAGATGGCCTCTGCAACTCTATCAGCTGAGGGTTGCCCCAGGCAATACCATGGAGTTGTGGGCAGTGTGTGAGCCACCTGCAACTGTATGGTGTGGGGAGGGGGTGCCACATGGACTGATTGTGAGCTGCGACAGTCTTGGGATCTGCTTAAAATGGACCCAGGTGGGGATGCAAGTGGGCAGACATGGGGGTGCACTCTCAGACCTGTTGTGGGGGTGAGCACCCCTGTGTCCATGTGAAAACACCCAGTATGAAAGCTTCAAAAATGGTTGCACATAGCTTTATAGTGTTTCTGAAAGGGAAAACTAATGTTGCTTTTTTGTTGTTGTAGTAGTAGCCCTGCTAAATTTTGTCCCCTCTCCATGAGTGATCTGATGCTTGGGAAATCTTTGTTGAACTTTGAGTGATCTTTAAATTGGTTGGAATATTTTATGAGGCCACTGAGTGCAGTGGAAAAAATGCTGGAAGAACTGAAACGGTTTCCCAAAAGATTTATTTGTTGACTTGTTATGTTCAGTTTCTCTGCTGAAGTGTGAAAACTTCAAAAATACTTGTGTTTCGTGCAGCCTTGTGTGGTTTTATAGTGTTTTTGAAAGGGGAAATATGGTAGCCCCTTTGAATTTTGTCCCCCGCTCAATGAGTGATCTGATCTTACTGGGAATAAGGATTTTTCCATTTTTTTTCTTCATTGGTCTGGAGCTTGTAGGAAAGATAATTAAAGTGCTATATAAATGTTTTATAATAACAAGGATTCTAGGAACATATTGAAATGAATGACCTGGAATGCATTTTGGAAACAATGGAGGTAGCGGGAATACTGACTGTAGACAATAGGATCTGCAAATGGCAATAGGCTTTAAAAGACTGGTTGTAAGCCAGTCTTTTAAAGTAAGATAAGACTGAGGTGATGATGGATAGTTGGTTGATCTTGTGACCTGGGGGATGTGGGAACGCCTGTCATTGATGGAGTCTGGCTTCCCTTGGTCACTCAGGTTTATAGCGCTAGCTGCTAGGGTGCTTTTGGATCCACTGCTGCACCTGGATTGCCCTGGTGGCCAGGAGTTCTTTTTACCAACTTTATCTGATGAGAAAGCTGTGACCTTTTCAATAAGATTCAGAACTAGCCACCGTCATCCATGCCTTCAGAACCTTGAGGCTAGACCACTGAAATGTGCTTTATGTGGGGCTGCTCTTGAAGACTGTTCAGGAGCTGCAGTTGGTGCAGAATGTGGCAACCTGCCTTCTTTTGGGGTCAGGTCACTGGGAGTACGTTACACCAGTGCTTGGGAGTCTGTACTGGCTGTCAATAGCTTTCTGGTTACGATTCAGGGTGCTGGTTTTAACCTATAAAGTCCTAAATGGCCCAGGTATCTGAAAGACCACCCCTTCCCCTATGTCCCATTGTGACATCTGAGGGTGCCCTCTTGTGCATGACAACTGCCCATGAAATTGCTACATTGAGGGCATGCAGGGGGCATTCTCGGTTGCTGCCCACAATTATGGAACTCCCTCCCCTTGGAGGTCCATGTACACCCAAGCCTTTTTGTCTTCCAGAGGAGATGTAAGACCTTTTTGTTTGGCCAGGCTTTTGGCAGGCAGGAATAGGGTTCAGTGGGATTGGATAGAGAGGTTTGGGGAGGAGGATTGATGGGTGGCAGGTGGGCGTAAAGGGTGGGATGATGGGGTTTTAAGGGATTTTAATGTATTATTATATTTTATATTTTGATTTTTTAATCTTGATGTTGTGAGCCACCCTGAGTCTTTGGAGAAGGGTGAGGTAAAAATAAATACAATAAATTAATTGGCTATGAAGCAATACAATGGAGTTTCATCTTTGGGAATGTGAGGATCAAAGGAGTGTGGAATGGTGAGGAAGGTACCAGGAGGCGTCAGTGGAATGACAAGGACGTGGCTGGAATGACGAGGAGGCAGGAAATTGTATCTTGACTAAGGTGCTTCCCATCCATTTGGATCTCTGCTGGCTTTGGTGACTGACCCACACTGCTGCACCCACAGCCTTTTATTTAGTTTCTGCTGAGTTGCCAATCAGCACTACCCTTGTAGGTAAGCAGCCACTGGGTTAAACCTTTAAGCGTCACTTTGGAATAAAGTATGTAAAGAGAAGTGAGGGAATGGTCTGTGTTCATGGGGCAAAATAGATGTTGTCTATGGGGGAAATAGACGTAAATGAAGTAGAGCGGAGATTGTGGGGGGGGGGGGATAGACTGTGGTGAGGTATTGGAAATGCAGCAGCATCAGTGTGACTTAGTAGCTAAACTTTGGGTGTTAACAAATGAGATGATAGCCCCCTGGAGTCTGGGTTTGGTCTGTGCAGCCCCTGCTCACAAGCTTAACATGTAAAGCCTAATAAATGGGCAGACCCATGCATGCATTTCTTGTGCATTCAGGCAGCCCACACTCAGCCCCCAATCACAGGTTTAATGTGATGACAAGCCTAATACACAGGTAGGCATTCTTCCCCGCCACACTCCATTCTCCCCCCCCGTCCCTTTTCAGTATTCTGCCCCCTATGATGACTCTCAACCACAGCGAACCATGGGGAGAAGAAACCATACCAGCTGTTTCTTTATTCCAGGCTATGACTCGGGGAGGTGGTCCAGCACTTGCTGTCTCCACCCACACATGGAGGTTTATACCTGGATTTACACTTTGTAAACACGTGATGGCTAGAAATAACCTTTTTCTATACACATAATGCTGAGTTTATTGAGCACTGAGCACCTATAGTGAAACCTGAAAGCGAAACTAAAAATTGAAATCAAAAGCAATTGGTCTTTGTATGTTGTCACCACCCACTGTCTTGCATCTATGGCTCACAACGATGTACTGGCAGAGAGCAGCACAAACTTTCATTGGGGTCTTGTAACTTGTGCGTTGGAAATCCCTCTTGGTTTACATAAAACTCCCAGTCAAACATGCACCCATTGCACTCCCTCTCTATCATTTTCTGAATGACCATACAATGGGGGTGGAAAACATCCCCTCTCGCATGGGTGCGCTGTACTTTTCTGAATGTCCAAACCTTGTATAGGGCAACAAGTTCTCCTTCAGGTGATTTGCATTCCCTGTAACCCTAATCACTTGTGTCCTTGAGGACATTAATCTCTGCCATCCGATCAAGGCATTCCCGGTGGCCCTGCAGCTATCCTCTTGCTGTCGTCAGGGCAGTAATAAGAAAAAACGTAGGGAAGGTCCAGCCTCTGTTAGTTATTGCTGATTCTGTTAGTGATTGCCCTACTTCTGGCAGTGAACAAATGTCCCAAAAAGTCACAATCGTGTTCACATCCCGCTGTCTCATCTTGTCCAGGGCTCACACTTTTCCATTCTGCTGAACTTGGAACTGCAGCAGGGTTGTGAGGTGTCGGCACTCCATCATGCATACCTAGAGTGCATCTGCCACCCTATGAGAGCATAGGGTGCCTTGGAGGATGGGTCTGACAGTTCTCTCTGTACATCAGTCCTCACCCAAATGTCAGCAAAGGCACATGTGCGTTGGCCATTTTGCACATGCACAGATGGTCTGCCACTACCATTTTGGAAAAGGGTGTACATACACAGAATGGTCCAGCAGCCTTTTTTGCATATGCGCAAGGATTTTTATTATTTATTTATTTAGTTTACAAAAATGAATGAAAGCAAACAAATGTTGTTTGCTTATTCATTCATTTTTGGTTCTTTAGTTACTAAAATTAATGGGGCTCCATTCGTTTTAGTAACTAAAAAAACAAAAACGAATTGCACACCCCTAGAATGGACCGGGGCAGGCTGCTTTGAGTCTGTGCCCACATCTTGCACACCTCCTTGCTTGCTTTCTCGATCACGCTGTCTGACTGCTCAAACTGCTGCCAGAGGTGGGCTTAGTGCCTGTCTTCCTGCCAGCAGTCCAGGCTGGCCTCGGCAGCAAAGGCCTTGCATTCTACGGCATTCTGCCACACCAGCTGCCTATGCTCCCTGGCCATGCCATTAATGGCATTGAGGCTGTTGTCCATCCACTACATGGTCTCCCCAAGCATCTCTTTTGCCAAATCTGTGCCACCAGTTGCAGACCCGCAGATCCTGGTTCTGCTGGGTGTTTGTGGCGGGGGTTCCATCCGTGTCTGTTGCACTAGCACATTTGTAGCAAGGCAAAGTCCAGACTGCCCCACCTACCTTCCTGCCCTAGTGTTTCAGGACCCCACCCACCCAATTTTCAGTCCTCCACCCACACAAAGGGAAGAAGGAATGTGTACCTGATTTATGCGGCTGCCGGGGACAGTTGCCGCAGTGGGATCACAGTGCCACACGGTTCTCCTCCCATGATCACTGTAGAAGAGTGGAGAACATACTGAAGTTGACCACTACCATTGTGCTATCTCCCCATGCCTGCTATTTTGGCTCCCTTCCTCTCCAACCTGTGGGCCCACCATGGTGCATTCCCATGCCTACCATTCCCATCCTGTGGGGTAACTTTCCTGCTGCTGCTCCGCCACGTTCTCCTGGCCTTCTGTCAGCACAGTAAAAACAATAACACACAATTAGATAATAATGAATGGAAGCCTTTATCATGCAGCTGTGTAAATGCAACCTCCCCAGATGAATTAACTTACCGTTGTCCTCTGCCTACACCAGTGCCTCTATGAAGGTGGCATCTGCATCCTCCATGCCCTCAGCCAGAACCTCCCAATGGCTCCTTGAACAAGGCTGGCTCTCAAGCTCAAGGGGATACACTGTGAGAGTCATGGTGTCTGTGTCTACATTGACCCATGCTGGCTCTGGGACAGGGATGGGATGTGGAGTGATCCACCAATGGAGTGATGTCCACCAATGGTCGCAGCTTCTGTGGTTGCAATGGGAGTGGGAAGTGGGGGAGCCATAGCCATGCACTTATGGCCCCTCGTGAAAGTGCAGCCATACAGGTTGAATGCAATGATGGCTCCTCCATCCATGCAGAGGAACCAGTCAAGGAGTTCATAATAGGACAACGTTTTCCTCCTGAAACCGAGGCAAAGTTGTTGTCCTGGATCTCTTTGTATCTGTGCCTCAAGTCCTTGGCCTGCTGCACTGGTTCAAGTCCCGGGTGTAGCCCTGTTGTGCCATTTGGACCGAGATTATTTATTTATTTATTTATTTATTTATTTCAGTATATTTTTATCCCACCCCTCTCACCAAAATGACTCAGGGTGGCTTACAACTTTAAAAATAAAATAAAATACAAAAGGTAACAAATACCACAAAAATAGATGTACATTTAAAAGTAACCTTAAACATTTTTAAGATATGAAATTCAAAATCCCTCACAACAACAATCTGTCAATGTGTGTGTAAAACAATCCCACTCAACCAGTTATCCCATTCCCCTCCCCCCCAAAAAACGCCTGATGGAAAAGCCAGGTCTTACAACTTTGACATAAGGCAAGGAGGTCTGCGATGAGGCAAATCTCCACTGGGAGGGCATTCCACAGCAATGGTGGGACTGCCAAGAACGCCCTCCTGTCCATCTGTTCAGATCTGTCTATAGTGTGGGACCTCCAGGAGGGCACACTCAGATGACTTCAGGGGCCGCCCCGGGGCCCAGGGGGTGAGGCAATCTCTCAAGTAACCAGGGCCCAGACTGTGTAGGGCTTGGAACACCGCCTCATTCCTGTAGCACTTCACCAGAGCATATTGGACCTTCTGCTTCCCCTGTAGAATGATGAAGGCCTTGGTCTCGTCCTCAGTCCAGGGAATGCAGCATTGTTGGGCGGATTGGTAGGCAGCTAGTGATTGAAATTGTGCAGTGGTGGTAGCAGTGGCAATAGTAATCCTCTGCAAGTCATTAGAGAATGCAACAACTGGGAAAAATTAAGCTTTGGGAATGTAGTCTTAACCAGCAGGGCCAGCCCCAGGCATGTGCCATATGTGTGGCCGCACATGGCCCCGCAGCCAGCTGGAGCCCTGCACTTGCCTGGCTGGGCAGCAGGCTGCAGCCAGCTTCTCCCCCCGGGACAGGGGCTGGGAGATAAGGCTGTTTGTTTACAAACAGCTCCTCCCCATGTGCTGATCAGAAGGTTGCTACCTTGTAAAGAAGGTTCTTCGAGATGGCTCCCAACATTCTCACAACTGGGTTGTGTATGCTGCTCACCCTATTCAAATAACAGACCACATGATGGTCTCGAGCTCCTCTAGTATAAAAGTACCCTCCCCCTCTGAATGACAGTTCCTTTCAACCCTTTCTAGAAATATAAGAAAAGAATTCCATGCGGGGCTGGAAGGGTGGGTGTTGTGAGAATGTTCTGACCCATCTCAAAGAACGTTGTTTACAAGGTAGCAACCTTCTGTTCTTCTTTGAGTGGCTCCTCACATGATATTTTTACATGGCTTCGCTGGATGGGGAATCCATGGGCGTGTCAGTGCATGGGTGGGGCATGCACACGGCTGCACACGCATCCCTGCTCACCCACCACTCATCCACACCCACATAGTAACCACAGTTTTCCCCAGTTGCTCCGTGCGTGGGGATGAGTGGGGGGTGGGGTGAGGGGTGAGTGGGGATGCGTGTTAGGTGAGCGCGCACGTACCCCCACTCACCATGGGCGTGTGCACCGCATTGTTCACACGGGGTTCCCCCACCAATGAACACAGAAATCTGTGTGTTCATGGCTGGGAGGAGAGGCCCATGTGAAAAGGACCACATTCTCACAACTGTCTTACTTATACTATCTTAGGTTGGAATTTAGGCTGTAAAGCAATATTTATTCTGTCTTGGAAAATAAATCTGCAAATATGGTTCTGAGATTATTATGGCTGCTATTTCATTAACTCTTCTTAATGAAGTTATTGCTAACAGGAATGCTGTCTTTAAACCCACAACCCATAACCAGTTCATTTGCACCCCCATATAATCAATTCACGCTGCCCCGTGGGCACAAATTAAATGGTTATGGGTGGGGGCAGCGTGAATTGATTATATGGGGGCAGGGGCGCAAATGAACTGGTTATGGGGTGGGGTGCGTTTAATAAACTAGCTGCATTATGGGTGTCTTGTGCGTGTGATAGCAGCACCTCTGGACCAGTCGCACTGCATGCGTGCACAAGGCACAGATGACGCCGGAAGCAAGAAGCAACAGGCCCTGGAGGCCAGAATGCCTAAGCTCACTCCCTCCTCCAGTAAGGCAGTGGATGCAGTCAGTCTCTCTGTGCCTGCCTCACTGCCCGCTTGGCTGCCCCTGCAGTGGAACCACTCCTGGGGAGTGGTGGTAGATGCTCGGCTGGGGAGGGAGGGGGAAGCATTTGGAGGCCATGGTTGCTCAGAGTGGTGGAGAATGGGAATCCTTCCTGTCCAGAGGGAGTAAGTTTTATGTAAATGTATATATTTGCATAATTAGGTGGGGCCTAATTCTGCAAATTCGGCCCCACACCAAGACTTCGCACATGGCCTCACAAACCCTGATAACCAGGAGGAGCTGGGAGAATGCATGTTCAAAATGGCACTTGTGGACTTGTGGACTTCTAAGGCAGATGCGTGCCACCACAAGTGCAGAGGGGCTGGAAGTGGTTGCTTCTCGGAACCTTCTAGGCTCTTCACCCACAACTCCATGGTTCTGGAGGACCTGTATGCATGGAGGCTGCATGTAGCCTAATTGACAGGATGCGGACATGTGGGTGCACATTAGCTCACATTTGCCAGATCCTGTTGTGAGTGGGGGCTGCATGTCCAGTGAGTGGTGACCATATGACAAGTGGACACTCACCTGGTGTGGGCTACCGTCTCTACTATGCAGATTCCCAGCATATTCTGCCCCATGCCTCCTCTCAAGTGAACGCTACCACTTTTGTCCTCTCTTCCAGCTGTAGCTGAGGAGGGGGTGGAAATGAGGGAACTGCTTGTGTTCTTTTTTACCTACTAAGACTGAGATACATTCTAAGGGTTTTCTCATGGGGAAAACTTCACAGGGCCGTTTCCCCACATGGTGTATTCTCTGGCGTGTACTGAGGGCTGAGCCCAGTCTCTAACATTTTCCAGCAAGGGTACATTTAAGGTTTCTCTCCTGTGTGAATTCTCTGATGTATATTGATTACCCCAACTTCTTCTGGCACATACAGGGTTTCTCTCCTGTGTGGATTATTTTTTTATAATAGGAGATTTTTAAATTGAAAGAAATCACATATGCGTATGTCTCTACCTAAAATAGACTTGAACCCTTGACATGCCAACTTTCTTTTCTCGTACCTGGCCCATGGGAGCAACTTCTGTTTCTTCTTCTTAGTTGGCTCATGGAGCTTTGCATTTTGCTCTTGCTGTGAGTGGGGGGCTACCAACATTGTGTCGTCTTTAGATTTGCATTTACTGTGGAGTTTTATTCATGATGTATTCCATAATATGTGGAATTTTAATAGTGGCTCTGCCCCCAGGTGGCCCTGTCCACTGCCCCTACCAATCTAAAAGTCCACTGGTCACCGCTGGCTGGGGGAGAAGTGGTTCTGCTGCCTAAGGTGTCTCGGATGTTGGGGATGGAATAGGTGTAAGTGGGTTTGGAGTGGAAGAGGAGAAGCAATCCGTAGAGAGGAGCTATCTTGGGACAGGGTTTTAGAGCCTTTCTTTTTTCTGTGAGGCTGTTCTTGGTGCCCTCATTTTATTGCTGCTGTGGAATAAAATGATAATCTCTCTCAGTTCACTGGTTTTATACTCTGGTTTATACATTGTTTGGTTTCTCCATCTTTCTGGGTCTGAGCAGTGACTCAGAAGAAGCCAGTACTCTCCTTGTATCATAAAAATTGTCATTGGTGTTGGGGGATAGGTTTTGAGGGCTTCATTGCAAACAGGCCTCTAGGCAGTGGGGGAGGAGAATGGGGGAATTGTACAATTGTACCAGGCCCTCAAATCCAGGGAGGGCACCCCAAACTACCCCAGTTTTCTTTCAAAATAAACGTTAAAATGGGATGAGTAAAATGATGATTGCAAGTCGACCCACTGATGCATAAATAAAGCACCAGTGTGGTCTCTGGAAATTATTTTAAAACTTATGACATGAGGATGGAAGGGAAGGGGCCACCAGCTCCCAAATGTACTGGGGCCCCAAATTTCTCTTGGCAGGCCTGATTGCAAACTGATTGAGATTAACCTAGTCTGCCTGTCTGCACATAGTCATGTTGCATACCTTTCCTGAGTTAAAGGAATGGCAAATGAGTTTGATTTAGTACATCGCACAGGCTTTAGGTAAGAGATGCAGCCTGCTCAAGATTTTAAGAGTTTAGTTTCCATTTACCAATGTGCTGGTCCAAAAATCTGCTCAGAGATGGCATGTTGGGAACTGCTGGGTGATCCAGCTCTTTTGCATACTTGATGCCTAAATGAGAGCTGAAAAGCAGTCTCTGATCAAATACTCACGTATTTATTTATTTATTACATTTTTACCCTGTCCTCTGCAGACAGCATTAAAAATATAAAATACATTAAAATCCCCTAAAACCCCAACATCATCTCACCCCAACTACCACCCACCACCTATCAATCCCTCCCCAAGTCCCCCTCNCGTCTAAAAGCAGCCTCTGAGTCAGAAAAGGGTTTTGAAGTCTAACTGAACATGTTCCACAGCTGCCTGTCTAGCCTAGGGCTGATAAGCAGCTCTGTAACAGGGCCTTTCTGGTTGCATATAAGCCACCCTATTACAAGGCCTATCATTAGAAGTTGGACAGACATTTCATGCAATCCTCCTCACCCTATTGAAATCAGTGGGATTTTTCTCATTGGTTTTATTGTGGTTAAGATTGCACCCTCGAACTACGCTTCTTGCACTTCATATTTACTACGTTACCTTATCTACGAGTGACCTGTTGGCTTTCAGCTCCCTTGTAATGTATCTTTGGCATGGAGCAAAAGTTTATTTGCTTGTCTGCTCACAGGCTAAAGCAAAACTTGCACGGCTATGAAACTGCCCGTGTGTTACGACCTTGATACACAATTAAAAAGATGATTTTTCAAGCTGAATGGAACGTTTCACATTAGCTAGCAGATGAGCCACTTGTATGTGTTAACAATCCAGCATTTCTTTCCCTAATTAATAACACAAAATAATGGTGGGGTAAGATTTATGATTGTCAGCAAAGCCGTTAACTGGCATGCCATTTATGAGTCAATGGCTTGTTGTATGGTAAATGCTGATAATACCCGGGCTTGGGGTTGGGCACGGAGGTCTCCAGTAGCCATTTAGTTTTTACACACCATTTAGTTATGCCTCCATCTCAAGTTAATCTATGCTTTCCCTCCTCATTTTAGCACTAATGTGATAGGCTTAAATGTGACCCAGGTCACACTGTGAAAATCTGCTGTCACAGGCCAAACTTCACTTTCAGTTGCTGCATGCAGGTCTTTAGTTGAAAAACAAGCAGACAAAGGCAGCCATAATGCTTGCCAAAGAATCAAAGGTGCAACATTAAGCTCTTGGGAGTGACAAAAGATCCCAAAGTTCCTGGTCAGAGGGAGTCCGTGATGCAACAGTAGATAAGTGTGTCACAGGCTGCATGGCATATATTTTATTTTTTATTTATTTTGATTTGTTGCCCACCCTTCCCCAAAGGCACAGGGTGGATAACAAAGCGCATATAAAAATCATGGGTTAAATAAAACAGATTAAAAACGTGAACTATATATAAAAATCCCATTTAAAAACAACATCCAGACCCTGTCCATGTCTGGAAAATGCTCAGGCTGTATCAAATCTCCAGGAAAAGCGAGTCCAAAGCTATGGGGCCCAGTCAGCGACCCGTGTTCAGGAGAGGTTTCAGAAGGCCCATTAGTGGTATTGCCAACCTCTGCATTTCCCCCACTGGTGGCAATGGGGAAAACAGCGAGTGCAGTGAACAGAGGTTCCTGGGCCCCAGTGCAGGTTGTAGGTATATTTCTGGACTACTTCCACATGTCACGCGAGGGACTGGCATTGCTGGAGGTTACCATGCATGAGTTTGCTAGTGTGGTAAGCCCCCTCGCACAATCAGTGACCCATGGGGAAGCCAACACAGGCTCTGCTAAGTATGCTTCCCTCCAGGGATTTCTGTGGTGGTACCAGATGTATAACACTATTCATTTTGGTTTTAAAGACACATTTGGTCGTTACATCTGTTTGTGCAAACACGCATGCTCAACACAGTTTGGGATCTGAAAAATCATGGTGGTGAGCAGCAAGTAGATATAGGGTGTTTTTACACACACATTTCTCCTGCATGTTTGCTGTTACATCCTGAACTTTCTGTGTGTCTAAATCACTCACCCAGATCTTAAACATCCGGATCTTTGAACTGCATTGAACTTCTTCCAGAACCTTTGTGTGTAAAAAGTTCTCCTGGTAAATTGCTTTTCTCCAGGTAGCTGTGGTCACTTGGTTTCCATGTCAGCCTGTCACATCTACAGCTGCAGTTACTTTAGGCTGCCTCAGGACAGTGTTTGTGTGAAGAACGTATCCAGGAACTGCCTCAGGGCAGCGTGTGTGTAAAAAAAATACATCTGGAACTTACTTTTGGACTTGTAAACCCAGAAGATTGAAAAATCCGTAACTTTAAGGTATGTGCAAAAATGCCCATAGCAGCTATTATGTCTGGAGATAGGCATCACCCTCTTACCAGTTTTGGTCACCCAGGAAACGTATCTTCGTGAAGAGCCTGCCTAGTTCTTGTGCCACGTCATGGTGTTTCTACATGTCAGGGGGTGACAGGGTGGAAGAAAGAATAACAAACTGATGGGCAAAGGCACTGGGTGGATGCTTTTACAAGAAGTCCCCTTCGCCGCCGCAATGGCGGCGATGGGGTAATTGTCCCGCCCCCTCCATGAGAGGGAGGAGACGGGACAGAGGTTTGCCGGCGGAGCGCGTTAGAGCGCTCTGGCCGGAGAGGTTGTTGCTAGGCAGACTGGCGCGTGGGCGGGAAAGAATGCCGCGCCGAAATGGGGAACAAGCCCCGCCCCCTTTAGAAGGGGCGGAGCGGTTCTGGGCTGCGTGGGCGGCAGATCGACGGGGGAGAGCTAGAAAGCACCCCCACCCACCTCACCTCTAGCACTGTGGTAGTTACTGGTTGCCCTTAGGGAACCGAAGGGGAATTTTAACGACTAACCTGATTTAGGGTCGTTTGTTTCGCCCCTTCAACAGTG
This sequence comes from Sphenodon punctatus, assembly GCA_003113815.1. Classification (NCBI taxonomy): domain Eukaryota; kingdom Metazoa; phylum Chordata; class Lepidosauria; order Sphenodontia; family Sphenodontidae; genus Sphenodon; species Sphenodon punctatus. The sequence continues at coordinate 6,457,893 of QEPC01008173.1, forward strand.
CAGAGTAGGCTAAATAGGTTTTGATTGGCAATTGGTAATTGGCTAACAATTAATTATAAAATACCGATCTGGAAATGATATCCATACTAATTTGGCAACACGTACAGACACAGATATGAATCGGAGCAATACCAATAAGAGAATTTTACTTTCTAAGGGGTACGATTGTCGCACTCAGCGGGGGTCCAGTATGGTTTGGTAGGTTAAATAGGATAGGAATTGATTAAACGAGTCATCTCCTTAAGAGATGGGGAGGTGACACCCAGTGCTAGGCGCAGGCAGCACGCACTGGGGTTATTCCCCGGGGAGGGGTACTGCAGTTC
>QEPC01008173.1:6463480-6477103 GCA_003113815.1 Sphenodon punctatus
GGAGGCTTGAGGAGGGAGTCAAAGGTAGAGAACAAAGGGAGTCAAAGATGCGTCTGGATCTGCGAGGTTGTAGTGAAAGATTGCGGAAGACCTATGTACACCGGTTGAGCCAGTTAGGAACCCTTATATGTCTTATTCGGCCTGCTCTTTCTTTTGAATCCATCTTGTCATGAGCTGTACACATGCCTTTTTGGCAACTTACGTTGTATTTTATCCCATAATACTTGTTGTGTAGACTACCAAGGCTGGCTAGAATTGTAATGTTATGAGAAGTTTTCTTATCAGTAACTGAGCCTGATACCCAGAGAAAGGTTTCTTAATTGGGAGTTGAATGACTCAGGCCCGAGGGAGGCACATCTGCAATGGTTAATTGTTAGCACATGCGCAGGGTTTGCATAGTGCGTTTGTGATGCTAGAATACTATAAAGACAGAGAAACTGGAAACCCACATTGGAACTTCACTACTGACCACTGTGCAGAGGTGTTGAGGGGCGCGGCAGAACCTGAGGCCCACTTGGGGATCATCTCGCAGCCGTTGTTGGTGTTCCCTGGTTTGCAGAAAGGGATGTGAGATGCTTTTTTTTTTTTTTTTTTTAAACTTTTATGCTTGTATTTAATAAAATAGCTTTCTTGGCACCATCTTGTCTGAGTCATCACTGAACTGATCCAAAACAACAAACAATTTTAAGACCGAGGCAACCACCCGTTCAATAACCTTCCCTAAAAAGGGAATCCTGAATCCTAAAAAGGGAAGGTTAGAGACAGGATGGTAGCTGGCTGGGTCGTCAAAATCAAGAGGTGGTTTCTTGAGGGGATGGACGATCACTCTTTTATGAGGCCGTCGAGTACCCTGCCCTCCGAAAGTGAGGCATTCTTGACAACCCTAGCCAGCAATGGTCTCAATGTCTCCCGACTAGCTTTCACCATCCAGGATGGGCATGGATCTAATTCATAACTAGTCAGCTGCACCACTCCAAGCACAGCTTCCAAATCGGTGGGCAAGACTAATTGAAGTTGATCCAAACAAAATGGATAAGATCAGACCTCCCCAACCCAAACTATTACTCTGCACTCAAATTAGCAGTGCCCAAGTAGAGTCAAATATGATCAACTTTATCTGCAAAGTACGTGGCAAACTCATCACAGCAGGCAGGTAGTGACTCTAACTCCAGGTGGACACAGCCCAGATTCAATAAGCTATTCACCACCCAAAAGAGCTCTGCGAGAAGGCACTTTCCAGATATGGCAGCAGTGAAGAAATCTTACCACAGTGGTGTTCTGAAGATGCATAAGAGAGCCACAGAAAAGCTTCTGTCAAGATGCATGTAAATTTGTGGCTAAATCTGTTACTTGCATTGGCAAGGGAGAAGTCTTCCCTCCCCCCCTCCCTCCCTGATACTTCTAATCAGAAGTTTGACAAAATGAAGAGTAAATGATTCTGAACTGAGATGGATGAACTACAATTGATCTTATCAACAAGCTGATAATAGTTAGACTTCTGCCACTCTCTCTCTGAGGAGATATCACCTCTTCGGTGAAGAGGATCCTAAGTTGCTTTTAGGATCCTTTTCACTAAATGGGCTAATATTTAATACCCAACCCTTCTCGCCAGTGGCGGCCCAGGGCAGATTACAAATTGAATAAATACATACAAAAATATATAAAATACATAAAACAATAATTTAATGATTCAGTAAACAATAAAACAGTAGTTCTGGCAGATTTATCCCAGTCCCCCCACCCCAACACATACTCCCCTCACTCTCAACCCGCTCCCTCACCAAACATCTGCCAAAACAGTCAGGTCTTACGTTTTTGGAAGGAGAGGAGATCCAGGGACAAACAGACATCGACCGTGAGGGAGTTCCACAGCCACGGAGCAGCCACCAAGAACACCCTCGCCATCATTGCCACCACGTGCACCTGAGGGACTTTGAGGAGGGTGACCCCGGTCAACTGGAGGGAATGATGTATCACCTGGGGAGTGAGGTGGTCCCGCAGATAGGTGGGGCCCAGGCCATGAAGGGCTTTATAGGTCAGAACCAACACCTTGAATCAGGCCTGGAATACTATAGGCAGCCAGAGCAGTGAGCACAAAACTGGTGTTATATGCTTATGGCAACACTACCCTGTCAGGAGAGGGGCCGTCGCATTCTGCACCAGCTGCAGTGTCTGAGCCATCACCATGGGTAGCCCCACGTAGAGTGCATTGCAGTAGTCCAGCCTTGAGATGATGAAGGCATGGATGACAGTGGCCAAATCCAAGATATACAGTCATAATCCACTATATGTGTTAATGAATTCCTCCTATCAATATGACCTTTTATTTTTTTTATATGGGTTATTCTCTGGCCCTTATCACCACAGTACAGTATAATCTCTCTTATCTGAACCTCACAGATATGGATACCTCTGTATTCTGGAAAGGCTATAGATCCCCCAACTTCTCTCTGGGCACCCGGCACACAGTACACCTCTGCAATAAAGAAGCACCAACAGTAACCACAAGTAATGACCTCCTCCCCATAACGTAATTCATTAAGACACCCCTCATATCCAAATAGCTTGTTCCCAAAGTTGTCTGGGTATGGGAAGGTGACTGCATATAGTGCCTTCCAACAGTGTCTTAAGCAATGTGTCTACTAACAGTTATGTGTGGCTACAGAAGAGGAACAGAGATGAAGAGAGTCTAAGACTGCGATCCTCAAAGTGTTGTGCTGGCACCAGCTCCATTGAAGTGAACAGCTCGAGCACCGACAAGGCACTTTGAGGACTGGGTGCCTAAGCAACTTGATCAAGGTCCAAGAAGTTTGTGCTTGAGTTGTGAACAGAGCCGAGATCCTCTTGAGCAACAGTTCGGTGCTTTAATTTAAATAACACTGTCTATTTCTCTGGCATGCCATGACAAGGGTTCCTAGCTTTCACTGCAAAAAAATTGGAAATTCTCACCCCACCCCCTAAATTCTCTGATTTAAAAACACCAAAAACTGCATTTTTGGCTGTTAAAATTAGAAAGCGTTTATTGCAAATTATTCATTTTCTGTGACAATTTGATGCACTGGTTGCCACTGCCACTCAAATAACAAAGTAAAACAATATTCCACACCAGCCAGCTCTGGCACGGAGGCCAACACACCTCTGACTTGCCAAAAGCCAGACACGTCTGTGTTCTCCTTGTGCCAAATCTCTTCTCTCGGATGCAAGCACATGCGGGAACCTCCATAGAGTTTCCACCTCCTTTACATTTCCGCTGCCACCAGTGAGTTTTTGCAGGAGAAATTTCCCCGAAAAACCTGGAATCCCGTGTTTTCTCTGATAAAACGAGAATTCCATGTCTTTCTCTAATAAAATGGAAATTCTGTGTTTTTCTTCTGGTTTTCTGTGCTAAATGGAAAACCAGGAACCCTAATCATGATATCCTAGCACAAACATAATCCTATCTTGAGGCTGTGGCTAAACAAGCACAAGTTTGGTTGCATGTATCTGCTTTGGAGTGCCTCAAATTTCCACCTGAACTGTCCACCCTCCCTGTTCTCTTTTCATACAAAGATAAATTAAAGACATGAAAGAGGAAAATGGATATGCAGGAGAATACATATAAACCGCTGCTGACATTAAGCAATGGCTCACGGGCCATAATAAATCCTCAGCTACAGTCTAAGGCCTTCAGCCTCTGCTCATATGGTAGAATTATATCACTGCTTTCAGGCCCCTTGTACTGATATATGAGCCAGTGTATCAACAGCGTCAGGAACACATCCATACTAAAGATAATATTCATTCCTGCACCACTGTTTTTCCTGTTGGGCTAAGGTAATTAAGTGGTTAAAGAACCACCACTTCAGAATTAGTACAGAATTAGTTCTTTACCTAATGCAAAAATAACTCATGCATTTTTTTCTGTTTCTTTGGTGGCCTTATTTTTCCCTAAATGTCAGGCCACATTGGTTCTACATTTACCAGCTGCTTAGGAGCTAGGAAAGAGAGCATGTTTAAGGTGGTCCTTTATCACAACCCTCTTGTGTTTTAGATTTCAGAGTACCCTTCAGCTTCAGCTATGATATGATGTTTTTGTTTAATTTGGATTGATTTGATGCATAAATACAAAGGTAAAGCTCTGAACTAAGCAGCTGGTGGAACCTAGGACATTATGTAATACTGTTAATTAACATAGTGTCTAAGGTATTAAGTGCAGGCACACTATCATTACTTTTCATTATAGTCAGCTCTTCAGCTCTCTTAGCCTTTAGTAGGATTTAAGAACACCACCACTCCTTGGTACAATTAACACCCTTTATGTCCTTTATCTTTTCTTCCATGAACTGATTGCAGAGCTGCAGTGGAGGAGAATGTATGGGCTACGGCAATTTGTTCCAGTACCCTGATCTTCAGGAAGCTACTGAAGGTCTGCAAAAAATAATAATAATAGTAATAATAGTGTGGACTTGATCCATTAAGCTAGAGTAATTGACTAATTCCCTATTCCAAGAGAATGCTTGCACTTTACTTCCCCCAACCCCTCAAATACTACAAAGCTGTTAATGGTTTATTTCCGCTCAATAGCTTCTAAGCTGTGCAAGTTGGAGCAGACTCAAGTAGAACTCAGGTCGTGCTACAAATTTGGCCTAAGCCCAATGTGCACTCAGTCTCTTGTGAGCATGGGCCTGATAGATGGAGGTAGCCCTGAAATCTCTGGAGTGCTGTGGGTGGACCACCTCAGAAAAGGAATGGAGAATGCCATAGCCCTGTCTCCTTTACAATTTTCCCCTGCCCCGCAGAGTGTCGTGATGTCACAGCACTCCATAAAGAGTTGGGTATGTCAGAAAAGGAGCACGGCCAAGGCATGTCCCTGCCCTTTTGTAGCGTAGCCCTGTTCTCACATGACATAGGGCTGAGGGGCTTGGGTCAGGAGTGCGCTCATCCCAACCCAAACATGACAGGGACAGCCAGATCTGTTGGGCTAGGGTTGGTCTATTGGTCTCCAGTCTCAAGGTTGCTCTATATTGTGTTCTCCATGTGTTTTATTGTATCCTTATTTGAAAACTGTCAATGTGTCATCCCTTAATCTTCTAAACATGCCCAGTACCATCAGCCTTTCCTCATATGACTTGGATTCTAGACCATGGTAGTAATTGTGGTGAGGGACAGGTCCCCACAAATTTCCTCCCCCTGCAATTCCAGTAATATGGGGGTGGGGCTTGTACAGCTCCGCATAAGAGCTGAAAGAGGGTAACCCATTGAATTTCTAGCACCTGAATTAACCAGGTAATAACTAGGTACCATGCAGTACCTTAGTATGACCTGATTGGGTACCTGATGTCGCAAAATGTTGACGTCTGGTTCCAGAATGTTGTCTTTCCAGTACCAGGTTTTTTTTACATTTTTGTTGATATACCAACTCCTGACATAAATTTATTGGGTTTCCATCATATTCCAACAATTTTTCAGCATCAAGTAGCATCAGGTACTTGATGTGGTACCTGAAAAAATGGATATTACCTGCTGGTACTAAATTTAGTACTCATTTCAACTCTAGCATCCCCTACAAATTTTAGACCAAAGTTACATCTGTGTCCTTGATAGTTTTCATTGCTCTCTACCTGGGGATACAATGAAGTAAGTCTTGCTAGTTCCTGTGACATATGCAGTGGGGCAGACCTATAGTTCTGACACAGGGATGTCGATGATGGTGGTTATGTCTCAGCATGAACTAGATCTCATTTCTTATCTGGGCCTGGCTCCCCATTCTTGGTTAGGCAGTCCAATGCTTGTATTAGATGGTGATTGCTTCTCGTTAGATGATATTAGATGGTATAGGAGTTGTGAAGACTTAATATTTCTCCTAGAACTTGTTCTGGCAGAATAATAAGTAAAACGCAGAGAGGCATTCTTGGTGGCTGCCTCATGATTACGAAACTCCTTCCCCCCTGTTGGTTTTTCTGAGACCAAGCCTACTCGTCTTCTGGACGATATATGTAAGACCTTTTTATTTGGCCAGCAGGGATAAGGTTCAGAGAGGTGTTGGGAGTAAAAAACTGAGGAGGCTTACGGCTAAGGATTTGGGGATTTTGTGTGCTGTAATCTACCCTGAGCCCTTGGGATAGGGCAGGATAATAATTTAAAATTAAATAAATAAATTAAAATAAAATAAAATAAAATAAAATAAAGAAAGCTATGATGATTTGATATGTAAAGCATAAAGACTTGGTTTCTCTTACGTTGCTCTTCAACTATAGATCTAGATTTTAAAATAAGTGTTAAAGATATATGAAATTCAGTATTCAGCATGCTAATATAAAACAATTTAAAATTATGGGAGTGTTTCATGCCTCTTAAAGCATAGCTTACAACTCAGCTATATAGACATGAACAACAGCTGATAGTGCTGATTAAGTTCTTTTGTTATTAGCTGACAGGTTTCTTTAGTTAATGAAAAGGAAGGCTGAGAATGAAAACCTGCATATTTAAACAGCTGCTACGGCACAGAGGTTATTGTCTTCTAAATACATTTTACAATGCAATTGGTTTTTGTTTTTTTTAATGACAAGGAGAAGAAACATAACTTGTAAATTGTTAATCTCTGGGGCCATGATCCACAAACCATCTACTTTGGAAGAGTCCCGTCGAATCTCTGTGCGTTTCAGTGGGACCACCCCAGATTCGGGAGTCTGCTGTGCAGTGGGGTGGTTGGAACATCAGCAAAATGCCCAGTCTATCCCTGGCCCATTCCAATGCAAGGAAGGCACACTCTATATTTGATGAGTTAATCACTGGATACTTTCAAAAGGACAAGGTGTCTTTACAAATTATTGACACTCTGCTCCCCTATCCCCTGATCTTAGGCTGGGACTGTACCGAGTACCCAGCTGGCACCATCTGGAACAATGTAGACCCAGATGCCACATCCAGCCAGGTCTCTGTAATGCATATGAGGACAGTGGCCTCATCTGGAATAAGATTAAAAGGTGGTTGATGTCTTTAGCCATAGGACTTTGCATTAAGCAGCAATCACTTCAGATTAGGGTCTCCACCAGCCTTAACACACTCCTGTCTCAGGATATTTGGGGAGTGGAACATGGGAACAGACTTTTAAGTGCTTCTCCTGATGTCACTGATTTTCTTTCTCCCCTGCCCCTCTGCTGCTATACCTCCCCATGCCCAGCATGACCCCAATTGGTCCAGTGACTGCTGCACTCAGTCTCTACCTCTCTCAAAGAGCCACCCCCACCCCCCCCGGGCTCCTGATGAGTCTGACTAGTGTTCACCTCCCAAACCCAGTAACCCCTCAGAGGGCTAACAAGGCTCTAGGTGGAAGAGTGGCCAGATATTACAACCTGAGATTGCATCCCTAGAGGCAGATTGGCAGTAGAGGCAGGTGGTAACCCCCACCCCCATTCTACCAACCCAAAACAACCCTCCCCAAAAGGAAACACCTCCCTTCCAAACTTTCTTCATCCCGATCATACCCATAGCCCCATCCACTGAACCCCAAGATCTTAATTTCTCATGCACATGCCCACCTCTCACAGGGGAGCCTTGGCATAGACCCCTACCCCTGTGCCTGAATACTCTCCCTTCACTGACAGGCTAGGACACAAGCCCTGACTTGCCCTAAACCCCACCATACACCCCTTTTGCTCATACCCCAGATCGTCACACCCCATGCCTTCCTCTCATAGGGGAGCCCTGGCATGGACCCCACCCCCTACTCTTGGGCCACACAGAGGGGCCCAGACTTGCTCTAAACCCCACCATACACCCTTTATGCTGATATCCCCCCACCCCTCTTGCTGATGGGACTTGGCAATTTCAGACACCCACACCCCCTGCTGTTACCCCTCCCTCTCACTGAGAGGCCATGGCATTCCTTTCCATCCAGCACCACTCACTAACATCCCTTCTATCAACCCACTCCCCATTTAAAAACACCACCACCTCCCAACTTAAAATACATCCCACCTCCCTAAAAAAAACACGCTACTGATAAAAAACCCAAAGGATAAATATATGTAAGCCCCCAAGAACCCTATGACCACCTACTGGTCTGTGCCTTTGGCACCAGCCTTCAACAGCCACTCACCGGTGGCCAGGGGACTCCTTTTAGGAAGCGGGAATCCAGGTGCAGCTCCAGAAGCTTCCCCCAGTCAAGGTTATGAGCCCAAAGAGGGTGTTGCTTATTTATATTTGCAGCACCAAAGATGCCTCAAAAGATGTTGGGACGCCACTAATTACCACTTTACAAACATGCAATGAAAGGGAGTCCCAGCTCCCATAGAGTGTACAAGCTAAGTAATGGGGTTTCTCCTCTACCCTACCAACGCTATACACTAGGGGTGGTTTGATTCGTATCCGTACAAATCATCTGAATTTTGATGTTCTGTATTAATAATACGAACCTACTGGGAGATATGAGCCAAAGGTTTGTATCCCCCGGCAGGAGCTATCAAAGCTCCTTGGAGCGGCTCTGCCTCCCCTGGACACCTGGCCAGCACCCACCTCCCCCAGATACCTGCCTGCCTGGTCCATCGCCCGCCACAACACTGGGGTGAGAAATGGGCTGAACAGGCAAGGGTCCAAGGGAGGCTAGCACGGGGCAGGGGCTCAGGGGAGGCAGAGGAGCAGAAAAGTGACTACCCCCCTGTGTGGCCCCGTTGCCCCCACTTCTGCCTCCTTCAGGCTCCTGCCAGTTCCCACCTCCCCCAGAACCCTGCCTATGGAGTGCTGGACTCCTGCCCGCCCAGCCCATTCAGGTACAGACTACTGCTGAGACAAGCAATGGGCTGGGTGGGCAAGAGTTTGGAGAGGCAATTCCCACCCCTACTCTAAAGTTTTCTAACCTCAGTCTGACACTGGTGGTCAGGTTACTAGTTTTAGTTTGGCTCCCCATTATACGGTTGAATAAAGTAAGCAGATTATCAAAAATACCCAGACCAGCAGCTCCCTCTGTTCACCAAGGACAGAAGGCTTTTTGGGAAGTCTATACTTGTGGGCATATTCACACAAAACTCCCAGCAAAAGGGAATCCAGCAGAGAGTGCTGCCCAGGTCATCTTCTCCCATTGAGGGATGGGGATGTGGTATGAAATGGGTTTCTGTTAGAGCCGATATTGATAGCTAAATTGCTACTTGCAGGTAATTCTGCAATTTCGTGAAATGAAGTCAAATTCCCCCCCCCTTCAGATTACTAATATGGGTACTCAGCTTCCTGACATACCAAGAAATACCAACATGTACCTAATATATACTGTATATAAATATCTAATGTACAATTTATTGTGAAGTATAGTACCCTTTGGGGTGTGTATTTGTTATTAGTTGAGCTCTGGGAGGGTACTCATTACATTCCCTGTTATGTTTGTGTTTTACCAAGAAATACCATCATGATTTAATGACTTTGTTTACTGTGCTACTCCCATTACCTTCTCCCTGAGTTACCGATCTACTGCAGTACTCCGCTTCTGTTTTACTTCTGGGTAAAACATTAGGAGTGAAATACAGAAATAACCTGTGTCACAAAGTTGATGACAGGCTAAATAAACCCATCCCATCCCACAGAGAATGTAGACCGAAATGGTGGTATTACGATGGGAATGGAAACTGACAGAAAAGCAGCAAACAGTAACCCAGGAGACTGGTAAACACTAATGGTCAATTGGGAATTTGTCAGGTCCTGCTTGCTTCCTTACCCAAATGATGTTGGGATTTTTATTAATGGTTAGAAAAGCAAAACTCCAAAAGCAGCTTGAATTATTAGTAGCCACAGCTTAGTAGTAATCAACACCTTGGAGATTGTTTCTAGATTAAAGTAAACTACTTTATTGAGAAGTACATTGTGATAGGAAAGGCCTATTCCTAGTCTTACTAGCTAGCTGCCACCAGCATGATGGCCGGTCATGTTGAAGGTCAGAGAGAGAGTTTGGAATGGCGAAAGGTCAGGAAGAAGGAGGAAGTCCAGTAGCAACTTCCTGGGCACATCCCACCTGGGAGGGGGCTTAGAAGCAGGGATCAGGAAAGGTTAAAGTGACACTCACACTAACTCACTATCTCTACTCCCAAATGCCCCTAGTAGTCATTAGGGTTTGTTGGTGCAAAAGGTGATGTCATCTGGAGCTGTTTTTCCAACACCCCTTCTCATCGCCTGTCGCACTGGCTCACGACTCCCATTTGCTCACGTAGCATCTGGAATCGATCCCTTGGTAGTGGCTTGGTCAGTCCATCTGCCACCATTTCTTCAGTTGGGCAATACTTCAACTCGATTAGTCCTTCTTCCTGTGCCTCTCAAACATAGTGATACTTTCTATCAATATGCTTCATTCGAGACTTGGCCTTCTCCATTTGTGAGAGCTTAATGCAACTCTGGAATTGAAGAGCCAAAGCCTACCACGATGTTTGAGGACAACCAAAGTCCAACAGTAGCTTGTGTGTCCACACAGCTTCTCTGCATGCTTCACTAGCTGATATGTATTCTGCTTCTGTTGATGAGAGTGTAACAAGTGACTGCTTCCTGCTAGTCCAACTTATGGCTCCATCTCCATAGAGAAACAGGTGTCCACTGGTGGACTTGCGATCAGCTATGTCTTCAGCCCAATCTGCATCCATGTATCCCACCAGTCTAGGGTTGCTGCTTACTGGAATCTTCAATGCGTAGTGCGCGGTACCCTTCAGGTATCTCCCCAGTCTCTTGACTGCAGTCCAGTCATTCTTGGTTGGGGCACTTACTTTCCTGCTTAAGATTCCCACCGCTGTGGCAATATCTGGCCTTGTCACTGTGGCTATGTACAAAAGCTTGCCAATCGCTTTTCTGTACTGGTTGTTGCCTGCCAGAGGCTCATCATCTTCCCTTTGTTTCAGGAAATTGACATCCATTGGTGTTCTGACCTCATTGGCATCTGTCAGTCCCAGACATTCCAAAAGATCCTTGATCTTTGCTTTCTGGTTGAGAAGATAACTTCCATCTTCTTCTTTTTCTATTTGAATGCCAAGGTAGTGTGAGATGCTTCCAAGTTCCTTCACCTCTACTTCCTTGTTTAGGTGCTCAACAATCTCGTGACTGTCTTGCTCCTGTTCACAACAGATGATCAGATCATCAACATAAGTCAGGATATAAGTCCACTTATTGTCTCTGAATCTTGAGTACAGGCAGGGGTCAGCTTTTCCTTGCGTGAACCCTTCCTTAAGCAGTAGCTGATTCAGTTTCTCATTCCATGCTCTAGCTGCTTGCTTCAAGCCATAAATGCTCTTCTGGAGTTTGCATACAAGCTTCTCCCTTCCAGGTTGCTCGAAGCCTGGTGGCTGCTGCATATAGATGTCTTCCTCAAGTTCTCCATTCAGGAATGCAGTTTTGACATCTAAATGGTTAACATGCATCTTTCTGGAAGCTGCTATGCTAAGTAGTGTTCTGATGGAAGTGTGCTTGACAACTGGTGCAAATGTTTCATCATAGTCTTCTCCATATATTTGGGAGTATCCCTTGGCTACTAGTCTGGCTTTGTAGCGCTGTACATCCCCTTCTGCATCTTGCTTGATTTTGAAGACCCATTTGCAACCTACAGGTTTTCTTCCAGCAGGTAGTTCCATAAGTGTCCAGGTTTTGTTCTTGTGTAGAGATTCAATCTCTTCCTTTGCTGCTTTCCTCCATTTTTCAGCTTCATGGGTTGGCATCCTGTCAACATCCTTCCATGTGCTGGGTTCTTGCAGCTCTGCACTTGTGGTGAGGTAGGAGTATTTCAAGGGTGGAACTCCTTTGTTGGACCTCTGTGAGCGCCTGGGTTCTGGCTCAGCTTCTGTGACCCCTTCTGAATCTGCAGCTTCTGTAACCCCTTCTGAATCTGCAGCTGGTTCTGGTTCACAGATTGGCATTTGGTAGCTGAAGGCCTGCTCACTTGGTTCCTCTTGCATCTGGATCCTTGGCTCCAGGTCTGGTAATTCACCTTTGGTTGGTCTGTGTCTTTCATCAAAGTACACAACATTGCAAATTTCAATATTACCAGTTTCAACATCAAGAATTCTGTATCCTTTGCCTCCTAAAACATATCCACATAAAACTCCTTTCTTGCTTCTGCAATTCAACTTGTTTCTCTTTGCCTTTGGTATATATGCATACACATCACAACCAAAAACTCTGATGTGATTTAGGCTAGGCTTGTGTCCAAACCACAGTTCAAATGGAGTTTTCTCTATGGCTTTAGTTGGCAATCTGTTCTGCAGATAGCTGGCAGTCATCACTGCTTCTCCCCAGAACTTGCTTGGCAAACTTGCATCTTTCAACATACATCTTGCCATCTCCATTAGGGTTCTATTTTTCCTTTCTGCAACACCATTCTGCTCAGGAGAGTATGGGGCTGTAGTCTCATGCTCAATTCCCTGTTCTCTCAGAAAGGATTTCATTTCGTTTGAGGTGTATTCGCCTCCATTGTCTGACCTTAGTCTCTGAGGCTTTCTCCCAAACTTGTTGCTGACCAATGCAACATACTCTTTAAACTTTTCAAACACTTGACTTTTCTCTCTCAAAGTGTAAACATAGGCAAATCTTGAGAAATCATCAATAAAAGTAACTATGTACAGGTTTCCTCCAATGCTCCTTTGCAGAGGACCTGATACATCACTGTGAATAAACTCTAGAGGGTGCTGTGACTTTCTCTCCTCTATCTTGTGAAAAGCTGGCTTAACACCTTTTGCAGAAATGCAACACACACATATGTCTGAGTTCTCAGTACACAGTTGCAGCCCAAAGTCTTTAATTAAATACGTCTTCTCAAGCTGGCGAATTAAATTAACGTCCCTGTGGCCTAATCTGTGATGCCACATTTTATTGCCGCCTCTATGGGTGCATCCTTGCCTGCTTGCTGAATTTGCATTTTCACTGACACAATCGACTTCAAAGAGCCCACTATCTCCCAGAGATGCAGACAGGATTGAGTCACCTTCTCTTGTTACAAGGCAATGATCATCCATAAATTCAAACTTGCAACCATTTTTCACTCCATATTTCACAGAGATTAAATTATGTTTCAATGAGGGCACATACAAGGCTCTATGTATAATTACTTGTTCAATTTTTTCATCTGGGAGCTTGCAAAAGATTTTTGCTTTCCACGCCCTTCTGAAAAGACCTCTCTCCCATCTGCTAGAGAAATTGGTACTCTATAATTCATTTCAATTTCTGAGAACATTTCTATATCCTTGAGGAGATTCTCAGTTGATCCAGAATCGATATAGATTACATCTTCATTTATTTCAGACATAGCATTAAAACTTTTAATTTTTCCTTTTTCCTTTTCTTTCTTAGAGCTAGCAGTTTTCAGCAGGCTCTCTGTCTGGCCCTTAATGGGTGATTTAGATTTCTCCATTGTCTTGGAACTTGGGCAATTAACACATAAGTGTCTTTCACTACCACAGGAAAAACATTCTTTTTTTACTCCTTTCTTTGAGCTAAAGGCTGTAACTTGATCTGTAGAGGTTTGCTTTGCCCTTTTGATAAAGCATTCATTCAGCTTGCTAGATAAATAGTCCAGTTCCACAACTTTATCTGAAATATCTATATCAGTTTTCAAATATTCATAAGAAGCTGGTAAAGAGTTCAAGACAAAAGCCACAATTCCAGTGTCTCCAATATCTATTCCCA
>QEPC01008173.1:6477203-6506155 GCA_003113815.1 Sphenodon punctatus
GGGCTTAGAAGCAGAGATCAGGAAAGGTTAAAGTGACACTCACACTAACTCACTATCTCTACTCCCAAATGCCCCTAGTGGTCATTAGGGTTTGTTGGTGCAAAAGGTGATGTCATCTGGAGCTGTTTTTCCAACAAATGGGAACCGGTATTGCAATTTCAACAGGAATTCCAGTTTTTGTGGATACTCATTTCACCCCCAGTTTTTGTGGAAAACAAACCCATGACAAGCAACCCCAACAACATGGAAAGCAGCAAACCCTATTCACTCAGCACCCTCTCCCCCAACAAGAGAAGCCAACATGTGCAGTGGTCTGTGTCAGCTCCCCCATGCTCTATGGGAATAGTATGATGTGCCCCAAGTTCTTTCTACATTATCTTAAAGGTTCTGCAGGCCAAATTTTAAGCCCCCATCACACAACTCTATTATTATTAGATCTTTGAAAAGGGCATGCAGAGTCGAGCAGTGCTCTGAGCATGCTCCAGCTGGGTTCCCCCCCCCTTTTTAAACTGAAGACCTGGGAAGGGACCCAGCACATGGAGCAAGGGGGTCAGGACTCCCCCCTCCCCGATTACAAACAATTTTTTATTTAATTTGATGAAGCAAGAAGCTCTGGCAATATGATTACAAGTATCAGTGCAATACTCCTATTTAAGAAGATGACAAATTCCATTTGATGGGGAGAGGATTTGTGGGACAACCAGGAGGAGCTTAGGAGAGGACAGGGAACCCCCTTTGAAGCCACTGTCAGGATGCAGAGGACAGCGGGCTGTCAGTCAAGGAGAGTGAGTGGGACCCTACCTGTGAACTGTGTATTGTCTCCTTTTGACTCTGGCGCCGCAGGGGTTTTTACCCACTGACAGCGAGGACTATTCCACCTGCCCACAGCGGAGGGAAGCAGTGCAGCTGAGTGGTTTATGGATCACAGTCACTGTGAATTCTGTGAATATATTAGGCTTGCAGTGTAACAATACATGTTCATTTTTCAGACAGAGGGGTGGCAATGTTTCCTTGTAGTCTCTCTCACCAGACCCACCAAATGTGACTCTTAGGCAGCGTTCCCACCTGCAGAGGTGGTGGCGGCAGCGGGAGGGAAGATGTGGCAGCAGCGCTGAGGAGACTTGAACGATGGGAAAAAAGCCTGTGCGAACAGGGATCTGCCGCGGCTTCTCTTGCACATGTCAGGGTGCAAAATCTTGCCCTGACATGCACGAGAGAAGCCGCGGCAGATCCCCGTTCACGCCGGCTCTTTTCCTGTTGGCTGGCTCCTTGGTGCTGCCGCGTCTTTCCTTGCCCCTCCTGCTGCCGCCACTGCTGCTGCATGCAAGAACACAGCCTTACAAGGCTGCGAGAACTTGTTGCATAAAAGGGGATTAGTGCGTTCACACATGACAAAACTCCTGCATTTATAACACCCGGTATTATCTCGAGCACTTATAAGAACCCATTTTTGCCATGTATGAAGGCGGCCTTATAAGATTGGTTTAACGGTTTGGGGGGTGGGGGGGAGAGGTTAGGTTTTTAGGTGGACTTTACATGATGTATTTATTTATACATACATCTATGTTTTTTTTAATGTTACCCATCCTGAGCCTTCAGGATAAGGTGGGATAGAAATTTAAATAAATACATAAATATGCCATAGGCATGAAGGACATTAAGCAAACTGGGATATGTTTGAAAAACCGAAGGAGTTATGCAGATATTCTGTGACAGATAATAGACAGAGGTTCTGAGAATACTTCAGCGAGTTCTTTCATCACCCTACAGTGTATGTAATTCATCAGACCTGAAGATTTGAATTCATTCAGTGTAGCCAGAAACTTTCTGATCTTCTCTATCTATTCTGGTTTGAAATCTTCCCCCTTCACTGTTCAGACACCTGTTGCCAGACTGGACACGGTTTCCCTTTTCTGTGAAGCCTGTGGAAAATCAGGAGTTGAGATGTCCTGGTTTCTCTTAGTCCCCTTCCAACACTTCACATCTTCACTGAGTAGTGGACATAGCATTTTCTTATTCTTTGTCTTCTGATATATTTAAAAAACCCTTTTTGTTTTGTTTTTTAGCATCCCTTGCTCGCCTTAGCTCATTTTGTGCCTTAGCCTTCTCGACCCAGTCTCTACAAGTTTGGGCTACGTGTCTGTAAACATCCTTGGTAACTTGTGCCTCTTTCTATTTCTTATGCGTTTTCCCTTTGATTCTGAGCTCATTGGTAGCTCCTTGTGCAGCCATAGGAGAGGAGTCTCTATTCATCCTCTCCTGTGGGCTCTGCTTATATGAGCTCATTCTTCTTCCCAGACATTTAACAATAGGTTGGAAATTTGGAAGGGAGGAAAGAGTTGGGCTTTTATGTTGCCTTTATGTTCTTACAACACTACAGTGTAATATAAAAATTGTCATGCTTAGTCAGAGGACTGGTCCATTCTGTCTTTGAGAGTGGCCAGTTCCAGACGTTTCATAGGAAGGGTAAAAAGACAGAACAATGATGGATTGATTCTCCATTCCTATCCTTCACTCACTGTCAGTTCCCAGTCAGAGATGAAGGAGAACCCTTCCGTGACTGTTTTGACTAGTAGCTGTTGATGAACCTTATCTTCCCTAAGCAAATCCCTTTTAGAACTTCACTGCGTTTTTGGTGCCATCACAACATCCCTTGGTAAGGAGTTATACACTGCCTCCTAGAGTTTTTGTGATGATGAACTAGATAAGGATTGAAAGTACTTTGAAAGTGTTATATAAATGATTAATAATAATAATAATAATAATAATAATAATTAATAATGAGTTCTGCAGATTAATTGTGTATTTGTTATGGCTGCACTTTGGATTATTTTGAAATTATGTTCAGGGGCATTTGCAGCATATGGATAGGTGCCCTCTTTTAGCCTTATTATAAATAAAAATAAGTAAAGCCCATGGTTTCCTTGACAAGGATACAATTTGAATTTTAGAACTTTGCAGGAGAAAGTTTCTGCAGCTGGCCAGAATCTTGCACAACAGAGCCCTAGCAGATTAAAAGTGCGAGATGATTTATTTTAATCTTTCACTTACAAAAGCATTGCAGCTCATATTTTAAGGTAGGCACAGCCCGTTACCCAGTGTTACAAAAGGGTTTTCAGCACAAAAGATTATCTATAAATTCTGTCTTTTGTCCCTCTCCTATGAGCTTCCGGAGACAACAGCTTTTGAAGGGCTGGAGGGGGTGATCTACCAAACTGGCAAAAAACAGCAGGCTTGCTGTTTTCTCCTGATTGCGTGGCTTCAGGAGGAGTGGAAAAAAACACTACTGTGCTGGCCAAATTGGTATGATAAGGAATCTCCCATTAGACAAGTACTTATGAGTTTAAAGGGGCAGATTGATAGCCATACCGGAGAAGGAAGCATTCGGAAATTAGAATAAGGAAGTGCCAAGTAATGAAGTGAAAGTTTGCAGCTGCAGACTTCACAATACCCAAGAGTGAAATAATTTTCACATCCATCACCTACTTGAAAAAGAGGCAACAACAAGGGAACACTTATGGAAGAATAAATACACTGCATGCATGCTGCATGCAATGCTAGCCTTTGGCAATGGTTGCCTGGCATCCCGAGTTCGCCTGCATATAGGATCGCTACCTAGCCAGTTTTCAGCTGTTTCAGCCACAGTCAGCTTGATTCTCACTACCCTCTGCTTCTCACTATTTTTCATTTCAACACTCTGAGCGGAGAAATGAAGGACCCACTCCCTCATTTATTTATTTTTTAAAAGAAAATGGCAGAGATGAGATATAAGAGTACAGAGGAGACTAGAACTAGCCCCACTAGTATGATAGCTGCCAAGTGGAGCAGAGGCTGCAAATCACTAACCTCGCCCTTCACACCGACAAGGGGAAGGGACTCAATGAGGCTGAGGTGATAGTTGCCCAGGCTGCTAATTTCTCTGGGCAGATTCCACCCCCCCCCCCCAATGGGCTCTCAGGAAACAGTGCAACAGCCATGACTGGGCCTGGTATTAGACCTGTCCAGAGCAGCAGCGCCACAGCTTTCAGTCCCCTCCTGGAGCCTCTTCCCCTTGTACTTGGCTTCTTGGAGCCTCGTATCTGCATCACATATAGTTTGCGGTCGTTTTAATTTCTAAAGTTTCTCACACACCCCTCACCCAGCAACCCAGTAGATTCACACATCGCTTCTCTGCCTAGAATCGAGGACCACTAATTTAAGCCACACTGACTAAATTTCAAAGTTTGTTCTCTAGGTGAAGTATACATAAGGTTCATTAAACATAGGAATATATTTAGGACAAAGAAATAAGCATCTGCAACAACAGATAACTTTGATGTGACCCAAGCTCTAAGACTTTAACTCTTTGTAATAAATAAGTAAAATCCATTTCTCTGTTTCAGAGCTTTCAGGTTTGATTGACCCAAAGACATCTAGAATTCTGCCATAACTCATCCATAAAAATACAAGGAGCAGAAAGAATTGTTATTTGATTTGTCTCAATGGTCACCACGGTATTGTATGATGAATAATGAGATATGATTTCTCTTCTGACTGGCTTAAGGTGGTTGGTCACGCTAGCAAAACTCTGCTGGATATTCTAATTTTGCTAGCTGAAAAAGAAACCATCTTCAAAATGGTCCCACAAAATTCCACATTTTATTTCTTCAGCAGGGTGTGACAAACCCTCAAAACAGAATATACTGAGACCCATGATGTGATTTCCCTCCTAGGGGGGAAATTCTCTGCAGGTGTAAGAGAAAAGAGACAAGCTAGTTAAGATGCTGCCTTAAGGACCAACTTCTTTTGGTGAGAGTATGCAGGCTTTTGAGCTCCACAGGTCACTAGCACACCCTCACCTACAAAAGTCGGTCCACTAAAAGGTTATCAGCTCAGTTACTTGTCTTGTCTCTCTTGTGGGCAGGGGGGAGTGGGGTAAAAGTTTCTCAAAATAAATAAATAAATACTTGGGATCAAGATAGAAACTATTCTCTCAATGGGATTGAATGGGCACATTTCTGCTTAAGCACAAGGAGCTGCATGTGTTTACACCATAAAAGAATTTGGTTCTCCAAAAGTTAAGTTGACTTAATTTTCCCATTCATCAGTAATAGTTAAATCTACCACTATATTCAGATCATGAAATGATGGTTAGTTATGAGGCATCAAAAAGTTTTTGATGAGTGAACTATAAAAACAAACATGACACAATAATAATGGGTTTTATTTATAGCCAAATAAAACACCAGTGTTGTCTTATTTACAAAGTCACTTTGAAAGAACTTTTTAAAGGAGATACTGAGAACACTTTCTTTATTTCTCTCTCTCTCCCTCTTTTTTTTTTTTTTTTGCTTACGAACAACCATAACCATTATTGATAGCATTTTTAAAATGGCAGGTACAGAGAAACAGAGTCTGTTATTCCATGTCAAAATTGTTTTATGGCATCATATTTTTCTGGTGTTTAAGAAGGTGCTGCTCATTTGCAACATTAAACAGGGTGATTTATGTACTTTAAAAGAGCTTACTACATTTAAATGTTTTAGGCATTTCATTTTTACAACATACCTTGTTCCAATATAATCAATGTGCATTTTAAAAAAAAAAAACTTGGGCTGCAATAGAAATGCTGTATGTGTTTATAGCAAAATCAATATAAGAATTAATGGGTGCCAAAGAAAGCAAAAGGTAAGAAGTGGTAAGAGGTTGTAAACTTTCTGTTGCCATATTGATTCTATTAGCATTTGTTTGCCCAGTTGTGTGTATGTCTATATATATATTGTGGAATCAGTAGCATTTGTTTGCCCAGTGATTTCTAGAACTCAAAGCTCTTGGTAAAAGGTGGAGCAAAATGGTCACAAAAAATATGTGCTCTGACTTATTAAATACTATTGTGCGCAAAAAGATGGCACTTGGTGCCTCATTAATTTTTTTATACTGCTTGAATATGTGTTTTTAAATTAAAGTTTAAAAAATTAACAAAAATTGCTTTTCAGTAGAGAAAAGGCAACCTCTGAAACAATGTACACCATTAAGGCCACTTTCAGGCATGGCCCCCCCTGCGCATATTTGGGCTTCAGGGGGGAATGCGCAGCCCAAATACGCGCAGGGATTGGCCAGTCTGAAAGCCCCCACCCCGCACAGCTTTGCCAGCAGAGACACAGGGATGCCGAGCAGGATCAAGCTCTGCATCTCTGCCAGCAAAGTCGCAGGGGGAGGAAGGGGGGCTTTCAGACTGGCCGATCCCCACGCATAGTCGGGCTTGGAGTCCCTGTTTCCAGGGAGACAATGCACGTGCACTGACAAGTGTGCACTGTGTGCTGCCCTGATATTGATCCCCCTGGAAAGAGGGACTGATTAGAATGTTGCACACAGCTGGGAAGAGGCTTCCCTGCTCCCCTCCCCACTCAGATAATTACTGTCAGGTCCTAGCTGAGCTCTGCAGCCTAGAGTTAGCCTAACTGCACCATTGGCCTGGGATTGGGGCTCTGAAATTAAAATAAATAAATAATATAAAATTTGTATGCCACTTCCTCCTGCTATTGAGGTGGCTAGCAACTTATTAAAACAGATTAAAAAACAACAATACAATTTAAAAAACCACAATAAAACAAATTACCCCCTACCCCACCCTAACACAACCCACCCAGCCCATCTCCCTCAGGAAAGGCATGGTGGAACAGCCAGGTCTTACATTGTCTACAGAAAGAGGGGAGGTCAGTGGTCAGGCGGACCTCCGGTGGTAGGAAGTTCCACAGCCATGGCACAGCCACAGAGAACACCCTCCACAAGGTCAACACCCAAGAAACTCAGGGGACCTCGAGGAGGGGGCCCCTTGCCAACCGTGGCCGATCCAGGATCTGGCAGGTGAGGCGGTCCTGCAGATAGGCTGGGCCCAGGCCATTTAGGGCTTTAAAGGTCAACACCAACATCTTGAATTGGGCCCAGAAGACTATCGGCAGCCAGTGCAGAGATCAAAGCACCGGTGTAGCGTGCTCGCATCTGCCCGTCTCCGTTAGGAGACAAGCCGCCACATTCTGCACCAGCTGCAGTCTCCGAACCATGCCCAAGGGTAGCCCCATACAAGTTGCAAGTTGGGTTGCCCATGCAAGTTTGGTTGCCACATGGCAACCCAGGGCAGCTGTCCTGAGCCCTGCCCTTTTCTCTACTTCTGGGGGCCCCACAGTGGCCCCATTCCCTCCCTGTGGAGCTCCAAATATGACCCTTATTAGGGCCCAGCAGAGAGTACCCCTAAAAGAGTGGAGCCACAGGAAAGGGCCATCAGGGGCCTCACGTTTTATCTTTCCCCTGGGCCCCACAAATTCTAAGACTAAGCCTGTTCCTACTTCAACAATTTCTCTCTTATACCTTTATTTTCACTAGCTGCCAGAAATTCATAAACAATTCCTCCTCACATTGTTCCTTAGCCTCCCATTGTAGAAGTGTGATTTCCACTGTAGTCAATGTACTTAACTAACTACTGCAAGTGACCCAAATATTATGCTATGTAGCAAAGAAGAATTGATCACTGACTAGGTTAACAAACTTTATTCCAGAAAAATATTATTCAAAGTTAGAATATTTCAGTGCTTACCTATCAAAATGGAAATACATTTAGCTTTGAAACATTTTTTCCCTAAACTGAAAATGTTCTCCTCTTCCCTTCGTGTAAAACTCCAATTTCTCATACAACTCACTTAGGAGTTATTAATCCAGGGATGGGGAACCTTTTTTGTCTGGGGTTAAGGAACATCAAGATGTGGAAAGACAAGCTGACAATTTACATAGGTAGCTTGAAAATAGCAACTAGGCCACACCAAAAAAGAAAGAAAGAAATATTGACCTAATATTACCCAACATTTTATACTTCATATTTTTGCTTAGTCCATAATGTGACTTCTTCAGTGCCAAAAAAGAAGGGTTTTTTGATCCTGAAGTGAGAAGAAATTTTCAGGGAATGGGTTGAGGAGCTGCAGGATGTGGAAAAATATGGATGTACCAAAAGAGACGTGGGGGAGGCTACTGAGACAATGCATGACTAGATGGGTGCTCAAGACAGGGAAAGGGAAGGCTCAGATTAGTGAGAAAATATACTTCTAAGCAAAAGGGTTTTCTTAGTCCAAGCATTCCCCTCATTGTTGTTCTTATCAGCGGTCACGGTGGGCACCTGAGAGAACATGGGGCACTGCCCTTCCTGTGCCCCCCTCTGCTCTGTCTGAGCTGCCTCCTCTTACCTGTCACGCAGGCAGCAGAAGAAATTTCTGACCTTCCAGCGGGTCACAGAACTCTGTCGGGGCCCCCAGAAGCTGTTGCTGCTGATTTTCAGAGTGGAGGGAGCCCCACACCAGGAAACTCCGCTTCTGTGTGCATGTGTTTTCAACCAGGCCCCAGCATTGCAGGCTAGCTGAAATCAGGGGGTGGGGCCTGTCTGTGAGAATCTCAGGAGCTTGGAAGGCATCCCAGAAGGGACAAACATAGTTGGAATGCACTTAGGCGGTTAGAGGGAGCCGTCCAAGCGCATATAATTGGGAACTGAAGTTCCTCATGTAGTGGGCAGACTTTCATTGAGCCCTATGTGCTCAATTTTTAAACAGCACCTGGACGCTATTGTTAAGCATCCAGACGAGATGTGCAGCTGCGTGCGCCACAAAAATGAGCTGGGAGGAGTGGGCTTTAGTCATGCCTGGAGCAAGCACTCAGACAGGGACTGGATGGCACGCATGCTCAGTCAGTGAGCATGAGGGCTGTTCTCGTGCACTACTGAGCTGCAGCCATTTTGTAGGAGATTGCGTTCCTGGCTGGCTATGTGTCTCCTGCTGCTGTGCTTGGTTGCCTTGCCTAAGGGGTGTGTTTTTGCTGCTGTGCCATCCTGCTGTCTTGGTGGCGAGTACATTGGTGAGGAATGGAGAAGGGTGAGGGAGTGGACTGGGAAACAATGGGGGAGGAGTGGGGGGACTTGGGGAGTCTGACTGGGGAATGGGGGGGGGGGGGGGGGGGGGGGGGGGGGGGGGGGGGCGGGGGGGGGGGGGGGGGGGGGGGGGGGGGGGGGGGGGGGGGGGGGGGGAGGAGAGTCTGGCTGTGGAATGGGGCTGGGGAAGGGGGTGGACTTGGAGACAATGGGGGAGGGGAGTGCACTGGAAGACAATGGGGGAGGAGGCTGCAACAGAGATGTGAAGTGAACCATGTTTTGGGGGACAAGTGGAACTCCTTGCTGCTGCATTTGTGGTGTGCTCAGGCTAAGGATAATATGGTTGGCTTAAGATATGGTTTCAGTGGTTTGCTTTTGATTGTTGTGTGTTTCCCAGTGCACTGCTGGTTTCCCCCCTCCTCCCCCAAGCATGTGCAAAGGCAGTGGCCATTTTCTGTGTGCTTGGACAGGCGTTTAGCTGTTGGGGATAGAGTGTAGCTACTAGGGATGCTGGTCTGGATGTGTCTATTTTGGTGGCAATGCAGCCCTGAAACTGGCCATTTTTTAAAAAAGGCTTGTTTTCTTGGACAGGCATTTGGCTGTCAGGGATAGGGTGTAGCTACTAGGGATGCTGGTCTGGATGTGTCTGATATGGTGGCAATGCAGCCCTGAAACTGGCCAATTTTTTTTAAAAGGCCTGTGTGCTTGGACAGGCATTTGGCTGTCAGGGATAGGGTGTAGCTACTAGGGATGCTGGTCTGGATGGCCCTGATTTTGTGGCAATGCATCCCTGAAACTGGTAAAAAAAATAATTAAAGGCCTGTTTGCTTGCACAGGCATTTGGCTGCCAGAGATAGGTGAAGCTACTCTGGATGCTGGTCTGGATGGGCCTGGTTTGGTGGCAATGCATCCTTGAAACTGGTCAAATTCTTTTAAAAGGCCTGTTTGCTTAGACAGGCATTTGGCTGTCAGGGATAAGGTGTAGCTACTAGGGATGCTGGTCTGAATGTGTCTGATTTGGTGGCAATGCAGCCCTGAAACTGGCCAAAAAATTTAAAAGGCCTGTTTGTTTGGACAGGCATTTGGCTGCTGGGAATACAGTGTAGGTACAGTGTAGGAGAAAGTTGTGAACAGAGGAAAAAGTAGGTGGGAGCATGGCAGAAGAGAAGACTGCAGACAACAAGGTGACCCCTTTCCCCTGTCCCACACTGAACCCATCTCTTCCCCTTCCTCTTCTCATGCACCAAAACCAAACCCTTTCCCTCCTACTCCTCTGTCCTGTCCTTCTCCTCCCTTCCATTCTCTTCTCTTCGGCTTGTTGCAGGACAGGGAGCTCAGTCCTCCCAGGTCTCCAAGCCAGAGGAAGGCTTGTCCCAAAGCCTATGCCTTCAGAAGACTACAGGTGGCCAAGGATGCCATGAAAATTGAGGATTCAAGGATTCAGGATAAAGGTAGGCGATGGCAACATGATCTATTTTTTTAACCTACTATGGTTAATTTGGACCCGGTGGGAAAGAGAGAGGAAAGTGGATGGGACCCCAGTAAGAGGGCTCTCTATCGCCTGGTGGCAGTGTTTCACACAGCAGCATTCCCAGCGTTAACTAATGTAATGTCCACCCAATGTTAACCCTGGGAACTCCTTGCTGCTGGGTTATGCCCTGGCTCCACCTACCGTTGCCCTGGCTCTGCCCCTAGGCCTGGCAGCGGCAGCAGGTTAAACCCACCCACTGCCCCACCAGCCTCCCCTGCTTATCAGTAATCATTCCAAGCCTTTTGTGTTACTATTACCACATTTCTCAGAGTTACTTTCTTCCCCCTTTTCCAAACACTTAAAACCTGTACAATGTCATGGGTGAGGCCTGCTGCTTGCAAGACCTCAGCCAGTGCTTTTACACACTACACAGGACAGTCTCTGCAGCTGGGTGCACCCTGCTTAAGGTTGGCAGTAGGGAACCTAGATCCACTCTCTTCCAGTAGGTTCCTGCCTGGGGCCCATGAGGTTCCAAATGCAAAGTGAAGGAAGGAATGGATGTCTCTCAACTCCCAAAAGACCTTCCCCATGCCATTTCCCACCACAGATAACATCAAACAGCCAGCATAGCTTCTCCCTCCCCAGGTTTCTCCCTGTTTCTTTCCTTCAGATGGCATCTCTGGATCATCACCCTGTTAGGTTTGTTCAGGAGCTCTTCTCAGGGCATCTGCTCTCCCTGACATTCTGCCCTGGATTGAACCAGGCAGCTTCCTTTCATGCCCCTTCCTCAGGAGCTGCACATCTTGCAGGCCAGCTAGGCCTAGTCAGCCTTAACCCCTGGCAGCCTTGGGTGGGGTTTGTCACAGCTAGGCATTCTGCTATTTTTGACAACAAGCACTCATAGGGTTGCTGTTACCGCCATCCTTGAAGAAGCCTAGAGAAGGTGGGTTTACATTAGAGAGGGCGGGCGAAAGGGTTTGTCATGCCCTTTCCTAGCATAACCCCACCCGGTAGATTTACATCGGAGAGGGCAGGGGAAAGGGTCTGTCATGCCCTTTTCTAGCATTTATTTTATTTATTTAATTTATTTATTTAATTTTTAAAATGTATACAGCCTGGGGCAGCCCCAGGCCAAGCAGCCTGGGGCAGCTAACAATATCAAAATCAATAAAATACAATAAAACATAAAAACATCACAACAACAACAATAGTAAGAGTAAAAGTGAGGAGAGGAAACCCCCCCTCAACCCAACACCCCCCACCCTCACCCTTCTTCCTCGCCAAACACCTGACGGAACAGCCAGGTCTTACAATTCCTGTGGAAACCCAGGAGGTCTGGGGCCAAACAGGGCCCCACCGCGAGGGAGTTCCAAAGGCGCGTCGCAGCCACCAAGAACGCCCTGTCCTGCGTGGGTCCCTTGGAAACCCAACAGGGCACCCCCAGATGACCGCAGGGGCTGGTCCAGAAACTGGGGAGTGAGACGATCTCGTGTAAGGCTTCATAGGTCAAAACCAACACTTTGAATCGGGCCCGGAAGACTATTGGCAGCCAGTGCAGAGATTGGAGCACTGGTGTAATGTGCTCTCGGTGGCCCAGCCCCACCAGGAGCTGGGCTGCTGCATTCTGCACCAGCTGCAGCTTCTGAGCTATCACCAGAGGTAGCCGCACGTAGAGCACATTACGGTAATCTAATCGAGGGGTGATAAACGCATGGATGATCATGGCCAGATCCAGAACCGAAACCAGAGGCCAAAGTCGCCGCACCAGATGTAACTGGCGAAAGGCACTCCTCACCACAGCCTCCACCTGGAGATCCAGGTGGAGCTGCACATCGAGGAGCACCCCCAGGTTCCACACCTGTAAAGTCAGCAGAGGGCACACCCCCTCTGCCAAGGGCGTCTCCATCTCCATTGACTTACCTACTAACATCACCTCTGTCTTGTCAGGATTCAGTTGATTAGCCCTCATCCATTCCCCCACAGCTGCCAAACACCAAGTAAGCACCAAGACAGCCGGGCCTTGGTTGGTTGAAAATGAGAGGTACAGTTGGGTGTCATCCACATACTGATGACACCTCACTCCGTACCCCCTGATCACCTTGCCAAGCAGCTGCATGTACACATTGAACAGGAGAGGGGACAAAACAGAACCCTGCAGGACCCCACGTGTGAGGTCTCGGTGAGATGAAAAATGATCACTGAGCACCACTCGCTGAGTTCTCCCAGTCAGGAATGGGCGGAACCATTCAAGAACGATCCCACCCACCCCCACACTGTCCAGCAGGTGCGTCACCAACATCTCATGGTCAACGGTATCAAATGCAGCTGACAGATCTAATAGGACCAAAAGGGTCGACCGACCCTTATCCTTTTCAAGGTGCAGATCATCGACCAAAGCTACCAATGCTGTCTCAGTGCCATGCCCCAGATGAAAACCAGACTGTGAGGGATCCAGATAACCGGTGCAGTCGAGATGCCCTTGGAGCTGCTGAACTACTACCCATTCAATAACCTTCCCTAAAAAGGGAAGGTTAGAGACAGTCCGATAGCTGGCAGGGGAGTCAGCATCAAGCGATGGTTTCTTGAGCAGAGGCCGTACCACCGCCTCCTTGAGGCAGGCCGGCCCAGCACTCTGCCCTCCCGCAGGGAGGCGTTGACCACCCCAGCCAGCAACGGCCCCATTGTCTCCCGGCAGGTCTTAATTAGCCAGGGCGGGTACAGATCTAGTTCACAAGAGGTGGCTCGAACAGCCCCCAGTACCTCCACCACATCAGCAGGCGTCACCGACTGAAACTGATCCCACAAAATCGGACAAGTCAGGGCTTCTACCACCTCTACCTCCTCCACTGTATTAAGTGCGGCATCGAGGTCTCGGTGAATACGAGCAATTTTTTCCACAAAATAATCTGCCAAATGGTCACAGCAGGCAGATGATGACTCAACTCCAGGGTTGAGGGAGGCTGGACTGACCAGCCCCCGCACAACCAAGAACAGCTCCGTCGGACAGGATTTTGCAGATGCTAGGAGGGTAGCAAAGAATTCCCTCTTTGCTGCCTGCATAGCCACAGCATAGGCTCATAAACTAGCTCTATGCCGCAATCTGTCATCTTCAGCCCAAGAATGATGCCACCATCGCTCCAACCATTTCCCCACCTGCTTCAGCATCCACAGCTCCTCGGAGAGCCAAGGAGATCTGCGGAGCCTCCACCTGGGCAATGGACTCCTGGGAGCCGTTTGATCGATGGCCTCTGTTAGCAAGATGTTCCACAGTTTGACAAGGTTATCAATGTGATGGTCGTCTAGGTCAGAGGGTAACTCCCCCAGAGCGCCTAGGAACCACACTGGGTCCAACAGCCTCCGGGGGTGGACCATCCTAATACATTCCGCACCCTTCCGGGGGCAGACATGTGCTAGAAGGGAGGTCTGTAGGAGGTTATGGTCCATCCATGACAAGGGCACAGCTGTAATCTCCCCCATTAACGGACCACCCACCTCAAGGCCAGTGAAAAACATGAGGTCTAAGGTATGTCCTCCAAGATGTGTTGAGCCGTTGACCCTCTGGGACAGGCCTATGGTTGCCATGGCGGCCATGAACTCCTGCTCGGCTCCCCCGAGGACTGCATCAGTGTGAATGTTGCAGTCCCTGAGGACTATTGTCCTTGGGGACCACAACATCACCTCTGACACAGCCTCCATCAGAGCATAACCCCACCCATTATGGAGCATTGTGATGTCACAACACTTCACAGTGGAAGGTGTCACATTGGAAAGGGCAGGTGGTCTGTAACAATCCATTGTGATATAGACCCTCCCTTGTGGAACATCATGACATCACAGCACTATGTGGAGGGGGAACGGGCACATCAGAAAGGGAGCAGGGAAGTTCTTATGACCCACCCTCCTGTCACTTCCAGAAACCCTGATTCTCCAGGTTTGTCATGAGTACCCTGGCTAACCTGCAGAAATTGGGGCCCAGAGACTCTGGGTCAAAACCTGAAGTCTCCAGATGAAACCCTGAGAGGTGACTGGCAGCTTTACGCACTCATAATGGCATGCGGCCACCAATAATTACGCAAGAACCTGGTGGTTTATGCGCAGTTGTCAATATTTTCCTGAAGAAAAACTGCACACACCAAACATTTCCCCCCAAAATGACCACAAAAGTGTCCCAAATTTGTAAGTATCTAACTGCAAGTCAAATTTAAGAGACAGGTTTACAGACACATTTCCCAAGCTCTAACTGTTATTTAGGTTACTGACTGACAAGTTATTCCTTGCTCTGTAGTCAACAAATTGTGGTAATGAGCTGCCATTCTTGGAAGCGTCTATCAGAATTCTTGTTCTGAATACCAGATTAGATGCATCTGTTCATTTTGCTGTATTACTTTTCAAAGTTATGACCCAATAAAGCAATTACTGTTCAAATCAGAATCTAGATATCTTCCGTTGCTAACAATAAAGCATTTGGATGGCTGTAGCATCTGTTACTAGCCTTATCTTTTCTCTCCTTGGCGAGATGCTCCTTCATTTTCATAACCATTGACTGTTCATAATAGATGCCAGCAACCCAGACCAAAATATTTTTCAAGACGCAATGTACATTTCCTCTAAGAAAGGACCCTGCAAATTATCAGAAGGACTTCTACAAGGTATCTTTTGTTCACTGCTTACTATTTGCATTCAGGGTTTCTATTCCTCTTGGCACAAAATAATTTAATTACATTTCATTTCAAAACAAAATTGTTGATACAGATTCCGAGTGTCGGTAATTAGATAACAATTTCACAGTCCACATTCTATGATTATTGTAAGATTTAATGACTACTTATTTCAAGATTCTTCTAACTCAATGATTACCCCAGCACAAAATAATAATAATGATATGATGTCATTGCTAAGGCTGACAGCTCATGTAGTGTTTGAAATAACATTCAATAGAGGAGTTTCAATTCGGATTTGAAGAGATTAAACTCTGTTTATTATTATTATTAGCAAGCATTTATATAGCGCCAGCAATGTACCTGGCGCTTTACAAAGTAATGAAATAGACATGGTTCCTACCCTAGGGCTTACAATATGAGAGACCGGGGGGATGGAAGGGGGGGGACAAAGGAAGGGGAACAGAGGGAGAGACAAGGAGTTTAACATTCACGAAGATGCCAGGTCCCAGGTGCACGCGCTTGGCTTGATTACATCAAGAATGATGGCTGGTTGGTCCATGTGGTGAGGATATGAGTACACAGACCTCAGGTAACAGATTGTACTGGATGGAGGGTATCAGCAGGAGTTAGGTGAGGGGAGCGAGGAGTCGGGGAAGGCAGAGCGGAAGAGGTGGGTCTTGAGGAGGGATTTGAAGGTACGAAGGAAGGGGGCGAGGAGGATGTGGGCAGGGAGGGAGTTCCAGGCATGGGGGGCAGCTAGGGAGAAGGGACAAGGCGGTCAGGGGAGGCGACAGAGGAGGAGCGGACCTCACAGACTAGTACGAAGGGAAATTAGCTCAGAATTAGGGGGGAAGCAAGGTCGTGAAGAGCTTTATAGGTGAAGACTAGGAGCTTGTTTCCATTCCAGCAGAGTACTTAAAAATGTGCTTAACATTATTTAACTTGTCAGTCCCACTGAATATAAGTTTATATATGTTCGGGGTGTACAGTTTGTTTTGTTTTAATAACTAAAGACCCCAAAATGGAATGAATAAAAAATAAATAAATAAAACACCCACTGTACATGCGCAAAAGGGCTGCTGGGGCTGTTGTTTGCATGTGGGGCCCTTTCCCCAAATTACCATTTTGGAAAAGGGCAGTCGGTCTGTACACGCGCAAAATGACCACTGCGCATGTGAAGACTGACTGCCCTTTTCCAAAATGGTGGCGATGCTGCCACCACCATTTTGGAAAAGGGCATGCATGCACAGAACAGTCCAGTGGCCATTTTGCACATGTGGAGTGATTTTTAAAAAAAATTTTTTAAAATTATTTTTAAAACAAAAAAGTTACAAAAACCAGCCGGTTTTAAACGAAAACTCAAAAAATGAAGGGATTTTTCACAACAAAAATGAAAACTAAAATGAAAACGAATGGGAGGCCTTCTGTATGCCCCTAATATATGTATGTATGAGTATTGATATTTACATAGAGACCCACCATTCTGAACTTCACAAGTCCGAAGACTTCAGAAATTTGCATATTCACTGTGTCTCTTGTTAGTGTGGGAGGATTTCTGTAATGCCTGTTCTTGCAGAATATAGAATCCCCATTAGGAAATAGTGCTGCTGTGTGTAGGGTTACCATATTTCAAGTTCCCCAAAAGAGGACACTGCCAGGGGGTGCAGCCACCAGGAAGTTGGGGCCACTGCTAACATCTAACTAGGGGTGTGCAGAACGTACATTATTCCGCTTTGTTTTCATTTTCTACATTCAAAAACTAGGAATGTGCTGGGAGGGATGATGAAGAAAGTGGGGCTGGGAAAAGCCCCATCGGAGGGGGGATATTACCTGAAAGCAGAGATCTCTGTGCAGTGTTGATTGAGCCCATGTTGGTTGTGGAAGGAAAAGCAGGAAAAATTATTTGAGGGATAGGAACCCACTCTTCTGCCACTGCTGCTGTGTTCAGATAGAGTCCCTCCTTCTCAGCACAGGGAGGGGGTGGTTTGGTTTCTCATCCCAGAGCTCACTGGAGTGGCAGCCAGCCAATCCTTGCAGTCTCTCCATGCCTTGTTCTGCACCACTGCTTGTGTCCTGCTCACCTGAGTCCACACGCAACACACTGCTTCTGGAGCCGCCAAACAGCTGATCAGCCCCTGACGTCTACACTACTTGAGACGCTGAGGCTGGACTGCCACTGAACTCTGAGTCAGTCCTGACAACTTGTGACAAGTACTTGAAGCCAGGAAGCAAAATCCCGGATATTTGTGACTCTTGAAAAAATCTGTCTGGACAGGGTTTGGTGGATCAAAAAAGAGGTAATGACTGGGAAAACCTGGATGGTATGGGAACCGTAGCTGTGTGCAGGTAGGGAGACTGCCTATATTTGCTCACAGAAGTTTTCATCAAGAGTGAAAGCCTCATCAAGAGTGAAATTTTGGGAGACTGCAATCTGTCCCTGCATTTTCCAGCACCTTTAAATACAGATGTTATGGGTATGCCTTCAAGGTATCTGGGTTTTCAGCTCTAGGTAGGATTATGGAAAAATGTGAAAAAACCCTGTATATCCCACGTTTGGAAGGGCCAAATTCCAGTTTCCATTGAAAGTAATAGACTTAATCCAGATTTACACTGGTATAACGGAGCATAACTTTGCCTACAGTGTATGAGCTTTTTTCATCTCTAATTCATATGATATAATGAGATTCTATCCATATAGGTGAGAAATGTACTATGGGAGCCATATATAAAGTTCACTATTACCATTGACATCCTTGTAATTATGATTTACTGTATTCCTATGCAGCAGAGATTTACTCCGGTGTCATTGGAATGCCTCCCATTCATTTGCACTTAGTTTTACATCAGTGCATTATAGAAGACTTATAGTCATGCTCTTTGGCTGTGTGTTGACCGACAAGATTTACTTTCTTACCGAATAAGAGACCAGTCTCCTAGGCATTACTCAGGCAAAACTCAACAGGAGTCTTCTTGAATAAGGAATGGAGGGTTGTTCCCTAACAATCTCTACTGAACTTATTGAGTAATGGCACGAAGCTCCCATGATACAGATTGTGCAAGGGATGGAGGAGGGAGAATATGATGGCATTAGAGAATAAATACAGACAGTCAGATACTCTAACAAGTAATTCTCCGTCATATACCCAGGAATGAGAAGTTTTGACAGATTTTTTCAGATTAGTGGTAGAGAGGCCTACACACTAGATCAGAGATTCTCAAACTGTGAAACTGTAAGGGGATGGGAGGGGGGGGGGGGTGCCATCTGCTAATGGGGTCATGATCCCAGTTGATATGTGATGTACTTTGTATGTCTTTGTTGCTTTCTGAGATCATAGGATTATATTTAAGGTTCAAAATGGGCCCAGGTTATGCAGGAGAAAATTTGGGAACCACTGCACTAAATGATGTGCTAAATGCAACATAGAGCACGTGGGGCTACCCTTGGTGATGGTCTGGAGACTGCAGCTGGTGCAGAATGTGGTGGCCCGCCTCCTTAAGGTACAGGTTGCTATGAGCACATTACACCAGTGCTCCAATCTTTGCACTGGCTGCCTATAGTTTTCTGGGCCTGATTCATGGTGTAGGTTTTGATCTATAAAGCCCTATACGGCCCTGACTATCTGTGGGTTTGCCTCACCCTCTGGGTCCTGGATTGAACCCTGTGGTTGACTGGGAGTACCCTCTTCGGGGTCCCTTGAGTATCTCGGGTTGCGATGATGAGGAGGGTGTTCTCTGTGGCTGCATCGAGAATGTGGAACTCCCACCCAACAAAGGCCCGTTTGGCCCAGACCTTCCCTTTTTCTGAAGACAGTGTAAGACCTGGCTGTTCTGCCAGCATTTTGGCGAGGGAGACGGATGATGGGTGGGAGTTGGGAGGGGGTAGGGGGTTTTGTGCTCTGCCGTGGGGTTTTTATTGCTGGTTTTATATTGTTGTTTGTGTTTTGCCTATTTATTGATTATGTTATTTATTTATACATAACCATATATATATATATATATATATGGTTTTAATATGTTGTATGCTGCCCTGAGCTGCTATAGTTAGTTTTGGAATCCAAGGGATATGGATTTCCAATTACACAATGTGGAGGGCATCTATTTAGGTGTCAGTTGTTTGGCTAAGATTGCCACATTGTCTGCAAAATCCAAGTCCCTAAAAGTATGATCCTCACCCATGCCAGTTCTGAAATCATTCTCCTTCACTAGAATCTCCATTATGTAATCAATAACTGGGAGGAAGAAAGTCAAGGCTAGGACACATCTCTGGCACATTCCACTATTAAAACAGAGGTTTCAAGGAGCTTTTTGACTACACTGGTGTATAAGTACAGCATGAGATTTTAACATTTTGTGGGGATTCAAAGTGCTTGTAAGAGAAACCAAATTCATCTACTTTTAAATGAATCAAGGTCTTTTGATATCGCTGTAAGCAAGAGCTGCCAGTATTCTCTTTCCTTGGATGCAACCACAAGCTGTAGTCTGCAGACCATAGTTCAAGTCTATTACATCAGGTCAAGAAGCCATAGGAATCTTCCTGGATATTCTTCTGTAGTAGTTTTCATAATTAAATGTTACAACTGAATGGGAGTTTGGCGGCATGTAGTAATGAGATTTTAAAGTTCCACAGTCAAGATGGAATGCTAGTAGTCCGATCTCCATCTTTGGACATTTTTGGCTTGGATTACCCTCTCTGGAGCTGAAACTCCTGTCAGCATAGATCTTTGGGTCATTGAGACTGCAAGTCCCACAGCACAACAGGTCTGCACTCTTGTGGGGGACTCTTGAGCGGAAAAATGGAAATTCGATCAGGGAAGCTTTTGTAGCAGCCAGAGAGTTGTGTGTACTCGGCGCATCACCCCCATCTAAGTGGTGATGGGATTTCACCACTCATTTTCATAGTAGAAAGTTTTAGAATAGACTCATGAAAATCTTGTCCTTTCTGATGGGCCTGTTCTAACAATGGGAAGGAAGGGTCATTGCCCTATAATACAAGACTATACACTTTCCATTCTTCTAGGGATGTGCGAACGTCGTTCGGTGTTTGGCCCGAACTTGGCCAGTTCGGATGGCTGAACTGAATGGTCAAACCGAATGCCCGAAGCCCCGAACAGTTTGGGCGCGTTTGGATGAGTTCGGGCGTGTTTGGGTGGGAAAAACAGGGCTGGAAGGCCCCAGGGAAGAGGGGGGGGGGGCATCTGAGGAGAAGACTTCCGGGCACCGGGGTGGAGAGGCTTGGACTAACAGCCACCCTGCCCAATCACCTCTTTTCCTCAGACCACTGGCTTCACAGTCTACGATTGGCTACAGGCTAGGTTGCACGGAGCCAATGGGGCTTGTGGTAAAGCGGGCGCAGCAAGTAACAAAAGTCATTGCCCTCCCCCCTTCCAACTCCTTCTGAACTAGCCCGTGATCCTGTCAGTAGGTGTTTTCAGAAGTCTCCCTCTCCCAGCAGTTTGTGTACCTCCCAATCCATTGCCATCCTCCTCCTATTTCACCCATTTCCACACATTTACCTCCGTAGCTTCATTTATTTGGATTAGAGTAGATAGATTTAGCCGTTGTTTTTATTTTTTACCCCTCCCTGTGTTCTTTCTCCCTACCCTCCATTGAATCCTTCCCTCCTCCCTGTATATATTCCATCCCTAATTCCCTTCCCCTGTTTTTGGATTTATTTAGAGTAGGATTAGATTGATTTAGGTTTCATTTCAGTTTTGTACCCCTCCCTGTGTTGTTCGTTGTGAGCTGTCAGTGTCCTCCCTGCATCCGTGTGTGTGTGTATATGTATATATATATGTATGTGTGTGTATATGTGTGTATATGTATGTATATATATGCATATGTGTGTATATGTATATGTGTATATATTAGATAGTTACTATAGATAGATAGTTGTAGGAGTTAGCTTAGTTAGAGGTAGATAGAGACGGTGTGTGGTGATTCAGTTTTAATATTTTATAGCGTGTTTGTAGGACTAGGCCTTTGTAGATATTGGATAATATTCCATTTAGTTCCATAGGTTTTAGAATAGTTAATAGCAGTTAGAGTGTGTGTGTGTATATTATATATATATATATATATATATATATATATACACACACACACACACTTTATATACACACACACACAAACACACACACACACACACACTCTAACTGAAATGAAATTATTTATTTATATATATATAAATAAATAAATTTTAAAAATGCAGTCAGGCTTCAGAGGCTCCCGGAAGTGGCACTAGCTGGGGTGTGGTTCAGTGACATCTCCTGCCAGCGTCCTCCACTGCCACGCAGGGCACTGGAAAGCCTGCAGTCCAGAAGGCTGCGGCTGTCTCTGATGTGGCTGCAGGAGCAAGTGCAGCAGGTCCTTCGGGGTCAGATGTTCCTCAAGTGCCACCAATGTCCCTCATTATTGAGGTGATCCCCACCAGTCACCACCCCGGCTGCTAGAGGCAGGGCACGATCCCCGGGCAATGGCAGCAGGAAGAGGAGCAGCAATAGCAGCAGAAGCTATAGGGGGCACAGGGAGAGTGGCAGCAGCATGGTGGGCAGTTGATCAGCCTCAGGGTCCTAGTACTCCCCTTTGTGAGGGGACATCACTCAGATTTATTTATTTATTTATTTATTTTGGAGATTTATACCCCACCCCTCCTGCAAAGCAGCCCGGGGCGGCTTACAACAATAAAACACAATAAAAACAGTTTAAAACATCCAATATAATAAAATAGGGCTAAAAAACAAATAAGATAATAAATAGTAGATAGGTGGGGGAGCTAAAACCCCCTCATCCTACCCTCCCACCCTCCCCAAAGGCCTGGGCGAACAGTCAGGTTTTGCAACTTCGCTGGAATGTCAACAGGCATGGGGCCAGGCGAGCTTCCTCCAGAAGGGAGTTCCAAAGGCATGGCTTGGCCACCGAGAATGCCCTCTCCATTGTGGCCCCCCGCTTAACACGGGGGACCTCCAATAAGGCACCCCCGGCAGACCACAGGAGCCGCCCTGGGTCCCTGAGGTATGAGGGTCCCAGACCGTGTAGGGCTTTATAGATCAACACCAACACCTTGAACCTGGCTCGGCACGCTATAGGCAGCCAGTGCAGAGCTCGGAGCACAGGTTTAATATGCTCCCAGCGGCCCGTCCCCATGAGATGAGCCGCTGCATTCTGCACTAGCTGCAGCCTCCGGAACAGGAACAAGGGAAGCCCCACATAGAGTGCGTTACAGTAGTCTAGTCTTGAGGTGACGAAGGCATGGATGAGGGAGGCCAGGTCTGGGCCGGAGACGAACGGACACAGCCTACGCACCAGATACAGCTGATGGAAGGCAGCCTTAGCAACTGCCTCCACCTGCCGCTGCAGGCGGAGGTCTGCGTCCAATATCACGCCCAGACTCCGGACCTGCTGAGCTATAGGAGGGCGAACCCCCCCAATCAGGGGGGGGGATTGGTGCTGAGGCGATGGCTGTTCCTCCTGCCACCATGTTCTGCTCCTCCCAGCAGCACTGTCAGTGGTGCGTCACCCAGTGCGGGCCAGAAGGCAGGAGGGGGCAAATAATCCTCCATCTCAGTGCATGCAGGTGGATGATCCCAGGGTGGTGCAGTGCACTTTGTGCCAGAAGGTGGTGAAGTGTGGGCAGGTGCTCACCAACCTTGACACAACTGCCATGGCGAGGCAGGGGAGTGGACACCAGTTGGTTCCCAACTGCAGGGGCCAGTCATCTGCCTCCATCAGCGGGCAAGCGTCATGCTCTAACAACTGCCTCTAGCAGCAGGAGCAGTATTGCTGCTAGGAGGGACCAGCAGAGTCAATGCACCATGGAGGAGCTGGGGTGGGGGCAGCTCCCAAGTCCATCGGCAGCTGCAGGACATGGAGGGTGGCATGACTTTCAACTGAAAGCCACATGCGTGTTGGGGGAAATGATAGCGCTCGATGGGCAGCTCTTCTCGGTGGTTGGGGACATGGGGTTTGGGTGCCTCATTGGGTTCCTGGACCCCCCAGTAAAAGTTGCCCTCGTTCACCAGCCTGAGTTGGCAGGTGGTGCCAGCCCTGTACCGGGCTTTAATGGAGTGGGTGAGGGAGCAGCTGGCAAGGGCTGGGGATGCCACCATCCACTTCACCACCAACCTGTGGTCGAGTCAAAATGCACGACATGCCTATCTGGCAGTGATGGCGCACTGGTGACAGGACCCAGAGGCAGCATTTGGCAGTGGTAGGAAGGGTCCTGAAGCAGGGTATGGGTGGGTCCTGCTTCAGGCAGAAGTAATGGATGGCCTCCACGCCGCTCTGAACATCAAGGCAGCCCTCACCACCATGGTGAGGGAGTGGGTCACACCAGGGGTGCATGGTGACAGACAACATGGTCAACATATTGAGGGCAGTCCATGAGGGGGGCTTCACCAGCATCCCTTGCACTGCACACACCCTTCACTTGGTGGTCAGGGATGCTCTGGGCTTGGGGGAGAAGGGGATTGGGGCAGGCACACTTAGCTCCCTGATGAAGTGGGGGAGGAAGCTGGCTGGTTTCTTTAACTCGTGTGCGAAGGGCAGCGACCTCCTCTGGGTGAAGCAGACCGATCAAGGTTCCCCAATGCACCAGCTGGTGCAGGATGTGTCCACACAGTGGAATTCGATTATTCTGATGCTCGAGCGGCTTCTCAAGCAGAAAGCTGCCTTGCATCAGGTTCAACTGGTGATGGACAGTGGGGCACCTCCAGGGTACGATGGGGGAGAATGGGAGATCCTGGCTCACACAGTCTTTGTGCTGAGACCGTTCCTGGCCATGATGGAGACCATCAGCTCCTCCACGGCCACCATCAGCCAGTTGACCCCTCTGGTGCAGTCTCCTGAGGAGGCTGGAGGAGATTCTCTAGGGACAGGATTGTGGCCCTCAGGACAGGAAGCTGATGGATGAGGCAATTGACTTGGTGCGGCAGCTGAAGGCAGGGCTGAAGGCATGGTTCGATCAGCTCCTGAAGTGGGCGGAATAAGTTTTGGCAACCATGCTGGACCCCAGGGTCAAGGGCAGCATGGCACGCCAGATAGTGCTCTATGGGCACTGGAAGGGTGACCTGGTGGAGAGGGTCCGGCAGACAGAGAGGGCTCTGGAGAGTGAGCAGAAGCAGCAGCAGTAGGAAGCACCTGGGGATGGTGGGAATGGGAGAAGCCACCCCTTTTAGCTGGCAAGGTAATCCCTGCCCCCAGCCCTAGCAGTAGCAGCACCAGCAGCAGGCTGAGCAGCAGCAGCAGCGCCCCTATTGCCAGCAGCAGCAGCTTGTGTGTGCAGGGCAGTCTGGCGAGCATGGGTTCGTGCACAGCAGGGCAGGCAGCTGGCTGAGGGACAGCGCCTCAGCAGCAATGGAGAGCTACCTGGAGGAGGAGCCATGCATCGAACCCCGCAGCGATCCCTTGGCCTACTGGGCCGGCAAGATCAACGTGTGGCCGTCCCTGTCCAAAGTGGCCAAGGGCCTCTTGTCCTGCCCACTGAGTGCCCCAAGTGATCGGGTGTTCTCCATGATGGGGGACATTTGCTTGCTGCACCGCCTGAGACTGGGGGCCAAGTTGGTGGAGCAGTTGCTTTTCATCAAGGTCAACCTTCTGCTGCTGAGATTCCCTGAGCTGCCCCTGGACATGGATTGATGGTGCAGTGGGATTGATGCCATCCCATGCCAGGGGCAGTCTTGGGATGGGGTGTCTCCTCAATATGGGCTGCTGCTGCTGCTGAGGTGCTGTCCCTCCCAGTGCCTGTCTCTCTCTCTCTCCAGACTCTGCCGGCCTATCTGACTTGCTCCCTCTCTTGCGTGCTGCACAGTCTTTGCCAGCCTATCTGAATGCCCTGCGAAGGTCTCAGCCTGCCTTCCCTACTGCCTCTCATGCCATGCTGCCTGTCTGCCTGCCCTGGTTGCCATCCTCGAACCCTGCCTCAGCCTGCTTTCCACTTCTCATGCCATGCTGCCTGTCTGCTGCTGCTGCCACCTCTGCTGTGCCATGGGTTCTGCTACCTGGCAATCCAATGTCTGCCGCGGCTCCACCGATGCCTGGCAGCCTGCAATGCCCAGCCACGTAGGGGTGCCAGGCCAGCCACCAAGCCCCAAGTCTTCCCAGTCTCTGCTGCTGCCGCTGCTGGGTCTTAGATGGCCAGCCATGGTGCCACGGGCACCCCCGGGGGCCAAGCGCTGAGCCTGCCTGCCTGGGCAAGCCGGGGTGCCAAGCACCAAGCCTTCCCAGTCTCTGCTGCTGCTGTGTCTCTGATGGCCTGCCATGCCCCCACAGGCACCCCTGGAGCTCCCCAAGCTTCTGCCGTGGCCAAACTATCCAGACGTTTGTGTGTGTGTGTGTGTGTGTGTGTGTGTGTGTGTCCGAACTCCGCGGGACCGAATCTGAACTAAATTTTTGGACCGAATGTCCGAACATCCAAACCCCATTCTGTTTGCACATCCCTATGCTGGTTTCTAGAGACCTTCCTTGTAGTCTGAAAAAAGTTTGTTAATCTTCTTGAACAGATTTTTCAAGCCTTATTTTCATATTTATTTATCTGGGTGATAGCACTTTAAAAATGAATAAATCCTTAGTATATACTAAACCCCTCAATTCCACTGGCTTTACTGTGTTCAAACAGCACAAACCTGTCTAAAAGCTGCCCCCAAAGGAGCAGCCAGGGTGTCTGTGTGTGAAGGACGTGGAGTCGGTGTGTGAAGGACAAGGACAGGATTGGTGCCCCTGCTTCCCCTTCTGTCTGGGGACGCTCCAGAGCAGCCAAGACAGTGGTGAAAGGGAGTGTGAGCTCCTATTATGCTGACCATGACTAGCAAATTTTCACAAATACCGTTTTGAAGCAGACGCATGTAAATCTCTTGCCTGTATCTTTTAAAAATGCAAATGTAAAACAAACCTGTTCTGTTTAAAAATAAAGCTGAAATTAGGATGGGAGGCAGGAAGTAGATGGTGAATCTGACACACTGTCCTTCACTCTTGCTACGTTGTTTTTTCTCTCAGGTGCCACAGATGAAGGACAGCATCAACTGCAGCAGCACTCCTTGTTCTGGATTTTTATTGGCGTGTGTCACAGCCTTAATGTTAGTTAAACAGTTTCTCATATTTAATAGATGCCCTGGAGCAGATGAACCTGCTTTGATTTGTGACGGATGTTAGCTGAGTGGGGGCCAAGTAGGTCTTAATCTTTCTGCAAGTGTTTTCTCTTTTAAATGACATAATGTTGCCTTCTCTTGAAATATTAGCTGCTACTATCTGATTTGCAATTCCAAATGAATGCAGTATCTCCTCTTAAAGTGTTTCTTCTTGGCAATTATCTTGGAAATCTTTTTCTGCCCTCACTAAAGGTAATCATTGTTATAAAAATACTTCCTTGGATGATTATCATTTGACTTGTATGAATATTTACAATAACACTTTTTCACTGGTAATTTTTTTTTTGCCATGGCAGGAAATGAAATGCAAATTAACAACTGTAAAGATTAAAACATAATGAAATAGGACATAAACTCATAAGAACTAATGAATAAAGTGGCTCTGAGGCACACAAAAAATGATGTCCCTCAAAAACAAACACCCAGATAAATTATTTGGAGGCATTAAACTGACAAAGGGAAAGGAATACCATATCCAGGATAAATTGTTTAGTGCCAAAGTCATAATTGCATTCTTTTTTCTTAATACAAAAATTAAGTTTCTCCCCAAAAACTAACCAAGTGTGTAATTATTGCATGCTGAATTTCCTCCAAACTTACAAATCAGTGCATCAAAATGTTATTTTTGACTATCCTCATCAGGTTGTTTAGCAAATGAACTGAACTAATGGACAAAAACCACATGTTATACCATATTTATCTTGCATGACTTGTGCTATCTGATTGAAAGGTGTGTGTGTTTGCAAACAAAAAATGATTTCTGCTAATAATTTAAAGTTCTGTCCAGACTGCCACCTATTAGTCTGGGATTCAGCTAAGTAGTTAAGCATTTGCTAAAGTTTCACTGACCCCAGTGATCATAGGTGACTGATAAGGAGCACAAGAAGGGGTCACTTGCTCCCCAGATTTTTGGCAGATCTCCTCAGATCACTGGACTACTTAGACCAGTGGTTCCCCATATCCCAAAGTGGTTCCCCTTTGTGACCCAATTTGAAGACACAAACATAACCTTGTGGCCCCAGACAGCAACAAAAAAACAAAGTGTATAAAACAAAGGCAGAAAACCTTTCTGCTCCCACAGGATATTTCGAACGTTAGTATAAGCTTCATAGGCCAGCTAGGATTAATGGGAAGTGGTGCTTAAAGGATGGGAGAAGAAACAGAAGGGTCCAATTCATTGACCTATGTGGATCCATCCCCTGTTTGCTTTTTTTGGTGGTGGTGGTGGTGGGGGGTGGAGCTGCAGATTAGTGAAGTGGTGATGTCATCCGGGGTTCAGTTTGACAACATGCTCTTACGATCCAGGATGTATGATGCTGGGACAGGGGCAATGTAGGGTTTGAAGGTAGGGTGCGAGTTGAAGATGAAGCCCAAGCTACGAGCATGGGGGACAGGGAGGATGGAGACCCCGTCAATGGCAATTGACAGGAAGAGCGAGAGGAAGGATTGGGAGGGAAAATCAGGAGTTCAGTTTTCGCCATGTTCAATTTGAGTTGGCATTGAGACATCCAGGTGGAGATATCAGAGAGACAGTTGGTGAGATGAGCTTGAACAGAGGGGGAAAGGGAAGGAGTGGAGAGAGAGAGAGTTGAGTGTCATCAGCGTATAGGTGGTATTGGAAACCATGGGAGGCAATGAGTTTGCCTAGGGATAGGGTGTAGATGGAGAAGAGGAGAGGGCCAAGGACAGAGCCTTGGGGAACCCTGACCAAGAGGGGTAGGGAGGAGGAGGGAGAGGAGTTAGGAAGATATACATTGAAGGAGCGGTCAGAAAGGTAGGAGGAGAACCAGTCGAGGACAGAGCCGTGGAATCTAAGGGAGTGAAGCGATTCAAGCAGGAGTGAGTGGTCAACAGTATCGAAGGCAGCAGAGAGATCAAGGAGGATAAGAATATAGGCAGTTGGATTTAGCCACAAGAAGATCGTTGGTGATCTTAGCAAGAGCGGTTTCAGTGGAGTGAAGGGGGCAGAAGCCAGATTGGAGGGGGTCAAGGGAGAAGTTGGAGGAGAGGAGGTCAATGCAACGGGAGTAGACA
Source organism: Sphenodon punctatus (assembly GCA_003113815.1). NCBI lineage: Eukaryota > Metazoa > Chordata > Lepidosauria > Sphenodontia > Sphenodontidae > Sphenodon > Sphenodon punctatus. The sequence continues at coordinate 6,505,398 of QEPC01008173.1, forward strand.
ACCTGTTCAGGAAGCAAAAGGCAGGAGTGAGACAGGATGGTAATTAGAGGGTTCAGAGTGGACTTTTTAAGGATGGGGGAGACAGTGGTGTGTTTAAAGGCAGAGGGGAAGGAGCCAGTAGAGAGGGAGAGGTTGATGATGTGCAGGAGGGGAGGGGTGACGGTAGAAACAATGGAGGTCAGGAGTTGGGAAGGAATGGGGTCCAGGGGGCAAGTGGAGGGGTTGGAGGAGGAGAGCAGGGAGGAGATTTCCTCAAGGGAGGTGGGAGGGAAGGAGGACAGGAGAGAGGTGGGGGAAGGAGGGAGAGGACTTGGAAGTGATTTCCAGGTGAATCTTGTTGATCTTAGAGGTGAAAAAGAGAGCAAGATCCTGAGCAGAGAGAGAAGAGGGAGGAGGAGTACAGGGGGGTTTGAGAAGGGAGTCAAAGGTGGAAAAGAGGCGGCGAGGGTCTCGGGAGCAGGACTCAATGTGGGAGGCATAGTACTGCTGTCTAGTGAGGGAGATAACAGAATTGAGCGATGAAAGGCAGACTTTGAAGTGAAGGAAGTCAGCATGGTAGTGGGATTTGCACCAGAATAATTCAGCAGCCCAGGTGCAGGAGCGGAGACGGCAAATGTTGGGGGTGAGCCGGGGCGAGGGTTACGGGAGCGAGCTGGGTGGGAGTAGAGGGGGTAAGGGAGTCGAGGGTGGAGGTGAGAGAGGAGTTGAAGGTGGAGATGGCAGAATTGGGGGAGGAGGAGGAGAAGACAGAGAGGAGA
>QEPC01008173.1:6506651-6525855 GCA_003113815.1 Sphenodon punctatus
GGTGGAGAGGGGAGTAGAGGCGTATGGAGTGAGCCTCAAAGGAGGTGAAGGAGAGAGAGGGAGAAGGGGTTGAAACTGGCAGGAAGAGGCGAGGAGAAGGCCTACGCCACCACCCTGTCTTCAGAGTGGGGTTGGTGGGAGAAGGAGAGACCTCTGAAGGAGAGGGTGGCAGGGGTGACAGAGTCAGTGGGGGAGATCCAGGTTTCAGTAAGGGTGAAAGGAGCAAGAGAAGTAAAGATCATGGATTAGGGGGCTTTATTAGCAGAGGAGCGACAGTTCCAGAGGGAACAGGAGAATGGGAGTTGATCGGGGGGAGGCAGGGAATGGGGATAAGATTAGGGGAAGGGAGCAATGGGATCGGCGGGAGATGGGCAATGGGGCAGAGGGGATGGGGAAATAGGTGGTGGGTGGGAGGAGGAGGAGGTTTAGGGATGTTGGAGAGAGGTGACAGGCTTAGTGGGAGGCAGGAGGAGAGGGGAAAGAAGCAGAGGGAGGAGCAGGTGAGAGGGAAGGAGGAGAGGGGAGAGATAAGGACAGGCATCTTGGTGGTTCAGTTACAGGGAGGTGGGATGGATCTTGCAGATGTGGAAGATAGTTGGTGAAGGCACAGGAAGGCTATACCTGGGGAGTGCGTTGGCAAACTGTTGGTGACTTGTTGAGTGCTTCTTATATAGGAGGAGAGGAGGGAGGAGGAAGTATTGGGTGCTTCTTGTCCCACCTTGAGGCCTTCAGAACTGGCCTTGATTGGCCGTGGCCACAGCAGTCTCCGATGCAACAGGGCAGGTACGTGCCTCCTTGAGATCTGGTGCAAGTGTGGCTGGAGGAACCCTCGTCTAGGGAAGCAGGTGCTATCTGGGATCCAGTGCAGGTGTGGCTGAAGGACCCCTCATCTGGGGAGGCAGGTGCTACCTGGGATCTGGTGCAGGCACAGCTCTGGCTGCTGTGATTGACAGTTAAGGTTCTTGGCTTTGTGTTATTTAGGATGACTGCCTGTCTCAATGAACACAGGTCTGGATAGTGGGTTACAGCATTGTTTTCTGGGCCCATCTGGAAGCGGGTCAGTGGCAGAATGCGCCAAATAGGGGTGGGACACCAGCGCAATTACCGGGTACTGGATTTACCGGATACTGGTTTTCAAAAAACTGGATTCCCGGATTAAATCCGGTATACCGGTACCGGATTTATTCCATTGATTTCAATGGGGCACTGTCCCCATTGAAATCAATGGAATAAAAAAATTCCTCCCCCCTCCCCCTCCCAGGCTGCACGGGTGGAAGGGGGGACACCCCCCACCCAGCCTGCCCAGCCTGAATTTAAACAAAAAAATTCCCCTAAGTGTCCCCTACTGCGGCTCCGGGCCACCGCCAGCAAACCAGAGCCAGCTCACCAGCACCAGCGGCCGTCCCAGCAGCAGCTGGTAAGTATTAAGTATGTGTACTGTATGATCCCTGGGGTGGGGTGGGGTTTAACACCCCCCACCCCACCCCAGGGATCACCCTACTTCCAAGTTCCCACCCAGGGATCGTACCTTCNNNNTGCCGGCTTCAGATGCTAGTAGGTCTTCCGGGGAAACCCAGAAGTTCCCCGGAAGGCCTACTAGCGTCTGAAGCCGGCAGCCACAGCCGGCGCTGAAGCCGTCGGACCGCCGGAGCTCAATGAAGGTACGATCCCTGGGTGGGAACTTGGAAGTAGGGTGATCCCTGGGGTGGGGTGGGGTGTTTTAAACCCCACCCCAGGGATCATACAGTACACGTACTTATTACTTACCGGCTGCTGCTGGGACGGCCGCTGGTGCTGGTGGGCTGGCTCTGGGTTGCCGGCGGCGGCCTGGAGCCACAGTAGGGAACACTTAGGGGAATTTTTTTGTTTAAATCCAGGCTGGGCAAGGTGGGTGGGGGGTGTCCCCCCTTCCACCCGCGCAGCCTGGACTCGGGGAGGGAAACGCGGGTTGTTTGTGGTTTTTTTTTTACATTGCGGCCATTCATTTGAATGGCCGCAATGTAAAAAAAAAATCCGGTACCGGGAATCCGGTAAACGGGCTGGATTACCGGGTTGAATCCGATAATGTCGGTACGCCCAGTACCGGCATTATCGGATACCGGAAGATCCGGTTTTCCCACCCCTAGCGCCAAACCTGGGCATGGAAGCATGGACCAACATTAGTTGGTTTGGTTTTAGTGCCACGAGATGGGAACAGCTTATTCCTTGGCTGAGACCAAAGTTATTGGTATTGGTTCTCAACATATAAATAAATAAAATAACACATCCTGGGGAGTCTAGATAGCAAATATGCCAGCATGTTAAACCAATAACCTATTACTCTGCTGGTTATAGTAATCAATAATGCTTCCATGCCAGTTTCCAAGCTTCAAATTGCTGCTCAGGTAGAAGGAGGAAGGGCTAATAAATACCTAATAAGAATTTATTCGGTGAGATTTCAATATCACAATCAACTGAATATCCCCAGACTTCAGTGCCATATACAATTTGAGTGTCTAGGGATAGTCAGTTGATTCTGATATTGATATTATTTGTTTTATATTAACGGCTTTAAATTTGAGCCATATAAAATTTCCCAACATCATTGTTCACCTCGGTGAGAATGACCTGCCAGTCAGAGAGGTTGGGTCTGGAGTTTATTACCACAGCTGTATCCACGTTGTGGGATTTTCATGGCTTAGTACTACATATAATGTGGGTCTGGTCGGTTATAATCCCAAGGCAGGTCTGGTGTGGGACCAGGTACCCCACTTGGGTTGACCGGGCACACCGAAAAGGAAATAAGGCTATAGGATCTTGCGTTAGGGTTATGGGTGGGGTGGGTGGGAGGGGAGGAAGCTATTATCCCCCTACCTGGGGATCCTGTATGAAACAAGTGATCTGTTCAGGAATGATGGGGTTCACCTCTCCTGGAGTGGGAATAGGGTGTTCTTGCAAGAGCTTCAAGCTGGCATTGCATTTATCATAGGTACCCAGTTGGGAGTGGGTGGTGTACAGTTTGTTGAACCAGTGCCCCCTGTGGCATTGGATCCAGGTCATAACTCTTAATGCGATGGTTCAGGAGACCAGCAGTAACTACTCTTACTTTTTGAGAAGAGGTGAGGGGATGGCCTTGTGGACTCATGCGGTCTCTTGGCACTTCACTGCTGGAGGGGAGCAGTGTTCCAGGGCGTGAAATTTTCAGGTGCCTGGGAGTCATTGGCACCCAGAAAACTCAGGCTGGTGACTGGTTTGGGGGTGTAGTGGAGCAAGAACGGTTTAATATCGGAATAAAGTTTGGTGACTGAATTTTGTTTGTTTGTTTTGTTCCCGGAGTTCAGTCTGAAATTTCATGCCCTGAGTGTACAACACCTATATTTAGGCTGGGTAGCTGGATAACAATGGAGCACGCTTCTTCCTTTCACTTCCTTTAAGTATTTTTTCACTCAACACACAGGTAAATTGTAGAATTTGTTGCCAGAGGAGGTTGTCAGGGCCAGTAGTATAGCTGCATTTAAAAAGGGACTGGATAAGTTCTTGGAGAATAGGTCCATTAACGGTTATTAGCCAAGCAGATTACGAGATGGGAACATCTTACTGTTGGGAGCAGGGAGTGATCAGCAGGGAATGGATTGCCCATTGTGACTGCTGATACTTCTCCCATGCAATCGAAATTGACCATTGTCAGAGACAGGATGCTGGGCTTGATGGATCATTGGCCTGACTCAGTATGGTATCTCTTATGTTCCTCCCCTCCTTGCTTGTTAGAGTCAGGAGGTGGCCCTTATGGGCTATTACGTCCATTTGGCCAGTGTTGGGGGCTTCCCCCTTTTCTGTTGTGGACTGGGGTTTCTTCTTTTCCCCCAAGCGAATTCGTTAGGAACCCTGCTCTGTTTGCTCTGGAGCCTTTTTGTTTGACTGATTTGTAAATAAAGGGTGCTGCCTAGTTTATTCCAACATACTTGTCTGCTTCTTATTCCCACTGGTGGGGGTCCAAAAATCTAGAAGAATTTACAAGAAGCTCTTCAGAAGAACTCCTACCTGCCTTTTTCTCCATGTGAGAAAGCGCTCATCATTTAAAGGCTTTAAAACCCCTCACACCTTAACATAATTTCCAGTGTAAGAAAAGCTGGCCTATTTACAGGCTCTCTCTTCACAGGTAAGTGGGTGGTTATACCACACTGAATTTCTTATAGTGAAATTTACTCCAAGTTTTCTGTGTCACAGCTATTCGAATCCCATTGAGATCTTTTTGTTTAGTACAGATGATCAGTTTCCAGGAGAGACTGTAGTTATGCAAAAATGACTTGCGCAAATTGCTTTGTTATGGGGATATAATAAAATGTAATGAAGGAATTCTAAGAAGCTACTGAAGTTTTACCCTCAGGTCCTGGTGTGTCAGAGCACTGCAAAATCCCATGGAAAACATGCAATATCTTGTGCCAGGGCATTGATTTGTACATGTCACCACCTCATAACCCAAATTGAGAAGGTGATTTTCAGTCATAGGCTGCTTTTAGGAACTTTCACAATCGTTGAGGTGGCTCTGTGATTGTGAGGATTAGCGCCTGTCAGAATGCACTAATTCTATAAGGCGCAAGAACACCTGCCATTGTAAAGGCTACACTTGGGGACCCGAACATGCACAGGTGTTCTTGTGCCTTAAAAGGGGATTAGTGCATTCTGAAGGGTGCTAATCCTTGCAATTGAAGAGCCGATGTGGTGATTGCGAAAGGTCCTGCCCCTCCCCTGTAGTGTCTGAAAGCAGCCATAGTAATTGATTAGGGCATGATCTTCTTAGGCTTCATCTGTCTCTTGGCTTGGGCTGGTGGTCTCATGTTGGGTCTCAAAATTGTGCCAACAGATTTTCATTTTTGTTCAGCCTTTTTATTAATTCCACACGTTATTACACGCAAGTCTAGTGCTTCTATGATCCCAAATTCCATTGGGATCGTCCATTTCTTTTGTGATTATTTACCCCCTCTTGACACCACCTCCTTTTTGCTGACACTAAAATTAGTGATTTCATCCAGAAAATTAAGCTGATCTTTTTGATACTAATTTTCTATTTCCATTCTTCATACCCTAACAGGTGGGGAAATGTTTTCGTTTAGGCCTTGGTCTTGAAAAACTCTACACAGGAGTTTTCCTTCTTAAAGTTAATCACAAACTGGAGGTCAAGGCCTTATGGTCTGGTTTGATGGTTCATACTTGAAAGCTGTACATTTCTATTTAGATGCAAATTTGCTTTGACTTAGGTTGTAAAACCCTGTAGAGGGAGGGACTGAATCTTTGTTTTTGATTTGTACAGTACACAGTATAATAGGACCCTAGGCATTTACTGGGGTCAATAAGCATTACTACAAAAATATGGAAGGTGGGGTCCTGCATTTCCCTCCTGTGTTTCTCATGAAGAAGAGTTGTGTTTTAAAAAAACCAAACACTTTTATGCAAATAAATGTCCCATCTTTTTCCCAACCTGAAGTCAGAACAATTCTACATGTGATACTGCTGCATTCATTACCAGACTGATCCAGATAGGATCATAAAGGGCTTCACATTTCTTTTAAGAAACCAAAAAATTAAAAGCCATTAATATCCCCTTATTGAAGAAAGGTGGGACAGAAATTGATACCAATCCTGAGATCTTTGAGCTTGAGCTTGCAAGATTTGAGCATTTTAGTTTGCTTCGGTGTATACCTAAGTAAATAACATTGGTCCACTTAAGTCAAGGAGACTCTTCACATGCTTAAAGTAAAACACATGGTTACATGTGTTGCTGTGTCAGACTGGAGTGCTCAGAACTTTGACAGCTCGAGGCCCCAATGCATTAACTTCCCACTGACTTTGCACTCTGACAGCGAATACAAGGCTATGCTCAATACAATGAAAAACCAAAGCAGTTTCTAATGGTGCAGTTTCCAGTTTTCCATGAAGAATAACTATCTATGTATTCATTTTATTTTGATTTCTAACCTGCCCTTCCCTGAAGGCTGTGGGAGGGTAACAACATAAAATATAAATATATGTATAAAATGTACAAAAATAGAACAAAGAAAGGTAAGCTCCTGCCTTCTGGGTCCCCTCAAGAATGGCATGGTGACAAGCTCCTGGGTCCCCACTTTGTAGGGTTGCCATATATGCAAATGTTTCCAGGACACTTATGAAAAATACATGTTGCAGGGCCTGCAATGGTGCTTAGGCACTTCCTGAGTCTCTTGGGGAAGCACTTCTTTTGGGGCCTTCACAGCATTCCCATCTCCTCAAGACTGGCCATGGGCTCTCAACCTGAAATAGGGACTGGATGCAGGTGCCAGCTCCAGGACCCTCCCTTTTGCCTAGCTTCCTCATTCCATCCGTGCTGAAGCAGAGTGGGGTGGAAGGAGCTGGGTGTGTGATCTGCTGCTTTAGAGCTCCTTCTCTAAATCCCAACTCTGTACCAGAGTAATGGGGGTGGATGGAACACAGCAGACAAGCAACTGACTGACTGCGAGGATCCTGTACAGTGTGGGGCCCTCAGCCAGCTGCCTGGCTGTCCTGTGCTCTCCAGCTCCCCACCTGTGAAGCAGACAAGACAGAAGGGCTAAGAAAGCTGGGTTAAAAGGTGGGCTTTCAGCCACTCACCCAACCTCCCAACAGTCTGAGTGTCTAAAGAAGGAGAAGCTCCACTCCTTGCACCAATGAAATCCACCCCTCAGAAAAAGGCCCCTCCCACACCACGGTGTATGCAGCTCCGCCCCCTCACATACTTACACAGATGCACAAATTGCAAGTGTATAAAGAAGGACAGAAGCGCTCCTACTTATCGTTCCACTTAGGGTGTCTTTAGACATAATGTCAACGGGTGTCTGAAGGTGTGTTTTGACCTTGATATGAACACCGGTTTTGCCCTGTTTCACCATGTGGTGCTGCTTAGACGCACAGCTCATCTTGGGGCAAATCGGTGTTTTGCTGGCCACCCAATCTCAGCATGCAAGTGCTGCCACCTCATTCCCCGTGTTGTACCTGCTAACATGCGCGTGATATCATTAGACATAACGCTGGCCACGGGTTCAGCCCGAACATGAAATTGTCATTATGATGCAATGGTGTTCACATTATGTGTTCAACAGGTGGCCAGATTGGTGTTGAGATTGTTATGGTGTTTATACACAACAGCCAAACACGTGCATAGGGGTTTTGCCACCTGATCTTTGTTATGTCTAAAAACGCCCTTAGTTTCTTGTCATTCCATCATCTCCCCATTGTCCTCTTAACTACTTTTCCTGGGAGGCAACTAGGAAAGAGGTGCCTGAAACTTGAATACAGGTCTTTCCCCTTCTTCCTCCTGAAAGAGGCCCAGTGGGGTTCAGCACCCAGAGAGGGCCTATCCCTCCTAAACAGGGACTGTTGGAAGGTGTGCTCAGCTCACATGGAAGCTCTTTCCATCCCCCCCCCTGCCCATGCTGAAGCAGACGGGGTGGAAGCATCTGGCTGGGTGACCCTCTGCTTCAGAGTGCCTTCTGTACACCCCTCCAGTCCCTCCCACTTCGATACCGAAGTGATGAAGGAGCACAGCAGACAAGCAGGTGTCTGGCTGAGGATCCTGAGTGTGGGATCTTCAGTCAGCTGCCTAGCTGTCCTGTGCTTGCCATTCCCCTCCACCCCCACCTGTGGAGCAGAGTAGAGGATGGAGGAAGCAAGATCCTCCACAGATGCCACCAGCAGTCATAACAGCTGAGGGGTCATCGAGGGAGTTCCAGGTGGTACCTCTGTCCCATGTCCCTCCCCACTATTTATTTATTTAATTTATTTTTATTTATTTATATTAAAATTTATATGCTGCCCCCTCCTGCCACAGGCATCTCGGGGCGGCTAACAACAGTTTTTAAAAACGTACTAAAATACACAACAATATCACTACAATTAAAACCACCTAAAAGAACTGCTTAGATAGTGGGATACTAAGACTGGCTCTAAGCATATATATATTTTAAGTGTAGCCTGTGCAATGGTCCTCAACCTTTTTGTGGGTGAGACCCAACAAAGCATTTGTAAGAAATCCAGTATCCACATTAAAAAACAAAACAAAATTGGGGAATCAGGAGTGGCTGGCTGGGCAGCAGCTGTGGGGGATGGGGGAGTCCAATCCTGGCAGTGGTAGCAGGGAGCCGGCATGAGGAGGCTGGAAGGAGGAGGAATCAGGAGGTAGGGAAGTGGCAGATGGCCAGAACAAGCGGCAGGAGGGGCTGTGACATACCTCCGCTGCAGCGTGCATACCCTCCAACGTTTCACAGATGAAAATAGGGACATTTGCCTTTGTGTCCCGCCGGCGGGCCTAGGGGCACTACCCGGCTCGCATGCATCATGCGAATTAACTTTAAAGGCGCTTTTGGCCTTCCTCAAAATGGAGGTTGTCTGTGCTCACTGCACCCTCAATGATGGTTTACAAATGGGTGTTTCCCACAATTCCAACTACAAGCATTCCACAAGCAGAAAGCAAGTAATAAAGTGCACATGCAGAGCATTAAATTCCAAATGGCCAAGTCACAATCAAACACACAAGACACCCCAAAATGCATCCTATTAAGGACATTAGCCCCTCTGTCCCGTACAGACAAATCCCCCCAGTGCAAAGCCCTGTACACTCTAGATTATGGCAAGGTATAGGATCCATCCCCATGGCACTGTTCCATAGAGACAGATCTGTACAGCCCTGTAGATTCTGGGGTACATCCCTACTGCCTGCCCTCCATAGAGACAGACCCCCAAAACAGCCTTGTAGATATCCCCGCAGCCCCATAGAGAATCCATCCCTTCACAGTGCCCATCCCTGTAGTGCCTGCTTCAGGAGGGGGAAAAAAATCCCAAGGTCTTTTTTTTTTTTTTTTTTAAAGCAGCCCTTACTTGTTACACCCTAGTACTGGTAAGCTGGGTCTCAGCAAGAAGCAGTCATCTTCAAGGGTGAGGCCTTGGGGGGACTGTAACTCACTCTGATGGAGTAGAGGTGCTGGGAGAGGAGGCAGCAGCTCCCTCCTCTTGCAGAGCAGCAGGGTTCAGGAAAGTTGGGGAGCAGCAACTTACAAGCACACACACTTTCTCTCACACACACGCTCAGACTCTAACACACGCACATGCACAGAGATTCTCACACATACAGGCTGCTTTTATATGAGCGGGTCGCAGTTGCGTGACCCGCTTGTGCGATTTTCAAGTCGAATTATACATGATGATGATGGACTTGATCACGCGCATTCAAGGCGGTCGCACGTTGTTTGCTGACCGTGAACTAAATACTGTGATGTGAAACATTTTCATAACTAGGTGTGAGAAATGGTTGGGCCCATCTCGAAGAACCTCGTTTACAAGGTAGCAACTTCCTGATCCAGGCAGTCGCGTAAGCAGTGCTGCGGTGATCTAGAAGGTAGCAGGGACCAGGGCGCCTTGGCAGGCGGGCAGAGGGGGCAGTGGAAGTTCCTCCCCCTCTGTCCCCCACCTAGGATGCTTCTGAGGGCGGGGGCTCAGGGAGGCAATTGATTTTTTTTAGTTACAGCACTGACAAATGGCCACCCTAGGCTGAGGGCTCAGCAAAACGGGATTTTGCTGGGACAGTGACTCACCTGGGAAATTTTATTCATATCCGTGACATTCCTAGGAAAATCGAGGCAGTTGTAGGGTCTGAGCTCGTACACTCCCCAGTACCCTGGAAGCCTCACCACCCCCAGGCCATCCAGGGCCGTGGCTCTGGGACCAACCTGAGTTCCTCCTGGTCCCCTTTGGCCTAGTGGATAAGATTTTGAACTGAACCCTGGGAGATTGGGGTTCAAGTTCTGTCTTAGTCATGATTTCACTGAGGCTGCATTCCCACCTTCAGCAGCAGTGACGGCAACAGGAGGGGCAAGAGAAGACACGGCAGTGCGGAGGAGCTGGTTCACAGGAAAAGAGCTGGTGCAAACGGGGATCTGCCGTGGCTTCTCTCTTGCATGTCAGGGCGCAAAATCCTGCCCTGACATGCACGAGATAAGCTGCGGCAGATTCCTCTTTGCACCAGCTCTCTTCTCGTCGGCCAGCTCCTCCGTGCTGCCGCATCTTCCCTCCTGCTTCTGCCACTGCTGCTGCACGTGAGAATGCAGCCTTAGTAAATTTGGGAAAATCTCCATTTCTCAGCCTCAGTTCCCCATCTGTAAAATGGGAATAATAAGAAGTATGGCCTACCTCAGGGGGTTGTTGTGAAGCTGAGTTAGGTAAGGAATAAAAAGTTCTGTCCCGAGCTCCTGGGTTTGGGTGGATTGTTAATTGAAATAAATAAATAGACCACATCATTCCCAATCCAAATATTAAAGCTTAAAGGATGAGAGATGTCTCAATTAAACATTTCACTCAATGCACCTGAAAACAGAATGTTTTTCTTTTTGCTCTCACTAGAACAAAAGAATCACCCCCAGGTAATTTGTATTACACTGAGTGGTGATGGCTAATGAAAGAGACAGGCTTATGCAAATATCGATTTGTTGAAGTCTGTATTTTACTTGTGAATTTGATTTTTATTTTAATTGGGCTCTTTTAGACATAGGGGAAAAAGCTGACTCAATCCTCATTTCAAGAGAGACCTTCATTTAGCAGAGCCAGAGAGCTGCCTTCAGCTAACTCTGTGAGAAGAGCATCTCACTCACTGAAACATGGTCTAATTCACAGTAATCTGCTCTCTTGCTTCAAAAACCACAAGTGCCTGTTCCTTCACGGTGGCATCAAACTTTTTGGCAACCATAAATAATTCACTCCAACTATTGAGAATATTTCTGTGAACAGACAGGTGGGGTGAGGTAGCTCTTAGAAAACAAATGCAACAGCTGAATGAAAGCACACAAAGAGAATTTGCTTTAAAAATCTATTTTAGGCAATAGAGACAAAGACTTCTTTGTCTCTATTGCCTATATTTTGACCAACACAGCAAACCCTACTTTCTCTACAAAGTCCCCGTCGCCGCCATTGTGGCGGCGAAGGGGTAATTGTCCCGCCCCCTCCATGAGAGGGAGGAGACGGGACAGAGGATTTGCCGGCAGAGCGCGTTAGAGCGCTCTGGCCGGAGACGTTGTTGCCAGGCAGACTGGCGCGCGGGCGGGAAAGCACGCCGCGCCGAAACAGGGAACAAGCCCCACCCCCTTTAGAAGGGGCGGAGCGGTTCTGGGCCACGTGGGCGGCAGATCGACGGGGGAGAGCTAGAAAGCAGCAGCAAGGAGCGCTTGCTGCTGCTCGTTACTTAGCGAGCTTCGGGCCACGTATTTGAAGAAGGAGATGGGCCGCACAAAGAAGAAAGCGGCCCCAAAGAAGCCTCAATGAGGAGGACAGGGCAGTAACCCCCGGGGCGGAAGCACGGGGGAGTGGGACGGTGCCCCCACCCGGGAACAGCTCATGGAGCGCCTTGCAGCCTGCGAGGCCATGTTGCAGGCACGGGGCCCATCTGCCACACGTTTACCTCCCTGGGAGCAGCCAGGGCCTTCGCAGCCAGGCCCTCCCCCCTACCCACCAAGGGGCCAGGGGCCACCAGAACAGGTCCAAGGTTACCCCCCCCAAGGGGGCCACACCCAAGAGGGGGTGGATTCCGCTAGCCCCCTACCTGAGGGGGGACTGAGAAGGGGCAGCAGGCCAGTTATCCCCCCTGCAAGATTTCACGAAGATGAAAGGGGGAGTGAGGCAGGGCCCAGAGTAGGGCAGGCCTGCCCTGGTCCCAGCAGAGCAGGTTCAGGAGGGCCCTCTACACCTCAGAGGCTGGCCAGCCAGGGGGCGTCCGACCCCAGCCACGATCAGGAAAGGGGGCACCAGGCCGGGATCCACACAACAGTCCCTCAGATCCACCTTTCACCCAGCCCGGCCGGGCTGACATTCACGACTGGGCACCTTGGTGCCCAAGGGGATCTAATGGGAGTCCCGGGTATGGCCCAGTACTGCTTGCAGAGTGATGGTCGGGGAATGGTCTCCACACAGGACCCCCCGGTGAGAATTACCCCAGCCCCTCCAGCGGCAGTGGCCCGGGATGCATCTACATTAATACCTATTTATGAACCCCCAGCGACCCGGAGGAGATTGAACGAATCCGCCCAGGAAGGGACGAGCACCGACTTTGCCATGTGGCAGAGGATCATCGCTCTTGAGGAAGCACTGCAAGGTCCCTCAGCGAGGCACGAAACAGTGGACAACACCGAGCTGCACGGGAGAACCCTCCCGCAGCCTGGAATGGCGCAAGGTGAGACTCCCATCCATAGGGGGACATTACAGCCCACCAGGGGGGAGGAAAGTACATCCCCCCACGTGGGAGACATCATGAGAACAGCAAACACTGAAAGTGGGCGAATAGCCCCTAACTTGATACCAGAGCCGGGAAGGGGTCAGCCGGAAAGGGTTCAGCTGACACCCACACAAACGGTAGACTCTGTTAACCCACGACTACTACAAATCGACGGGGAATGGGCCTGGGTGTATCCCGTTCGTCCCCCCACTGGGGTGCGGACGGGTAATCGGTCACAATGGGGACCTGTGGTGGCCGATAATTCGGCCACCACCCCTACCCTCCCCCTCCCTCCCCCAGAATTCAACTTGACACAGACTAGCACCGCACCCTCACCAATCATTCGCCCTCCGCGGGGAGTTATCCCAGCGGTTGCAGCCCCATTTGGCAGTCACCTAACGCAGGCAACAAAAGAAAAGATATGGAGGGGAGAGTATGTGGACTTGTTCGCACTCCTGTTCAGTGACCCCATCGTGGATCATTCAGAGCAGGAGGGCGACAAAGATAAGGAGCGATTTCACCGCCCTAAAGCAGACTGGAATTGGGCTAACTGGACTTCTGCCTATGCCATATACATGGGGGTCATCATGCAAGCTGATCCGGGGCGGGGCCTCAAGCTCCACAAATATGCCGATATTGTACGGAGAGTGCAGGGGACGGGCCCCCCAGGGGCTTGGTTGCGCTATGACGAAGCTTTTCGTCACAGGGCAGCAAACACCCCAGGCCTGCGCTGGGACCACCATGCTCCTGATATTTGGCTCGAAAGTATGGTGGATGCAACAAAAGCACCTGGATCAGATAGTGGACACCCACTAGTGCGAGGGGGGGTGAGACACGCAAATGAACCCTACCGGGCAGAGAATCGCAGGAGGGGCCAAGGAGGCCCCGGCCCCTCCTATGAGTACAACAGAGTAGGCCGGTGCAACCGTCAGCAGTGTAGGTTTTGGCATGCGTGCTCCAGCTGTGGAGGGGGTCACCCTGAGAGCACATGCTACCGGCCCCGTCAGCGAGGGAGGGGTGGCCGCAGCGGCCCAGGAGCAGGTAACAGTAAAGATAACCAAGGGGCGATGTCTGGGTCCCGCCCTCAAAAGGGGGCCGACACCAATTAAGGTTGAGGTTTTGGAGGCAGCCCTGCAAGCACACCCTAACAGGACAGAGGTGGAATATGTGGTACAGGGCTTTAAACAGGGATTCATAATTCCAGCCAGTACAGTCAAGCCCCCTGCCCAAGCAAAAAACCTTAAATCCATAGAAGGGAGAGAGGAACTAGTACGGACAAAAATCATGAAGGAGGTAATGGAAGGTAGAGTAGTGGGTCCATTCGATCACCCCCCTATACAAGGCCTGGTCCTATCCCCATTGGGAATAGTACCTAAAAAGACCCAGGGAGAATTCCGTTTGATCCACCACTTGTCCTACCCTCGGGGTGCCTCAGTGAACGATGCCATACCAAAGGAATTGACAACCATCAAATATGCATCGTTCGACCAGGCGGTCGAGAAGGCAAGGGGCATGGGAAAGGGTGCACTGTTGGCAAAATGCGACGTCAAGTCAGCATTCAGATTGCTTCCAGTGCACCCTAATAGTTTTCACCTCTTAGGTTTTCACTTCGAGGGGAAATACTATTACGATCGGGCAATGCCTATGGGGTGTTCCATTTCCTGTTCAGCATTCGAACGATTTAGTTCCCTTGTGGAATGGATTTTTAAGCAACGTTGGAGGGGCGGAGAAGTGACCAAATACTTGGATGACTTCCTCTTTTTAGCCCCACCCCGTTCAGACGAATGTTCAATCGCAATACGGCGATTCCAGGAAATGGCAGACGAATTGGGCATACCCCTGGCACCCGAAAAAACCGAAGGTCCTACCCCAGTACTCACGTACCTAGGGATAGAATTAGACACCAAATTGAAATTGTCTAGATTGCCCGAGAAAAAACTGATAGAATTGAGGACAAAGATTCAGGACTGCAGTATTGCCCCTAAAATCACCGTACGGTCTCTGCAGTCCCTAGTCGGGAGCCTCAATTTCGCATGCCGGGTCATTGCACCCGGTAGAGCCTTTTTGTCCAGATTGTACGAGAAGTTAAGAGGAGAACTACAGCCACATTATCGGATCCGAATTACACGGGACATGAAACAAGACCTAAGAGCATGGTCTGAATTTCTGGCAGACTATAACGGCGTCAGTTTTTGGCGAGAGAGGTGTTTGTTGCAAAACGACCTCCAGGTCCACTCTGATGCCGCAGGAGGGGCTGGTTTCGGTGTTTACTTCCGGACAAGGTGGTGCGCCCAGGCATGGCCGCTCGAGTGGCACGAAACGGGTGTGACGAGGGACTTAACATTCCTTGAACTGTTTCCCATAGTGGTAGCGGTGTTGCTGTGGACAGACCAATTCGCCAACCACACAGTATTATTCTGGTGTGACAACCAGGCTGTGGTCCACATAATAAACACCCTGTCCTCCCGTTCCACCCGAGTCATGCCGCTGGTCCGGGCATTAGTCACGGTATGCCTGCGGAACAATATTTTGTTCACAGCTCGCCACGTCCCAGGTATTGACAACAGCATAGCCGACGCCCTCTCTCGCTTTCAGATCAAGCGATTCCGGGAACTTGCGCCGGAGGCCAGAGAATGCCCCGACCCCATTCCACCGGGGGCTTGGAGCCTTGGGTATTAGAGCTACAAAATACCGTTAGGGGATCCCTCGCCCCTAGAACGCAGGCGGCCTACGGTAGGGCTTTCCAAGAGTTTCAAGGTTATAGGGCTACTAAGGGATGGGGATCCGGTTTTCCCATATATGAATCAGAAGTGGTCCAATTTGCAATGTCCCTTAGAAAAAAGGGGCTAGCACCGGGTACTATCAGTGGGAAAGTAGCGGCCCTCACGTTCATTAGCAGAATGAACGGATACCCATCACCAGACAAAGGTTTTTATATGAGGCACATGTTGGAGAGCTGGGCCAGATCAACCACTCCCTCTGATAGTACCCGGGCCCCTATAACTACCCCCATACTGGTGCGCATCATCGGCACCTTACCAGAGGTGTGCTATGATGATTTCGAGTTACAATTGTTCACCACGGCCTACACAATTACATTCTTCGGAGGATTTAGGATTAGCGAGGTAGTCCCGACATCTCGTAAGGATCAAAGCGACGGGGCATTTAGGATTGAGGACTTAAAATGTACCCCAGTAACAATTCAATTGAGGCTGAGACGATCTAAGACCGACCAAAGGGGCAGGGGCACCAATGTTGAATTGTTCAGGTGTGGCGATCTGTGTATATGCCCAGTAGAACAGATGAGGAGGTACATAGGCATACGCCCCCCAGTGGCCGGTGCATTATTCAGGCATAAGAATGGTTTGCCATTGACAAGCTATCAGTTTAATGCAGTGTTAAAAAGAACTTTGACCAGATTAGGCCTACCACCAGGGGAGTATGGCTCCCATTCGTTCAGAATAGGAGCAGCAACAACAGCAGCAGCAGCGGGATTACCCACCGAAGCTATTAAAGCCATAGGCAGGTGGCGCTCCAACGCCTACAAGAAATACATCAGGCCATACCCGCAATAACCAATTATTTCTCCTGTACTTAGGACCTAGGGGCTCCATGACTGCGAGACGATTGATCTGGATCGTGGGGCACAGCTTGGTCCGTTGGGCTGGCAAAGCCGCTACCAAGAACCACTGGGGGTCCCAACATGGCCTGGGAGACAATGCAATTATTCAGTGGTATGGAACGGGAGGTATGCGTTGGCACCAGCTGATCCCAAAACTCCGATCCCTCCGTGAAGGAACCGTCGCGGCCCCGCACATAATTGTAATTCATCTGGGAGAGAATGACATCCCGGCAAGGAAAGGGGTTAACCTGATAATTAGGATTAAAAAGGATCTCGCACATGTAAAAAGTTTGTTTAATGAAGCGCAGTTGGTTTGGACCAGTTTAGTTCCTAGGCAAAAATGGGGCAAGGCCATTAATCCGGCCAAAGTTGACAAAACAAGACGTAATGTCAATAGAGAAATAGCAAAGTGGATAACGAGAATAGGAGGAATTACCCTCCGACATGTCGATATTGTGTATGGGCGGAATGAACTATTCCGGGAAGATGGAGTACATCTATCCACAGCGGGCAATCAGCTATATCTTGAGAATTTGGCCCAACAGTTGGAAGTATTGTTGAGGATATAGGCGGTGGGTGTCGGGGAAGCCCTGTAGGGTCCCCCTTTGTGGCGGGGGTCCAGTATGGTTTAGTAGGTTAAATAGGATAGGAATTGATTAAACGAGTCATCTCCTTAAGAGATGGGGAGGTGACACCCAGTGCTAGGCGCAGGCAGCATGCACTGGGGTTATTCCCCGGGGAGGGGTACTGCAGTTCGGTCAGTAAGTACCTGCACGGTCTGCTGGCTTAGCGGGTACTCACCTCCTTACTCAAGCCCACTGTTGGGACGCTCCCCCTTTCGGCCAGAGCCAGGGTGCTGTCGAAGGGGAGCCTTGTTTGTGTTGGAACTGGCACGGGAAGGCACATCCCGGCCAGCGCCGAGTTTATAAGAATCAGTTAGCTAATCATACTGGACCCATATTGCTCGTGCAATCACCCACCGTCTTTGAATTTGTTGAATAAAGAGTGCGGCCTGATTTAATCCAGCACTTGGTCTCTGTGTCTTATTGGGGGGTGCGGCGACAAACTATTTTAGGCACAAAAAAGTAAGAAACTCAGTCATTTGAAGTAAGGCTAACTCAGAGACCATAACTAAACCCTATCATTCTGAACTGTGTTAACTTTCATGACTACTTATTTAGACTAAAACAATTGACATTTTAGGAGGTGGCATACATGGAAATAGTGATCCAAAATGTGAATGCCTTTCAAATTATGAGTTACTCAAAAGGATCTACAATGTAAGGACTACTTTTAAGCTAGAGGTAGCATCCATCTTTATGGCACCACTATTATTTGTGCTCTCAGAGCAGTCTTGGTATCAGGAATAAGCCGTGTTTTCACTCAACAGCTGCCACTGTCATCACTGCACTACGCACGTCTACCTATTTGGCCATTTCCCATGAGTATCTAAGGCTGCTTTTATACGAGCAGGTTGCAGTCGCGTAACCCGCTCACATGATTTTTCAAAATCCCACAAAGCGGAATTCTACGTGACGATGGATGTTATCACGCGCATTCAAGGCGGTCACGCGTTGTTTGCTGACCGTGGACTAAATACCTCACACATCGAGGTATTTAGTTCGCGGTCGGCAAACAACGCACGGCCGCCTTGAATGTGCGTGATTGCATCCATTGTCACGTAGAATCCCGCCTTGCGTGATTTTGAAAAATGCATGAGCGGGTTGTGCAACTGCAGCTCACTCGTATAAAAGCAGTCTAAGTGGGAGTTAAGCACTTGTGAAAATCTGGACCAAGCCCCTCTTTGTGTTCTGAGGTAGAACAATGGCTGTGCAGAGGCTGAAGGCCAAGTGGGTGCCCCAGAGTGTCACCTGAAATCCAAAGGGGATTGCAGGAAGCTTTGCTTTGACCAGAGTGTCAAAGCATTGATGTAAATATACCCTATCAATCTACCCAGTCACCAGAAGGAGGCTGAGTCACAGCTCCAAAAGGAAACTGAGGAATCTGATGAAAGAGCAGTAAGCATCATTTTCAGGGGTGTAATTATAATAGGTGCAGCTGCACTGGGGCTCAATCTGGGATGAAGTGTTGGTCTCCTGCACCAGACCAGGGCCCATTCCCACCTAACTACGCGCCTGACCATTTTTCACATCTAAAGGTCATTTAATGCACATACATGGTATGGGATTTTCTTTTCCACACGCTTTGTAATTTCTCGGTCACAGTTTGCAGCCTCACTGATTTATACATTAACACCAAAGGTCTGACTCTGTTGTAAAACCAGAGTCTTTGAATTATCCAAGTTCAGAAAAGTATCTGGGTGGTCTTAATGCATGAAAATACTTGTTGCTGTAGTCGTCTAATGGATTTTGCATTCGCATATGGGTTCCTGGTAGTCTTTAAAAATAATATAATTTTTATTATAAGAAAGGGCAGGGGCATTTTTAGCACAGATGTGATGTAGGAATGGCTATCCCCGATCAGTCCAGTGTTAGCTCTAGTCCTGCATCCTCTGACAGCAGCTAATACCAGATGAAGGCTGCTTTCCCACGAGCTGCTTTGGCTTCGTGGGAGCATGCACTATTCAAATCTAGTGCAGATCTCGTCTCATGTGGAAGGAGGAATTGTGGCTCTTCTGCTGGCAAGCTTGCAAAATGGAGAAGGTAGGAATTCACTAACCTGTCTGATCTGCAAGCTTGCTGGTTAGAGAGCCGCACTTCCTTCTTTCTTATGAGACAGGAGCTTCCCTAGATTGGAACAGCACATACTCCCATGGGGCCAGAGCACTTCATGGGAAAACAGCCTAATTCGAGGAAGATGCCAAAATATTCACAATGGACAGAATGACCTGCTTTTAGGGCAGACGTTGCCAAACTGTGAGTGGTGACTCCAACTGGGCATTTTTACACAAGATGCAGACCCGTGACTATCCCAATGAATGCATTAATTACCTGCTTGAGTAAATGCCTCTTGTGTAAACTGTCTGGGAAAACCTCGATATCGAGGTTTTATTAGGGATGGGCGAACGTGGTTCAGTAGTTCGGAGTTCGGCCCGAACTCATCCTGTTCGGATGACCGAACTCGAACATGAACCCAAACGCGAACATACCGAACAAACCGAACACCGAACGGCAAAATGGCCGAACAGTTCGGATCGTGTTCGGGTGAGTTCGGGTGGCAAAAAAAGGTTCACTGGAAGGTCAAACATGACAGGGAGGTGTCAGTCACTGAGGAGCAGACTTCCAGGCACCAGGGGTGGAGAGGCTTGCAAGAAACGAAACTAATTATCTGCCTCCCCCTTTCCCAACACCTTCTGAGCTAGTCACTGTTCCTGAACA
>QEPC01008173.1:6526642-6551072 GCA_003113815.1 Sphenodon punctatus
CATAAACTGAAACCTTGTGTTATGCACTGTACAGACTCATTGAGTATGTAATGTATGTATTTCACTACAGACTCCTCTTCTGTTTGTGATTCCCCCCCATCCCATATATATGGGATGTATATATAGCCATATATATATATATCCATATATATGGATATATCTATATCTATATCTAATCGAATTAGATAATCCATTTAGTTCATAGCATTTAGAATAGTTAATAGCAGTTAGATTTAATGTAGCTAGATATATATAATATCTATCTATGGATATGGATATGGGATGGGGGGGATATGTAGATAGATAGATAGATAGATAGTAGAGAGTTGTAGGAGTTAGCTTAGTGATAGAGAAAGTATTAGTGATTTAGTTTTAGTGTTTGTAGGAGTAGGTACTTAGATAATCCATTTAGTTCATAGCATTTAGAATAGTTAATAGCAGTTAGATTTAGTGTAGCTATATATATATATAATATTAGATACAAAAAAAATACAAAAACCCCATACAAAAACAAAAAAACCAAATAAAAAACAAAAGAAAACCATATAAAATCCAATAAAAAACCAAAAAACCCACCAATTTTTAGCATTGTAATGCTGAGGATGTGAGGTCTTTATAATCAAACTGGCCCAGTGTCAGTCTAGATGAAAGAGGTATTATCATGGGATTGGGGCCTCTGCCCCTACTCTTGGCTGTTTGTGACTCAGTTTCCCTGGCTTGCAGCTCCCACTGGATCAGCTCTCTCTTGAACTGATTCAGGTGGCAACTGGTGAACTCCTGTTGTCACCTTTTGAGCCTCAGAGTTTCCCAAGCACAGACTTTATCTCTAGGTCAATTATGTTGTATGACAAACTGACTTGTATCTACTTGAATGTTCTTTTATACATTGTATTTTTATCTTATTTTATGTAACGTTTTATCTGAAATAGTTTTGTAATGGCAAACAGCTATAATAAACTTGACTCTCTCTAAGTCCACCTGTCTTAGAAAACACAGAATTAACCCAAACTGTGTCAGTCCAATGTTAGAAATTTCACGTAACCACACTAGACTCTAAACTAAACTAAACTAAAGAAGTTTAATGAATAAATCATGATTAAAGCATGCAGTGCTAGATTATACTAAGAGTGTGGTAAATCAAAATAACATAACCAATAATACATTCCTATCTGTACTTAAATTCTCCGTCCTAATTAGTCCTACCCTAAATCATAGTCCAAAGAATATTTCAGTCTGTTTCTCAGCTAGCGATGGAAGGCTTAGCTGGGTCCAACTCTTAGACCGTTTTTAGACGAGGCGCTGAACAAGCACCTCCCAAGCCATGCGTGAAGAGAGAAGCCGGCTGCGCTGCCGGAAGTGATGTTCTCCCTGTTGCCGGCAACGGTGGCTGGAGACGCCGGACTTTGCAGAGGTACGTTCTAGAGACCTCAATTTTCAGGTCTCTAGAATGCGCCTCTGCAAAGCGCCGTGTCTCCGACCGCTGCTGTTTCCGGCAACGGGGAGAATGTCACTTCCACCAGCGCGGCCGACTTCTCACTTCACGCACGGCTTGGGAGGCGCTTGTTCAGCACCTTGTCTAACAACGGTGTGAGAGCTTCCAAGAGATCAAGTCCTTACATCATAGCTTGTTTGGTGCAGTCCTTCTCTGGCTGCTGGTAAGATGAGATGGCTCTGCTGAGAATGCTCAGAATGCTGTTGCTTGATGGTTTGTGATCACCCCTTAAGTTCTCTCAAAAGGTTCTTTTTGTTTCTTTTGAGCTGTGCATGTAAGCAAGTATCTAGTCCATTAGCAAGTCAGTGGCTGTTTGCTAGAAGGTGCTAGGTAGGTTCTGGTTCTGCAATCTCATTCCTGCAATGACTTAGCAGTTCTCAGTTTACATTGCCTGTGAAGCACGTTTTCAGCTTAGATCATATACATGTTGTCTTAACATTTTCCTTTACGTATTTGTTACACATGTGATCTACGTGTATCCCAGTATCTCTTCATGTGACAGGTATGAATTAGTATCCTGTATTCAGAAAGAGGTTTCTTACAAATTCACCAACCAAATGTGCATGTAGTTGCTTTATCCTCATCAGGTCTCTTTGTATTTGAAAATAAATACTTGGAGAAACTACCAACATTTATTTTGCAGTGAGCGGTCTGTAACTTGGGTGTAGCTAGGTTGGAATGGGTGCCCTGGGGCAGCTGTGTCATCTACACGTATAACTATGCCCCCATCTGCAATCTTTATTTTGCACAAATGTTCATGAACTTAGCCCAGAACTAAACCTTACTGGGAAGTTCTGCCAAATGTTCCCACTCTTGCCTCCACTAATTTATTTCCAGTCATGGAACCCACAACCCCTGTCATCTCTTCTCAACATTTACTTCCCTTCTGAAGCCTTCTTGTCTCCCCCCCACACACCCCCAATTCCTCTCTCTTTGCACAGGATCTTCTCTCCTATTTCAACATCAAGATTGATAAACTCCGCTTTGATATTGCTTCTTAACCCTCTCCCCCCTTATTTATTTCCCTGATGTTGCCTCTCCTTCCTTATTTCTTTATCTTTTCTCCTTCTGACTAGCTTCCCTTGATCAGGTCACCTCTCTTCATCCAGCTCCTCCATCTGCCCCATTGACCCCATCCCCTCTCGCTCCTAACAGCGATTGCCCCCACCATTCTACCTTCTCTGCTGCACATCATCAATCTCTCCCTCTCTACTGGGTCTTTTCCATTGGCCTTCAAAGTGCCACTGTCTCCCTTATCCTTAAGAAAACCACTCTTGGCCCCTCTGACCCTTCCAACTATTGCCCCATTTTGCTCCTACCCTTTGCTTTCAGGCTCCTGGACTGGGTCACCTACATAGGCTGTCTTGATTCCCTCTCTCAAAATTCCTCCCTTGACCATCTTCAATGAGGCTTCCATTACACCCTCACCACTTGACTGAGACTGCCCTTGCTAAAATCACCAATGACATTCTCTTAGCTAGGTTTAAGGGCCTCTACTCCATCCTTGTCCTCCTCAATATCTCTGCCGCCTTTGACATTGTCGACCATAGCCTCCTCCTGGATTCGCTGTGCGCCCTTGGTTACCAGGACTTTGTTCTTGACTGGTTCTCTTCGTATCTCTCGAACCGTTCCTTCAGTGTTTCTCTTGCTGGTATCTCCTCTACGTCACTTCCCCTCTCTGTGGGAGTTCCCCAAGGCTCTGTCCTGGGCCCTCTTCTCTCCTCCCTTTACACTCTTTCTCTGGGTAAACTAATTGAATCTCATGGCTTCCAGTATCACTTGTATGCTGATGACACGCAACTCTATCTCTCCACTGCCACGCTCTCCTCTGCCATCCAGTCTCGTATCATGGACTGTCTCTCTGACATCTCTGCTTGGATCTCTCACCACCAACACAAGTTTAATATGGCCAAGACTGAACTTCCGATCTTCCCCCACAAAAACATTCCCCTGCTATATCCCTCTCAATTTTCATTGAGGGTGTCACCAGCCTGTCCCTCAGGCATGTAGCCTGGGATTCATCTTCAACTCCTCTCCTTTACACCTCAGATCTAGGCTGTCCAAATCCTGTCACTTTGCTCTGTATGATATTACTAAAATCTGGCCCTACCTTATTGTTTCCACTGCAAAACCCCTAGTCCATGCTCTAATAATCTCTTGCCTTGACTACTGTAACTTCCACCTCACTGGTCTCCCCTGCTCTGATCTCACCCCCCCCCATATCTCCGTTCAACGCTTTGCTGCCAAATTCATCTGCCTTGCCTGTCGTTTTGACCATGTTCAGGCCCTCCTCTCTACCCTACACTGGCTCCCTCTACAGGAATGCATTCAGCACAAGCTCTTGGTCTTCACCTTCAACGCTCTTCATGGCCTTGCTCCCCCATATTTCTCTGCTCTAGTATTCCACCACAATCCTGCCTGGGAGCTTCGTTCCTCCTCTCCCCCCACCCTCATCTGCTTGTGACTCCCTTGTTCCTCTAACATCTTTGTCCCTTCTCTTTTGCTGTCCCCTCATACCTGGCACTCCCTCCCTGGATACACTTGTTCTGCTCCCTCCTTCCCAACTTTCAAATCCCTCCTGAAAATCTGCCTCTTCCATCAGGCTTTCCCAAGCTTGTCATGAGTAAAATTGGCATTGTGTCCTTTCCCCCCCTTACTCAGAATCTCTTCACTAGAACTAAGTTACTAAGTTAGTTCCCCGTAACTAAGTTAAGCACATGTACCTGCAGCTTCTCAACCTCATGAATGTAGCCTTCTCTCTCCCAATGTTCACCTCTCCCTTGTCTCTCTTAGATTGTAAGCCCCTTGGGGTAGAGACCTATTAATTGTACAGTGCCCGGTATGCTGCTGGTGATATATAAATAATAATGATAATAATAATGACAATAATAAATTAATAAATTACTTTGGGGGTCAAAGCCCCTTTTTAAACAGACTGTGGTGGGTGGGGGAATGGGTGGAGGTGTGTGTGTGTGCCACCTGTGGAGCCTCCTCCGGTTTGCCGGATGGCTCTGTGAGTGGGTGATGGGTGGAGGTGGGTGTTGTGTGGGAGCATGCATGCACCCCCACCCTCTGCCCATGGTGTTTCCACGGGCACACACCCATCCCCCCCCGGGGGGTCGGGAGGTTGGGTACAGGGTGGGGGAGGGAAGGGTCAGTAAACTTACCTGCTCTCTGAGTCTCTCTGGCAGGCAGGAGGAGCAGCAGTGCGGGAGTGTCTCTTGGGGGACATGAGGAAGGGAGGAAGCACGCATGCTCGCTGCTCCCCCTTCCTCTGTCCCCCGCCAAACTTTCTCACCAGGGCTGTCAGCCCGACCGCCCTGGCGAGATCTTCCATTACGCCCATTGAGCGCAATGGAAGGCTGTAGCCCCTCCCTCCACAGCACGTCCCATATGTGCTGTGGACGGAGAAGTTCAGCCACCCCAATCACGTTTTCCATAGGAAAACGCTTTGGGCAGCTGATTTTTGAGCCTTCTGGGACCCACTCCTCTGGAGTGGGTCCCAGAAGAGAAGTAAAGCCACAGCAGCCTCTGCCTNCCCCCCCCCCGCACAACTGCCTGCACATCCAGCTGGGGTGGGGAGGCAAAAAAGGAGACAGATTGTATTTTTGGTAGCATGCTGGCTAGACCTGCTAGGAACAGGATTGGATGATAGATTTTTTTAAAGGGCTAGTCTCAATTTATCCAGTGTGTGGAGTTCTTGTGAAAGTTTGGGTAGGTGATACCATGGGAAATGGTAGGTGGGTGTTCAGCACTTCTGACTATCTGGACCAGTGTGAACAGCAGCAGACCGTATCCAGTTGGTCTCCAGTGCTGCTAACACCAAGAGGGGGGATATTTGTAAAGTGTTATTCTTCAGCCTCCCACTAAATGACAATGTTTCAGCAAATTACGGCTATGTTTGAATGAACAGGTAGCCTAACATGTAGTTTTGTCTGTCAGTGCTGTAGCATTTCAGTAAAGATTGACTGTCAGCTGATGTTATGCTGTAATACAAAGACTGGAGATATTCAGTGAAGCAGTTTTCCTTCAGACTCTCAAGGTACCAGATTTAAGTGACTTCACTAAATAAGGCCTCAATTAAAGTGCAACATGTAATTTTTTTTTGTCATGGGTGAATTTGGGGATGTACTTGTGTCCCTGCTGTCTGAAGGAGTGGCAGCATGTTACACTATTGCTGAGCAAGCATGTGACACTCCGGTAAATAGATGTGAAATTTATCTGGTAAGGTATTGTGGGCATCTGTCAATAACTGGTTTTGCTCAGTATAGGACAGTTACTGGGCTAATGAATCTGGGTATTCTTGTCTCTCATACAACAACTGAGACTTGTGTTGATTTGGTGTAAATTGTTACCATTGTAGAATGGCATAATTCTTAGGGATGGGCAAACAGAACAGAGTTTGAAAATTTGGTTCGGTTTGGTTTGAAACTCGAATTCGGAAATTCGGTTCGGTTCGGTTTGAAATTTGAGTTTGGTTCAGAAGTTCGGTTTGGTCGACCGAACAGACCAAGTTTGGTCCGAATTCCGAACTTCCGAACTGCATTCGTCCATCCCTAATAGTTCTCATTTTGCTCAGGAGCAAACTGCTTCCTGGGGTGCAATGTAGTGGGAAATCCAGTCCTCTGTGTTTAAATGAGAATCTAAATTCTCCTGTGCTGAAAAAGCACAATTGCTGCCAGGTGGTTAACCACAATAATAGCGTAGCTAGAGATATGCCACACCACAATGTTCAGATCCAGGTTCTAGTCTGGATTTGAATTTTTAGAGTTTCTGGTGGTGAATGGATTTAAATGGATGGAAATTAAAGCTGGAAAAACTCAAAATGAAAATAAGGGCATAGCCTCACAAATCAGTGTGATTCTCAAGCTGTTTAGAGCTGATGCCAGTCCTTGATCCCAGCATGAGTTGAATTCACATCAGTGGGACATGTGCCAGTGCTAAGGGGTAACACCTGCACTAGACAATGTGAGGATTCCACTGGAATATTAACTGGAGGGCAATTTATTCCATTTGGGCAAAATGCCTCTCTAGTGCCTGTGGAATAGCAGGTGGCATGTGGTGAAATGTTACAGATCAGTTTTGCATTGCTCCATAGTAAATAATTTATCATTTTTTCAGGAGTTATACGGGAATATGGAACATGGCCACATTGAATTAAGAGTTTGAATATACAAATGCATGTTTTCATGTTGAACTGGATGATATTGTTTTGTCTCCTTTCTTTTCCCGAGAGGTGGGAAATTCCAGGGTGACACTTTCTGGGTTTGTGTGCCTCTTTTTAGGAGGGAGAGAGACTGGAGGTTTATGGTGTGTGTATACAAACCTCTGTTTACAGATTTACAAGTTGAGGAGGAGTGGAAGAGAAATGGCAAGCTGCTCTGGCTAATGCTCCTTCAGGCAGACACCACTGAACCCCCACAGTCCAGCATCCCAGAGGTTTCCAGAAAAGCTCTCTGCCTTTCCCCCAAGGCTTTCAACTAGCTTCCTGCTCAGCCAAGCTTCAACTCGTTTCTGCCTAAACTGGCCCAAACTAGCCAAATAGGTGTCACTGCTGCTTCAGCCATGCCTCCCCCTTGTCTCTGTTCACAAACAAAAGGATGGAGACAGTCCTTGATGACTCGCCTATAGAGATAATCAGAGAGGACTACATTTGCTGGGGTGGGGTGGAGTGGCACCATAGCTCACCATTCCAAGGGCTGTAACAATATATTAAGCACAATCCTCATCTTCCAGCGAGGGGAAGTAAACTGCGTTCTGAAGTTCTGTACTAGACTTACATTTATTTATTATTTATTGTTTGTATTTTTACCCTGCCCCTCTCGCCTAAGCGACTCGGAGCAGCTTATAAAATTGTATAAAACCATAAAAACAAACACAATATAAACAACATGAATCACATTACAAATGTATAAAAAAATTATAAACCCCCCACTAATACATAAAAACAAAGAAAAAAGACCAAGTAACATCCCCCCCAACCCATCTAACCCATCCCACCCTCCCCAGCCAAATGTCTGGCAGAAGAGCCAGGTTTTACAATTCTGCAGGAAGGTGAGAAGGTTAGGGCTGAGGCGAACCTCCACTGGGAGGGAATTCCAAAGCGACAGTGCTGCCGCTGAGCGCGCCTTCCTGTCCGTTCAAACCCGCTGGTAATGTGGGATGTCCAGGCGGGCACCCCCAGACAACCGCAGGGACTGCCCAGCAGCCCAGGGGGTGAGGCGATCACTTGAATAAGCGGGGCCCTGGCCGTAAAGGGCTTTATAGGTCAAAACCAGCACCTTGAATTGGGCCCGGAAGACAATGGGCAGCCAGTGCAGTGCTCAGAGCACAGGTGTTATGTGCTCCCTGCGGCCCATCCCAGTTAGGAGGCGGGCCGCTGCATTCTATACTAGCTGCAGACTCTGAACTGTCTCCATGGGCAGCCCCATGTAGAGCGCATTGCAATAGTCTAGCTTCGAGGTGAAGAATGCATGGATGATAGTGGCAAGATCAGAGTCTGAGACATATGGGTGGAACCTCTTCACCAGATGTAATTGGCGAAAGGCACCCCTGGCCACAGCCATCACCTGGGAATCCAGGCATAGCTGAGGATCCAGGATCACCCCCAGGCTCCGCACAGATGGAAACAACAGAGGACGAATACCCCCAATAACAGGGGAAACCTCCTCGCCCAGAACCCCGGTCCCACCCACTAACATCACTTTATCAGGATTGAGCTTCAGTTGGTTTGACCTCATCCAATCCCCCAAAGCGGCCTGAGACAGCAAAGAGACAGTAGGGCCTGGGTCAGATGAAAATGATAAATACAGCTGGGTGCCATCTGCATAATGATAGCAGCGAACCCCCCCAGCCCCGCAAGATCCCCCAAGTGGCTTCATATACATGTTAAACAAGAGATGGGACAAGATAGAACTCTGTGGGACACCGTACTAGAGTCCACTAGGGGACAATGTACAGTCCTCTAGCAACACCCGCTGAGATCCATCTGTGAGGTAGGAACAGAACCATTGCAAAACAGTTCCATCCACCCCCACCAGGTCCTGCAGGTGTGTCACCAGCAGATCATGGTTAATGGTATTGAGGCTGCCAATAGATATAATCGGACCAAAAGGGTCATCTGACCCTTGTCCAGTTCTACGAGGAGATCGTTGACCAAGGCCACCAGCGCTGTCTCTGTACCGTAGCCTGGGCGAAAACCAGACTGAGTGGGATCAAGGAAACTGATGCCATCCAAATGCCCCTGAAGCTGATGAGCCACTACCCATTCAGTAACCTTCCCTAAAAATGGAAGGTTAGTGACAGGTTGGTAACTGGCAGGGGCATCAATGTCAAGCAATGGTTTTTTTGAGGAGGTGCTGGACCACAGCCTCCTTGAGGCAAGCCGGGTACCAAATCCTCTTTCACAGTGA
Organism: Sphenodon punctatus; assembly: GCA_003113815.1. Taxonomy (NCBI): domain Eukaryota; kingdom Metazoa; phylum Chordata; class Lepidosauria; order Sphenodontia; family Sphenodontidae; genus Sphenodon; species Sphenodon punctatus. Next base: position 6,535,547 of record QEPC01008173.1, read on the forward strand.
GAGACATCATTGCTCGTCATACATGCCATGTCAAACCTCCAATTAGAGTTGCAACTGGGCACCCCCAAATAATCTGGCATGCCCGAATTGACCCAGCCCTGTTTGGGCACCATCAGTTTCCAAATGGGACCCGATGGGCTGCTTGAATGTGCCAGCTGGCCTTTGAAAGGGACAGACCCCAGCTGGAACTGCTGCAGAGCCTGGATCCACAGCGGCCCCAGCTGGAACCTGTCACATTAAAAGACTGTGCCCCCTGCCAGTGTCTCTCTCCTGAGAAGCATGGGGGTGGGTGGCAAAGTGCAAGAGGGCCTTTGAAACGTACAGGCCTCAGCTGGGACTGCTGTGGAGCTGGGCACTGTAGTGCTCCTGACTGGGACTTGTCAAATTCTCTGGGTAATGCTCACATTTTAGGGGATTGGGCACCCGATTGGTCATTGGGTAGCCTGTTGGATGCCCAATGGGGTGGCCAAAAATATGGGCATTACCTGTGGGTAATAATTTTAGTGTCTGTTGCAAATCTAACCCCAATCCTCAAGGCCCAGCCCAGTCCAACCCTTCTGTGTAGTTAAAACTTAAGTGTGGTCGGTCCGCTCAGGTGTATAACCCCAAGTAGAGGTGTGTTCTGCACTTCCACATTACAGGCAGCAACTCGCTGCTCAACAATGCTCTCACTATGAACAAGGGTTTTGCACCCATGTCCGGTGTGGTACTTTGTAGCTTACATGTGCGTAAATCCCTTGTGTGCCTGGATGAATGAGGGCATGTCAATTTTTCTGGGTAAAGTTCACATTTTTAAACATCGGGCATTTGTCTTTGGGTAGCTTTCTGAGTGTCCAACAGGGTACCCCAAAATGTGGGCATTTGTATCTTTTGTCTGTAATAAAATAAGTATTTTGTAAAAGCTATCTTCTAATCTTAAACTGTCCTAGAGCATTAGAAGTTTTTAGGAGAGAGTTGCATCACTAGTTGTTCCATATTCTCCTACTTGCAGTATTTCCTTTGGCTCACATCTCAACATTCATTTTTCCTCCACCTCTCTCCTGGCTTTATCTTGAAGCACCTCTGTTTATATTATTTGTTTTGATTTCCATACTGCCCTTGATTTATTTATTTATAAATATTTGTTAGCCACCCCCTCATGCCTACGACATCTTGGGGTGGCTTACAGCATAAAAACACACAATAAAATTTATTAAAACAATGTTTTAAAAATACAATCCCTCCCTACCCCACCCTCCCCTCCGAAGGCCTGGGTGAACAGCCAGGTCTTGCAGGCTTGCCGAAACGCCAACAGACCTGGGGACAGATGGGCTTCCTCTGGAAGGGAATTCCAGAGCCTCGGCCTGGCCACCGAGAACGCCCTCTCCATTGTGGCCCCCTGCTTTACATGGGGGACCTCCAAAAAGGCGCCCCTGGTGGACCGCAGGGATCGCTCTGAGGTGCGGTGGGCGAGGCAGTTCCCAAGATATGAGGGGCCCAGACCATGTAGGGCTTTATAGATCAACACTAGCACCTTGAATCGGGATCGGTACGCTATAGGCAGCCAGTGCAGAGTACGGAGCACAGGTGTTATGTGCTCCCGCCGACCCGTCCCCATAAGGAGATGGGCCACCGCATTCTGCACCAACTGCAGCCTCCGAACCAGAAACAAGGGAAGACCCACATACAGCACATTGCAGCAGTCTAGCCTTGAGGTGATGAAGGCATGAATGAGGCTGGCCAGGTCGGGACTGGAAATGTATGGACACAGCCTCCGTACCAGATACAACTGGCGGAAGGCGACCTTAGCCACCATCTCTACCTGCTGATCCAGCCAGAAACCCGAGTCCAACACCACCCCCAGACTCCGAACCTGCTGGGCTACAGGAGGGCGGACCCCCCCTACCAGGGGAGCCAGTACCTCCCTTGCTCTACCCACCGCCATCACCTCCATCTTATCAGGATTGAGCTTCAGTCTGTTCTGCCGCATCCAATCCGCCACAGTCTCCAAAATTGGGAAAGTAATGAGACAGCAGGACCTGGGTCAGTTGAAAATGAGGGGTACAGCTGAGTATCGTCAGCATATTGGTGACATCACACCTCTCACGATCTCCGCCAGGGCCTGCATATATACATTAAATAATAGTGGAGACAAGATCGAACCCTGCGGAACGCCACAGGTCAAGGCCCGGGGGCTTGATGTTTCATCCCCCAGCACCACCTGCTGGCTTCTCCCCGAGAGGAATGAGCGGAACCACCCTAGGACAGTTCTGTCCAGACCACCCAGGTCTCGCAGCCGTCTCAGCAGCAGCCCATGGTCCACGATGTCAAATGCGTCTGAGAGATCTTGCAGGATCAAGAATGTTGAACATTCTGCGTCCATCTCCCGGTGGAGATCATTCACCAAGGCCACCAACGCCGTCTCTGTACCATAGCCGGGGCAGAACCCAGATTGAAAAGGGTCCAGGAAACCAATGCTGTCCAAATGCGCCTAGAGCTGCAGTGCCACTGCCCGTTCAATAACCTTCCCTTCCTTCCCTTCCATACTGTCTTTTCTGAAAAGACTCAGGACAGTGTACAATACTGTAAAAATCCCCCCAAATAATCAGAATGGTAAAACATGTATAGAAATATATAAAAGTCCCTTACAAAATTCCTCCCTGCCTCTCTATGTGCCATTTTTCTTTTTAACCCAATTAATATAATCAATGAAAAACCCATCACCTCACAATACAAGTAAATAATTTAATTACCTCCTCCACCCCCCATTTCCACCCCAATTCATATACCACACTCCCACCTTTCTTTCTTCTGCCCTACTCCACTTGCTCCCACAAAAAAGCCATTTCAGATACAAAATACATAGCTCATCCAAAACCTAAACCTCCCCTCCTACTCCAGGCCCCCAGCCACAAATGGTTGCCAAATGGCCACAACCTTTGGCAGCTTTCAGCAGCTGCCTGACACCGAAGGAGGCCTTTATGAAAGCCAGACTGATGGGAGGCAGGACAGGTCCAGGTAGAAAAAGTTCGTCTTAAGTTGTAGACATTTACTGGTAAGTAACTTGGTTCAGTTGTGACAGCTTTATTTATACTATGTATGTGTGTTTAAACTTCTCTTTTCTTAATCTGTGTATTCTGTTTGGGTCATTGATAACTAGACATGAAGAATTCCATCTTGGGTTTCCCAGATGTTAGAACTAATTTAAAGCATCCATCATTTCAGTCTCAATCATATCACATGTCTCGGGGGTTTCCCAATTAATTGAAGGAAAACTGAAATAATGCTAATCATGATCTTGTTATTTTTACAGACTCTCCTTATCTCATCATTTAGTCATGCATTCTAAAGGGTTGCCTGTTCTGGGTGGTTTCCTTGCATCTTCTTCTTGCTATTTGCTTGTTAGTTTTAATTTTCTTTTATATTCTAACTCAACTGGGTGTTGTTGTTTTTGTGGTTATATGGGGGGTGGGGGGGGGTTGTTTTCCCCCAGTTTATGACAAGTTGCATATTCATCCTGGGTCTTAAAGGAACCATCATCTTAAAAACCATACTGTTATGTCTGCCTTATAGAAGGTCTAAGTGGAAAAAGGAATGGTAGTAAACTGGTCTTAGACCTGAAGAAAAGCCTAAGAAATTCTATCCTTGAGAAAAAGTGAATGGGAGACAAGGAGAAGCCCTGGAAGCCTTGAAAAGAAGGCTTTTCAAGCCTATCTGTGGAAGTGATCCTCAAATCCATCCTAAAAACCTACCTCTTCTGTCAGGCTTTCCCTAGCTTCACAGCTCCATAGATAGTTCCTTTCAAGCTTCTCTTTCTACCATTTTATTCTTTGAGATTCCTCTCCTCCCCTTTTAACTAAGCTAAGCAATGGCAACTTCTCAGCTTCATGAATGTTTTTGTCTCCCCTCCCTTGTCTGTCCTAGACTGTGAGCCTCTCAAGGCAGTCTTCAGCAACAATGGCCGTGGGACAACAGGATATGGTGCAAGTGGATGGCCATTGCTTTGCACTATGGGATCCTGCAGGACTTAATGGAAGGCATATTTTCCTCCTGTGCCTCTCCCATCACATCCACCTGACTCCCATGCCTGCTTGCTCCTGTGTTTTTTATAAAACAGAAACATATAGTCCGGCTCCTGCTTGTACCCTGCCCTCATCCCACCACCAGTCCTGCAGTGCTGGGTTATGCTATGAAGGGGAATAAGGAGTAAGGTGCAGAAGGGATCCTGCAGTTGATTGGGGACCAAGACAGCCCTCCTTCTCCAATGCATTACGTTTGGGAAAGGCTGCCTTGCTCCTCCATCCTGGGCAGAAGTGCCCACCTAGTTCTGCCTGCAGGAGAAGGGAATATATACAACCAGAGAGGGTAGGCTTTAGTGGTCTTGGCTCCAGTTGGATTGTCTGACCAGTTTTGGCTCCAACAGAGCAGGGGGTGTGCATGTCGTTTTTGTTATTACAATAATGATAACGAAAATGGTTGTTTTCGTTATTGCAATAACCGAGAATAACAACAATGATAATGAAAATGACAATTGTTGTTGTTGTTGTTGTTGTTAGTACTGTGGCAGTTGGGTTTTAGAGGGAAAATGTGGAGAGGGGAGGAGGGAACAGACATCTCGGAGTCCTAAACAGGGTTGAACTCTTGAACTGTGCCTGTGTTGGGAGGGGCGAGCAGCTCAGCAGTAGCTGATGGATGTATCGCTGGCCAATGAGCAGTGCAAGCAGGCCCCAGCAGTCTCATGGGACTCTGAGATTGTTCAATGCCTGCTGCCTCCCACAACCAATCAGGGGGGCTCTGAGGGAGGGCACTACAACCCTTTATAATGGGAGGGCCAGGTTTTTCTCTCCATTCTGTGAGAGCTCTGCTTGTCAGGTTGCATTTAGAGAACTGTGGTGCTTGCACACAAAAAATCCTCACTAGCCCTTATTGTATTACCAATACCTTTCCTTCCTCATACCCTACAGTTTACCTTCTCCCTTTCCCTCCCCTTCTCTCCCCTGTGCATTATATATAGTTAGGTAGTATAGATTAGATAAGATATAGATAAATATTATAGACATATAGATTAGATTAGAATAGTTTTATAATTTATTAGATAATAGTTTTCCTTTTCCCTTCCCCTTTCTCCCTCATATTTAGATAGATATTAGTTGTGTACATGTAGAGAGAGATTAGATATTATATAGCTATTTAGGCTAGTCTGTTTTATTATATATATTGGGATTATAGGATAGGCATATTGTATAAATATCTGTGCACAGGACTTGATACCGATACCAAAAATAAAATCTTTGTTTGAAACAATAGCATTACCAATAATGACAACGATAATGAAAACGATATTTTTAAATAACGAAAATGAAAATAAAAAGGGAAAAAGACATGGGGGTCTGGTGCACAAGGGGAATGATAAACAGAAGATCTTGTCTCCCTTTATGCACTTGGAATGTTGCGAGGCATGTGCAAGAATGTGAGGGGGCAGAACTTATTTGCTGAGGGCTGGGGCCTGGACCTCTTTGGCTGCTCTAAATGTTGTGTGGCATACAGTTTTGATGAACCTGGGCAAAACTGTGATGTTAGCAAATCCTTTGAGACACTAATATGCAGGTCAGTGTTTTCTAGGTAAAACTGAGATGTTTCATAGCTTTATCAAAGGAGACTACATGTATGGTGTGACTGGGGTGCAAGGGACGGGGGTACAACGTAGGTGGAGATGAAGGAATATGCTGGAAGGACTGAACTTCTCAATGTGGCTGGAGGGCTAAATTAACACAGGGAGAAAGATGGTAACAATAGGAGTTAACAAATGTGCCAGTGGCCTGCTTTGACCCATGAGCCACTGGCATGCTTACCTAGTGTCCTGCCCCATGTTCACCCAGTATTGCTCCTGGGCCTGTTACTGGAGAGCTCGGGCTGTGAGCATAGAGACCTCCAGGATTGTAGGCTGGGCTGCTGTCTGCCCAGTTGGGCTATAATCAGGGCCCCGAGTCTTCTGCGCTCCCGTGATTCACGGGATTTGCACAGAATCCTGCCCTAGGCAGGATTCTCGCAGAAACTGGGGAAATCCCCACGGGATTTCCCTTCCTTGGTGGTGAGCCAATCCAGGACCTGCTTTATTCAGGCCACAAGCCAATCAGGGGCTTGCACGGCCTTTATAAAGCAGGTCACATCAGCACATGCCACCTACTTGGTTTTGAATCCACTTGAGACCGTGCTCCAGGATCGCTGCTGCCGCTGACTCCAGCCACTGAGGGACTCCAGCCGCCGCTGCACATGTGGGCTCCCTGGCTGCTGTGGCCTGCTGTCTGCCCTACGGTGTGCTCCCGCTCTACTTTAGTTCAGGCAATGACTAATGAGAGGACCAGGTGTCATGTATTTCCTATTATAAGCATATATTGTTGGCCATCCCTGTTCCTAATGTATTAATTTTGAGTTTCTTTATGTTAACTTTTTGTTTCAAAGTATTGGATTTGTGTTTTGCAGTAATGATTTCTAAAATCAACTTCTGTGATTAGCTTGGTTCAGACTGAAGCTTCTTCAGCTACATTCCAATGAACTTTTTTCTAAACTTCCCAAATGAACTTTCACCGTATCCACGGAAACAGTCAAATGGCTAGGAGTTAGAGGGCAGATCAAAGGCCTCTTGCCAGTCGAGGTGTCTGGAACCTTATCTGTTATGTGTCTAAATGACGAATGATCAGGCCATAAACATCTCCAAACTGAGAAGGAGTCTTTAAGTTAGTTTTTTCTAGCTAACATATCTATTTAATTAATGGTTGAAATAACCTTGAAGCTTTGGTTATTCTCTCTGTAATCTGACAATTATCTTTGATAAAAATATAAGCTTTCTATTTAAACCTTGAAGGAAATTTAAAAACTTTACTTGTTCAGAATTAAGAGAGCCAATTAGAATTCAGTGTATTTCCTTGCTAACCAATGTCAGCAACGTCAGTCCTCAGGAATGTGAGCCTCCCATGCAGGCAAGCTTAAGAAGGGAGACAAGAGCTTTGCTCTTTAGACTGAAATTCCACACACCATGGGATTTCTTTCTCACCAACATCTTGGCAGACAAAGGGAAGAACTGGGAAGAATGTAAAGTATTACTCTTGATATCTTTGAGCCAATGAATTGTGCATATGTTAAGCCTTTAGAAGCTTTTTCTTAAAATAGAAATGTTTTAAGATCATGTAACTTTGATTGGCTATCAATATCATTCTATGAAAGCTACTGATATTTTCTATTTATATTTAAGTAAACTATGCATATATTTTTATATTCTAAAGTCTCATGTTCCATTTATTTATAAATATATTGTCATTTTACAATACTTGCTTTGCTAGCTTGGCCTCAAAGTAAAGTGTAAAACTCATTTTATACAATTAGGAGAAAAAGGCCCAATCCAGTATGATTAGTTCAGCTGGAAAACTTAGCCTTCTTTACTTTTTATAAAAAGAGTAACGCAATGCGACACAGGGATCAGGAGGAGGAGGTCCAGCTGGTCCTGCATGTGCGGCAGCGGGTACACCTATTGGACCATGCCCAAGAAGATTGCTGGAACCAGATCCAGGGTTGTTGGCCCTACTGAGGGCTTGGATCTGCCCCACCATCCCACCTTGTAGTCGCTCAGTAATTGTAATTGTAAATTTATTCTGGCTCAGGCTTTTGCCATGGCCAACAAAAACAACAACATACAAAACAATACAAAGACATAAGACATATGAAAACATAAAACATAAAAATTGTACAAGATAAAACAATATAAAACAGTATAAATAGTGCTTTAAGCCACCTCCAGAACATACCAATAACCATTGCTGCATCAATAAAGCAATAATAATACACTGTGCAGCCAATTAGGTCAATGCAATTGAGGAAATATGAAATTATTATTTGCATAGTTTGACAAAATCAGGCTAGGTCAAAAGGCAAAGAGTCATAGCTTTAACCTGCCAAATCTAACATGGCTTCACAGTAAAACAAACCATTGAGTATTTACCTTCCAGATTGCAACTAGAACTGAAGTTTACTTTTCAATTTGTTGGAAGCTAGATGGGCATGAATGACCATACATCGTTTGGAGGCTAACAGGAGAAACGTTGTCAGAGGGGTTAGCTGGTTCACATGAGATAGAGTAGTTAAATATCTAAAAGGTTAGGAGAAATCCATTGGTCTGTCTTCCATAAGGGGAGCGAACCAAACATATCGCAGGTAGGTGTAATAGGGGCATCTAAATGGAATGTGCTCTACTGATTCAATTTCCGCCAACGAGCACCGACACTTTCTATCCTGGAACGGCACATTAGAGAATCTGCCCTCAACCACAGCAGACTGGATGAGCTTGAAGCGGAGGAGGATATAGTATCACCTCAGCTGCTTATTGGCTAATAAATCTAAACATGGTTCTCTATTGAACATGATTTTGGTCTTAGCTAAGGAGGGAGAAACCCTCCACTCTTTTAAGGCGGCTAGATCTTCTTGCACTGCAACTTCCTTGGACCGTTGTTCAACCATTTTCTTAATAGTCAATGAAGAATGACCCTGGAAACATTGCAGGGAAAAACCCAATTTGTGCAAGGATGTTAGCAAGGATCTGACCCAGGGATATACTCTGGACCCCTTATACTCCAGTTTTTCTCTTAAGCATAGAGCTTGCAGTGAATCCTGGGGCCAGCCAGTAATTTGGTCCAGTACCTTATCAGTGCCATCCTGGACCAGTGTTCAATAGGAAGAGTGGTAGTTTTGACCCGAACGACTGCACCTGGGATAATAGTTCCCATTTTAAGGATTCTCCGAAGAAAACGTTTTGCACTCGCTCGAGTGTCAGGCAATCTGGAGATGTAATCAGCTCAGCTCCAAAGATTAACATTGGGCAGACTTTAATTTGAAATACCTTCAAAATGGTTGAGATGGCGACACCATGTGATATATTAAATGCTTTTAATAATGTTTTTGTCATGGTGGTGGATGCCCGGACTCGTACTTTGTGATGTTGTGTCCAGGTACCTTTCGAGGTGAACATAATGTCAAGATATAGAAAGGCATTTACCACCTCAATAGAAAGGCCTGCAACTAACCATTTATGAGGGCGAAACCTTTGCCCAGCTATTAGTATCTTGGACTTTTCAGCATTTACGTCCAATCCATTGGCGACAAAGTATTCAACTAAGGCCTTAATGGTGGATCGTAGTCCTTTCTCAGATTGCGAGAGTAGGACTAAGTCATCCGCATATTGGAGCGCACACAGTAAGTAATCCAGTATTTTTGGAGGGTGTGGATTAGCTTCCTTAACTGCGGGGATCAAATCCGCCACAAATAAGTTAAAGAGAAGAGTGGCCAGAGGGCATCCTTGACGGACACCCCTATTATTATGGATCGGAGTGCTCACAGCATTTGCATTGGGTCTCTTGATTCTTGTAACAATATGCTTGTGGATTGCTTCCAAGATAGTGAGCAAATTATGATCCAGGCCGTATGCTTTTAGCTTGCTCCACAGTCTCCCACGAGGGACTGAGCCGAAGACCTTAGTATAATCGATAAAGGCCATATAAAGTTTTCCAGACCTAATTCTAGAGTATTTCACAGCTGCATGCACAACAATATAAGCGCAGTCGATGGTAGATCTATTGGCTCTAAAACCATATTGTTCATTGGGGATTATTCCCCTTAGATCGGCCCAGTCCTGAAGATGTTGGCAAATTATGGAGGAGAATAACTTGCCTATTACAGGGAGCTGGCTTATAGGTCTATAGCAACTAGGATTACTCCTCTCTCCTTTTTTGAAAATAGGAACAATCCAGCTACTTTTCCAATTCTGCAGGATTGGTCCTCCCTGGAGAATTGCATTAAAGGTTTTGCTGAGAATTGAGGCCCACCAATAAGGTACGGCCTTCAATATCTCAGCCGTAATCCCATCGGGGCTAGGAGCTCTATTGCCCTTCAGGGCATTAATCCTTTTCTCTATCGTAGAGCCATGAAGGTAAATAGGGGATTGAATGCTATCTATCTCGTTCTGACAATCATTAAAAGGGGGCAAGTTCATGGCCTCATTAAACTGGGGCAGTTCTCTCGCTTCGTATAAACCACCAAAAAATTGTTCCCAATGCAGATTTGAAACCATACTGGGACTAGTGTCCCGCAGAGGTTGAATTAGGCTATTAAGGAGTTTCCAAAAGGTTCTGCTGTCACCTAAGCATACGGCTGTTGTAAGCTCGGCCCATAATCTTCCATGGTATTGGGATCTCTTACTTCGAAGGAGTTGTTTATACTTCCGTATCATGCCTAACAGTTGGGAATGGGAAAGCTCTGTTTGGGTCTTAATCCAGACTTTTTTTGATGTCAAGAGCTGAGATTTCAAAATTTTACATTCCTTATCGTACCATCTGTTGCCCAACTTTGGAGGAGCTCTTGGGGTCATCAAGAAGTTTTCAAACAAGAGAGATGTTAAATCTTCAAGTTTCTCTATTGCCTTGTGATCTGATTCTGGCAAGAATGCTTCGCCCAACTCCCGTAACCTGCCCTCATAGCAGAACTCCTGCATCTTGCAAAAAAGCGTAGACTGGTCCCATTTTTTCACGACCAAGTCATTGCAAGTGGGGTTCACTGGAATGTTAAAAGTAGATGTAAAGCTGAGTGTTCTCAGCTGTAGTTCTAGTACTCTATGGTCACTTTCCGTTCTAATGGATAGTGCAAAATTGTCTATGCCCTCACAAGTAAGTGGATTGATAAAAACATAATCAATCACACTCTGACCAAGAGGACTCTCAAAGGTATAATCTCTGTCATCATCCCCTAGAGAGCTACCATTTAACGGGGCAAGGTCTAGTAAGCGAATCAGGGCCAGAAACTTCCTGCCTGAATCATTTAAATTCTATCACGAGATTTCCAATTGTGGCAGTTCTCACAAACTTCATGTACAATCTCATTGCCGATCCTGGCATTCCAGTTGCCAACCATAATCACCCAAGCTCGCGGATATTTTACTTCTAGCATGTAAATCTGTTACTCAAGAATTGCCCAAACATCTTCCTTATAATATATCATGGAGGAAGGTGGCACACAGGCATTAACAAGAATATATTGCACATTATTGGGCAATCGCAATAAGGCCAGTTGGAACTCAGACCTGGACGAGGGAAGGGTAAGGAGGGACCAAACCTGGGGATGAGAGGTCAAGAATGCAAGGCCACCAGAAACTTGGCCCCTTTCCCCTACCTTTTGGCCCCCATGCAGAGTTACTTGGAACTTTCGTATCCTGTTCAGTTGGTTTGCAACATCTGACTTTGGTAGAATCCAAGTTTCTTGGATACAAATCAGGTCAAATTGGGTTATGTAGTCGGACCAATCTTTGTCTCCCAATTTAGAAGTTAGACCTGCAATGTTCCAAGAAGCAAGTACTTGAGAGAGGTCGTTGGTTCCTATTACTCATTTTTAAATTATTTATTTATTTATTTAATTTATTTATTTAATAATTTAATACCATGCCCCTCCTGCAAAGCAGCCCGGGGCGGCTTCCAACAGATAAAATACAATAAAAACAGTTAAAAAATTTATAACAATAATAATAAAATATTAAAACAGGGCTAATATCATAGATATATAATAAATAACTCAAAATCAGGTGGGGGAGCTAAAAACCCCTCCCCCTCCCCTCCCCCCCCTCCCCAAAGGCCTGGGCGAACAGTCAGGTTTTGCAACTTCACCGGAATGTCAACAGGCTAGGGGCCAGGCGAGCCTCCTCCGGAAGGGAGTTCCAAGGGTGCAGCCCAGCCACCGAGAATGCCCTCTCCATTGTAGCCCCCCGCTTAACACGGGGGACCTCCAAAAAGGCACCCCCGGCAGACCACAGGAGCTGCTCTGGGGCACGTAGGGTGAGGCGGTCCCTGAGGTATGAGGGGACCAGACCGTGTAGGGCTTTATCGATCAACACCAACACCTTGAACCTGGCTCGGCACGCTATCGGCAACCAGTGCAGAACTCAGAGCACAGGTGTAATATGCTCCCGACGGCCCATCCCTGTAAGGAGACGAGCCGCTGCATTCTGCACTAGATGCAGCCTCCGGGCCAGGAACAAGGGAAGCCCCACTAGAGCGCGTTACAGTAGTTTAGCCTCGAGGTGCCGAAGCCATGGATGAGGGAGGCCAGATCCGGGCCGGAGATGTACGGACGCAGCCTACGTACCAGATACAGCTAGCGGAAGGCAGCCTTAGCGACTGCCTCCACCTGCCGCTCCAGGCAGAGGTCCGCGTCCAGTACCACCCCTAGACTCCGAACCTGCTGAGCTATAGGAGGGCGAACCCCCCCCAACCAGGGGGGCCACTACCTCCTTCGCTGTCCCCACCAACATCACCTCCGTCTTATCAGGGTTGAGTTTCAGTCTGCTCAGGCGCATCCATTCCGCCACGGCCTCCAAACATTGGAATAGCAACGAGACAGCAGGGTCTGGGTCAGTTGAAAAGGAGAAGTACAGCTGAGTATCATCAGCATACTGGTGGCACCGCACCCCGAACCCTCTCACGACCTCCCCCAGGGGCTGCATATAGATGTTAAATAATAGTGGAGACAAGATAGAACCCTGCGGAACGCCACACGATAAAGCGTGGGGGCACGATGTCTCCACCCCCAGCACTACCTGCTGGCTCCTCCTCGAGAGGAATGAACGGAACCATTCAAGAACAGTCCCGTCCAGACCCCCAGGTCACGCAGCCACCTCAGAAGCAGCCCATGGTCCACGGTATCAAAAGTGGCCAGGAGCTGGGAGGGACTCCATCTCCGATAATAAGACCCACCCATATCATGTCAGTCTTGGTCATGCATGGTAACTATCTGGGACTGACTGGCAATAAGGGCTACGTTACTTTGCGGGAAACTATCATATTGGTCATTCCTCAACTTAAGAGGTTTTCCTTCATCATTTAAGACCAAGATTCCCTCTCCTACTGGAGTCCGATCGGAAGATGGACTGTTAAGTTCAGTTGGTCCTAGAAATCTAACAGTAGTTAAGACTTCTCAAGTCTGGTCTTTTATATGAGGTGAAATTACCTCAAGAGGTGCTACAGCCTTGTAGTCCAAGGGTCCTAAAACAATGTTTTGATGAAACGCATCGAGCTTCTGAACAACACTATCCTGCTCAATGATTGAGAGGGTTTGGAAAATAGAGTGGGCTGATCGAGCCTCTCCTCTCCGTGTCCTCTGATTCTGGCTTCACTGTGCGCTTTAGCGCCTGCTACTGTCACCTCAGCTGTCCTATTTATGGCATGTTGTTTCAGGGTTTGGGGGGTTCTGTAGGTGGGGGTCCTTGCCAGGGGGGTTTGGTGTGGTCCCCACCCATTTCAGGGATCTCCTGTTCTTCCCGTTGACTGTGCTCGGTCCTGGCCCCCCTCCCCTGGTTGGGGTTCCCTTTCTCCCTCATCCTGCTGGGTTTCCCTGCGTGCTTGTGTGCACTGCCGTCTGCGGATGGGGTCTGGGTTTTGAGGTGTCCGTGGCGCCCAGCTGTCTGGTCAGTGTCTCAGGGCTTGACAGGGGCTGCTTCTTTGTATCTCTTGACATTCCAGCTCCCTCCTCCCCCACCTGGGGTGGTGCTGTGTGCCATGGCTTCACGTGCCCTCGCTCAGCCATGTTGTAACATCACTGTGCTGGGCATAGTTTCCCCTCTGTTCGGTGTATGGGTGGTCTATGTAAACATTATGGGTGTTTTCTCGGTGTTGTCCTGGGTGTGTGTGTGTGTATGTGCCCTATGTGTGTGTGTGCCGGCCCCTCCCCAGGCTTCCCACAACCCCCCTCGTCGGTGTCGATGTAAACGTCTCCCTGCTCAGGGCCGCTGGGTGTGCAGTGGGTGTGCTCACCCACTCACCTCCACCCAAGTGTTGGAATATATGCACTCCATGTATGCATGGAATGTCTGCACTGCATCATGCATACATGGAACGGCACTGCGTGCATGTGCCACCCTATGAGCACGTAGGCAGCCTTGGAGGATGGTTTTGTCAGCTTGCTCATTTGGCCTCATCCATCATTTGTTATCTTTTTCTACTCTACATATAGCTTTCCCCCACAATTTTCTATGCTGCAGTGAAGTACTGCATTTCACTGTACTTCATTGTGAAATTTAGTACAGTAGTAATTTGGACAAATTGTTTCTTTAATATAAAAATGGGGGAGATAATGAATAGCAAATATACAATTTTTATACATTATATAAAATTAACGATGAGGGGCTGTTACCTGTTATCGATTGGGTTTGCCCCGCATTAGCATCTCAGGTTAGGAGTCTGGGATTGCTCCTGGATCCACAGCTGCATCTGGATCTTCAGCCGTCGGCTGTGGCCAGGAGTAAATTCCACCAATTGCATCTGGTGAGGCGGCTCCGCCCTATATATCTGGAACTCCGACCTGGCCGCTGTCATCCATGCATTTGTCACCTTGAGACTAGACTATTGTAATGCGCTTTATGTGGTCCTGCCCATGGTGACAGTTCGGAAGCTACAGCTAGTGCAGAATGCAGCAGCCCATCTATTCACCAGGATGGGCTGCCAGGAGCACATTATGCCAGTGCTCTTGGCACAGCACTGACTGCTTATAGTCTTCCAGGCCTGATTCAAGGTGCTGGTGTGGATCTATAAATCCTAAATGGTCTTAGCCCTATTTATCTTAGGGACTGTCTCACTTCCTGGGCCCCTGGGTGGCTCCTGCAGTCATCGGGGGCTGCCTTCTTGGAGATTCCCTGCTATAGACAGGTGGGGACCGACAGGCGGGTGTTCTCGGTGGTGGCTGTGGTGCTGTGGAACTCAGTCCTGGCGGAGGTCCACCGCAGCCCAAGCCTCTTTACATTCCGCCGTCAGTGTAAGACCTGGGTGTTCCATCAGGCATTTGGTGATGAGGAGGGTTAAAGGGTGGAATGGGAGGGTTTTTTAAAGTTCTGTTCACACCATTTGTATTTGTATTTTTTAATGTTTAATGTTAAACATTAAAATGTTAAACATTTTTAATGTTTTAATGTTTTAATTGACTATTTATGAATTTATATTTTTGTTGTTTATATTTTTATTGTATTTTATATGATGTGAACTGCCCCGAGCTGCCTGAGAGGGATATAAATTTATAAAATAAAACTGATAAAATAAAATAAACTAATAATATACAGGGCCCCGATTCTTCCGTGGAATTTTTTTAAAAATTCCGCGGGAGTCAGGGGCCAATTCTGCGCCTTGGCGCGATTTACCATGTGGGGGGGGCTTGGTTTGCCTCCTCCTCCCCCCGCACTGCTCAAACCTCAGGGCTTCCCCTCCCCAGCTGCCGGGGCTTCCCCTCCCCAGCTGCTGGGGCATGCTTGACTCCCACCCCCACAAAAACCCCAAAAGGAATAAACTTACCAGGGACGGCAGCAGCAGCTGATCCGTCCAGCGCGCTCTTTTCCTGCTCGTACTTCCTGGCCCCTCCCGACGGGGCCTCTCAGGGCGACGCAGCCAGATGACGTCATCCGGCTGCGTCGCCCTGAGAGGCCCCGTCGGGAGGGGCCAGGAAGTACGAGCAGGAAAAGAGCGCGCTGGAC
>QEPC01008173.1:6552744-6564689 GCA_003113815.1 Sphenodon punctatus
GCCTGTGGAATACTAGTGCAGCTGGTGTAGGAATGAAGAAGCCTTACTGTAGGATGCATAGCAAGGAACAGAGTGATTTTCGGTTGGGGGCCACTGAGCACTGAAACGGAGTGATTTGGGGAGCCAGAGCACTGAAATGAGGGCCAGTACCCCCACCAGTGGCAGTCTCCCCCGTGCCATCCTCCCATAACCTCTCACTCACCCCTGCCAGGCTGCTGAGGATCTGAGTATGGGGACTCAGCTCTGATAGGCCCGAAATCTGGTGCACTCTGCCTGCCCCAAGCCACGCCACCAAGCCACGCCCCCATGGCCTATTTCCGGCATCCCTGTGGCTTTGCCGCCGGCACAGGGCCACTAAGACTAGATTTCCCCGGACCACTTTGATTTCCCAATCTGCCCCTGGCACTTTGATTTCCCAATTACCTTTCAAAAACTATACAGAATTGATTGGAGAACAAGCTCTCTCTTAGAGGGTCCAGCTTCTTATTAGGGTCTTCACAAATGTTTGAATAGCTGTGATTTGTGTAGATTTATCACTTTCTGTGGTTGCTGTATATTTGCCTTCCAGGGACTTTATATATTTCATAGGTAGTTTCTGATTACATATAGGCTATCGCATATCACATCATATTGTATGTTTGACATGTTCTTTCTCATGTTGTGACATGCCTACATATAGCAGTAGCATATTTGGAGATTAGTCCATTGTTTCATTTCTATAGCGCTACTAGGCGTATGAAGTGCTTTACAGTCACAGATTTTCAGAGACGGGTCCCTGCCCAGTGGGCTTACAACCTAAGGCCGCTTTTAGACGAGACAAATTTGCACACGATTGGTGAAAAATGCGCGTGTTTTAATGCTCGTTTAAACACCTAAACCATTTTAAATGCGCATTTGCCATGATTGTATAAAAGCCAAAACCGTTTTGAATGTGGTTTTTAAATCATGTGCATTTTTAAAAACTGCTTTTGAGCCTCTTTGATGATCGGGGGATGCCAAAACTGGTTTTAAAATTTCATGCCACTCACTTTATTCAGGAAAAAAAATACCGAGCATAAGGGAAGGAAGAGATTCTATAGAGTTTAAGGATTCCTTAACATCTTGTACAGGCAAAAGGAAAGATGAAAGAACCTGTAAGGCTATAAAGAGGAATGCTGGTCATGCTTGTTTAGTTAACAGCTGTATTATTATTATTATTATTATTATTATTATTATTATAAGCATTTATATAGCACCAGCAATGTACCTGGTGCTTTACAAAAAAACAAGATAGATACGGTCCCTGCCCGAGAGCTTACAATCTAAAAGAATTGTTTTTAAATATCAACACTTATATATCACGTTTCCATGTTATCTCCCTCTCACCTAAAGCTAAAATGTCTCTCTCCCTACCTCCCCCCCACTGAAAAGGAATCTCTGGCAATATCCACTTGAACTGCTGTAAGAGGCGGGCACAGTGCCTGTCCTGCTGCTGGCGGTCCAGACTTTTTAATAGGCTGAGTTCTAACTCGAACCATCAGTCCGGCACATATAAACAGATGAATATGCAGAGCCTCTCACGCAGACATCCTTTTTCCCCCAGCTCAGCTCCAAAGTTAGTCAGTGGGCTATTACAAATGTTCATAAGCACATGTACATTTATGTGAATTGGGTGTGTCATGTAGTGTACCTATTTTTCACTGTCACGTGTTGGAGGGTATAGATTCTGGCAACCTTGCACTGGGTGTTTTTACACACACATTTCTCCTGCATGTTTGCTGTTACACCCTGAACTTTCTGTGTGTCTAAATCACTCACCCAGATCTTAAACATCCGGATCTTGAACTTCTGCATAGAATTTTTCCCAGAACTTTTGTGTGTAAAAAGTTCTCCTGGTAAACTGCTTTGCTCCAGGCAGCTGTGTCACGTCTACAGCTGCGGCTACTTTAGGCTGCCTCAGGGCAATGTGTGTGTGAAGAATGCATCCAGGAACTGCCTCAGGGCAGTGTGTGTGTGTGTGTGAACAATGCATCTGGAACTTACTTGTGGACTTATAAACCCAGAAGGTTGAAAAATCCGGAACTTTAAGGTATGTGTAAAAATGCCGCTGAATTTCTCTTGCACAGAGTTAATTCATAAGTTTTGAAATAAATATATAGAACTCATACTGCTATTTTATTTACATGTATGTTACTTGAAATTATTATTTTACTGATTACATTTTAATTGTCTTTTAAGAAATAAAATTCTGTTTTTTGGGGTTGGGTGGGCCTGAGCTTGGGGGCCTGGTACTGTACCCCTATTAGCCCCTAGTCCCCCGTAGGCACTGGCTGTGCAGGAGGGGCTTACTGAGAACAAACGATTTAGAGTGAGAGAGCATGGTGGGTAGGTGGCCCCGAGGAGCCGCCTAACAAGAGTTTGTTGTAGCTAAGGAAGCAGGCAGCTTGGTGTAGACTCTCTGCAGAGAACAGTGCTGGCAATTAAAGCTGGAAAAGTCTGTTCTTTTGGAAAGTTACGGCCTGGCCTATAATGGCAGCACCATGCCTTGTTATTCAACAAACCAGTTGTGTTTCCAACTTGCCTCTGATTTCCTCGCCACAATGAAACCCAGAACTCCACCTTGCAGAGTTCCCCTCTGTATGCAAGGACATTTCCTCCAGCATTTGAGATTGGAGGGATTGTAACATATGCAAAAAGCAAATTTACCCAGCTAATGAAAAGGAGCCTACCTTTTCTTGGAGAAACTGAAGCATGACTGCATCCTGACATAGAGAAGCTTCCTATCTGCAATCCTTTGCAGGTTTATGCTGCTCTGTTTTTCTTGCATTTCAATCATTCTCCTAATTTCTTCCTTCTCTGCTCTAAACTGTAGTTTGTCATGTACAATAAAAGATGTAAAAAGTGTAGGGCTCTGTAGTTGCGCTTTGAAGAGCTGCTACATTTGGATTAAAAAAAACCCCTTCAGTAGTATAGTTATATATTTGCAAACAGAGTTTCATGTCGAAGAAGAGGTAAACAGCCAATTTGAACTGTGTTAAACTTGCTCCACGGCAGTGTGTCCAACCCAGCGATCCAGCATCAACAGCTGCTGAAGTGAAACCACACAGAGAAGCATTGGGAAGTGGAAGCAATTTCCACTTCTGTGTGAGCTGTGCACAGACAAATATAATTAGGATCAAAGGAAGAGAAAAAACAGGTTCAATAAAGAAGAAATGAAGGAGGTCATTTCTTGCGAGAGACCATCTTATTTATTTATTTTACTTATTTGTTACATTTTTATTGCACCCTTTCCCAAAAACCAAAATCCCTTAAAACCCCAATATACCCACCCTACCCTTTATCCCCACCTACCACCCATCGAACCCTCCTCCCCAAACCTCTCTACTCAAGCCCACCAAACCCTATTTCTGAATGCCAAATGCCTGGCCAAACAAAAAGGTTGTACATCTCCTCCAGAAGATGAACAGACTTGGGCTTAGGTGGATCTCCAAGGGGAGGGGGTTCCATAATTGTGTGGCAGCCACTAAGAACATTCCCCTGCACAACCTCATTGTAGCAGCGTCATGGCAGTTGACAAGAGGGCATCACTGGCCAACCTCAGTTGCTGCAACAGTACATAGGGGAAGAGGCGGTCTTTCAGGTATCTGGTAACAGCATGTGCTTGCTTCCTCTAGTGCAGCTAGAAAAAAATGTTAAACCTGGAAGCTCATATAGTCATGAGATTTAAGAATATTTCAGTTTTAGCCAGGCAATTATCAGCCAGTTCTTTCTGCCCTGCTGGTGGAACGCATGTGGCTTTGAGCACAGTTGGAGTGGGGGTTGGATGAGTGCAAACATGAATCTGGGATCAGTGAAGCCAGAGAAGCACTGTTCCTGATGCATTGAAACAAACACAGGCAAACAAAGTGTGCATTTAGAGAAACAAAACACAAGTACATTAATTAGACTAATCCAAGCATAGTCTTACAAGCAAACACCACTGTTCAAACTAGGGACTGATAACAAACAACAATATGGAAGCAGTTTGGAAAGCATCAAATGCCATCCAGTCATGTGACAAATGCAGTACCTTGCTGTGCAACTCACAATTGTAAACTTGCTTCAGCTGACACTTTATTTTGAAGTTGTGTCAACGCTTCCGTTTATAAATGCTACTTTGCAAGTGTTAAACTCTAGTTTGAAATATGGCTCATAGGATGTCATCTCATGACTTCTTTCTTTCTTTCTTTCTTTCTTTCAGGAATTGGGCACTAAAATCCATTTGGCTTTTCTAAGACCGTTTTTAAATGGACACAGCTGAGGGGTGGGTCCATGGGGGATGGGTGGAGTAACCACACACCACCCACTCCCTGTGGGGAGGGATTCAAATGGACACCAGCCAGGCCCACCCATGAACTTGGCCCCCACCCATCTGGCCCTACACCCAGTGAACACAATCACTGTTCAAATGGGCATCCACTAATCGGAGGAAAACCACACCCTACAGCATGACGTGGCAATATGGATGACTGAGGGTAAATGTAGCCATGGCCCATACCCAAAAAGACGCTGTGTGTGTTGGGGAGGAGGAAGAGAGGAAGATGCATGCAGGTAAGCCACCATAGACAGGGCACAGGGGACAGCACTTCCTAAACCACGGGGCAAGGGAAAACCAACACAGGCAGCAGCTGAACACAAGGCACACATTTATTGCAACAGGGTGAACAATGTGAAGGTAGATGAAGCAGACAATCAAGACACCACGCCAGGCAGGGAGTCCAGTCCAGAACACACGCCCCACACAGCAGAGTCCAGGACAAATGCAGGCAGTTCATGGGGTCCTGCTCCAAGGGGGAATCATGGATGCAGGGGTGGGGAAAACAATGCCCTTGCCACAAACAGTAGGTCACACAGAGGCGTCTCATCAAGCAATGACTGGGGTGGGCAGGGAAGCAAAGGAACAGATGCATCAGGGCCCATGGGCAAAGCATGTAGGCAGAGTCTCTCTCACACACAGCAATAGGGCAGACGGATGGGGGCAAGCATCTTGGACCAGGGTTCTGAAGCTGCCTCAAGGATGCTGAGGAGCCTGCACAGGAAACCCTGCACCCTTGGTATATTCTGCCCATGCAAATATACTGCAGTGATACCCATGGGCACGCATGTGCCCATCCACCATGTAGAGAAGTGGCTCAAACATCTGCACAGTTCTGAACATCCAACAGGACAGCCATCTCTGCTACATTGGGCACCCCCATCAGGTAGGGACTCCCAGCCGGGGGATGTAAGCAAGCCCAGCCCCAAAAGCTGATCCTTGCACTCCCCATGGCCTCTCCGGTAACCACGGGCATGCAGCAGGACATTGGCAAAGCAGATCGGAGGAGATGGACGACCACCCAGGAAGCTCAAGTTAAATTCCAGCAGTCCAGCAATGGTCTGAACAGCGAAGGAATATTCACAGTGGACTCAAGCAAATGGAACCCCAGCTTGCTTGCTCGCTCTCCGCTGACAATCAAGGCTCCTGAAAGGGTGTCCTAGAAGCTATATGTTATGCAAAAGTAGGTCAAAGCCATCAGGAGAGGACTGTGGATCCCACAACTGCATTTGGACATGATCCCTCAGTCACAGGTCTCTGAGTAACATGCTGGCACAGATGGGCCACACCTCTCCACCACCCTGACTGCACAAATGGGCACCCTGATGCCTGGATGGAGCTGACATCTCACAGGCAGAACGGACCAAATGGAATCCACGATAGAAATGTGAGGGCAGAATTGAAAGCGAAGGTACCTCAAGCCAGATGCATTCCCTGGCCCAATGCTGCCAGATAGTGTGGGATAAGACAGTAATTCCCAACCCCCCGGTATGAATACTGGAAATCCACCCCCACATATGTATTCAACAGACGTGAGGAAAGGGGAGATGCCCATGGAAGGGAGGCCTTGGTTGGCATGACCTGTTCTGCTTCCATGCATATATTGTGTGTGTGTCCATCGCTATATGGACATGCCTGCCTGACCCTACCCCTGTGACTGACATGGAATTGGTGGTGTTGTGTGCCCGGTGCTGTTGATGTTGCCTATTACGCTTGTGTCCCTTGGGGGTCTGTGCATGTGGTGTGCATCCTCATACTTTCCTTGCTGTTGTATGCATGGGTCCCTTGTTGTATGTAGGGAAATGGCTGTTGTCCCTTGCTCCCTGTGCTCTCTACATCCCTCCATGTGCTGCTGTTCCTCTCCACCCCCACTATGCCCTGCACCATCCCTGCCCCATGCTATGAGTTTGCTTCCTACTTGACATGTGGCGGTTCCCAGGGTCAGCCCCAGGGTTTGTGAGGCCATATGCGAAGTCTTGGTGCGGGGCCTAATTTGAATAATTAAGCCCCCACCTAATTATACAAATGTGTAAACTTACATAAAACTTACTCCCTCTGCACAGGAAGGATTCCCATTCTCCACCCCTCTAAGCAGCCATGGAGAAGCATGGCCTCCCATGCGTCTCTCTTCCCCCTCTCTCTCCCCCTGGTTTGGCACCCCTTGGCTGCCTTACCTGGCGCTCAGCTGAGCAGCCATAGACAAGGATGGTCTCCCAATGCTTCCCACCTCCCCAGCTGAGCATCTACCACCACTCCCCAGGAGTGGTTCCACTGCAGGGGTAGCCGGGTGGACAGTGAGGCAGGCACAGAGACACTGATGGCATCCGCTGACTTACTGAAGGAGAGGGGATGAGCTTAGCTAGCTTGGCCTCCAGAGCCTATTGCTTCTTGCTGCTGGTGCTGTCTGTGCCTTGTGCATGCACGCAGTGCGACCAATCCAGAGGCACTGCTATCAAACACACAAGACACCCAAAATGCAGCCAACCTATTAAGCACATTACGCCATGAAAAGATATATATATAACAAGTTCAGTTGTGCCCCCATAATCAATTCACGCTGCCCCCCCACCCATAACCAGTTCATTTGCGCCCCCGGGGCAGCATTAATTGATTATAGGGGGGGCACAAATGAACTGGTAATGGGGTGTGGGTTTAAAGACAGTATTCCTGTTAGCAATAACTTCATTAAGAAGAGTTAGTGAAATAGCAAACATAATAATCTCAGAACCATATTTGCAGATTTTCCAAGATAGAATAGATATTGCTTTACATCCTAAATTCCTACCTAAGATAGTATAAGTAACACAGTTGTGAGAATGTAGCCCTTTTTACATGGGCCTCTCCTGCCATGAACAATTGAACATGCAGATTTCTGCGTGTTTGTGGGTGGGGGAGCCCCGTGTGAACTACGTGGTGCACACACGGTGAGTGGGGGTGCATGCGCCCACCCTCCTAACACAAATCCCCACTCACCCCCCACTCGTCCCCACGCACGGAGCAACCGGGGAAAATGGCGGTTACTCCGTGGGTGCGAATGAGTGTAAAAAAGGTCTGTGAGGAGCCACTCGAAGAAGAACAGAAGGTTGTTGCCTTGTAAACAGGGTTCTTCAAGATGGTGCCTAACATTCTCACAACACCCACCCTTCCAGCCCCACATGGATTTTTTTTCTTATATTCCTAGAAAGGGCTGGAACGAACTTTCATTCTGAGGGAGCGAGTCAGTGCTTTTTATACTAGAGGAGCTTGACACCATCATGTGGACTGAGCATGTACAGCCCAGTTGTGAGAAAGTTGGAAACTATTTTGAAGAACCTTCTTTACTTTACTTACTTTTATTATTACAACTGTATAGCTGTGGCTGTTACAGTACATAGACATAAACATATCAAAGTAATACCATAATTTAAAGGAAAACTCTCATCTAAGATTAAAATAACATACAATCAATATAAACGCAATAAAAGAGAAAAGCTCAGATCACCCACGGTAATTTAGACCAATAAATAACACTATATAAACAATATAAAATCTACCATAGAATCAAGCCAAGTCAAGATTTAAAAGCCCCCAGAGACTATGGGGCGATCGTACCGCCGGAGAGAAGTTTGCTAGCCGATATCTGGGATAGAAACGATGACACCCGACACAAAACCTCCAAAGAGGGGGGGGTCTCTAAATAATATTTTAACAAGAGTTTCCCAGGGTTTCCCAAGATGGATCCCCAATAAAGGGACCAACAACCTCTCCTGTGCATCCACATAAAGGGGCCAGTCTACCATAGTATATTTAATCGATTCTACAAGCTGTAAGTTACACGTGCACAGGCGCGGAGCTAGCGGGATACCCCGGTACCGCCCCTCCGTCACCGCCCATGGAAAATAATGTACCCGGGCCAGGAAGAAGGGTCTCCTGCTCATTGGTGGGAGCCCAGACTCCAGATAACCCCTAGGCACGGTTGTATCCATCCCCTCCATCAGGAGAGAATAGGGACCCAGAGCACTACTTGCTTTTAGTGCCACAAACCTCTCCTGACGGGCCACATCTGACAGTTGCTGGGTCACTCATCTCTTTGCCGTTTTATACCCCAAGGGTGACAACACCTCCGGGGAAAATCCTAGACTTTTTAATTTCCCCCAAACAGTCAGCCACCAGCTATTTACACATCTACCTACCACCACCAATTGCGATAGAGGGGCGGCCAATTGAAACCAGAGCCTAAGGCAGTAATTCAAGGCTCCCCTCCATATCCTCTCCTGTAGCGGGATCAACCTGCACTCCATGGCAATAACCATGCCATTAATCCCTGGGGGGGTCAGCCAGTAGGGCCTGGGCAAAAGCCTCCTGTACCCTCTCCAAAAGCTTTAATTTGCCCAGTGCCCAGAGATGCGCCCCATACAACAACTGTGGAACGCATTTCAAGGCAAACACTTTAATTGCGGGTGTCACTAACGAGCCCCATCTAACCCGAAAAAAGGATAGTACGGCTGTATTTAATTTTTTTGCCCTAGCCGATGTCACCTGAGCTTGCAAGGACCAACCCCCCAATGCCTGGTAAAGGAGCCCTAAATATTTACAAGACCTAACCTGCTCGATCTCATGAATCCCAATGAGCCACCTGTGGACCAACTTTTTCTGGGAAAAGACGACCACCTTGGATTTGATCTCCACCAGGTTTTCCTGGCAATAGTTTGCAAAATGGTCTAATGAGCGCCTAAGGCCAATTTGAGTACAGGCCAGAAGCACAGTATCGTCCACATACAAAAGAAATGAGACACCAGTCTCATGCACAAAAGGCGAGTGACATGGCCCCACCGGAAAATTCCCAGGCAGATCAGACAAATATAAATTGAAAAGGGTAGGGGCCAAATCACAGCCCTGTTTGACCCCCCTGTCCACTTGAATCTTATTGGACAGGGCCCCTGAGTTATTTAATCTAACCCAGATACGGGAGTTGGTATGAAGCCCCATTATCAGATGCAACAACCTCCCATCTATGTTAAGAGCATACAGCTTCTGCCAGAGACACTCCCGGGGAACCAGGACAAATGCGGCTCTTAGATCAATAAAGACTGCGTATAAAGTTTTACCCGGGCCTGCATACTTCTGGATCAAGTGCGAAAACAATGATCCAAGGTCGCCCTCCCCTCCAGAAAACCAATTTGCTCACTCCCCATAATAGTCTGTGACTCAGCCCACTCTCTCAGTTTGACTAAGAGGAACTTCGCATACAGCTTCCCAATTATACTAAGAGGACTGATAGGTCTGAAATTCTTGGAGTCAAGGGGGGATCCTTTCTTAAAGATGGGCACAACTATTGCCTTCCCCATCCTCTGGGATTTTGCCAGTAGAGTTAATTCCAGTAAAAAAGGAGGCTAGGACCGGAGTCCACCAGTCTATCTTTTGCTTCAAGAAATCGACCGGAATAAAGTCCCCTCCGGGTGCTTTACCGCTTTTAAATGAAGAAATCAGTTTTACTGTATCTCCTGGAATAACTGGGTAACCTTCTTTACAAGACAACAACCTTCTGATCACTCACATGGGGAGGAGTTGTTTGTAAACAAACAGCTTTATCTCCCAGTCCGATCGGTATCCAAATGCTGCTGCTGCAGTGCTACTAGCAGACAGAGGCAGGTGAGAGATGAGTACCAGAGCCAGGGAGGGGAGGCAGAGGAACTTACTGGGGGAGAAGGTGGCTGCAGCCTGCTTCCCAGCCAGGTAAGCGTGGGGCCCCAGCTGGCCACGGGGCCATGTGCAGCCACACATGTAGCACAGGCAGCATATGCCTGGGGCCAGCCCTGGCGGTTCCTACCTGGGGTGCCGTGCACTTACCTGACTCTCTGGAATGCCTTCCAATTTCATGGTTCTGGCTCTCTTCATGGGGGCCTTTTTGAGTGTCATGGTTGGGGCCAGCAGGCCCGTCTCTTTGCATGTATGTCTTTTAAGGGCCTCTAGCCAGGCTGGAGATGTATTAGGAGGGGTGTATGTCTGTTGTCGGCCGGGAGTTGTGCAGCTCTGGCCCTCACGTGGCCTTTTCTGTATGGTACTGGCAGATTGGACCCTGGGGTGGATGTGCAGTGTCCNTCTGCAGGAATTGGGCTAAGGTGGGGGTTAGAGCATGACTGAGTCTTAGCAGGAGCAAAACAAGATCCGGCACAGGAACATAAGGGTCATACTGGATTAAGGGTGCGTAATCCTGAATTCTGCCTCCAACGTTGTTTCCAGAGGGTATTGTGGCTGTCTCTTATACACATCTCTGTTGTCGGCCGGGAGTTGTGCAGCTCTGGCCCTCACGTGGCCTTTTCTGTATGGTACTGGCAGATTGGACCCTGGGGTGGATGTGCAGTGTCCCATTCACATGGTCCAGTGGGTGCTGAACATCCATCCCCACCCATCTCTGCCCAAGCCCACGCATGGAGCAACCTGGCTTTTCACACCTCCATATTTGAATGGGCGCTCGTGCTCGTGTCCCATGGCTGGGCATGCTTCCAGTCATCTCGTTTAATAATGGCCTCAGTTACACAGGTGTAAAAAGATATTGTCCTCCGCCCCCCCCCCCCCCATATATTATCCCCTTAGAAAGCTGACATTTCCAGGCTGTGCTAGATATGCTTACTGCAAATAAATGAAAGCAATGGTAGGAAAATGAATATTATTAATAGGAAAGTGGCTTTGATTTTTAATAATGGCACTGTGTGGGCTAATGTCTCATGAGCTTTGTGGAAAAGATATAAAACATAGCTACGATATTGGACGTTCAAAGACAATTGTACATGCACAGAATATTTAATTTTTTCATTCAAGGTCCAATTAGTCTGTGGAGCTCTTGATAACATGCCACCATGGCTCAGTGTTTTAGAATGATTCTCAAAAGGACTAAACACTTATATGGATGAGAAAATCCAGTGTTACAACAGTAAGGATATTTAAAAACTGCAATTGTACAGCAGCTGAGTTTCAGAAGGGACTATAAACATGTCTCATAGTTAGGGCTATGATTTTGTCATGGTGGTCATGTTTTGACCCCTGCCATGACTCTTCCAATTTCCCTGTGGCTCCCATGATTGTTCTTATTTTACCCGTAAAAACTAGCCTACACCGAGGAGAGGAGCCAGATAGAAGCTGCCGAGAAGAGTGAGCTCCAAAAACCTCCCCTTGGCTAGAAACCAGAAGCCAGCTAGAATAACGTGCTCGGCGCTGCCAGGTACAGCTGCAGCGCCTCCCTTGAGCTCCTCTTCTGCATCCTTATACTCGTCATTTCTTTATGGGGACTGGAACTTTGGGCATGGAGAGTCTCAGAGCAGAGCTGGCGAGACGTGCCCCCGCAGCATCGCCTAGAAGCACCACATCATCTCCCTGATGCTCCTAACCCCTCCCCTTCTCAGAACAGCATTGGTAGCAGCGCTGGGGAAGGGCGGAGCTTTCTGCTCTGAGTCAATGGAACGGAACGGCGCTCATGGGCTGAATCTGTCTGGGGTTGGGGGGAGAGGTTAGAGGTATTATCTGTAGCTGGAATGGGGGGGGGATTAGAGCCTGCTCCAACTGTGATTTTACTGTGACTTTTTCATTTTTTGCCATGACCTCAGCATGATTTTTCCTTAAAAAAAAAAAAAAA
>QEPC01008173.1:6564868-6582627 GCA_003113815.1 Sphenodon punctatus
CACAGGGATGCAGAGATCGATTTCCTGCTCTGCATCCTGGGGGGGGGGAGGGGGGTGTTCATACCAGCCGATCCCTGCACATATCTTGACTGGACATTCCACACACCCCCCTCCGCAGCCAGAATATGCGCAGGGGGAGGGAGTGGAACATCTGAAAGTGGTCTGAATAAAGAAATCAGCATCTTCATGTAAGAAAATTCAGTGTGCCCTTTGTTACAGTGCAGTCTTGATCTAAGGCAGTATTTGGGAGCCATACATGCCTCATGCTATTTTATAACTGAATTCATGTTATAACGAGGATGCTTAAATCTTGCATCCTGGGATACACTGAACAGTTGCACTGTGATTTTCATTAAAAACCAGTGTACTACATTCTTGATGGCATGTTTTGGAAGCCATGCCTCACACCACATTACAGCCTAATTGGCACTGAAACAGTGTGCGGTATAATGAGTTTGCCCTGTATTGAAATCTGGAGTTGGTTGTGCATGGGGGAGGGTGTAAATGGGGCAGAGGGTATAGAGTTTATATGGACTGGGCAAGGGGTACAGGGAATATAGAGATGAGTCAGGGCCCATGCTCCTGCATGCCTGGGTGTGGTTGATTCTACTGTGGAACCAGCAGAGGGGGACAGGAGAAGTTGTGTGACACAGGCTTTTTTCAAACAGGTCACAGTGGGTGAGGGGATGGGTGTGTGGCCACGGTGGGTGTGCCCACCCATCTCCACCCACAGA
This sequence comes from Sphenodon punctatus, assembly GCA_003113815.1. Taxonomy (NCBI): domain Eukaryota; kingdom Metazoa; phylum Chordata; class Lepidosauria; order Sphenodontia; family Sphenodontidae; genus Sphenodon; species Sphenodon punctatus. The sequence continues at coordinate 6,565,603 of QEPC01008173.1, forward strand.
GCAACCGATATTGGAGCTCATTGCTCCGTGCATGGGTGATGGGTGGAGCGTGGACACATCCCCACCCATCTGCTGCAGCATTCCCACGGGTGCCTGCCTCTACTAGGGAATGGGTGAACGCGGTTTGGATGTTCGGAGTTTGGAGCGAACTTGGCCTGTTTGGACGTCCGAACTGAACGTCTGAACCGAACTCGAACACGGCAGAACAGTTTGGTCATGTTTGGGTGAGTTCGGATGAGTTCGGGGGTGGGAAAAATGTGACTTCAGGCGGGGAAAATGTGACTGGAAGGGGGAGGCAGCTGAGGAGCAGACTTCCTGGCACCAGGGGTGGAGACCAGGGGTTGTTTCAGGATCAAATGATACCGATACCGAATTTTTTTCTGAATTCGGTATCGATAGCGCTATTTTTGAATGTTTGGCCAAGTTCGGCTGATCTGAACTCCGCCGAACCGACCAACCGAACCCGAACGTCCGAACATCCGAACCGCGTCCTGTTCGCCCATCCCTAGCCTCCACCCATCTCCATGCAGTGAGACTTGTGTGAAAAGGGCCACAGTGTCTGGAGGTTTCAGCAGGGAGAGGAGGCAGCCAGTTTTTACTTGGCAGGGGAGAGGTTGGGATTGGTGTTTTTGCAGAGTCAGTGGGAGGCTCAGAGTGTTGAAGAGGGAGTGGAGAAAGAATTGTGAGCCACAAGAACAGGCCAGTGGGCTACATCTGGCCTGCAGGCCACCTGTTATGGAAAAGTGGTCAAAACCCATCACTAACAAATGGGAAGAAACTTTCCCTGTAGGCAAGCTATTCCATAAATGCCTACTGCTGCTTTTCCTTCCCTCCCGCAAAGCCTCTGGTACTGACCACTGATCATAATAACATGCTTAGCGGCAGTGGCCAAGAGTTTGTCCAGTATGACAAATCTTAGATTTCTAGTTTTAACTCAGATTTTTAAAGTGTGTTTTAGCTGGACCGTGTTAATTCTCAGTGGCTGGATTAATATTGTTGACCCTCGTGTCTGACAACAGAGTCATTCCTCTGCTAACTTGTTGCAGATGTTTGGGGTCCTATAGGTTGTGTGTGAGTCAATGATGCAGATGTTCCAAGTGTATACCTTTATATAAACAGATGTTCCAAGTATAACTTGTTTAATTAATCTGCACACATAAGAAATGCTATTCTGGGTTAGGTCAGTGTTCCATCTAGCTTCATATGCTGTTTCCAACAGTGGTCAGTATTGGATGCTTCATGGAAGAGGTACATTTCATGGCATATACTGAGTGATCCATTCCCAGTTGTTTATTCTTGGCTTCTGGCAGTCAGAGGTTTAGGGAGACTCTGAGTACAAGGATGTATTCTCTGACCATCTTGGCTAATAGCCATTGATGGACCTATTCTCCTGGAGTTTATGTAACCTGTTTTTAATCACGTTATATTATTGGTCTTTACAACATTCCATGACAATAAGATCCACAGTTCAATTACATCTTGGGTAAAAAGGAGGGAGTTGCACCAAGTGGACTGGAGAAAATTTTGTAGACAGATTCTGGGTAAAAACACACGTGAAGCTCAGGGGACTGCTCCCTGGGGCAGAAAATGCCAGGTGACATGGCCCTGATGTGACTATAGTTGGGGAGCCGACCCATCGGCCTCACGGCCTGGGTAGGGCCAGAAGTACAACAAACACATGGGTGGGTGGCCCTGCTTGCACTGTGTTTCCAGCACCCTGCCCCCAACCATGATGGGAAGCCATGGTGGCCAATGAGGCACAGTCATGTTGGCGACTGGGTCAGGTATGCCACAGCTGCACAGATGTTCTAGCCTGCATTAGCCTGGTTGGGCAAGTCTCAGCCCAGGCTTTGACTTTAGTGGTTTTCCAAGGTCACAGCCTGCACTAGCTGCTAACATGGCCTGGGGCAGAAATGGTCCAAATCTGGTGGCCCCAAAATAGATGTGCCAGTGGCTCATGGTTCAAAGCGGGCCACTGTCACCCTCTGTTTCTGTTTTTACCCTCTGTTTCTGTAAGGATCAGGAAGAACCAGAAGACATATTTAATCCAAACCCAGATGCTGGGGAAAGTGAATCCCATTCTGCCTTCCTCTGTGGACCATGTGTAGTTGATAGGATTTGTTGCACTAGCAGATTCGTACAACACAGCCCCAAAAGTGTGGGATCTGGGTTTTGTGTGTATGCTCCCCATAACTTGAAGACTGTTGGGTCATTGGACCTGAAGTTTTGTTAATGCACTAAACCTCCTGATCCTTTGCCCATGAGAAGGTGCCTGGGAGCTGGAGGGCAGAGAGAGCTGCATGGAATCTATTCCAAGTCTCAGCAGTATATGGGTAGCTAAGTGTGTTTGATCTAGATGTTTTAAACATTTATTTCCTCTGTTCTGTCTTTCCCTGTATTATGTAAGAACATCTGATATTGGAGCTGGAACTAATTGATGTTTATATTTGTGAATATTATTTGCATTTTCTTATAGCCAACTAGATATCTGCATAAATATTTGTCACAGAAAAAATACTTGCATATCTGGATATTTTCTTTAGGTTATTTTAGTCACTTTGTTTCATTATTTTGGCCACTTTGTTTTGGCATTATGACATCATAATGAGTAATAATGGTGTAAAATACCAAAGTGACCAAATACCCCGAACAGATATTCATTTCCAGAAACAGAGTGGGTATCGAACAGCAGTTCGTATCTGCTTTGTTGGTCATGATTCGAAGTGGGCATAATGATTGATCATATATGATATTTGCTACAGATATTTGTTTAAGTGCTAATCTTACTTAGTTGTTGGCCAGCTTGAGCCTGCTTATTTCTTTTGTATTTTCTGGTTTAGTTGCATGGGTGCTATGAACTGGGCTGCTCATTTTCAAGAGGTTTTCTGTTTCATGGCCAGCTGACTTGGGCTTGGTCCCTATTGCATTATTGCCCCAAAGTTCACATGTGCAAAAAATTGAATTGGGCGAGGGTCATCACGTTTCCTTTTGTAGTGAAAATTTACAACTGCCCTGAGATTTTATGGGATATACAGTAAAAACCAGTTAATTTTTCCAGTGATGGACTCCTTATCTTCTCCCCTCATCCTTCCTTTCCCTCTTCCCTGTCGATCCTCATCGATGGGGTCACCATCCTTCCCGTCCCCCAAGCCCGTAGTTTAGGCTTCATCTTTGACTCACCCCTTTCTTTTAAACCCTACATCGACTCTGTTGTCAAATCCTGTCACTTCTCCCTGCATAACATTGCTAAGATTTGCCCTTTTCGCTCTGTCTCCTCTACCAAAACCCTTGTTCATGCCCTGGTCATCTCTCTCCTCGTTTACTGTAACCTCCTTCTCACTGGCCTCCCCTGCTCTCCCCTTTCTCCTCTTATCTCCATCCAAAACTCTGCTGCCAGGGTAATCCACCTCGCCTGTTGCTTCGACCACATGCAGCCCCTCCTCTCCTCTCTTCACTGGCTCCCCCTTCCTGAATGAATCCTGCACAAGCTCCTACTCTTCACCTATAAAGCTCTTCACAGCCTTGCTCCCTCCTACCTCTCTGCGCTAATTTCCCTCCGTACTCCAGTCCGTGCACTCCGCTCCTCATCTGGCCCCTCTCTCGCCCTCCCATGCCTCCCCTGCTCCCCTAACCGCCTTCATCCCTTCTCCCTAGCTGCCCCCCACACCAGCCCATATCTGCCTGACCCCTCCCTTCGTACCTTCAAATCCCTCCTCAAGACCCACCTCTTCCGCTCTGCCATCCCTGACTCCTCGCTCCCCTCACCTAACTCCTGCTGATACCTTCCATCCAGTACAATCTGTTACCTGAGGTCTGTGTACTCATATCCTCACCACACGGACCAACCAGCCATCTTCCTTCATCTCCTCCCCGCTCCCCCTGTCTCTCAGATTGTAAGCCCTAGGGCAGGGACCATGTCTATTCAATTAATTTGTAAAGTGCCAGGTACATTGCTTGTGCTATATAAAATGCTTGCTAATAATAATAATAATAATAATGTTTATTTATTTTACAGCTGCACTCATTAACGTTTTGGGCCAGATCTTGATAGCTGTACTCAAATTCAGGTGCAGTTTACTTTGTTAGCTGACATCCATTGGGATTACTTATAGAGTGAAGGTATTGCTCAGGAGTACATGGTAACAGAATCTGGCCCTTTGTGACTCTCAGGCAGTGACAATGATCTCCCTGTTACCCCTTATTCTGAAGGGTATTGGCTTTATAAATTCAATAGGCATCAATAATTATATCCAAAGAGCTGTAAACTTCCTGAAGACTAAATCATTTGATTCTGTCCTCTTGAAGCTCTGAAGATTTCAACTGGATAACTAAATTCTGAAGTCCATTAAGCAAGGTAATTTACAGTGTTCACAAGCTTTGCCCATGGAAATACATTAACACAGTTACCCATTTGGCTTGTAGAAAAGTCGCGCTCTAGGCCTTCCAAGGAACCCGGAAGTTCCCCGGAAGGCCTAGTATGCGTCACTAGCGTGCTGAAGCCGGCAGCCACAGCAGAGCTGAAACCGGCCGCCGCTGCCGCCCGGAGCTGAAGTCAAGGTACTGGGTGATCCCTGTTGGGCGAGGTAGGGTGATCCCTGGGGTGGGGTGGGGTGGGGTGTTAAACCACCCCCACCCCAGGGATCAACGGGACCGGTACACTTACCTGCCGGCGGCAGCCCGGAGCCCAGGGACTTAGGGAAATTTTTTTTTAAAAAAAATCCAGACTGGGCAGGGTGGGTGGGTGTGTCCCCCCTTCCACCCGCACAGCCTGGACGGGGGAGGGAAAGTGTTTGGGTTTTTTTCTGTGTTTTTTTTTACATTGCGGCCATTCATTTGAATGACTACAATGTAAAAAAAATCCGACACAGGGGGAATCCGGTAATTCCCCCAGATTACCGGGGTAATCCGATACTGCTGGTACACAAAAAACCCGGCAGTATCGGATACCGGATCATCCGGTAGTCCCACCCCTAATTCCCACATGCATCTAACCATTTCACCCCATATTGTTTCAACATATTACAAACATCTGAATATGACATACCCTCTGCCTTCTTGAAGTTGCATAATTTTTTTTGAAAAGTTTCCGGAGTAATCCTGTAAGCCTCAAGAACTGCCTTCTTGAAATCATCAAAAGTCAGCACAGGATTCTCCTCCATTTTTGTGTTGTAGACCTCTTTTGCTTTCACTGGGAGTTTGGGCAATACTAATTTGAGCCATATCACGTTGGGGATCTGTTCTTGATGAAACACATGACGCACGATTGTGAAGTAATCATCCATGCATTGTTTCTCATCATATGGTGGAATTAAGGGTGCGTAATCCTGAATTCTGCCTCCAACGTTGTTTCCAGAGGGTATTGTGGGCTGGATTCCTGCGTCTTTCTGTGCTTTCAGGAGTTCCAGTTGGTGTTTTCTTTCTTTCTTTCTTTCTTTCTCATTTTCCTCCGCTTGTACTTGCCTTTGTTTTTCGTTCTCCTCCTGTTTCATTTTCTCCAGTCTGAGCTCGTGTTCCATTCTTAGTCTGGCCATCTCGATTTCCTTGTCTGAGCCATGCCCCTGGTTGTCTTCAGGTCCTTGGTTCGGGTTAGGTGGAGGTGAATTTTGAGCCGGGTTTGGCAATCCAACTCCATCTCCTGGTTAATGGTCAAGTGGAGGGGTGCCTGGAAGGGGGTTTTACTCACCCGCTTCAGTCCCACCTGTTCCATTCGTGCTCATCTCAAATTCTTGTATCAGCTGCCTCAGTTGCTTTTTAGTTTTCCCCTCTATTTGGGGGTGTCTGGCTTGCGTCTTTTTCCAATTCTGGCTTCAAGAGCTTGGAGAAATGCTTTTGCAGCCCTATTTTGGTATCTGTCCCTGACACCCGAAATAAAAACTAAACCAACAAACTGCCACTCTGTTTCAAGATCTGCTTATTTTCTCTGAGCCGAGTTCCAGACGGCACTGGCAATCTCAGTCTATGCAGGTATGGGATTTACTCCCCTCAGAGGATTCCAGTCACCTGGCTATCCTCCTTTACTTTCTACACATTAGTACACAACTGAGCATAACACGTTGGGCGCCACTGTCACGGGTTGGAGGTCCTCACCCCCACTTTACCGGGTTTGAGTGACTCAGTTTCCCTTGCTCACAGCCCACTTGAATCAGTTTTTTTCTCTGGTTGATTCAAGCCTGCAGAAGGGACAACCCCTTTGTCACCCAAGAGCCCGATCCTTCCTGTTTACAGACTCTTTCTCTCTGGGGTCCCAAGAGCTTGAAAACTCTTGTTGCTCACTTGTGTCCCAATGTTAGACACAGACACTTCTTCATAAAGATAAGAAGTTAGTTTATTGATTACATAAGCAAGATAGTTGATACAGAGTGGTAATTAGAAATTAAAGGTAAATATAACACATTCCTAATCTATACTGATTGAGTTCCTAGATAAGCATCTTACCCTACGAAAGTCCATTAGTTCTGATTCCTTCTCAATCTCAGATGTAGGTGACTGGGTGCTGGTTCTTAGAGTTGCTAGAAAGCAAAGTCCTGGTCTCAGTGCATATCTTTCAGCCTTGCTAGCTGGCAGGATCCAAGATGCAGATGAGATCACTCAAGATGGCTATGCCCAAGCGATAGCGAAGATGGCTTAATGGCCCTGGCTTAAATACCCATTCTGAGTCCTTTGTTTGAGTTTTCCTGTCTTGGAGAAACCTGAGGTTTGTCACGTCGCAGGTAAACAGGAAGCTTAATTTGCAGGAAAATGGGTTTCTGTCTAGCTAGGGTTCCCAAATACACATTCTTGAAAATGTCTCCACTTCCTGGAGTTTCGTCAGTGTTACAGTACATGACTTGAGTTTTACAGACCTCAATTGTAACATTACATACATGTTGAACCTTTTGCTTTACATATTTACTAGGTCTGTAGCCTACATGTAGGCTAGTATCACACATGTGTGACCCTATGTTCCTTCATGACAATTAATGTTTGGTGATACTAAAGAAATTGGTTTGCTCTCTAACAAGTTTATTTATAGCACTTGCACAGCATGTTAATCTTGAAAGGCAGCTGTGGAACTAGACATGGTTCACAGAGCATTTTACAAAATACCAAAGGAAATAGAGTAAGGACCCCATTCCTTTCTGTTAAAGATACTTCCTCAAGCAGATCTTTCTTAGAACACTTCTGTAAGAAGCTCAGCAGTGGGTAATGGGACTAGTGAAGTGCTATTTCTTTTGGGAGACTACTTAGTGCAGCTACACATGAAAACTGTCCCAAGAACAAACTGAGATGAAAGCAGCTGAAGATGCTCTGATCAACACCAGAAACCATTAGCATCAAGATATTAATGAGTTAGTCTGTTAGTTTTGGCTCAGATGTCAACTGGGTAATTTGACACGGTGAAATATCCTAAAAATGGGCAATTAATTGTTGGCAAAGTTTGTCCCTGTGAGGAAACGGGCTCTTGAACTGGTGTATCCATGTAGGATCCCAGGGCAGTGACCAGCTCCACAGTGCCACTGCTGTGCTTTTGGCCCACAACCTGACTTGTAGTCCCCTTGGTTCCAGCAATGCCAAACACCCCCAGCCTGCTAATTGGCCTCCTGTCTGTATAAAGGTCTGCTTAGCAGGAACTTAAAGCTGGGCAAAACAAACTGTCAAGGTTCTGGGTCATGGGCAGATCTGCAGGAATTGGGCTAAGGTGGGGGTTAGAGCATGACTGAGTCTTAGCAGGAGCAAAACAAGATCCGGCACAGGAACATAAGGGTCATACTGGGTCAGACCAATAGTCCATTGAGTCCACCGTCTATTTCTGACAGTGGCTAAACTTGATTGCTTCAGAGACGTACACAACAGCTCATAACGGAGTGATCCCCAATCCCTGTTGTTCACTCCCAGCAGTCAGAAGTTACGTCCTCATCCTCCAGTCTACTTGGATAATAATCGTTAATGGACCTATACTCCAAGAACGTATCCAATTCTTTGTAAAACCCAGCTATGCTACGCTGACCATGACTAAATCCTCTGGCAACACAAAATTCATTGTGCATTAATTACAAAAAATACTGCCTTTTATTTGTTTTAAATTTGCTACCAATTAGTTCCATGGACTCCTTGAATGTTGCTTCTCTTTCTGTTATCAAGTCATCAGTAAGTTTTCTTGGAAGGCTGGGGAATGTATCCAACTGCTCTTTCCTAGAGAGAAATGGAGTACTTAGAATTACAACTGTTAAATTATACACAATACCCGTGCTTGTTTTGCTATATAGTGTGCAGTCCTATTGAGCAAAACCAGAGTGTTGGTACCAAAGCCTTTGTTAATTGTCTCTAAAATAAATAGCTAGGTATTGTAACCTCATAGGGTGCAGTGGTCGCTAGAGCTTCTCTGTCCCTGCTGTTGGACACTGAGGTTAGCTCACGCTAGATTTTACTTTATTGTAGACTATAGTAGCAACACTGTAGAGTAAAGTAAAGTAGCAGCACTACTACACAATACTATGCACAATACCCCTTATTGTACAGTAGCAGCACTAGTTTATTGTAGACACAGTAGCAGCACTGTGTGACTGAAGAACCTTTTTCAATGATACTTGCCCACGTTACTGAAACATGGTGGCCAAACTCTCGAGTAGCTCTGAACGTGGACATGGGGGATTATGCATCATCAGGCGGCTCCTGCGGGGATTTCTCTCATGGACAACAGGGCTCAAAATCCACCCTTGTGATCCGAGAGAAATTGCTGCAGGGCCCACCTGATGATGTTTTTTACTCCCGCGCCCATGCTCAGAGCTACTTGAGAGTTTGGCCGCCGGGAGTTTCCTCGCTGTGTGTTGGTAATGTGGGCAAGTGGCCAAAAACCCTCTCAACACTAGAAGCAGTAAGCAGAATAGCTGTAAAAACATATCTGTCTGTGCCTGGTGAGAATACGAAAAATACACAAAGAAGTGTCCTGATGGGCCAAATTACCTTTGATATCTTGATCCCCACCATTGGCATTCCCTGGACACCTTTAGTCTTTTTATACCTTATATGTGTATGTATTTACATATGTATATATAAATAAATACATTAACGGGGAAAGCAGATTCAATTGATCCAGACTAACTCACTCTTTTTGTGTCTAAATATATGCTTGTTCCTATTCATGTTTTTCTTTCACACCTGTCCCCTCTTCGTTTTATGAAAATGGGGAGTATCATTGAGAGTTCAATCCTTAGTATTTTCCACAAGCTGGAGGATCTTTCTCAAAAAAATAAAGTTAATTAAAAATTGTGCATCTCCACTGAAATGGTAAGTCTTGTCCCCAAGAGCCACAGGACAAAAATCCTGCAGCATGTAGGGATCTCGTATCAAAACTTTTTTTTTTTTTTAACCACAGCTCAGTAGTTTCATTGGATCCTTCACCAGGAACTCTTTGAATTTGCACTGGCTTTGTGGTGACTGTGAGATTTAGAGTGGGTGCTTGTGTCTTTCTTAAGGCTTGCAGTTCATCATGAGCTTAATGGTGCTTTCAGGCTTACAATGCAAAGTGAGGGTTATAAGCTTGCCCTCTTTAGAGGTCAGAGACTGAAGGTCTGGCAAACTGTTCACTGCAGCTGTCCTGTATGTTAAATGAAAGCAGGATGTTAGATTGTCTTTAGAGGCTTTGTATGGGCTGGCAGAGTTTGTGTATTCCTAAATTGCCGCAGTGTGATATAACTAGCGTGACATGGAGTCTACATTTCCAGCGGATGATTCAGGGCAGATCATTTGATATTTAGGGCTCTCTTCATTAATAAGTTATGCTCCATTTACTTGGTTTTCTGTGGAATTTATGAATCAAAAGTGCAGAGTGCACCAAAAATGATCCATTCATCAAATTACTCTTCCCTCTGTGTAATTGGCTAACCCATCATTGCAATCCCAAGGGACACATTGCACAAAAAGGTGTGTCTTGCATGAAAGAGCAGGGCAGACTTGTTTGAGGAGACAAACATTTAACTTCTGTTTTAATGGGCAGGTGCTTCTATGAGAATTTCTGTACTGCCTTATTTCTAGACTTATAATTTCCAAATTCTTTTTCTTCTTCTTCCTATGCATAGAGTAAAAGTAGAAAAGATGGCTTTTACTGGACCAGCATTGGCTAATGGTATATGCAAGCTTTCCAAGTCCGCAGAACTCTTCTTCAGATAAAGAATATGGAATGCGTATGGAATGGCTGTAGCAATGACAATCAACTCTGAGTTCCAGGTTTGGATAAAACTCAAATAAACACACACGCACACACCCTTTTTCGATTTCTGTATTCAAAACACAAAAAACACCCTGCTTTTTTTTGGGGTGGGGAATACGGGTGGTTGTGCTTTGTGTATCTCATTTCCACTTTGTGTGATCTAGAGGAGTGGATTGGGTTTTGACAGAGGGTGTTCACCTCACACGTAACTATGCTTAAACTCGGATGTCTGCAAAGTCCCGGAAGCTGTATAATCAGCCCCGGATGATCTCCTGATCAGTGTTGCATATGAGTGAGACCCTCTGAGTTCCAGCCCTGCTTTATTATTAATTATTATTATAATTAATTATTATTATTTATTAGCAAGCATTTATATAGCAAGCATTTATATAGTGCAACAATGTACCTGGTGCTTTACAAAGTAATTGAATAGACAAGTCCCTGCCCTAGGGCTTACAATCTGAGAGACTGGGGAGGAGGGGCAGGGAGGAGATGAAGGAAGGGGAACAGAGGGAGAGACAAGGAGTGTTATGTCCCAGGTGCAAACTCTGATGTGATGAAGAGATCAGATCTACGCGGTAGATCAGAGTTTAAAGTGGGACTGGAAAGCAGAGTTCCTCGCTTACACGAAACAGCGATCTGAGGATCATACAGGACTGATCATACAGCTTCCGGGGCCCCATAAACATCCGGGTTTAGCGTGCTTTGTGGACTGGTTTGAGAACTTGGTCTGCTTCCACAGGCAGCTGAAGGTGGAATTGCATCCAGAAAACTGGATGTGATGGAGCAATGGCATGAGATTCCCCTGCCTAGTGCTCCGAAGTCCATTGATACCATGGTCCTTTCCTATTTCTTGTGGGGTTTATGTGTGCACACACAAACAGAGGGCTGCACCCCCTTACACACACAAAGGCTGAATCCCTAATTTGTTTGCTTCCCAACCAATAGTACCCTCTTCCAGGGGGTTGCTTTTACTGTGAGAATTACACTTTTTTGTGTTTTTAGCTGCTATTGAATGGTTTATTTATTTATTTAATTTAATTTGGATTTCTTAGCTGCCCCCTCTTGCCACAGCAGCTAGGGGCAGCTTTCAACAAGATAAAATACAATAAAAACACACATAATAAAAAATAGAATATAAAAATATAATTCAAAACCACAAAACATAGGCAGAGCCACAACCCCCCCTCCCCCAACCCTTCACCCCTCCCTCTCGCCAAATGCCTGGCAGAACAGTCAGGTCTTAGACTGTCTATAGAAAGAGGAGAAGTCCGGAACCAGCCAGACCTCCATCAGGAGGAAGTTCCACAGCCACGGTGTGGCCACCAAGAATGCCCCTCTCATCGTCACCACCCGGGAGAGAGACATCCACAGCTGACCACAGGGGCCGGTCCAGGACCTGGGGAGTGAGGCGGTCTTGCAGGTATGCGGGATCCAGGCTGTTTAGGGTTTTATAAGTCAAAACCAACACTTTGAATTGAGCCTGGTACACTATAGACAACCAGTGAAGAGAATGAAACACTGGTGTAATGTGCTCTTGGTGACCAGTTCCTGTCAGAAGATGGGCCTCCGCATTCTGCACCAGCTGCAGTCTCTGGACCATCACCAAAGGTAGCCCTATGTAGAGCGCATTGCAATAGTCCAGTCTTGAGGTGATGAAGGCATGGATGATGGTCAGTGTCGGAGACATATGTCTGAAGCCATCACACCTTATGTAACTGGAGAAATGCTCCTCTCGTGAGTCAAGGAGCACCCCCAGACTATGGCCCTGAGGAGCCAACAGAGGGAAGACCCCGTCAATGATGGGTGTCACCACTCCCTCAGCCCTACCCACCAGCATCACCTCCGTCTTGTCAGGATTTAGCTTCAGATGATTTGTCCTTGTCCAGTCCCCTACAGCTATCAGACTCTGGGTAAGCACCGACACTACCGGGTCTGGGTCAGTTGAAAAAGACAGGTAAAGTTGGGTGTCATCAGCATACTGATGGCACCGCACACCAAACCCTTGAACAACCTCACCCAGTAGCTGCATATATACATTGAACAGGTGAGGGGGCAAAATAGAACTTTACTGGACACCACATGTGAGGTCCCAGGGAGAAGATGAACAATCACCCAGCACCACATGCTGAGTTATCCTGGGGAGGAAAGAGTAGAACCATTTGAGAACAGTTCTGCCCACCCTGGCTCAGTCCTGCAAGCAAGTCACCAATACCTCGTGATCAACGGTATCAAACGCAGCTGAAAGATCTAACAGGATCAGCAGGGTCAAATGCCCCTGGTCCAACTCATAGTGAAGGTCATCAACCAAGGCCACAAGTGCAGTCTCAGTGCCAAAGCCCAGATGAAAGCTGGACTTCAAGGGATCCAGAAAACTGACATGGTCCAGATGCCCTGGAAGCTGCCAAGCCACGACTCGTTTCACAACCTTCCCTAAAAAGGAAAGGTTAGGAACAGGCCAATAGCTGGCCATGGAGTCAACGTCCAATGATGATTTTTTAAGCAGAGACCGCTCCACCAGCTCCTTGAGGCGGTCTGGCACCCTGCCCTCCCTAAGGGAAGTGTTGACCACCCCAGCCACCAACGGCCCCAATGACTCCCAGCTGGCCTTAACCAGCCAGGACGAGCATGGATCTAATTCACAAAAGGTGGCTCTGACTGCCTCCAAGATATCTGCTGCATCAGTGGGCAATATCCACTGGAACTGATCCCACAAAATAGAATAAGACAGGGTCTCCATTACCTCTAGTTCTCCCATTGTCACAAATGCAGTGTCGAAGTAATGGTGAATTCGGACAATTTTATCCCCCCAAAAGTTGACAAAAGTTGCACAGTGAGCACTGGAAAATTTCAGTTCCAGGCGGAGGGAGGTTAGACTGACCAGCCCCGTCACCACCTGGAAAAGCTCAGCTGGATGCAACTTTGCAGACACTATAAGTGGAGCAAAGAACCTCTTCTTTGCTGCCCACACAACCACGGCATAGGTACGTAAACTGACTCTGTCGCAATTGGTCGGCTTCAGCATGAGAATGACACCATCGTTGCTCTAACCACCGCCCTTCTTGTTTCATCTGCCGCAGATTCTCTGTAAACCAGGGAGACCTGTGATGTTGGCGATCAGGGGTTTAATGGGTTTTAGCTTCCCTTTTGTGGCATGTCTGGTTGTAGCTTGCTTTTAGCCTTGCTGTGAGTTTTATCTTTTTTTACACCTTTGTTCCCACACTTAGTTTGGTGCAATATGGCTTGACGGCTGCTGCATCATTAAACTCCAATCACTCACTCACGCAACCAATTGTAGCAGCTTCCAAAATTGAGACACAAAACACAACCCCCACCTCCCTCAGATCCACAAAAAATGGCACTGAAACTAGAAAGGAAATCAGAAATAAGAAATTGGCCTCCTTAATTTTTTAATCACTTTACACATGGAAAATGACCCACTAAGGTCACTTCTTGGAAACAAAAATAATAATAATAATAATAATAATAATAAAAAAAGGATTCTCTGAGTTTAAACTAAAACTAAAAATTGGCCATTAGAAAACATAAGTCTTTCTGTAAACCTAATTTTCACTATGCTTCATTAATCAATGTTGGTGCAACTGTCAGTGGCCTAAAACAGGGATGCGCTTATTGAACAAAAGATGAAATAATTGGAGATAAGACTAGTCCTGGTCATAAAGGTTTGTATGTTCTGCACCCTGGGAATGTAAATAAATCATTACATACAGATCTAAACAATGACAGGTGCAAATGGCCTGTTTTTATCAAGAGTTGGAGTTGGAGAACATCTGCAAACCGCAAACTTTGGCTGCAATCCTAAAATCACTTACGTGAGTGGTCTCATAAACAGGAATATTCCAGAGTAATTAGTTTCAGGATTGTAGCCTTTACAGAGTTGGCTTGATACCATTTTGTTCTCATAGGTACATAGATCAGACATTAATCAGAAGAGATTAAACAGCAGCAAGTGTGAGTTCAAATTAACATTAAATTTGACTGTGTTCAGTGCCTTCAAATTTAACGTTAATTAAACTCACTGGGAAATTCACCTAGGGGAGCAACATGGCAGAAGGGCCCCAGGCAAGTGTTGGCTGTCTCCAGGCAGAGGCAGTGTCAAGCTGCTTTCACTTCCTCCAATCAGGACTCAGCTTGTTGTTGCTGTGGTGCAGCTGCCGAGGAAACCCTACTGGCTGGTTGCAGTGCCTACAACAGTCCAGAGGACTGGTGGTGTTGGCGGCTGTAGGGGGTAGCAGCTGACGGTGCGCTCAACTTGAATGCAGTGAGTGTGGGTGGCTGGGGGACTTTTAGACATAGGGGGGCTGCAGGGACTGAACATTGGCAAGGATCCATTGTTTTTCTCAACAGATCCTTCCCTTCTAAAAAAATAAATAAATAAAAAATGTGACAATTTGACATGGGCATGCAGCCCACGTGGATCTCACGTAATTGCTGTTTTTTTGTGAGATTGAATCTCACGAGAAAAATCAGAGCGTGGGCAAGTGGCCTAATATTTGACTGCTTCTTTTTACGACAGTGGGGGACAGAAGATCCCTGCCCCGCAATAATAGAATTACAGGACTTGAGTCTTTAAAGAAAAGCACTACATATTGAAAGACTTGTGATTTCCCCAGAGAGAGTTCTGTCATAGTGTGAGCAGTTGCTTACTTGTGTGGGTAAAGGGAGCATGATCTGTCCTTAGGAGCTGTAAATAAATGTATTTAACACAAAAGTGAAATGTTAATTTTGCACACACATGACCAAATTCCAACCCTTGCAGTAAATAGGAAGTTAGTTATTCTAGTGATTTCTATGCTGGTGCTCTGGAGTAATAACCTTTTAGAGTTATTCTGGATTTACATTTGAATAACAAAGCCAAATTTTGCTTTACAAGAGAAGCACAGTGACAATAACTTTGCAATTCGGTTGGAAGGAACAGAAAAGGAAGAAATGTACATTCCTAAAATATGGGAACAGCTATATAAGAACATAAAATGTGCCATACTGGGTCAGACCAATGGTCCATCTAGCCCAGCATCCTGTCTCCGACAGTGGCCAATCACGGTGACTTGGGAGAAGCACCCAACAGGTCACAATGGGGGATCCATTCCCCGTTGTTTTCCCCCAGCTTCTGTCATGTTCCTGTCTGGCTAATAGCTGCTAATGGACCTATCTTCCAGAAACTTGTTCAAATCTCTTTTAAACTCAACTATAGTACTGGCCCTTACCACAGCCTCTGGCAGTAGATTCCACAACTCAATTATACGCTGAGTGAATTTTTTTTTTCTTTTGTGTGTTTTAAACTTGCCACCCATGAGTTTTGGTTCTAGTACTATCTGAGAGGGTAAATAACTGCTCCTTGTTTGTTAGTTTCACACCACTCAGGATTTTATAGACCTCTATCATCATATCTCCTCTCAATCATCTCTTCTCCAAACTGAAGAGCCCCAACCTACCAAGCCTCTCCTCATACGGGAGCCCTTCCATGCCCTTGATCATTTTTGTTGTCCTTCTCTGTACCTTTTCTACTTCAGCTACATCTTTTTTGAGATGGGGAGACCACAACTGCACACAATATTTGAGGTGTGGCAGGGCCGGCCCTACTGCGGGATGGCTTGGGGCAGCTGCCCCAGGTCCTGCTCCTGTGGGGGCCCACACTTGGGGTCCCCAGCTCCCAGCCTGACAGTGGCTGGGAGCTGGGGACCCCAAGCATGGGGCCCTCGACTGACTCCGACTGACAGGCAGTGGAGGCGGCCAGCAGGAGTGAGGGAGAAGCAGAGGCCCACCTCTCTCACACTCTGTGCCCCCCCCTCCACTGCCTGTCACAGACTCGGGTATTGGAAATGAGGGAGAGAGAGGCAGAGGCCCCGCTTCTCCCTCATTTCCCCTAGCCGAGAGACTGACAGGTGGGGGGGCACCCACGGAGTGAGGGAGAGATGGGGCTGCTTCTCCCTCACTTCCAGAGGAAGTGAGGGAGAAGCAGACAGAGGCCCTGCCTCTCTCTCCCGCCGCTGGCCCCCTCTGCTACTTGGCTGTTTCAGCCAGGGGAAATGAGGGAGAGGCGGGACCTCTGCCTCTCTCTTCCTCATTTCCAATGCCCGAGACTGTGACAGGCAGCGGAGGGGTGTGTGTGCAGTGGAACGTCCAGTGGCGGTCGGCAGCGTGGTGGCAGATTTAATCTGCTGCCGCGGCGCCTGTCTCGCCTGAAGCTCTGAGTCTGGCGCGGGGCTCAGGCCAGAGGTGGCGGCGGCGGCGGATCAGGTAAGTGATCTGAATGGCTGCTCAGGCTTGGGGAAAGGTGGAGGGGAGTGCCCCTCTGCCCATTCGTGAGCCCAGGCCCAGGGCACGCCCCTAGACCCGCCAACAGAAGATAGAGGCCCTACATTTGTTCCCTGCCCTGGGCTCCACTTACACTAAGGCCAGTCCTGAGGTGTGGTCACACCATTGATTTGTATAGAGGCATTATGACATCCTCAGTTTTATTTTCTATTCCCTTCCAAATAATTCCTAATGTACTGTTTGCTTTTTTGACTGCTGTTGTGCACTGC
This sequence comes from Sphenodon punctatus, assembly GCA_003113815.1. Lineage (NCBI taxonomy): Eukaryota > Metazoa > Chordata > Lepidosauria > Sphenodontia > Sphenodontidae > Sphenodon > Sphenodon punctatus. Next base: position 6,582,340 of record QEPC01008173.1, read on the forward strand.
ACTGTGGATTTCATTGTATTGTCCACAACCACCCCCAGATCCTTTCCCTGAGTGGTAACTCCTAGCTTAGTACCCAGCATTGTGTATGCATAGTTTGGATTATTTTTCCCTACGTGCATCACTTTTCACTAGTCCACGTTAAATCTCATTTGCCATTTAGATGCCCAGGCACCCAATGTCGTAAGATTCTGTTGCACTTCCTCACAGTCTGCTCGTGTTTTAACTACCTTGAATAACTTGGTGTCGTCTGCAAATTTGATCACCTCACTCTTAACACCCTTTTCCAAA
>QEPC01008173.1:6582963-6611435 GCA_003113815.1 Sphenodon punctatus
ACTGGGTCAGACCAATGGTCCATCTAGCCCAGCATCCTGTCTCCGACAGTGGCCAATCACGGTGACTTGGAAGAAGCACCCAACAGGTCACAATGGGGGATCCATTCCCCGTTGTTTTCCCCCAGCTTCTGTCATGTTCCTGTCTGGCTAATAGCTGCTAATGGACCTATCTTCCAGAAACTTGTTCAAATCTCTTTTAAACTCAACTATAGTACTGGCCCTTACCACAGCCTCTGGCAGTAGATTCCACAACTCAATTATACGCTGAGTGAATTTTTTTTTTCTTTTGTGTGTTTTAAACTTGCCACCCATGAGTTTTGGTTCTAGTACTATCTGAGAGGGTAAATAACTGCTCCTTGTTTGTTAGTTTCACACCACTCAGGATTTTATAGACCTCTATCATCATATCTCCTCTCAATCATCTCTTCTCCAAACTGAAGAGCCCCAACCTACCAAGCCTCTCCTCATACGGGAGCCCTTCCATGCCCTTGATCATTTTTGTTGTCCTTCTCTGTACCTTTTCTACTTCAGCTACATCTTTTTTGAGATGGGGAGACCACAACTGCACACAATATTTGAGGTGTGGCAGGGCCGGCCCTACTGCGGGATGGCTTGGGGCAGCTGCCCCAGGTCCTGCTCCTGTGGGGGCCCACACTTGGGGTCCCCAGCTCCCAGCCTGACAGTGGCTGGGAGCTGGGGACCCCAAGCATGGGGCCCTCGACTGACTCCGACTGACAGGCAGTGGAGGCGGCCAGCAGGAGTGAGGGAGAAGCAGAGGCCCACCTCTCTCACACTCTGTGCCCCCCCCTCCACTGCCTGTCACAGACTCGGGTATTGGAAATGAGGGAGAGAGAGGCAGAGGCCCCGCTTCTCCCTCATTTCCCCTAGCCGAGAGACTGACAGGTGGGGGGGCACCCACGGAGTGAGGGAGAGATGGGGCTGCTTCTCCCTCACTTCCAGAGGAAGTGAGGGAGAAGCAGACAGAGGCCCTGCCTCTCTCTCCCGCCGCTGGCCCCCTCTGCTACTTGGCTGTTTCAGCCAGGGGAAATGAGGGAGAGGCGGGACCTCTGCCTCTCTCTTCCTCATTTCCAATGCCCGAGACTGTGACAGGCAGCGGAGGGGTGTGTGTGCAGTGGAACGTCCAGTGGCGGTCGGCAGCGTGGTGGCAGATTTAATCTGCTGCCGCGGCGCCTGTCTCGCCTGAAGCTCTGAGTCTGGCGCGGGGCTCAGGCCAGAGGTGGCGGCGGCGGCGGATCAGGTAAGTGATCTGAATGGCTGCTCAGGCTTGGGGAAAGGTGGAGGGGAGTGCCCCTCTGCCCATTCGTGAGCCCAGGCCCAGGGCACGCCCCTAGACCCGCCAACAGAAGATAGAGGCCCTACATTTGTTCCCTGCCCTGGGCTCCACTTACACTAAGGCCAGTCCTGAGGTGTGGTCACACCATTGATTTGTATAGAGGCATTATGACATCCTCAGTTTTATTTTCTATTCCCTTCCAAATAATTCCTAATGTACTGTTTGCTTTTTTGACTGCTGTTGTGCACTGCACTGTGGATTTCATTGTATTGTCCACAACCACCCCCAGATCCTTTCCCTGAGTGGTAACTCCTAGCTTAGTACCCAGCATTGTGTATGCATAGTTTGGATTATTTTTCCCTACGTGCATCACTTTTCACTAGTCCACGTTAAATCTCATTTGCCATTTAGATGCCCAGGCACCCAATGTCGTAAGATTCTGTTGCACTTCCTCACAGTCTGCTCGTGTTTTAACTACCTTGAATAACTTGGTGTCGTCTGCAAATTTGATCACCTCACTCTTAACACCCTTTTCCAAATCATTAATGAATACATTAATCAGCACCGTTCCCAATACAGATCCCTGAGGCACACCACTTTTTACATCTCTCCATTGTGACAACTGACCATTTAGTCCAATCCTTTGCTTTCTATCTTTCAACCAGTTTCTGATCCATAGTAAGACATTATCTCCTATTCCATGACTCCTTAATTTTCTCAAGTCTCTCTCATGAGGAACCTTATCAAATGCTTTCTGGAAATTCAGGTACACTATATCTACCTGGTCTCCCTTGTCCACATGTTTATTTACAACCTCAAAGAATTCCAACCATTAGTGAGGCATGACTTACCTTTACTAAATCTGGTATACATATCTAGGCCTAGTCTTCTCGGCCTCACGGACTTGGCAGGCCAATAGGGAGCTTTGGACTGCTAAAGCCAAGCAGTCGATAGCAGGAGTGTTAAAACTTTTCCATGCTTCCCCATCAGCTTCGGTCCAATAAATTATAAATATTTTTTCGGTCAAAGCCCTCCCCCAACTTCTCTGTGGAGCTGAAGTTACTTTTTATAGCTATACTAGTAAATTGGTAATACCTCTTAACTACTTTCATCGAACCATTTTGAGAGCCCCAAGATCGACTCCGCTGGTCATGTTACTACTAGAAATGGGGTCACTATTTGTGGAAATCCACACTAAATTGAGAGCCCTTTATTTCTGGCATAGATTATCCTGTAGAGATCCCAACTCCTTGGTATTTCAGTGCCTCAAAGAACAGATGCTGAATCAAGGGCCTACTGATTTTAAATGGTGGAGAGCAATTAGGAACTTGCTCTCTACCCTTGCTTTCCCCCCTGATTTAAATGGTTCCCTCCTAGAAAAGATCAAAATTGGGTGGAGAGTGCGGGAGTGTACCTTGAATCATGAGATGATGCTAAGACAGAAATGTAAGAGAGTCCCCCTATATTGACAGGTAAAGAAGACCTGCGCCCTTGAACTATACTTACAGCAAATCTCAAATCCTAAATTAAGAAGGATGGTGACTCTCCTGCAATTTAATCTTTTCGAGACTGCTGTGGTTATGGGGAGACGGCAACAGTTCCTGCATGATGACAGAATTTGTACTTGTACCCTAGGTGAAGTGGAGACCCTGGATCACCTGATCTTTTGGTGCCCTATCTTTGATAACCTTAGGTAGGCTTGGATAGACCCCTTATTTAACAGCACTCATCTTCCAGAAAATAGTAAATTGCTTAGGCTTGTCAAGGCTTTAGACCCGGAGGTATCGAAAGAGGATGCCAGCTTTCTAATGCTAGTAGAAAGGCTCAAAAGTTCAAGGGACCTAGACTATCCCTAGGTCCTATAGGGAGGATTCGATTTTTCTTTGATGTATTTCTGGATAGCCAGCTGTTAAATTTAATCACTTTTCTTGTATTACAACTCCAGTTGGGAATTTTGTTGACCCTTTGGGGGCCTGATATTTTATTTTATTTTATATGTTGTATGTCATTTGGAATATCCTTGTGCTGGAAACAATAAATATTGATTGATATAAAATACTAAATCTGTGTTGACTCTTCCCCATTAAGCCATGTTTGTCAACATGCCCTGTAATTCTGTCCTTAATGATGGTTTCCACCATTGTGCCCGGCACAGATGTCATGATTATTACTGGTCTGTAGTTTCTAGGATCGCCTCTGGATCCCTTTTAAAATATCAGGGTTACATTTGCCACCCTCCAGTTCTTGGGTATAGTGGCAGATTTTAGTGACAGGTTATAAATTACTAACAGTAGGTCTGCAATTTCGTATTTGAGTTCCCTCAGACCTGACCTGACTCTTCACATGTGAAGTTCTTTTTTTTTTTTTCTCCTAACAAAAATATCAGGAGATCTGGAGGATTTCTTTCCCTCGCCTATATTTCCAACCTAATCTTAACTCCTCTGAAGTCAGTGGTGAAATTTCAGTGGCACCAGTATTTCACTATATGATCACTTACAGGAGTTGTATGTCACATACATTACTGCACAGCAGGACAATTGCTTTCATTCCTAAAGTTGTTTCCTTCCACTAATCTTTTAAAAACTCTTTAAAAGTTTTTACGTTTTTAAAGAAAACTTTTAAAACAAAACTTTTTAAAAAAACCTTAAGGTTGTAAGTTTTAAAACTCCTTAGAAATGTTTAAAAGATTTAAAAAGTTTTAATGCCTCAGTGTGTAGTTGCTGAGCACTCTGTCCCTGATCTAGTAAAGCTTTTAGGCATGTGCATAATTTCATTGACTTCATTGAAAATGCACATGCACTTTATTGCATCAATTTAGGGTAAGAGCACTCAGCACCTTGCCCAAAAAAGACACAAAGGCAATTACTAGTTGAGTATGGAAAATCAGAAGTAGATTTATTCATTCACACATAATGGAAAATTTACATCTGCACAACGCAAGTACATAGACATTGTAGAGCTATATCAGTTACCTTTTTCTCCTCCTCCTCTCTCTCTCTCTCATGTTCCTCTCTTTCTCCCTTTGTCTCCAGTCTTTGTGTGTTTTTACACACTGTCCATGTGTGGCAGCACTCTCTGAATTCGGTGCATGGGGGTGTGCGTTCCCATGACCCATGCACCGCCCACCCCATCCATGTACGGTGCACTCTGGAAAAAGCTGGAGTGCCCTGTGCAGGGATGGGGTGGCCATGTGTAGGGCAGCTCGTTTGATCCACTCCTTCACACACAATGTCTTCGCCCCACACACCAACCCCGCCCCACCTCCCGTCTCATGTAAAAACACCCTTTGTATCTCTGTGCTTTCCTTCTCTTTCCTTTTGACTTTTCTCTGGCTTTCTTTCCCCCTTTCTCTGTTCTTATTTTGATTTCTTCCTCCCCTTTTCTGCCTCCCCCCCCCCCTTTTAAAGTGTGGTAGGCAGTGAGGTTGTCAGTGTTAAGGAGGGATCTTCAAGCATATCTCTGACTCTTTGCTGCTGCTGCCTATCTTGTGCTGCTGCTGGTTCTTTGCTATCCCCAGAGAAGCTGGTGTGAGGAGGCAGCAGTAGTATCAGTAGAGACTCCGTGTATTCAAGGCTTCCTCCCCACTACGCCTGTCTCTGGGTAAGGCCACATGAGATGTTATCCCACATTGGGTCCCTTACCCCACATTTGCTCATGATCCAGCTGTCAGTCCTGTTCGCCCACTTCCACCCCAGGGCAGGTGGCCAGCTGCTACACGGCATGTCTACTGGAGAAGGCCAGTGACACATCGCAGGCTACTGTTGCCCTGTCTGGGCCAATGTGGGGTAATGGGTCACCTCCTGTCTGGTCGGCTAGTCCACGCAGCTCTGCCATGGGGCGAGGTCCAAGGATCGGACCCGTGTGAGCATGTTCATCCTGGCTGTCAAAAAGCCTATCAGGGTGGCCCGGAGGAGTGTGCTACTGCTTACCCTGGCTGCCAAACAGGTCCCACCCGAACAGCTGTTTGGTGACCGGGGTGATTGTGCTCCTCCACCCCCCATCAGCTGTTTGTATGGCAGCAACTCCTGGGCGCCCGATCCTGCTATGCAGCAGGAGTCCAGGAGTCCTTCCTGCCCTGTGTGGCTGACTCCTCGGCCCACCCCATGTTGTGGCAGGACTTTTGATGGTGGCCTGCCACCCAGTTTCCCCATGTGGGGGTGGGGGGGGCAGCAGATCATTCTGGACTGTTCTCCCCACCAGGCCAAAGTGTGGCAGCTGTGTTCACTCTCCCCCGAGCAGGCGGGGGATCCAGCCGGCTCTGTCTGAGGTGTAGGGCCGCCACAGATGCATCCCCAGAATACAGAACATCTTACTGCGAGGGGAGAATGCCCTCTACTGAGCTCCCCATCCTGTTCTAAGCTGGAGGCTGTGTGTGTGTGTGTGTGTGTGTGTGTGGTGGGGGGAGGGAAATAGGCCTTTGAAACTTACAAACCATGGCGAGGACTGCTGCAGAGTTGGGCTCTGTAATGGTCCCAGTCAGGGACTGTCACTTTCAAAGACCAGCCAGCACGCCCCCTCCCCCCCCCCCAGCACCTCTCAACTGAGCTGTGTAGGGGTGCTGGGGGGAGAACAGTCTTTGAAACTTATAAGTCCTGGCTGGGACCACTGTGGATGTAGATCCAGCTGTAGATCCAGGATCCCTTCCTGACCATCATGATTATGTATACGCCGATGAAGCCACTGTTCCTGCCAGGAAGTTNTACTAAATCTGTGTTGACTCTTCCCCATTAAGCCATGTTTGTCAACATGCCCTGTAATTCTGTCCTTAATGATGGTTTCCACCATTGTGCCCGGCACAGATGTCATGATTATTACTGGTCTGTAGTTTCTAGGATCGCCTCTGGATCCCTTTTAAAATATCAGGGTTACATTTGCCACCCTCCAGTTCTTGGGTATAGTGGCAGATTTTAGTGACAGGTTATAAATTACTAACAGTAGGTCTGCAATTTCGTATTTGAGTTCCCTCAGACCTGACCTGACTCTTCACATGTGAAGTTCTTTTTTTTTTTTTCTCCTAACAAAAATATCAGGAGATCTGGAGGATTTCTTTCCCTCGCCTATATTTCCAACCTAATCTTAACTCCTCTGAAGTCAGTGGTGAAATTTCAGTGGCACCAGTATTTCACTATATGATCACTTACAGGAGTTGTATGTCACATACATTACTGCACAGCAGGACAATTGCTTTCATTCCTAAAGTTGTTTCCTTCCACTAATCTTTTAAAAACTCTTTAAAAGTTTTTACGTTTTTAAAGAAAACTTTTAAAACAAAACTTTTTAAAAAAACCTTAAGGTTGTAAGTTTTAAAACTCCTTAGAAATGTTTAAAAGATTTAAAAAGTTTTAATGCCTCAGTGTGTAGTTGCTTAGCACTCTGTCCCTGATCTAGTAAAGCTTTTAGGCATGTGCATAATTTCATTGACTTCATTGAAAATGCACATGCACTTTATTGCATCAATTTAGGGTAAGAGCACTCAGAACCTTGCCCAAAAAAGACACAAAGGCAATTACTAGTTGAGTATGGAAAATCAGAAGTAGATTTATTCATTCACACATAATGGAAAATTTACATCTGCACAAAGCAAGTACATAGACATTGTAGAGCTATATCAGTTACCTTTTTCTCCTCCTCCTCTCTCTCTCTCTCATGTTCTTCTCTTTCTCCCTTTGTCTCCAGTCTTTGTGTGTTTTTACACACTGTCCATGTGTGGCAGCACTCTCTGAATTCGGTGCATGGGGGTGTGCGTTCCCATGACCCATGCACCGCCCACCCCATCCATGTACGGTGCACTCTGGAAAAAGCTGGAGTGCCCTGTGCAGGGATGGGGTGGCCATGTGTAGGGCAGCTCGTTTGATCCACTCCTTCACACACAATGTCTTCGCCCCACACACCAACCCCGCCCCACCTCCCGTCTCATGTAAAAACACCCTTTGTATCTCTGTGCTTTCCTTCTCTTTCCTTTTGACTTTTCTCTGGCTTTCTTTCCCCCTTTCTCTGTTCTTATTTTGATTTCTTCCTCCCCTTTTCTGCCTCCCCCCCCCCTTTTAAAGTGTGGTAGGCAGTGAGGTTGTCAGTGTTAAGGAGGGATCTTCAAGCATATCTCTGACTCTTTGCTGCTGCTGCCTATCTTGTGCTGCTGCTGGTTCTTTGCTATCCCCAGAGAAGCTGGTGTGAGGAGGCAGCAGTAGTATCAGTAGAGACTCCGTGTATTCAAGGCTTCCTCCCCACTACGCCTGTCTCTGGGTAAGGCCACATGAGATGTTATCCCACATTGGGTCCCTTACCCCACATTTGCTCATGATCCAGCTGTCAGTCCTGTTCGCCCACTTCCACCCCAGGGCAGGTGGCCAGCTGCTACACGGCATGTCTACTGGAGAAGGCCAGTGACACATCGCAGGCTACTGTTGCCCTGTCTGGGCCAATGTGGGGTAATGGGTCACCTCCTGTCTGGTCGGCTAGTCCACGCAGCTCTGCCATGGGGCGAGGTCCAAGGATCGGACCCGTGTGAGCATGTTCATCCTGGCTGTCAAAAAGCCTATCAGGGTGGCCCGGAGGAGTGTGCTACTGCTTACCCTGGCTGCCAAACAGGTCCCACCCGAACAGCTGTTTGGTGACCGGGGTGATTGTGCTCCTCCACCCCCCATCAGCTGTTTGTATGGCAGCAACTCCTGGGCGCCCGATCCTGCTATGCAGCAGGAGTCCAGGAGTCCTTCCTGCCCTGTGTGGCTGACTCCTCGGCCCACCCCATGTTGTGGCAGGACTTTTGATGGTGGCCTGCCACCCAGTTTCCCCATGTGGGGGTGGGGGGGGCAGCAGATCATTCTGGACTGTTCTCCCCACCAGGCCAAAGTGTGGCAGCTGTGTTCACTCTCCCCCGAGCAGGCGGGGGATCCAGCCGGCTCTGTCTGAGGTGTAGGGCCGCCACAGATGCATCCCCAGAATACAGAACATCTTACTGCGAGGGGAGAATGCCCTCTACTGAGCTCCCCATCCTGTTCTAAGCTGGAGGCTGTGTGTGTGTGTGTGTGTGTGTGTGTGGTGGGGGGAGGGAAATAGGCCTTTGAAACTTACAAACCATGGCGAGGACTGCTGCAGAGTTGGGCTCTGTAATGGTCCCAGTCAGGGACTGTCACTTTCAAAGACCAGCCAGCACGCCCCCTCCCCCCCCCCAGCACCTCTCAACTGAGCTGTGTAGGGGTGCTGGGGGGAGAACAGTCTTTGAAACTTATAAGTCCTGGCTGGGACCACTGTGGATGTAGATCCAGCTGTAGATCCAGGATCCCTTCCTGACCATCATGATTATGTATACGCCGATGAAGCCACTGTTCCTGCCAGGAAGTTGCAAGATTATGTCTTCCCATGTGTGTGTGTGTGAGAGAGAGTGTGTGTGTGGCCGCAACATCTTAAAAAATACTGGGCAAAAATGCATCTGGCTCAGTTCAGTAATGGACAAGGGACAAACTCTTCAGAAAATAGGACTGTGTGGCTTCACCCTCTATCTCCAGACCCCATCTGCTTGGTGCTTACATGACAGATTATAATTAGGATGCCTGAGTGCCCTGACTGCCACAGCTAAGGGGGCACACTAGCTAGCATAATAGGGAGGCTGACAGACCAGTTTTGAACATGGTAGGCTTGGCAGGACTTTAGTTACTGGTGGAGAATTCTCTCACATATATTAAAGACAAAAGCATCGAGTGAAATTTTTCAGCCTGCTTTATAAAGTGGCTCTTTCTTGCCTTACATTCTATAAGTCTAATATTTTCACAAATATACTAATGTCATCTGTAATGAATGATTATAACCAAGGGAAAGATACGAGCCTAAAAGCCCATGTAGGGCAGGGGAAAAGCAGAACAACTTGTCTGCCAATTAGGCAGTGTTAAATGGTGGTTTAGGCTGTGCAACTAGTGCTGGTCACTTAAGAATGAGCCTGAATGCTTTCCTGAGAAAAAACTTTCCTGAAAGCTTACTTATTTCCACCAACAACAGTTGGTCCAATAAAAGATCATTCAAACCCTTTTGTCTTCCTAAAAAAGGGCATGGGTCGAGTCTTGCATCCTTTGGTCATGGAATATACATTACTATACTATTACTATACATTACTATTTTTTCCCCATATATCAGTGTTATATTGGCAGCATGAAGATTTGTATGCTTAAATATTAAGCTCTGAAAGACTACAGCCTAATTTTTTTAAGAGTCCTTCAGTATGTGATCAGACTCCTGATATGGTAAAACTGTGAGACGAGAGTGTAGGCTGAATAATTTGTCTTAATTAACAAAACCATTAATGTGAGGGAAACCATTTGTTAGTCAAAGCAAGCCGGAGGTAAATATTTGAAAATGATGTGAAGGTTATCAACTTTAAAGGGATTTTTGTACAAATTTAACTTTTCTTCTTTTTTTTTTTTTTTGCTTAATCTAATAATACTGTAACTTGCATAAATTTCTTGAAATTCAAAGCCAAATTGTTAGTTCATTAATCATTAATGGCAAAAAGCCTATGCATTTCAATGGGTTAGACCCCTAAAGGAAAGTATATTATAAGACTATACAGATGATCTAAAAAAAAAAAAAGATACCAGTTTACCATCCCATGTGGCAGGCATCTTCTGTATGTACATGGTAGCAAACATGACAGAATTGTAACTGTAATGTGTAAATCTTGGCACTAGAGTACATTACAGCAGTGTACTCAAAACACCTGGCAAATAGATAAAATAGATTTAATTTAGGCACAGAATTCCTAAGGTATGACACAGAGAAAAGCTGTAATGGATTTTCTACTGAAATTTTGCAGTATAGTAGCACCAGTCAACCTATGTAAATTAGAAACAGTTTGTATTGTTAAGTTTACCTGTTACCAACATCGTTGCCAATGAATAACCCTTCACACTTTGTTTAGTTTTCCTTTTTCTAGGATGTAAACTCTTAGGATTAATCTCATTTTGTATCGCCTGGTGTTTTGGATAGTTTGGCCCTTTTTTCACAGGCCTCGGTGCGGTTGGGGGGGTCAGTGTGCACCACGGTGTGTGTGTGTGTGTGTGTGTGTGTGTGTGGGTGGAGGGTGTAGATGGGTGCACACTCATCTATAGCCACCTCCACCCATCAACATGCATGGAGCAAACGCCATTTTCGCCGGTTGCTCCATACGTGGGGATGGGTGGAGGTGGGTATGCATGCATGTGCGTGGGAGTGCGCATACCCCGCCCCCACCTGCGGTGGAGTTTACACAAGGAGCACCCATGCATGAACATCCAGATTTCTGAGTGTTCACGTGTGGGTGCTGCTCGTGTAAAAAAGGACACAGTTTTATGAAATTCTTTAAAATGAGGAGTTTTTTGATCGACACACACTTAACCCTTTTATTCAGAAAAAGATACATGCTGTTTTCTTTTCATGTGACTTTACAGTCCTATCAATCTAATGTCTCACTTGTGGCTCCTGCTTTGCCTTGTTACGCTAGGGAACTGTTAATCATATAATTAATTCCTGCTATAATCTCAAATGCCTAGACACCTGAGCTTTGCACACTTGTCTATGTAAAATGAATGATCCCTATTATTAAACACTCATGATTGAAAATGCATTGGCTGTGTATGGCACCACAGGATGCTTTTTAACCTTGGAAATCTGCCCTAAAATAGTTTCTTATACAAGCTATGTTCTGCTTGTTTTGATTAAAAAAAACAAAAACAAAACACAAAACCTCCACCCAACTCTCTATGAGCAAAAACTCTGGGAGATTTTCAACTGACTTAATAAATAAATACCGGTGGGGCAAGGGAGTCCACTGCCCCAGGACCCTGGCTTTTAGGAGGGCCCAGTGGGGCTGGCCAGCTTCATCGGACATAAAAATGTCCTGCTTCATCTCTGGGCCAGGGCCACCTTCAGTGAATTCCCATTCCCCGCTCCCCCTTCTCTCTACATACAGAAGGGGGCAGCCTCCAGGGGAGTGGAGTTTGCCCTGCCTCCATCAGAAGGGGGAAGACAAGCAGGTCACGGGATCTGGAAGCAGCAGCAGGCACAGAGCCAAGTCTTGTGAGGCGGGACTTGGCGGGCGCCATTTTGGAAGTGCATTGGGAATGAGTCAGTCACACTGAAGAGGACCACGCAAGAAGGAGCACGGAGTGGCTCCGTTAGCGGCCCTCTCAAGCACGCCGAGCGTGCCCTGCAGGCCTCATCAGATTTTACACCACAGAGCCGAAGGAAAGGAAGCGGCAACGGCGGCTTTGGCGCGGGGCAGGAGTGATCGGCGGGCAGGGGTTTGGGAGCGGAGGGTTGGACCGGTGACGCCTAAGCCTCGTCAAACTCCCCCCCCCACTCACGGGGGTTCCTAGGGACTGGGGGTACCCAGCATCATGGGATGGAAAGGGAGGGCCCAAGTGAAAGGGGCAGGAAGGCCCCAGATGGGGGTCCAAAGACAACTGCAGGTGGAAGCCATTATGGCATCCCTGCAGCAGTGCATGGGGGGTATGAGGAAATTTTGAGGGGGCTGGCAGAGTGCCCCCCCCAAGACCTGGTTGGACCGGAGCTGAGTCCACAATGATCATGCGCGGAGGCCAGTCCACTAGGCCATGACCCCCAGTGGAAGGAGCTTCCCCCTCAGAGGGATGGGTCGCCCGAGCCCCCGGCCCACGGGTGAGGAAGATCAACGGCATCTCCCCCGCCCCCATGACACCCTGCCCAGGTGGGCAGAGAGGCAAGCCAGACCCCCGGCTAGATACCGGGATGGCACCACACAGGCTACTGGGGTAGGGAGGCCCCCCCTACCCAGGCGGGACATGCGCTCCACCCCATTAGCAAGGAGGCGATGGGACAATACCCCCCCATGCAACCCAGCCTGCCCAGCACCCCCCACCTTGGTGGGTGGTGGTGGTGGCGCGATTTGTCCCCTGACAATGGAGGGGACACCCCCTCTAGGTGTCTCCTGAAGAATGACCCGAGAGCAGCTGCAGGATTTTGCTAGAAGGATGGCGTCCCTTGAGACAACAGTGTGGGCATTGGCAGCCAGACACATGCCGCAACCAGCACAGGAGACAACGTCGCAGGACCAGGAACAAGGACCATCATCAGTGCAGCCCCCTCAGCCTGCGACAGCAGTGTGAGGCCCCCATACCATGCTCAGGTAGGTCCACATATGAAAATCCCAGGCGGGAGTGGGACCCCTGCTGTCCTGGCTGCTGTGCCGGCTACGGGCCCTCACCTGAGCTGTCGGCCCAGCAGAGACAGGGCTGGATTGGTTCCTGGGTGCCATGGCTGGCCCAGCCCATACCGAGCGCTCACAGGGACACCTCCATCCACCCGCCCTGCCAGGGACTGCTCCCCTGCGGTGGGGTGGGTCCCCAGGTGGAGCAAGTATGGGCGCTCGGCGGTCAGTGTGCGCCCCCATGTCAGGTGGTCAGAGACCCGATTCAGGAGGTGGCTCCCATGGCAGGTGACTATGCTGAGGTGAATGCCCCGATTGGCGCTCACCTCATGCAAGCTATGAGAGACAAAATATGGAAGGGTGACATATATATATATAGACATATTTGCCCTTCTTTTCAGTGACCCTATCCCGGACCCCAATTCCAAGGAGGAGGGCAAGGACAATCAAAAATTGAAAAGGCCTAAAGTGGACTGTAACTGGTCCAACTCATTGGTCGCTTTCTCTATCCTGATGGGCGTTATGCTGAAGATGTCCCCAGAACAGGCATTTGAACTCCTCAAATATCAGGACATAGTGTGTAGGGCGTACGACGCGAGCAACCCAGGGGCATGGTTATGCTATGATGAGGCTTTTAGAAAATGAGCCTCCATAACCCCTGGGCTCTGGTGGGACGGATATGCTCAAGATCTTTGGTTGGAATGTACGAGCGATGTGAATAACACCCCCCAGACAGACAGTGGCCACGCCTTGGTAAGGGGAGGGGTGGCGCTGGTCAGTGATCCATTTTGATCAGATGGGCACCGCCCCTCGACAAAGGGGGCTACTTGCTGGGAGTACGATAGGTCCGGGAGTTGCGCCTGCTCCCCCTGCTGCTTCAGGCACACTTGTTCACACTGCACAGGCAACCACACAGCTTGCCATTGCAACAGGGTTAGGTCCCAAGGCAAGAACAGGCCACCAGTCAAAGTCCCGCTGGGTGGCCAAGGATCAGGCAGTGGCAAGGGCCCCAACCCCGGTACAGCATAGGGCCCTGCACAGGGCCTTATGCAAATGCCCAATGTGGGAGGATGTGCAGTATGTGGTAGAGGGTTTCAGAGAGGGCTTTAGGATCCCCGTGGGCGAATTTAAGATCAGGAGGTGGGTAGAGAACCTTAAATCGATCCAGGGACAGGAGCATTTGGTGCACGCCAAGCTCCAAAAGGAAATAGCAGAAGGGAGGGTGGCTGGCCCATTCAAGTCCCCACCCACTGCCTCACTGCACGTATCATCACTGGGAATAGTTCCAAAAAAGACACTGGGAGAATTCCGTATCATTCACCACCTCTCTTACCCAAAGGGGGAGTCGGTCAATGATGCGATCCCGGCTGAGATTTGTACTGTCCGCTACGCGTCTTTGGACGCAGCAGTGGAAATGGCCAGGGCTTGTGGTCCAGGGGTGCTCCTAGCTAAATGTGATATTAAATCCACCTTTCGCTTGCTCCTGGTCCACCCAGATGACTTCGAGCTACTGGGATTCCAATTTTGAGGAAACTTCTATTTTGATAAGGCCATGTCAATGGGGTGTTCTATCTCCTGTTCAACTTTTGAAAGATTTAGCTTGTTACTCGACTGGTTGGTGCACTACCGAACGCGCCTGCATCATGTTATCCATTATATCAATGACTTCCTGTTCCTAGGCTACACGGGCATGGGCAAATGTGAACTGCTTCCCAAACTTTCCATTCCATCACAGACGAGCTAGGCATCCCCCTGGCCCCTGAAAAGAACATGGGACCCACTACCGTACTCACCTTTTTAGGGATAGAACTGGACATGGTCAAGGAAGAGTCTTGCCTGCCCAGGGATAAGTTGCTTGCCATCTTAGGGGTGATCAGTGAATGCCTCACACATAGCAAAGCCACAGTTCGACAGCTACAAGGCCTCCTGGGCAGACTGAACTTTGCTTGTCGAGTAGTGGTGCCAGGCCGGGCATTCTTGTCCCGACTCTGTGCCAAGGTGCCCGGCAACCTCTCCCCCACCCCTCCATCATCATGTCCGAGTGATGGCAGACATGCGGGAGGACATTGCCATTTGGAGATGATTCCTGTCTGTTTTCAATGGAGTGAGCCTCTGGAGACAGCGGTTATTGCTTGAAGTCGAGCTCCAGGTTTAGTCTGATACAGCCGGGTCTCTTGGTTTTGACCTTTATTTCAGGGGCAAATGGTGTGTGGCATGGTGGTCCCCAGCATGGATAGATATGGGTATAGCACGTGACTCACTTTCCTGGAGCTCTACCCCATTGTTTTAGCCTGGGGATTTCGCCAACTGAACAGTACAGTTCTGGTGCGACAACTCAGCAGTTGTCCATGTACTTAACATTCAGTCCTCTAATTTCCCTAGAGTTATGAGGTTAGTCCGGGCCTTTGTGCTGCAGTGCCTAAGCAATAATATTCTGTTTACGTCCAAGCATGTCCTGGGAATTAACAACAGCATAGCCGATGCACCAGATGGACCTCTTCCACCTACTGGTGTCAGAAGCCCGCGAGGAGCCTGAGCCCATGCCACCAGACATGTGGAACATTGGACAGTTGAGCTACACGAGGCAGTACAAGGTTCCTTAGTCCCCAGCACCAGAAGGACATACCACAAGGCCTTCGCAGAGTTTCAGGACTTTAGATTGCACAAGGAATGGGTGCTTGGTTTTCCTATCTGTGAAGCTCAAGTTCTCCAGTTTGCAATGTCCCTTCACTTGCATGGCCTGGTCCTAGCTACCATAGTGGTCAAATTAGCAGCAGTTGCTTTTACGAGCAAACTCGCCAGCCACCTCCCGCCGGATCAAGGTTTCTTTTTGAGGAAACTGATCAAGTCCTGGTCCCGCCAGATAGGTCCCAGACAAGATAGCAGGTTGTCCATCACATCAGAGATTCTCATGGTATTAACATGCAAGTTAACAAGAGTGTGTTTCAATGTTTTTGAGGTCACACTATTCAATGCTGCTTTTAAATTAGCCTTTTTTGGGGCATTCTGGGTATCCGAGCTTGTAGCCACATTCAAGTGCGACCCGCCCACCAGAGTTATTAGCGATAAGGACGTGACTACCACAACCTGGTCCCTCTCCATCCTGCTACAGACTTCAAAAACTGACCAGAGGCATCGGGGCCAAATGATCACATTGTACAGGGCGGGGGCCCCTGAGCTGTGCCCAGTGGCAGCAGTGTGCCAGTACAGGTCTATCTGCCCTCCCCTTACTGACCCTTTCCTCATACATAGAGATGGCTCACCAATGACACGCCATCAATTCTCTGCTGTGCTGCACCGAGCCCTCCATAAGATACATCAACTGGCGCATTGGTTCGTGGCACACTCCTTTTGCATTGGTGCAGCGCCGGCAAGCAATGCTGCAGCGCTCGACATGCCAGAGGGCAAGATACAAGGTTTAGGGAGGTGGAAATCGGGGGCCTTCCAAACATACATAAGGCAGTTGCCTCACTGACACCCCACTTACTAACTCTAACTTGTTTTTGCCTGCAGGAGTAAGACCAAGGGGTCACCACAAGCTTATCTGGATAGTGGGCCACAGTATTGTCTATTGGATGGGCAAGGCTGCAGGCCACTCCCACTGGGGCACCCAGTTTGGTCTTAGTGACAAGGCCGAAGTTGTCTGGAAGGCCAGACGTGACATGAGGTGGGAGCAGCTGATGCCGCTCATCCATGAGGTGTCGAGAGGGCAGCAACCCGATATCCTTGTAGTTCACTTGGGTGAGAACAATATCTCTCAGATGTCAGGTTTAGAGTTAGTAGTAAAGATAAAAAGGGACTGGTTGGAGGTAGGCAGCCTGCTGCCAGCCACCAAATTGATTTGGACATATATGCTAGTGCTAGAGAGGATAAAGTGGTCCAACGCGATACACCCAGGCAAGGTCGACCGGGTCTGCAAGAAGATTAACTGGGAGGTGGAGAAGTTGGTTCTTGCCCAAGGCGGGGACATCATCATTCACTCCAGAATTCGGTTTTCTCGGCCCGAGCTGTACAGATCATATGGGGTCCACCTTTCTGAGGTGGGCATCTATACGTATCTGTCAGTCCTAAAGCATAAGTTGATAGAACTGATTTGAGGTCGGGGGTTGGGGATCTCAAACCAGCCAAGCTACTGCTGGAGGTTTGATGTGGCAGGGGTCCAGGGTGTTTAAGCAACAGTTCATTAGGGTTAGTTGTGTGTTCAGTCATCTCCGAGATGGAGCCATGGGTGAAGCTAGAGCAGGGGCATCCAGCTTCCAACCCAGGCCCAGGAGGGAGGGGTGAGCTATACAACGGAGGACAGGGCCTGTCCCCTTTTTGGCAGCTGCCGCCTCCCTCTTACTTTGGTCATGAGAGGTCTTGGACCTCCTCGACCAGCCAGGCGGCTGGAGTGAGAGTGACCTATTCCACACAAAATTAGCAGTACTGAGGGACATCGGGCCACACAAGTTAGGGTTCTTTAGTTATTCTTTCAAAAGCATAGTCTAGGCTGCCGCTGGACCAAGGAGGGAGTATTCCCCCTCCCGACTTTTAACTATCGCCAATAAAGAGTGTGGCCTTTAAACCCCACATAAGTGTGCTTGTCTTCTTCCGGGGTGCAGGGACAACAAGGAGCTGGTACAATGTCCATCAGCAGCTGCCTCACCCTTTCCCTCATACCTTACCTTGCCTTCCTACTCCAGCACTCTCACTCCCCGATCTGCTACCGTGGCTTGCTTCCCGCCCTGCTAGAGCTGAAATGAGCACCTGATTTGGTACCTGCGGGCCAAACCTTCATTTTCAGGTACCCACATTGGTATCCAAAACCATTCAAGTACTTGAAATACAAGCAACCAATGCCAACAACCGGTATACTGAAATCCTGAATCCCCCCCCCCCCAGCCCCCCAACCCAAAATCCAGGACAAAATCAGGATTTTAGTATGCTGGCTGGTATTTTGGTGTTTCAGTATTTTAGGTACCAGATTGAAACCTGGTTCGGGTATTGCAAAGCACCCAAAATATTTGGTTTGCTTTGGATACCAGAAATTTTGATGCATGATGCATTCTATAATCATCACTAATATTAACAGAACTGGCTAGAAAATTAGAATGTGATTTAATTTTTAAAAGACCTGTCTTAATTTTGCAGGAGTCAAAATGGACTCATTTTAAATGACAATTGTCAGTTTTTGTGAAAATACAAAATTTCAATCTTTTTCAAAACTGAAACAGGAACTGAGGCTAATCAAGTTTCAAAATGTTTTCATAAAAAATTCATTACAATGTTTTGGAAAACTCGCTTAAAACCAGAGTCTTCTTGACCCACCGTGGTCCTTTATACCCCAAAGTTATTCTGAAGTTGTGAAGTTAATATAGGGAGCTAGTCTAGAAGATCTTCATGCAACAGAGGGTTGTTTTAATTGCCTTTAGGGAGTGCCCCTGGAGCTTACCTGTAGGTAGTGGGCACGCACAGTTGCTGTTTGAGGCTGTGGTGCTGCTCAGAGATGGCTTTTAAATTTTGACAACGCTGGGTGTTTTCAGACATGACGCTAACCCCAGTTTAACCACACTTGAACATTTCATATGCCTGTTGAAGGGCTGTATTGGTGCCCTATGCAACCCTGCAACATGC
This sequence comes from Sphenodon punctatus, assembly GCA_003113815.1. Classification (NCBI taxonomy): domain Eukaryota; kingdom Metazoa; phylum Chordata; class Lepidosauria; order Sphenodontia; family Sphenodontidae; genus Sphenodon; species Sphenodon punctatus. The sequence continues at coordinate 6,601,023 of QEPC01008173.1, forward strand.
ATAAGAAATGTTCAAGTGTGGTTAGCATCATGTCTGAAAACACTCTCTGTGACTGATCTTTCCTTAAGTTTCAGAGCTGGTTAAAATTTGTGAATGGATTTTTAAAAAATAAATAAATCCTGAAGTTTTGAAATGTAAACTTCTCAATTTTGGTGAAATGTTCAGGTGTCGAAACCTGAACATATTCATTTTTCCCGGTACATTTTGACTGCTATAAAATGAAAATTTGTAAGGTTTGAATGAAATTCCCATTTTGTGCAATATGAAACAAATATTAAAATCTTGAACAAAATTTGTAAATTTTGAGTAGCTTTATGCAGCTTCCAGTATTATGTCAACTTTGTGTTTTGCTCAGAATTTACATTTCTATTTATAAAGGACTAAAAGTGATGAACAGATGTTATGTTGCAGTTCAGACATCTTTTAGGTAATTATAAAAGCACTGGCAGAAGTTGTTGCAAATGATGATAAGCAAGTTATTGACTTGAGGCCCTATAACAATCAAACAAGACAATCCTCCACCATTAAAACCAATAGGAGTTTTGCCATTGATTTAATGGGAGGAGAGTTTTGCCCTAAGAGTTGATTAACCATTTATTAAAACAGGTTTTTGGTTTATTATTTCTTTACACGATATTTAGAAATTGAATGTTAGATTTGTGTTAGAAGGGTAGGCAATACTCGTTCCTTCTTCACTACAGGTTTCTAATTTTCCTTCATTGGAGCCCTAAGCATAATCCTCTAGTTCAGGATGGGGAACCTCAGGCCTGGCAGCCAAATATGGTCCTCTGCTAGAATTGATTTGGCCCCTTTCTGGTTCCTGGATCGGGCTGCTGGGACCACTTCCTACCCCCAAGCACTGAACGACTGCGCTCAGGGTAAGGGAGCAGAGATGAGGACAAGCACACAGGGATAGGGGAGGGATCCATAGCACAGATCCATGAACTCTTCTCTTTTTGAGTGCACTTCTCAGGCATCCCCACCCCCAATTAATATGTAGCCCTTGGAGCTTGTACTAATTTTCAAAGTGGCACCAGAAGGGAAAAGTTTCCCCACTCTGCTCTTGTTGAATATTAATGGTACTTAGCAAGCACCAGCCCAAGTCCTAGGCATTTAGTGGTACTCATTAACTCTATCCTTGTGGATGATCACCTCCATTTTTTCACCCTAACCAGAAGGATTGTATCAACATGACGTTTAGCTAGCACCTCCCCTATTAACAGGAAGTTTTGGCACATTTTGCTGGACAAGGACCAAAGTTGAAAATTGTAACAGCCATGGCTTCCTGGGTGGATAAATTCATGAATTCATGCAGCAGCATCAGGATGACAAATATGTGAATTTGTTGCAAGTCTAGAAATGCTGTCTGAAAGAGTGAATATTTAATAGAAGAAATAGATCAAAGATGGTAAGCCAGCAACATGAAAGGCTCAAAAATTCAGAGAAAGGAAAGACTGCAAAGCTATGGAAAGCACTTGCAGGTGTCTCTTGTTCATAGTTAAGTCTTTGGTAGTTTACGTTTGAAAAACGTAGACACTCTGGGTAGGGATGGGAGAATTGGATTAATCCGATACTCATTGGAATCAAATTTGATCCACCCAATTTTCCTGATCCACCTGATTTTCATTGAATTAGATTAATTCAGGGGTGCACTCTTGCTTGTTTCCCCCCTCTCTGCTATTGCAATTTGCTAGACTCTTCTTTGGCCCATTTGGTATTCTAGGAATGTGAGGATGATAAATGGCCCATTGAACTGAATAGGTTTAGTTTTCCATTAACTTCAATGGGAAATTTTCCCATTGAAGTTGGGGGGGGTGAAGGGGGGGGTAAAGGAGAGATTCGATTCAACTAATAATACTTTATTTACTTAGTCAATGGCCATCATAAAACACAGAAGAAAAAAATACATTAAGTACAACCGATAAGATATTGAATATGATTAAATTGAATCTGATTCTGATTTTGATCCGATTGCAATTTTCAACACTATTTCTCATCCCTAACTCCAGGTGAGTTCTCCAGCCAGAATCAGTTCTTTAACAGCTTTGCAGGCTCATTCTTTTTTTATTTTACTCTTTAAAAGCTGGCCCTTTTCAAATGGGGTGCAGATCGTGGTAAGTGTGTGGCACAGGGGTGGCCCATTACACAAACGCCCACCGACCTCCACCTATCTCCACGCATGGAGGCACCTCCGTTTTCTCCAGTGCCTCCGTGCTTGGGGGATTGGTGGAGGTGGGTGGAGCTTTGGAGTGTGCACACACCCACACTGGTGGTTACACGGACGCCCCCCCCCCTCGCCCACCCAGTCGCCCATGTAGGCGGGGGTGGGGTGGGGGCGAGTCTCATGTGAAAAGGGCTATTGTATTATGAGGTCCTGGCAGCAAACAAATATTATACATGATGTTTCATTTTAATAGCCTAAAAGCCTTCATGCTTCAGCAGCTACAAGTTGGGTGAATTATTGGCTTGTGGAAATAATAAAAAATAAAAAAATACAAAAGGCAGGTGGGGGGAGCACCAGAATTTTAAAATAAAGCTGTCATTTGGAGATTGATCACAGGTTCTCAAGGCATTTATATTGGTGCAGGCCATTGTAGATGTACTCTTGGGTAAAGTGAGTTGAAGGCATCTCTATTGTGTTAATAATTTGCTGCTTCTTTGCAAGGCATCTATGAAATAAGCATGTCTGGTGGAGATTTGCAAGTTGGATGACTGTCCACGCAAACACAAAGATTTGTCCGCCAATTCCAGTTTTAAATAGAGCCTATACAATTTATGGCATTACCCAGGGTTTAATTAGCTTTGGTAGAACAATACATTTTAGCTTATGGGACAATGTGAATTAAACCTTTTTCCTTATTTTGACCTTTTGTCATCCCATACAACTGTTTAAAAAAGAACTATGTTGAACTGTGAGGAAGAATTGCATATAAATTGTGAAGTTTAAAGTAGCGGCACTAGATAGCTATTTATTAATCAAGCATTAGTTATGGTAGTTAAGCATTTAGGGATAATAAAATGTAAATGTGCTTTTGGTACGAGCTATGTTTCTTGAAAACGAATACATTCGTGAAGAAAAATGGTTGCAGTAAGGTTATGGGGAATATTAACTATGAATTTGCATACCCTACAGATGGCTGTGCAGCTGCTTGTTAAAATAAGCAACAACTTAAGAAATTGTTTTTATTAACAAATACAGCAAGACTTAAATTGTCTGCTCCACTACATAGTACTACACAAAGCCTCCCTGGAAGCTTTTCTTGTTTTAGTACTTTTTGCTGTGCAGGCAGCTGTCTTAAAATGTAATAGACAGAAAGCCGAGCAGCTTTCTGTTTTGTTAATTGTATAGAACATAAGCATAGAAAGAGTGTCTTTACATTTTAAGATTTTTTTTTTCTCCTGTGAAGTAGGTGGCCAAAATAAAAACTAGCACTGTATGCAGGGATTTTGTGTGTATCGAACAATGGGAAGGTATCTATCTGCAGTCCGTGTTGTTGTTGTTGTTATTTAAAATCTATATAGCACCAGTAATGTGCCCAGCATTAAATAATTATGATGAATTGGAGACAGACCCGTGCCCTGAGACGTTTACAATCTAGGATGGAGAAGGGAGAGGGGAACAGAGAGAAAGAGACAGGTGATACATTCACGAAGTTGAGAAACCAAAGGTGGATGTGCTTAGTTTGGTGTCAGAGGGTGGGGGCAGGGACATAGCTATGATAGGTGCAGCAAGTGCAGCTGTACTGGGGCCCACATTCACATAGTGTGTATATGCACCCCACAGTGAAGTGCCCCAAAAGGGTGTCGTCTTGTGAGTGAGTCATGTTGTGAGTGTTGTCGGGTTGGTATCACCTGGTGTATAGGGTACGGATTCAGTAGGAAAGAGTAAAAGCAGCACTCAGGCAGACACTTAGGACACTTTCAGACTTTCTCCCCCCCGTGCATATTCTGGCTGCGGGAGGGGAATGCGCAGCCATGATATGTGCAGGGATCGGCTGGTCTGAAAGTCCTCCCCCCCCCGGCGTGGCTTTGCCTGCAGACACGCGCAGGGATGCACAACTCGATTTCAGGGATGCAAAGCCGCGCGCAGTCAGAATATGTGTGGGGGGAGAAGGTCTGTGAAAGTGGCCTTAGTGTCTGAGACCAGACTGTTCAGTAAGCAACATGGACTTGTGTGTTTTACCTCTGCAGAGGGGCACGGAGCACACACACAATTTACATCGGATGGGCTGGCGCGCAGGGGCAGTCCGAAAACCCAGGTTATATACCTTTCCCACTCGCATATCCATCCATCTTACATGAACATGTCTTCATCCTTATTGGATCCTTTCATCACATGTGCCAAGCTGTTATGGTTAATTACCATGGAAACCACCCAAGGTGCCCCTGTTGTCAGTTTGAGTACATTTAGGTTTTTTCTCTTTGTACCTTCTGATCTCTACATTTTGTTCCGTACTTGTCCATTCCTCATGGTACCATGTAGATAACATGGTTTTATTGTCGACACTACTTTACTCTGAATTTACATTTCAGAGAGCTCCGTGCCATCCCTGGCAGTCTTCCTAAGATTGCATGGATTCAGTATTTCCTACCTTCTACCCATAATACTGTGATCCTAACTATAACTACTGTATGCTACCCATGATTCTGTGTTTCTAACAGTGTTGTTCATGGTGTGCTGGTGTCACATATAAAGATGCCCTAACCTACAAATATACAGTCCATCCCTGACACAGGGGACCCATTCCATCTTCTGCACCAGAGGTCCAATATTAACCTCCTCTGTCACTTTTGTAAAACCATGGCTTCTTAAGGAATTATGCTTTCACACTTCTGTATTATTGCGCAGTATTGGTTTAGCTGTACAAGGTATTGTACAGGAGAAATACTGCTTGACACTTACGTTCAAAAGTTGGTGTTTGTTAGAATGTGTACAGCACACATACTAATGTATATCCTCATATATGCATTGGGATCATATCTCTGTGATTATTCCACCTCTGCGTATTTGCCATTGTTCACGTGTGTAATTGAATAAATTACTTACACTTAATTTTCTTTTCAGAGAGATGATCCGGTCCAGTTAGGGTTGCCAGATCAAAACTAAACGAACAAACATACAAAACGACACCATGGAGCTGTGAGGTTTGGAAATAAGGGACCTCTTGCAATCCTAGTTTCCAGAAGCACAATAGTTCTTTGTGTGCCATTATGAGTTCATAATTTTTCTCTGCCTGCAGTCAATTTCCTGTGTGTTACTGAGGCCATTGTATGTATTATGAAGTCTTTTTGTATTTCAAAAATATGGAGAGAATCCCATTTTTACACACACTGATGCTTTTGCATTGGCTTGTTCCACTCTCTGTATTTTGAAATGATTTGGATATATTACAGTGCCAGTTCAAAGACTTCATCATTGATACTCTAGTGCACAGGTGACTCATGGGGGGCATACACCCCCCTCTCCTGTGCCCCCCCCCCCCTATTGACAGTTACCAGTCACCTATGCTAACGATATTCTAGTCCCAGAGGAAGGGGCCAGGCATTAAGAGGCCTTGCCACTATTTCAGACTATGCCAAAGTAAAATTATATGAATTATTCAAGGCTTGAAGTCCCAAGAACCCCACAATCCTACAGCAATCCATGGGGTATGCAGTATTCAGCACTTTTCTGAATCAAGCTTTTAATCTCATTGAACCTTGAGTTTTCTCTTTAAGAAATGGGGGCTGATATTACATTAATTCATGAATGTTTCTGAAGTGTTTTGAAATCCTCACAAATTCCATATAAAAGTAAAACATTGCTATCTGTTGTATTGGATTTGAGTAGAGATCGTATGTAGCAGGTGTGCACAACTTAAACCTGGGGTGTAGCTAGCTATCATAAGGACAGGCGAGACACTTACCCCAGGGCCCAAGCTGGAGTAGGGAGGGGCGCAGAAATTCTGTTCTGTTGCGGTGCAGCTAGGCAGAGACTGAGCTGAGTGGAAGTGGGGAAGCTCCGGCAGTATGCAGCGCGCGTGGGACCCACCTGGCATGGGATGGACTAAGCACCGCTGGTCATGGCATATGGTAGCTGCAGCCTCCAGGGCTCAGGAGCAGGAAGCAGAGGGAGGGAGAGGCACTGGGAGGTGGAATGAAAAGAGGTTATAGGACAGGGGAGAGGATGGTGATGGGAGGGACCCAAGTCCATTTCTTGTACCTGGGCCCATTCCGACCTAGCTATGCCCCCAACGTAAATTAATAACTGGTTTTACCCATCAGTTTTGGAACATTGCTCTCTTCTTGCTGGGAACCTTTAGACCAGCAGAGGAGAATCTCAGTTACCCACTATATTCTGGACAGAACAAGGATATATCAGGGGATAAACCTTTGATCCAAGGCATCTTCCTGAAGGGGTTGTTTATACCCAAGCACCCAGGGGAAAGCGTCCTGGATGGCTGTAAATTAGGTCCCAGCTGCTGCATTTCAGATAGCAGAGGTTACCAACCTCAAGCCATGAGAATTGCCAACCTCAAGCCATGAGTTGGGCCATTAAAAATAAAATGATTGACTTAAGATCATGAAATTTTAAAAAGGAATATAATTTTTGAATTCTTTTCATTAGCATCCTGTTTTCAGAATCTTAGGGTTCACTGCAGTTACATTCCCAAGATTATTATGAGAACTTGGAGGGGTAGAAATTATTTTAGTTATAGCTTTCTCCTAATTTTATCTAGATCCTGGGGGGGGGGGGGGACTTCTCTTGGATCACATGCTTTACGGAGGCTCATTCCAGTACTTAAAAACACCTAACCCCCTCTGAACCCCTTCCTGATTCAATAGGCAAGGATGGTTCTGTAGACAAATACCCAAACAAAATGCTACAACCAGCAGAATAAAATCACGCCTGAGCAGTAAAAACCCTCTGTGTTTATCTCGTATTGCCTTGTAAAAGAGTAGGGTCAGTTAATGCACAGAATATCGACATATACGTTCATCTCCTAAGCTCTCTGTTCCAGATGTTTTGTTTATTTGAAATATTATGCCCAAAGTGTATAAATAATATATCAGTTAGCATTGATCTGCTGTTTAAAATTTTTCAGGATGCCCTTAAATGTGTTTTACTGTATTTGAACCATCTGCTCTTTACCGTATTTGAACCATCAAGATAAAAAACCTTATAGGAGATTCCCCCTCTCCCCACACAAGCAGTTCTATGTATTATGCCTGGTGCCGTGTAGTTCTTATTTGCAAAGTACTTTATGACCATTTCCAGTATTTATGGACTTTCTGGCAACTGATAACTACATTAATTGGTGACACGAAGTCTAATTGTTTTTGCATTCCAAAATATTGCAAAAAAAAATTAGCTGCCCAAGCAAAATGGTACCTGACATCATCCATAACGGGCATGTACTGGAATTCTATGGGATAGTGCAATAACTAGACACTCTGGAGCGCTGTGTTAGAGTCAGCAAGGTTAGAAGTACAGAAGGTTTTAGATCAGCACTCTTTTCTGTAGCAGCAGGATTGTTGCTTTGTGCTTTGAGCGGTCTGATTTTTTTAAAAAAGAAATAACATAAGCAAAAGGTTTTCTACTCCCCTTCAGAAGTCTTTTCATTGTTTAATGTCTCAACTTTTAAAAAACAAACAAACTTCCCACTTTTCAGCCTAAGGCCAGTTTACATGAAACATGCCATTTGTTGTTGTTTATCCCCAGTTACCTTAGTCCTGGGTAAGGTAGCCCAACTACACAATGGCTACACTGTAACAGGGCCACTAAGTCCATGCAAGATGAGGCCCAGAGCAGGGCTGGATAAGTCATTTTGGGGATGCCTAACCTCCAAAGCAAGTATGGATGGAGTCAAGCACAGGAAGGGTTAACTGGGCCAATTATGGCCTGAGTGCTCCCAGCTAGGTGTGACAGGAAACTGCAAACCAGTTAAGGGTCACCAGAGATAAAAAGGTGAACTGAAGTCCAGAAAGGAGGACCACCAAGAGAGGTAAGTAGAGTTGATGGGCCCTGTTTTGGGGTTGAAACCTATTGGGTAGAAGGGTCAGGAGGCCTGGCCCAGAGCCCTGGATGTAGCTGAGAAACCTAAATGAATTTGTCTGGAGCTAAGAGAGAAGCTTGCCAGAGTTGGCTCAGAGCCCAGCAAGGCTCCGGACCGAGAAGCTGGTCCGGAGGCTGCAGTTGGTGCAGAATGTCGCGGCCCGTCTCCGTATGGGGACGGGTCGCAGGGAGCACATGACACCAGTACTCCGGGCTCTGCACTGGCTGCCTATAAAGCACCGGGCCAGGTTCAAGGTGCTGGTTTTAACCTTTAAAGCCCTTCACGGCCTAGNGAGCACATGACACCAGTACTCCGGGCTCTGCACTGGCTGCCTATAAAGCACCGGGCCAGGTTCAAGGTGCTGGTTTTAACCTTTAAAGCCCTTCATGGCCTGGACCCTGCTTATCTGCGGGACCGCCTCACTCCCTGTATGCCCGTGTGACCCTTGAGATCATCCATGGGAGCCTTTTTGGAGGTTCCCCGGGCCACCGATGTTAGATTTTTTTCGGTGGCCGCCCTATGCTGTGGAATTCGCTCCCAGAGGAGGCTCAGTTGGCTCCCACTCTCCTGCTGTTTCGGCATATATGTAAGACCTGACTGTTCCGTCAGGCTTTTGGTGAGGGGTTCCCCACATTGTATTGTATTTTTAAATTGTTTAAAATGTTTTTTTACTGAGTGTTGTTCGCCGCCCCGGGCTGCCCTGTGGGCAGGAGGGGCAGGATATAAATTTTAAATAAATAAAAGGTAGTAGGTTGAAAGTCCTGGCACTGGCAGGGGCTTGCCTTATTGGGTGTTTTTACACACACATTTCTCCTGGATGTTTGCTGTTACAGCCTGAACTTTCCGTGTCTCTAAATCACTCACCCAGATCTTAAACATCTGGCTCTTTGAACTTCTGCATAGAATTTCTTCCAGAACTTTTATGTGTAAAAAGTTCTCCTGGTTAAACTGCTTTGCTCCAGGCAGCTGTGGTCACTTGGTTTCCATGACAGCCCCTCACACCTACAACTGTGGCTAGCCGACTACTTTAGGCTGCCTCAGGGCAGTGTTTGTGTAAAGAATGCATCCAGGAACTGCCTCGGGGCAGTGTGTGTTTGAAGAATGCATCCGGAACTTACTTGTGGACTTGTTAATCCAGAAGATTGAAAGACCAGCACTTTAAGTTGTGTGTAAAAATGCTCTTGATCTCTTGCTGTCCTCTGTTCAGGGTTCGACATTCTGTTACACATTCCCCAACAATTCTATACCTTCTTCTGATTATTTGATGCTGATTAATGCAGGTTCCCATTTAGACCTTCTGCCTTGAGAGTGATAAAAACCTTTGGTCTTTCTTGATCCTGGTTCCCTGTGTTTTTTAATAAGGGATGCCAGATCAAAATTTAAAAAATAATGGGTGATATGTGGTTTTGAAATAAGGGACATCTATTCCTTTAAGGGTTTGCCAGGGCCCCTTGGTTTACTGAGGGGCTATGGTGTATGAAACAGGTAGGTAGGTGACTAGAGCGATGCTGGCATCGGACTTGTGCCGAATCCGGCCGACTTCTCCATAGGGCCCATTTGCACTCCTATGTTGAGGCTATGAGGACAGCAAAGAAAGAGTTCTTTGCTGCCCTCATAGCATCTGCAAAGTCACGTTCAGCGGAGCTGTTCCGGGTAGTGCAGGGGTTGGTCAGTCCGGCCTCCCTCCACCTGGATGGGGACCTGTCCCAGGCCCGCTGTGAGGAGTTTGCCATCCAGTAACGGCCCTCACTTGAGGGCGCTGCCGGTGCTACACTGACAGAGCACTCACTGACTGAGCGCTCTGCTTCTTCCGGGTGACTGAAATTGACATCAGAGCGCTGTGTTGCTCTGACTGCTGCAGTCAGAGCAGTGTGGTGCTTCGATGTCGATTTCAGTCGCCGGCAGAGGCAGAGGGCTCAGTCAGTGAGCGCTAGCCTCTTTCTGCGCTCTGACTCACTCCCTTCTGGAACTCTAGAGTCTGGAGTCCCAGAAGGGACAAACTTGAACTGAACACGAGCTGGGTGGCTCAGCATTCAGTCCAAGTGCCACCGCTGGGAAATCAAATTTCCCGCTCGTGGCAGCTTTGCATTGAGCCCTATGAGCTCAATGCAAAGCCTCACCTGGGCATTCGGTGGAGGCGCTCGGCGGCGAGATGGGCTGCAGCGCGCATGCTTGAACTGTTGAGCATGCGCGCCGCAGCCCATATCACCGCTGAGCGCCTCCACTGAACCCTGAAGCCTCACCTGTCTGGTGCCTGCCTGCCTCCAGTCGAACTCCTGAGTCCTGCAACAGTGAGTAAACAGGACTCGGGGAGCAGAGGCTGGGGGCCTGGGATGAAAGGAGGGGGAGGGTGTGCGAGACTGGGGGATGGGGGGGA
>QEPC01008173.1:6628073-6653842 GCA_003113815.1 Sphenodon punctatus
GGTTTGTTCATTCCCCTTCCCCCGTAGAATCTCCTGCCCCGCGTCCCCGCAGCGCAGGCTGGAAATTCTGCGCTGGGGTAAGCGGGGCAGGAGATTCCGCGGGGGGAGGGGAATTCCGCGGGAAATCTGCGATTCGCAGACCCGCGGATCCCTCGGGGCCCTGATCATTCCCCTCTTTCATTGATATATTATTCCCATAAGGGCCCTTCTCTAGACAATGTGTCGTCACTCTATGTGTGTCATAATTCACCGGGACTGACCCCACTGTCTCAGGTGGCATTGGCTTTTGGATGGCTCATTTGTCTTTGGTGTCTGGGTGCATGGGAAAACTTAAGCAACCAAGTGCGGTCATGCAGACAAAGTTTGAGCTCCATTGATACAAGGCAAATCATGGCTTGAGAAGGCTCCATGTTAAAACTTTTAGCAACTTCTATGGACAAATTTGGTTGTGAGACAGACAAAGGAAGGATTACAAGTAATGTGGGTAAAAACTGTGGACTTTCTTACAGTAAATGGTGCTCCTGTAGATGGGAATTCATCTTAATGCATATTATTAAAGATTCTTGGTAAAAATAGCAATAATGTATATGATTCTGTGTGTGTGTGTGTGTGTGTGTGTGTGTGTGTGTGTGTGTGTATAGATAGATAGATAGAGAGACTTGGAAAGCAACTGAACAGCACAACTCTCAAGGAAGCTCTGGATCCTAGGAGGATGTAGTCAATAATTTAATAAGAATTTTTTGTAGATGTAGATTGATAAACAGAGGTAGATGGAAAGATAAAAAGCTGATGCTGAAGCTAAATGTTTCGGCTTCTGCCTTCGTTAGTAGCATATATGTATATGTATATGTGTATATAATGTGTATATATGTGCATATATTCACACACTCTCTCTTCCCCCTTCCCCCCACTTCTTATTTTTTAGACATAAATAAAATAGTTTGGATCAAGGGTGGATTACCCGATAGAACGAAACAGCTAGAAGTTGTTGAAGATGCTCAAGGTCTTTATGTTCCCATCCTGTTTTTATCTTAAGTCACAGAAAAACTGACTTATTGTATCTCATGGAAAGAAAACTATTTCTTTGGATGATGAACGGTCTCCTTCCCAACAACCTGATTGTGCCACTCTACAGTCTGCCAAATCCGTTGATCAATGTTTTAGGGTGACAGACCTCTGGCAACGGAACTGACTGGGAAGACAATAAACAAGGAAATGACATGTTCCTTTCCCACTTTATTAATTTCAGGAACTCGTTTTCTACAAATGTCCAGTGTGTGTGTGTGTGTGTGTTTGCATATGCCTTGCCTCCACCTTACAACTGAATAGATGAATTATTTCCTACTGTCTAGCAATATGTTAGACAGGCTCACCTCTACAATGGACTGAATGGAGGAAGAAAACTAAGCAAGTTGTTCATTTGCATTTGGCTGAAGAAAATCACTGTTGTATTGCTATGGGATATATCATCATCATGTCAATGCATGGTGGTGTTGATCACCTCTAAACCAAATTCATCACTTGTATAATTTTATCTGCTGCAAGGTAGTTACATCAGGGCTCAGTTTGGCCCAGTGACTTTAAGAAAAAGCAAACAATCAAAACAACCAGTTTAGAACTGGATGCAGGACAGTTTGGAGAGGATCATGTAGAATCTTGGAAAGCTTCCATAGTTGGGGAGAAAAGAATGTGAAGTGTTGATGGATTTAGATGAAATGATAGTGTGCCCCTGAGCGTGTCATGTGTGTTAATCCTAAATAGCAACTTGTTACATGTAGGATCTGATCCAAAGCTTACCAAAGTCCATTGACATAAATGGGCTTTGGTTCTAGCACATTGCAGTTTCAATGCATAGATTGTGTCATCCTTACTCAAGGTGAGATCACTCTGTACAGATTTGTTCTTTAGTATCTTCCTACTGGATTCACAGTGAACAAATTCATGTGTATTATCTATCTACTTGTGAGGACACTCTTCCCTCCTCCCACCATGAATTAAATTTACATTTTTCGCTATTCTGTAGATGTGACCTAACTGTAGCTTGGGGTGCTTGCTGCTAGATAATTGTCTTGGTGGCTCCTCACTGAAAAAGTGCCTCTGTCTATAATTTAAATTAAACAGAGTAGTCTACATGCTGGAAAGTGTTTATTGCCATTTATACTTGCTTAGTATATGTGGTGATGATGATCATCTCTAAGCCAAATCCACCCTTGAGATAATGCCATCAATTCCTACATCTTAGGTTAACGAACCTAGATGAGAAATCAGAACCAGGTATTTAACGCTCTGCACATAAGAAATACATAGTCTTCTGTGACATCTCCCACTTTTAATTTTTGTACTCTTTTTCAATTAAAGTTTGAACTCAATACAAATAGTATTCAATACAAATAATAAATTGCTTAAAGAGCTGCTTTGGACTACAGGTACTCTTAGACCAAGTGCAGTGTAGGGCTCAAGGGAGGAGACAGCCAAGCTTGGTAGTGTAACTGACTTTGTATATCCAACTTATAGCTAGGATTGCAAAAGAATGATGGTACCTAAATGACTTGACACAGAGGTATTCTGTCTTCTTTTTCCAGGGAAATGGGATAATTAAGTTAAAACAGATAATGGGAAGTGATTTTCCACTTTCTAAAAACACAGTGACAGTGGAGAACAACAACAACAAAAAAGACTAATCCTCAAGGAGGGAGGCAACTGTATGATTATTTTAGTCTGTAGGCAAGAGGCAGTCAGGAATAGCTTCCATTTACACTCCTTGTGGAACTCTGAATGGGTAAAAAACCATGCCAAGGTTTACAGGTGCAGGGTTTGTTTTTATCATATTGTCTATTGGATCTTTCATTTTTTGATTTCTTAAGTGAGAGTGCGTTCCCACATTACAAAATGTGCCTGATTTGCCTCTGCAAAAATCTCTGGGAGGCAAATTAGGCACAGGGTTTGTGATGGGGGAATGTTAACCTGCACATTTTGGGGAGCAATCCTGTGGGGTATACAAAGTTGGTTTTACTGACTTTGCACCAGCTCTGGATCCCTCGCAGGATTGCTGCCAAAACCACGCAGATTCCCATGTTACAAACCCTGCACCTGATTTGCCTCTCAGAGATTTTTGCGGGGCAAATTGGGTGCATTTTGTAATGTTGGAAAGCACCCAATGTCTCAACTTTCTTTTTACAAAGTCTTGGTTCAGGTTGAAGAAAGTCTGTGGGTTATGAATTCTTAAGAGTAATCTCTAAGCGATAATCTTCTGAAGTGGCAATTATTCCTGTAGGTTCTACATCTGTAGTGTGTTCATGAAGTAGCTGGTACTGAAACTATCAGGGGTCTTTGCTCACTTCATGGATTGAAACACCAAGAGAAGACAAAGGCAAGTTTACTTGCGAGCCAGGGTATAAGACCTGTAAACATTGTGTAAAGTGCAGTCATGGTCTGTGGCAGATATAATTAGATACAATTTAAAATTTCTGACAGGGATGGGCGAACGCAGTTCAGAAGTTCGGAGTTCGAACTGAACTCAACCAGTTCGGTCAACTGAACCGAACTTCCGAACTGAACCGAATTTTCGAACCAAACAGAATTTCCGAACTCGGCTCTGTTCGCCCATCCCTAAAAGATAATATTCCATTTAGTTCAATGGGGTTTGACTATCCAAACTTTGTTCGGAAGTTTGGAGTTTGGACTGAACTCGAATAGTTCGGTCGACTGAACCGAACTACCAAACCGAATTTCTGAACTGAACTGAACCAAACCGAATTTCCGAACTCGGTTCTGTTCGCCCATCCCTATACATTCAACCTGTTTAGAAAAGCACAGAGGGTGGATCAGGGTAGCATTCATTTTTCATGTTGAATCTGTAGCGCACTCTTTCCATTTCATACCTGCCATGGTTTAATACATGAGTGCTTCTCTTCTGCAGAGGTCATTCTCCTACTTGGAGACCAAGACAGAATTATAATAATATTTACAGAACATATTCTCAGCTGGTGTAGATAAATGTAGGTCTAGGAAAGTCAGATGTTTACCCCACTGATCTGATCCTGTTCTTTTTGTAGCCAATGGTGAAACTCTCACTGATTTTCAGTGGCATTTGGAGCAGGTTACAGCTAAAGATGTGATGTTTTAGCTAAATGTTTCTTTCAGTCTTTTGAGGAGACTTTTAAAAAGGTTAAACAAGGAGGACCCAGTGCTGTTGTAATGTAGTAGATGGCTTTGTCAGAAAGGTCTTAAAGTCTTATATTAAAGAAATCAAATGACAATTTTAAGTGTTATGAAATCCAACACACTTCTAAACTAATGCTAAAGCTTCATTTAACTTTTTAAACTTGAACTGATATTGAGAAGTCTTTTACGGAAGGTGCTAGAGTAAAACAATGGACTTTCTAATCAATCATACAAAATTATGATCTATTGGAAACTTATTATTAATAATGGACTATTATTCTTTATGTATCATGTCTCTCTATCTCATCTATCTATATTAGTTACTTTTTAAATGAATACATTGATGGATTATTCTATTAAAACAGAATGAAAAGATTTAAGCTCTTTAACAGGGCACAATCAAAAAGGTATTTTTGGAGAGATTTACAATTTATCCTTCTGGACTCTTTCTGATGTAGAGAGAAGGAACGTGTATTCAGGGTTGCCGGATATCAAGTCTTTTGGATATGCTGCTAACAAACAGTAGCCATTATTACAGAGCCCTTAAGCAGATGTTTAAGAACAGCATTTACCTTATGCTTAAATGTAAACATACACTTAATTCTGAACAAAGATGATGTCCTGAACTGGACCCACATTCCATAATAGAGACTGATGACCCCTGAGGTCCCTTCCAACTCTAAAATACTATGACCTTTTATTAAATATATTCTCTTGGAAGTGTGGTTAATTTTGTTTTTTAACTAGTGTCCAAATACATCAACTATGTACAAAGCTGAGTGCCATCAGGATATACCTCCTTTTTGGGTTAAATTTACTAGAGGAAGCTGAGAATTAAAACCCTAGTCTTTTGCATATATGCCGATTCACATTCAAATAATATTTGTCATGAAGAAGTTAGTCGCCATGCATCTAGAACACCTGACTCAAAAGCTCTTTTTACATGGGTCTTTTCCACTCATGAATATGCAGAAATCTGTATGTTCATGAGTGGGAGAGGCCCATGAGAAGGACACGGCATGGGCGCATGTGGTGAGTGGGGATGCATGCGCGCTCCCACCTAACATGCATTCCCACTCCCCCTTCCCCCCCACTCATCCCCATGCATGGAACAACCGGGGAAAATTGAGGTTGCTCTGTGTGTCGGGGTGAGTGGGGATGCAAGTGTGGCTGTGTGCACGCCCCGCCCACCCACCACGCATGCACCCCCACCTGGCGGCGCCGTGTAAAAATGGTCAAACTGACAAAAACCAGGAAGCCATCTAGCAATATATACTAGAGTATTAATAATTTTATATAGCCCCCCCCCAATGGTGCTTGGAGCACTTTATCTAATCAATACAATAAAATACAATAAGAGCATAAGAAGTGCCATGCAGCCCTTGGGGGAGATCATGAGAGGGTTTGGGGTGCAATGTCACCAATATTCTGATGATACACAGCTGTACCTCTCCTTTTCAACCGACCCAGGTCCTGCCATCTCAGTACTTTCCCAGTGTTTGGAGGTCATGGTGGATTGGATGTGGCAGAGCAGGCTTAGGCTCAATCCTGACAAGATGGAGATAATGGTGGTGGGTAGGGTGAGGGAGGTGCTGGTCCCCCTGGTAGGGGGGGGGTCTGCCCTCCTGTAGCCCAGCAGGTTTGAAGTCTGGGAGTGTTATTGGACTCAGACCTCCACCTGGACTGACAGGTGGAGGCGGTGGCTAAAGCCGCCTTCCACCAGTTGTATTTGGTGCCGAGGCTGTGGCCGTACATTTCCAGGCCTGACCTGGCCACCCTCATTCATGCCTTCATCACCTCGAGGCTAGACTACTGTAACGCGCTCTACGTGGGGCTTCCCTTAATGCTGGTTCGGAGGCTGCAGCTAGTGCAGAATGCAGCAGCCCATCTCCTCATGGGCACGGGTCGACAGGAGCACATTATGCCCATGCTCTGTGCTCTGCACTGGCTGCCTATAGTGTACCAAACCAGATTCAAGGTGTTGGTGTTAGTCTATAAAACCCTACATGGTTTGGGCCCCTCATATCTTAAGGACTGCCTCACCCTCTGCACTCCAGGATGACCCTTTCAGTCTACTGGGGGCACCTTCCTGGAGGTCCCACATGTAAAACAGGCAGCCACAATGGAGAGGATGTTCTTGGTGGCCGTGCCGCGTCTCTGGAGCTCCCTTCCGGAGGAAGCCCACCTGGCCCCAGGTCTGTTGGCTTTTCACTGAGCCTGTAAGACCTGGATATTCTCCCAGGCCTTTGGAGGGGAGGATGGGGTAGTGGGGAGGGGGGGGGGATGTGTTTTATAGAATTTTAAAATGATATTTTTTTTATTTATTTATTTTTTTTTATTGCTGATATTTTGCTTTTGTAAGTCACCCCGAGATGCCATGGCATATTTATTTATTTATTTATTTATATTTTTTGTCTGCCCCCTCATGCCTATGGCATCTCGGGGCGGCTCACAACATGAGGGAGTGACTAAAAAATCTAAATAAATAAATAAAAATAAAAAATACTGGGTCCAACCAATGGTCCATTGATCCTCGCACCTGTCTCCGACAGTGGCCAATCTTGGTCGCTTGGAAGAAGTACCCAAAAGGTCCCAATTGGGCGATCTGTTCCCTGTTGTTCACTTCCAGCTCCCTATAGTAAGAGGTTACATTTCCCCAAACATAGTTGCTAATGAACCTATCCTTCAGAAACATGACCAACCCTTTCTTGAATCCAGTTATACTACTAGTCTTGATCACATTGTCTGGCAACAAATTCCACCACTTAATTGTGTGTTGAGTGAAAAAATACTTTAAAAAAATAAATAAATTTGTTTTTGTTTGTTAAAACAATGTAAAATCCATTTAAAACAATCTAAAAGGGGAAGGTAAAGAGGGAGGACAGGTGGCATTAATTGGGACCAGCAGTGGTTCCTCCAAAAGCACCTGGAGAATAAAAGAGTCTTCAGTCACTTTTTGAAGGTGAGGAGGGAGGAACTGAGACAAACTTCTGGAGGGAGCAAGTTCTTGTGGGGCCTGCCAAAGAAAAGGCTTGTTTTCAAAGCCCGCCAGCTTAAGGCATGATACCATCTTCTCCTGCACCCACGGGTGAATATTACCATAACTATTGAAAACTGCAACCTTAGGTCTTAAATCCTGGCTTCTAACATTTTGAATTGCCACCTCATACAAACTACAAAGTACTTTCTCTGTCCATCATTATACTTGTTGCTCATTTGTATTATAATAGCACGTAAAGACCCCAGCTAGGATTGGGACCCTATTCTACTGTATAAACATCTGTAAAATAAGGGGTGTTAAAAATGTTCCTGACAGAATTTGGCAATTCAAATCTGAAAGAGAAAATCAAACAAAGAGATGAGGTTCATATGCATTAGCTGGGCACTGTACATATATGGGAAAATTCAATTTACTGAAGTCTTAAATAAATAACGGACAGAGGAATCAATCTTGATTGAAAACAAAAAAATGGAAATGGTAGATAAACAGTTGCATGAATGAGTGAAAGTGTTAAAAGCAACAGTGACAGAGCTGGAAGACTAAAAGGAGCTTAATTTTCATATGAAGCAAAATATAAAAGCAGAATAAATTGAGGATAAAGACTGGATGGTAAGAGGCCTTTGTTTACTAATGTTCTAAACAGCTCATTTCCCCCATCATTTTGATTTGAAATAATCTAAAATGATGGGGTGGGATTTGTGGGGAAGGAGCACAGCGTGCAGTCTAATCTTCCCTACTGCTGACTGGACTTACCAGCATTATCATAAAAAGCTGGAGGTTTTTCATTTTGATCTTCCTTTTGTTAAAATCTTAACAAACAAGCCTAGAGTGCATTAACAATTGAACCAGAGCAATTGTAATGTATACAAGAAATATGCATAGTCTTTGGAATTTGTATATATATTGTCTTTGACAGTCTTTGAAATACCTCATTGACTGCAACAAGCCTGTTTTTTGACTCCACGTTTTATTTTTGCAATGGCAAACTGACTGTAATTTTAAACTTCATTGTAGACAACTGAAAACTTTCCCAACTTGAGAAAAATAAGCACAAGTGAACTGCATAAGAAATACTTGTAATTCTCTTAGTGATAAGTTGGATCAACTCTGTTACCATATGTCATGATTTACACCAGGTCAATTTACCATGTAAATGAGGGTAGAATCTTGTCCAGAACATCTGACTTCTGTGCTGTAATTCAGCCCTGTACAGCTAGTGGCCCAGGATAGGGCTCTGTCACGCCCATGACCTTAAAATCTTATTGAATTAAAATACTGTTATTTTCTACATCAAATTTCCAGAATGACGAAATGCAATAATATCTCCAAACTCTGCATGTTTAACTTGCACAGCTCCTGTTGCTGTTTTTAAAAGCAGGGTTCGACTACCTCTGCACTATAGAAATAACACATGCACACTAGCCATGTGATGGGACGCTTCTCTGCAGTCTGGCCCACCATCAAGTTGCTGTGAGGCGAGTCAACCTGCAGTGGCCAAGAAAATGGACAACCCTCTTGCAGTTGTTGAGGAAGTGGTTGGAAATTGACTTCTATTATTATTATTATTATTATTATTATTAACTAGCATTTATATAGCACAAGCAATGTACTTGGCACTTTACAAAGTAATTGAATAGACACGGTCCCTGCCCTAGGGCTTACAATCTGAGAGACGGGAGGGGGGGAGAAGAAGGAAGGGGAACAGAGGGAGAGACAAGGAGTGTAACATTCACGAGGATGCGAGGTTCCAGGTGCACTCGCTTAGCTTAGTTACATCAAGAATGATGGCTGGTTGGTCCATGTGGTGAGGATATGAGTAGCCCTTAGGTAATAGATTGTACCGGATGGAGGGTATCAGCAGGAGTTAGGTGAGGGGAGCAAGAAGTTGAGGAGGGCAGAGCAGAAGAGGTGGGTCTTGAGGAGGGATTTGAAGGTACGAAGGGAGGGGATGAGGCGGATGTGGGCAGGGAGGGAGTTCCAGGTGTGTGGGGCAGCTAGGGAGAAGGAACGAAGGTGATTAGCAGGGGACTCATATCATCAGGAGGTTCTACGTCAGCTACAAGATCGGACCCATTACAGACCCATCAATAAGGATTTTTGGGGGGATTTAAAGAGACAAATAGAGGATATGACATATGAAGGATTGATGACAGGGCAGATCAACAAAAGTGAATCTGAGTTCCTTTTGGAGAGTGAGGATAGGATTCCTTTGTTTTATATATTACCCAAAATACATAAAAGCCAATCCACCAGGATGTCCAATTATCTCAGGCAATGGGTCCATTTTGGAACCACTTTCCCAGTTTCTGGATACCTTCCTCAAACCCTTTGTTCCCTTGCTTCCTTCCTATGTAAGGGATTCACAGGACCTTTTGATCATTCTAAATGGAATAGATTGGCAATCAAGTCCAGGAGACTTGGTCCTAGTAACCATGGATGTGGTAGCATTATACACAAATATCCCTCAGGGAGCTGCTCTTGAAGTCATTGAAGACACATTAAATTCCAGAGACATATGTTATCCCACCACCGCTTTTCTATCCCAGTTGACAGAGCTAGTTCTCAACAAAAGCTGCTTGGTTTTGATGGGCAACTATACTTGCAGATAGCAATGGGCTGTACGGTTGCCCTGGAAGTAGTTAATTTTTTCATGGGGAAATTTGAGCAAGAATATATTTACAATGGGAATTGGAATTCATTCATACTATATTTTTTTATATAAGAGATATATTGATCTATTATTTTTGTGGTCAGGCACAGTGGAAGAACTTACACAGTTCTACCAATATTTAAATGGGTGCATAGCGAGCATTAAATTTGACTTACAACGTGATTCCTATACAATTCACTTCCTAGACATCAGCATGAACTATAGATCTGGTTATCTGTCTACCTCCACTTATAAGAAGGACACTGATATGAACTCCCTGCTCCACTATACTAGTAATCATCCTGGTCATCTCAAAAATAACTTACCTTACAGCAAGTTTATAAGAATAAGAAGAAACTGAAATAGTGACAACATGTTTATTATCAGGCTAATAAGTACATGGATGATCTGAGGAAGAGAGGATATCCAGAAAGGATTCTTAGAAAAAGTTTTTTTTTTAAAAGCATTTGGAAGATCTAGAGAATCCCTATTAACACCCAAGGAGAAACAACCTCTTGACAGATTACTGTGTCCTCTTACGTATGGTCCAGGCTCTGGTGAGATAAAAAAGGCTATTTTAAACACTGGCATCTTGTGGAGTGCATACCAGGATGCAATAAAAAGCCCATGTTTGCATTTAAAAAGACAAAATCTATGAGAGACATGTTGGTGCATGCAAATGTCAATCTGGGTATATCAAGGGCTGAAACTTTACCTCATGCTTCTTTGCTGCTTGGGACATTTCAAATGTGGAGGATTCAGGACACAGTCTACCCATGAAAGAGTTTTTGCATCCAGTCACAGGGAGAAAGTTTTCATTCAAACATTTTTCTTCATGTTTCACCAATTTGAAATTTGATTCTGTGCCCATGCAATCTTATATATGTGGGATTTACATCAAGAATGTTAAAAACAAGGATTTTGGAACATGTGGGGAATATCAGACTAAAAGTGATGAAAGAACCTCTGGTAGCCCGTTTTATTCACATGCATCATCAGGTGATGGATTTAAAATTCATCTGCATTGAGGTAGTCTTGGGTGGTGGCAATAATTTAACATCATTGCAGAAAGGGAGACTTATTGGATCTACAGATTAGACACGTTGATCCCACAGGGGTTAAATGAGCACAATCAATGGGCAGTATTTCTTTAATCATGTATATTTGTGCAATATTCAAGTAGCTTATGTCATTCAGTCATGGTGGCTTTTGTTGGCAGTATGGAATTGTTTTGAAATATTTCTAAATGGATCCTCATATTGTAAGTGGGACCTTTTATACAATCATGTATTAATTAAATGTCTTTATGGTTGGCCAAGTTTGCAATTGGCTTGTGCATATTTTTAGTAGTGGAACTTACAACCTAAGTTATTATATAAGCATGCATTTTGTAAAAAAAATTCTTTTTGTATTTGCTATACATCAGGCGAGCATTTATTTTATATGGATTAAGAGCTTCCCTATATTTAAACAGAATGTGTAAATTAGACGCCATGAGAAGTTGGTGAATGCAGAAGACTATACAATCAATGGATGGTAACTTTTTACAAATGATATTTTGCATATTATACATATTGTGCAGACAGCTGCTCCTTCATTCAGATGCTGTGTCTGACTGTGTCTGGTGGGAATTTGAAACAACAGACAACCACTGATAGAGTTTGCGATGCTGCAAGCCCACAGGTGTTAACAATCACAGACTTGGGAGCAAGTTATATAAGGCTTCTAGATGATGAGCGCAGTGTAACACAGAGGAGCATTTCCCCTCAGGAGGCACAGGAAGTCACGTTGATAGGGATGGGAGAATGTGGTTCGGAAGTTCGGAGTTCGGCCTGAACTCGGTCTGTTTGGATGACTGAATCTGAATCTGAACCTGAATCCGAAAACGAACTGACCGAACCGAACTCAATTCCGAACGTCGAAATGACCGAACAGTTCGGTCTGTTCGGATCGTGTTTGGGTGAGTTCGGGTGGCAAAAACGTATCACTGGAAGGCAAAACGTGACGGGGAGGGGGAGTCCGTGCAGGACCAGACTTCCAGGCACCAGGGGTGGAGAGGCTTGGAGTAGCAGCCAGCCTACCCAATCACCATCCCTTTTCGCCTCGAACCACTGGCTTCACAGTCTGCGATTGGCCACGGGCTAGGCTGCACAGAGCCAATGGGGCTTGCGGTGAGGCGGGCGCAGCAAGAAACGAAACTGATTGCCTCCCCCCCTTCCCAACACCTTCTGAGCTAGTCACTGTTCCTGAACAGCAGGCGTTTCAGAAAGCTCCCTCCCAGCAGTTTTTATTCCTTCCTATTCCTAATCCATTACCATCCTCCTCCTATTTCACCCATCCAACCCATTTACCTCCATATTATCATTTATTTAGATTACATTATATAGATTTAAGTGTTATTTTTTGTTTGTATCTCTCCCTGTGTTCCCTGTGTTCAATCTTCCTTCCTCCCTTCCCCCTCCATTGGATCCTTTTCCCTCTCCCTCTTATTCCATCCCTGATTCCCTTCCCCTGTTTAAAGTTTTGGATTTATTTAGAGTAGGAATATTATTAGATTGATTTTCATTTCAGTTTTGTACCCCTCCCTGTCTTCTTTGTGTTTCCCCCAGTGTAATATTGTATATATAGATAGATAGTTATTAGATAGATATACATAGTAGTTAGCTTAGTTATGGAGATAGCTAGAGATACAGTGTGTTTGTAGGACAAGACCTTTGTAGTTAATTATTAGGATACCCATTTAGTTCAATAGGTTTTAGAATAGTTAATAGCAGTTAGATTTAGTGTAGAGATAGATAGATTTATATAAAAAGAAACAGCCACTCCAGCGTCAGGGTTCTGGGGCCAAGTTACAGGCAGGGAGGGCTGTGGCCAATATGTATCTAGAAGCTACCACTCTAGCGCCAGGACCCACCATCATGGGTCTGGGGCCATCATTCCTCGCACAGAGGGCCGATTTTCCAAACCATCAAGAAACAGCCACTCCAGCCCAAGGACCCACCGCCAGGGTTTTTTCAATAAAACATTGAGGACCAGGTGCCTTAGTTCACTGAATACGGGCTTTTATCATGCATTGGGTCTTGATTTTGTATTTTTTGTACAGACACATTGATCTGTGAATATCATAGTCAATGTTATGCAATTGCAGATTCTGCTGCAGAGAAGTCTTTTATGTTACCTCTTCACTTTAAATTAGATAAAGCCAGTGGACAGAGAAAGGTGTCCAGGAGTTGTTCACCAGATTGTTGCTCACCCCTCTGTGAGTATGTTAATCTCAGACATGCACTTTTACATCTTCAGAAGCACCGTGCATTGTTAATTTCATATGTGTATTTTGAGCAGGCACCCGTTGGGGTTTCCAGATTATGAAGAGAATTGATATTTGAGATAAGTGTTGGGAGAAAGAAGAATTAAGCTTCACCCAGCAGTCTACAAGGTAAATACTTTCCCAGATGGGGCAATATTGATGATAGCAAGCGGAGCGAATCCTTTATTTATTTGAATTTTGTTTTCAAATTGTTTCCCCAGTCACAAACATCTGAATGTTGATCCACTGAGGAAGGAGGGTTGTCCCCCGAAAAGCGTTTGGACATTTTTTACACTTGCAAAGTGCTAAGTCAATTTCTCATTGTGTTGCATGTTTTACAAATACCCATAGTGGTTTTTAATTTTATTCTTTTCCATTTTGGATATATGCATATGCATTGTTGATATGTATGTATGTTGATATTTCTTCATCACATTGCATGTTTTTATAGGTGCTTTCAGCATCCTTTTCTTATTGTTTGTATATAAATAATGTGTAATAGCACGACATTTTCATGCACCATATTTGATTGGACTTGATCCTTTTTCTTTCCTTTCTTTGTTTGGAGGAGTGGGAGGGCGAGAGAGGGAACAGAGGAGGAGCGGAGTTCATAGACTAGAGTATGGAGGGAAATTAGCTCAGAGAGGTAGGGAGCAAGGGGGGAGCTTCCTTCATTTGTTGTCTTACAAACAGAATGAAATAGAGTTGGCTGATAATTGACTTGTTACAGTAATAATACAGCCAAGAAGGCAAGCAAGTAGCAGATGATTTTAAATCTTAAACTAAGGGAAATGAATATTTTAAGGATGAAGCTGTGTTATCAATGGCATATGTGTACATGACAAAGTCAGCAAAACACTAATAGATGAGCAACCACAAGTTAACCATAAATTGCTAACAACTAATGTCTGGAGGTAGCTTGGCAACAATCAGTGGCTTGCTTCTTGAGTCTTACTGATAGGCCACGGTGCCTATGTACCATTTGTCCATACTAGTTTGAATCACAAGGCAGAATGCAACACCATTCAGTAATGTCTGTGTCCTCGTGGAGTAAGCCAAAGCAATCTAAAGTTAGGCTTATATACCAACTGGAACCATATGTAGGCACTCTGAAATACCTTGGATTAGTCAAATGTCCTTGAGTTTTTTGTCTGAGACAAATGTCTTACTCACAGACATAGCTGTTACTGCATATAAATGTTTCCAGTGGTATCTGTGGCAGTGTACCATTTATCTCTGGATATTTTAATAGGGTTGTAGCTTTTTTCCTTCATTGCAGCTAAAAATCTATGTTTTTACTACCCTTCACCACCTGCACAATTTTTCAAGTAACATGCTAGTAGCTTTCTGGAGCCTGATGAACTGTACTCCTCTAGAGGGCCTTTTCTAGCTGGAAAACCCTCAAGAAATGAAGGTGGAATCAAGCCTTCTGGAAAACGCAAACATCCCCATCCTTTCAGCATCATGCACATTAAGCATGACACATATCTCTGGATTCACTACCACCGAGAACAAACCACCTGGAATTTCAAGGTCCTCTTTGTACAGTGCTTTAGCAGCACCTATTTTGCAGATAGCTGGAAGGGTTTCTTCATATTCAGATTTGCTCTTTGCACTAGTACATACATACACAACAAGACTGTAATATTGCTTGTCTAGACATGATACCACCTACCCCATATCATTGCATAACTAAGCAGTAAGGCCAAAGCATCATCTTGTGGGTTCTAGGAGCCTCCACTCTTTTGAATCTAGATTAGAGAAATTCTCTCAGGGCTCTTCTCTTGAGCAGAGCAACTTGACCCTCTGGTTGGCTTCTCCTTCTGGGATGCTAGTTTTTTCTCCAGGGAGCTGTTCTCAGCACTGCATAAACAGCAGCACCATCTGTAGCATCAAGGCATTTCTCACACCCAGTCAAGCCAAACATGAGCCCTGGAGCTATTTCCAAGCTTTGAAGATGGATAGCTCAAGCAGGCCAAAGGTCAAACTCTGGATGTCCTCCTTGAGTTGTGGCTTTGCTGTGCACCATCAAGGTAGTTGCTTTGTGCTGGAACTTGGCATTGTAGTCCTCAGGGGGACACAGCCTCCTCCATGGCATGCCCTTCCACCTTCTCTTGGGTGAAACTTGTGCTCTAGAACTTGTGTGCATTTGTTCTACAGATGCTAAAGCTGCTGCCCATTTACTTGTAGTAGTAGGAGCAGGGAAACTATGTGCTAATCGAAATGAACCAGCACATAGAGGAGCCCACTAGGCTACTTTATCTTTGGCATTTAAGGTGGGGGCAAGTGCCCTAGAGACTGTTAGTATGTAAATAATAATAATATTAATAATAATTTTAATTTTTAGAGAACCCCACCACTAAATGAAGTTTTACAAGATAGAAATACAATATATAAAATCCATTTAAAATAGAAGTCTAAAATATAAGGTCTGATGAAGCACTAATGTCTACATAGAATTTGAGTAGGAGTTTTGCAGTTTTTTTTTAATAGCAAGAGTGCTCATGTAAGTATAGTAGTAAGTCAAACAAGCTGTAATTGTGGAGGTAAAGGGAAAACTTCGATCCAGCGTTACTTCACTGACAATTTAGTAATGACAGGTCCTTGTTCAGATGATTATATAATCTAAACTAGATAGGACGTCGCCAAGGAAGCCAGTTACTAATGTTGAGTATGATGGCTTGGTCCCAGAAGAAGGTAGTAAGATGCAAAGCTTCTTAACTTGCTACGTGCTCACTGTTGCTCCCTTGAGCAGAGGGACCGTGGCACGACAAATACGGTGGCTAGTGTAATGTTTGAGGATCCATTCCATGCTAGCATGCAAGAGTAACCTCTGTTTGTAACAGATCCCGACTAGTCCCAGGTTGCACATTGGATTGGGAGATAGGGACAATCAGGAGAGTGTTAGCAGTTAGCTGGGCTGGGTTGTGCTTTAAACTATAAGAATAAGGTTTCTTGCCTGTTCTAGCCTAAGGGAGGCTACAGCATCTGTGCCATTCATTTCCGAGCCTCCCATTACACTGGGACACAAAACTTACTTCTTTTAACAAGCGTGAGTAATTGTGGGATGGAGGCTGTTAATTTGCTACTGTGCTGGTCTGAACAGCTGCAGAGGCAAGGGTTACAGCCCCAAGGCTGTTCCTCTTAATTAACAACATGCTCACATGAACAGCGCCTGAGTGGAGACAATAAAGGATGAGGGCTACAAAACATTATTCCCCATGTCACTCAACTAAGTATATCCACCTGCAATTTCTCAACTTCATGTACGTATCTTTGTCTTCCCTATGTGTCCTTCCCTTGTTTTCTTCCCCTTCCGCTCCATACATTGTAGATTGTAGATCTCTTGGGGCAGGGACCGATATCTAATTACAACTATGCAGTGCCAGCCACACTGCTGGTGCTATATAAAGACAGGGGAAACCCCCTCCTCCGGAGGTTTGCCAAAGATTGAGGCTATGCATGTTCTAGAAACAGTGTAAGGGTTTTTTGTTTAGGTAGGCTTTTGATGGTCCAGGAATGGGTGAGAGGTGGGTGTATTTTAATTGTATTTTCTTTTACTGTATATACTTTTTATGTTGTTGTAACCTGCCGTGCACCTGCTGTTTGTGAGATGGTGGGATATAAATAAATAAAATAAAACAATATAAATGTAAGAAGTGCCACACTGGGTCAGACCAATGGTCCATCGAGCCCAACATCCTGTCTCCAACAATGACCACTCCGTCACTTCAGAAAAGTGCTCAACAGGTCATAATGCAAAATGCAACAGTGAACACCATGGGATATGTTCTACTATGAGATTACTTTGGGGGCAATCCAGTGGCCTAGGTGCATAGCCTACGTGTGCAGTGCATGGGCAGAATGCACACATTGTGGGTGTGCATACGCTCAGCACAGCTATGCACGGCACAGGTGCAACCCGGGTCGACCCGACCCGATCCCCCTTCGAGCCCACACATCTCGTGGTCCACTCCCGCCCTCCAAGCCCACATACCTGGAGCAGAAATTAATGTTAAATTTAAATGTGTGCAGTGCATTCAAATTTAACATTAAATAAATTCACTGTGAAATAAACTGAGCTCCAGGTGCCTGTCAGGGCAAATCTTTTTGTTGCTTGCCAAGGCTCCTATCAGGCCACAACTTATTGTTGCTATGGTGGTGCTGCTGCTGGGGAGTCCCTGCTGGCCACCTGGCTGTGGAGCATGCAACAAATCCTGCTGGCCGGCCGGCCGGCCGGTTGTAGAGTATGAAACAGCATGTGGCCTGGCAGAGGCTTGAGGGAGCAGTAGTAGCATGCGTCACAAGAAGCTGGTGGGTGTGGGTGGGCTGGGGGCGCTATTGGGAGCCTGGGGACTGCAGGGCGTGGGCACAGATCTGTTGTTCCTCACAACAGAGTCATCCACTTTAAACGCACCGTGAGAAATCAGTGTGGGCATGCGGCCCATGTTGATCTTGCGTAATTGCAGCTTTCTCGTGAGATTGAATCTCACAAGAAAATACAGAATGTGCACAAGCAGCCTAAGAGTTTGTATGTCCAGCAATTTTCTGTGAAAGGACACTTCACAAACTTACAACTACCACAATCAAAAGGAAGAATTCCGATGTAACTGTTGTACCCATAACCAACACAGTCTTAGAGATGCAAGGTCTCTTCAGCAGTCTGTCTAAAGTCAAAGTTCAAAGTTGAGTCGTCATATTTGAGGCATGTAAAGCTGGGAATGCTCATTAGCAGAGACCCGTGTTGTCTGCATTTCCCCCATTGGTGGCAATGGGGAAAACACAGTGAACACTGGTCTCTACTCATTTGGGTCGGCAAGAAAGTGAGGTTGAATAATGAATCATGTTGTGTCTAATTCAGTAACTATACTCATAAAATACACCAATAGCAATAATTTTAAAATCCTTCATTTTTACGTCATTTGCTTGAACTCTTGGCTCTTAAGATACCCACTAATCCAGTTCTAAGAGTGCTGTGCTTTTCCTACCTATCACGTGAGCTGCAGGGCATGAATGTGTTGGTGTTAAAATGTAATTTACAACTGTTCGTCCATACTTTATGATTTGTAACAAAAAGGAGAGAAGTGTCACTGTTAACACATCCTTGTGCAAGGCAGTATGTGTTTTGAGCTATTGTTTGCAAGGTAAGTTAGTAACATATTCAANAAGTAGAAAGGTTTATAGATGGGCAGTGGAGGGCTGCCATCTACAACAAGCAAAGGAGTATAAATACTTGGGGCTCCATTTTGAGGTTACAGGGAGATGGGTAGCACATCTGGAGAGAGCAGGAGTTTATGCCAGAAGCCAGACCATGGCTATTTTGAGGTTTTTTGCTGGAACAGGGAGGAAAAATCTAAAGATGGCAACCAAGGTCTTTGAGACTAAGGTTAAACCATCTTATCTCTACGGTGCCCCGGTGTGGGCGCCTCTGTGTGGGAAAAACTTAAATCTAGTGCAGTCTAGTTTTTTGAGCTCACTTACAAAATTCCCAAAGGGGACCCCAACAGCAGTGGCCCATCTAGAGGTGGGTATGCGGGGGTGGAAAGAGGTGGCCTGGGAACAGGCTGCTCTTTTCTTCCTGAAAGCCAATAGAGCCTCTGATGATAACTTACTATGCGATCTATCATCTGATGCCTTTATTAGCCCATGGAGACGATCTATTGTTAAATACCTTGCCCGAGCAGGCATATTGGAAACATACTTGAAAACTAGGGGGTATGCGGGAGCTAGGAAGGAGGTGATCACGAGACTGCGGGACATAGATAGGCATGAGGATATAGCATTGGTTGTCAAACCCCGCCACATGAAGAACTATCTATCATGGGCCCCCCAGATGGGATTTGAGGCAAATTACCTTGGATCGAAGGCATCCTGTAAGAGAAAACATCTATTCCTTCTGGCCAGGGTAAACGCGCTTCCCACAAGGGTTTTGGAGGGACGATTTGAGCAGATTCCATACAAGGATTGCCTATGCCCCTTCGATGCCATATCGGTGGAATTGGTCCAGCATGTTTTGTTTGAATGTCGTCTCTATGATCCAATTCGGGAAGAGTTGATGCTGTCTCCTCTGGGAAAATACCAGGGAACCACACAAATGTTTTTGATGCAGATGGCTCTATTAGATACAAACCCAGAGATAACGTATAGTGTGATGTGGTTTCTAGAACAAGCAATGCACCTGAGGAAGAAATTTCTCGAGTTCAAAGCTTTAGTAGTATGAGCGAAATAGACCTCAGTATTCTATTTTATATCTTTTATTTTTATTGTATAGCAAAATAAAGTCACTCAAGGGGTTAACGAGTACCAAAATTAAATAGGTACGATTTATAGAGCTAAGTTGGTGTTAATTTCATCGGACCAATGGAGTAGATATTAGTATTACCAAATGTTTTTGAAGGATAAAGGATTAGGTATAAGAACAGTAATAATTAAATTATTATAGGACCAAATTAAATTGGGGTATTTAGGGTTATGCCCCTATGTGGTTGTATTGTTGTTTTTTAATGTTTTTGTATGTATGTTGACAATGACCAAGGATCACATCTAGAAATAAATTAATTGAATTGAATTGAGTTGTCTATTAGATAGACCCTACTGCTCCCATTTTTCCTGTGCACTGTTCTAGGTGTGCCTTTACAACTTTAAGTTATAGATCACATATATTGTTATGCTTCATATTATCCAGGAGATAATTTTGCTAGAGGTGTGTACCAGGCCCCCATGTCATTTTCATTTTTCGTTATCGTTTTTGTTATTAAAAAACATTTTCATTATCGTTATTAACGACAATGTCATTGTTGTTGTTATTGGTATCAGTATCGTTTCAAACAGATTTTATTTTTGGTATCATTATTGGTATTGATTCTGATATTATATATATAGCCTAAATACCTATATAATATTTAATCTCTCTATATATGTACACAAGTAATATCTATCTAAATCTAAGGAAGACGGGGAAGGGAAAAGGAAAACTATCTATTATCTAATCAATTATCTATATAACTATTCTAATCTAATCTATATGTCTATAATATATATCTATATCTATACTACCTATCTATATATAATGTACAGGGGGGAGAAGGGCAGGGAAAGGGAGAAAGTAAACTGTAGGGTATGAGGAAGGAAAGGTACTGGTGGTAATACAATGAGGGCTAGGGAGGATTTTTTCTGTGCAAGCACCACAGTTCTGTAAACGCAACCTGACAAGCAGAGCTCTTACAGAACAGAGAGAAAAAGCCTGGCCCTCCCATTTATAAACAGTTGCAGTCCCCTCCCCAAGAGCCCCCCTGATTGGTTTTGGGAGGCAGCAGGCATTGAGCAATCACACAGTGCCATGAGACTGCTGGGGCCTGCTTGCGCTGCTCATTGGGCAGCAATACTTCCATCAGATACTGCTGAGCTGTTCGCCCCTCCCAACACAGGCACAGTTCAAGAGTTCAACCCTGTTTAGGGCTCTGAGATGTCTGCTCCCTCCTCTGCTCTCCATATTTTCCCTCCAAAACCCAACTGCCACAGCACTAATGACTGTCATTTTAGTTGTTGTTGTTGTTATCGATTGTCGTTTTTGTTACTGCGATAAAGATAACAAAAACAACAATTGTCATTATCGTTGTTGTAATAACAAAAACGTGCACACCCCTAAATTTTACCAAATGCATGTGCACTAGGCTGCTTTGGTGTCTGCAGAAACTTAATCCAGGTCTTTTTGACTTGTAGGTCACATAGGAGTGGTGTACGAGTACTTGCTAGGTTGGTTCTTAGGGCATGAAGGGACCTAAAATCTAGAGTAGGACCTAACACAGTGGCTCCCAAAAGTTTTGCTTGCATGGCCCCTTTTTGAGACTTAAATATTTATTGTTATTTTTTTATATAGCACCAGCAATGTACCTGGCACTTTACAACTGTTGAAAGTAGACAAGGTCTCTGCCCTGGGGGGGTGGGGGGGGAGCGGGAGGGCAGGAATTACAATCTGAGAGAGAGGAGGGAGGGAAGATGAGGGTGGGGCAACTGAGGTAGAGACGAGGATACATTCATGAAGGTATGAAGTTGCAGGTGCACGTGATTAGCTTAGTTACACACTATACGTAGGGGAAGGTGATGTTGAGAAAATCAGGAAGGGGACAGAGGGATGAGGAGCTAGGGAAGGTCTGACAGAAGAAGCAGGTTTTTAGGAGGGATTTGAAAGTTGGGAGGGAGAGGAGGTAATGTGTTCGGGGAGGGAGTTCTTGGCATGGGGGGAAACAAGAGAGAATGGGCGAATATGCTTTGAGGAGCAGAAGAGTTGAAAGCAGATGAGTGTGGTGGAAGAGAATTGGAGTTTTTGGATGGGAGTGTAGTGGCAGATGAGTGTAAAGACGGGTGGAAAACCATGAATAGCCTTGTAGGTAAAGACAAGAAGCTTGTGTTGAATGTGTTCAGATAGAGGGAGACAGTGGAGACAAGAAAGGAGGGGCTGCACACGATCAAAGTGGATGATCCAAATACAATCCCAGACCCTCCAGGTGGCAACAAACACAGTGCAAAGTATATCAAATGTCAGTCAAATTATGACCCATTTACAGATGGTATGACACTACTTGAAATCCCATCCTACATTTTGAGAATTTCTGGCCTGATGGAAGGAAGACAAAGATTAGCCTGGCTCCTTCCCACTCCAACTTCTGGTATCATTGCACCCCTGTCCTGTCTCAAAAAAGCTTTTGTTTCATGAGTTTGTAAATGGAGTATGCACTGGCACCTTGCATATTATTGCAATAAGCTCCACGTTTGAGGATCAGCAGTCAAAATGACAGCCGAAAATGGAGACTCAGGAAAATGTGTGGCAGTGGCTATAAGTGTGACTGAACTCTCAAGAGAGGCTGCAGATTAGAGGGAGGTATTGTTGCCTCCAGATGTGGGCTCTGGTGAGACCACATCTGGAGTACTGTGTTCAGTTCTGGTTACCAGTTTCTAAGAAGGATGAATTTAAATTGGAACAGGTGCAACATAAAGCTACCAGGATGATCCGACGAATGGAGGATTTACCCTATGAGATGAGGCTGAAGGAGCCTGGCTTATTTAGCCGATCAAAAAGAAGGCTGAGAGTAGATATGATTCAATTGTATGAATATATCAGGGATAGAAGGGGAAGATTTATTCAAGCTAAAGGGGAGCAAGGGTACAAGAACTAATGGATATAAGTTGGCTATCAATAAGTTTAGGCTGGATATTAGAAGGTTTTTAACAAGTAGAGCAGTAAACTACTGGAATAAGCTTCCAGGGGAGTTGTGGGAGCAAGGAATCTGAATAGCTTTAAAATGGAGTTGGATATATTTCTGGCATATATCTTGTGAGGAGTTTTTGTTGTTCGCTGCTGCAGAACAAAGTAGTTTTTTCCCCCTCCAGCAATATTTATTTATTTATTTTCACATTTTAATAACCTGCCCTCTCCTGCCTACGGCAGCCCAGAGAAGTGTACAATAAAAAACAACAATCATAAAACATTTGCAGTATAAAAATATTACATATGGTGGGGGTCAGCATCTCCCTTTCCCCATCCCAGTCCACATCTACCCCACTACCGCCCCCCCCCCCAAAAGCCTGGTGGGATACCCAAGTCTTATACTGTGACCTGAAGAAGAGGAGATCAGGTGATACACAAACCGGGAGCCACAGCTGAAAACGCCCTTTCCAACGTGGTCCCTTACTGAATGCGGGGGACCTCCAAAAAAGCACCCCCAGCTGATCACAGAGGCTGCTCCAGAGCCCAGGGGGTGAGGCTGTCCTGCATGTGAGTGAGTCCCAGACTGTATAAGGCTTTGTAAGTCAGCATCAACCCTTTGAATCTGTCCAGAAGGCTATAGGCAACCAGTGCAGCAAATGGAGCACCGGTGTAATGTGCTCCTGGCGGCACGTCTCCATCAGAAGATGGGCCGCCGCATTCTGCACCAGTTGCAGCTTCCAAACTGTCACCAGAGATAGAGCGTGTTACAGTCGTCAAGCCTAGACATAACTAAGGCATGGATGATGGTGGCAAGGTCACAGTATAAGATATACGGCCGGAGCCACCACAGCAGATGTAACTGGCGGAACGTGCTCCTTGCCACAGCTGCCACCAGGACATCCAGGCGGAGCTGAAAGTCAAGGAGCACACCCAGACTGCGAACCTGAGAGACCAAAGTAGGGAGCCACCCCATCAATGATGGGGGCCTCCACTCCTTCAGCCCTCCCCACCATCATCATCTCAGGCAGGTTGGGATTCAACCTCAGGCAGCTTGCCCTCATTCAATCCCCCACAGCTGTCAAACACTGGGTAATCAATGAGACTGACAGACCTGGGTCTGATGAAAACAAGAGATAGAGCTGGGTGTCATCTGCATCACCAATACATGTTGCTTCCCCTCCTCCCCCCACTTTCTTTCTGTGGCATCAAGGTTGTCTGTGACTGGAGGTGGGACTGTTGGAGCATTCTGAAGCCTGGGTACTATATTGTACATCAAGTGTCTTGCTGGTGGTGTCTACGCGCATGCTCAGGGCAGGGTCTAACTGATCACCATATTTGGGATCAGGAAGAAATTTTTCCTCTTGGCAGATTAGCAGTTGACTGGGTTTTTTTTGACGTTCCCCTGCAGCATGGGTGTGGCTCACCTGCTTGCAGCATTTGGATCCTTCTTTTTCTAAAATTATTTCCTGTTGTGAGCTCTGGTTGGTCCCAGTCTCTATTTGTAGCTATTGGTGGGATTTCTTTGTGCGGATGGTTGGTGTGTGGCAGGTCATGCAGGGGGCTCAACTAGATGATGCTTGAGGTCCCTTCCAGTCTCGTGACTCTATGACTCATATTGCTAGCCAAGACAAAATAGGGAGGGAATGATAGTCAAGATAAAGTTTCCGTGAAAGCCGTGCTCCCGCTATTGTTTGAAAAGAGATGTGAAAAAGTGATTAAACTAGGAAATAATGGGAAGTCTGCCATGAAGGAATTGTCTGAATGTGGGGTTATTTTTTTTGCATTAATCAAAGCTGGGGGTATGGCTTCTGAGGGTCCAGGTATTCTGTCTCTCTTTAGGTGCTGAGAATGTTTGGAGGTATGGAATTTTGATATGTCTCTCTAGGCTATATGAGAACATTTTGTTCAGGTATTAAATGTTAAGATACTGGATGAACTTAAGTCAGAGTCCCAGCTCCAATAGGTTTTTGAGAATTGAGTCAGTCACTCAAGATAGCTTTTAGCATTTGCCAAAAGGCTTTTGGTGTGGTCTGTCTTTCATTCTCAAACCAGCAGAGAAGTAATAATGCTAGCTGCAAACAACCAAAAGTCCAAGTTTGTCAGTGTAGTTGGGCATAAGTATTTCAGTGACCCTTTTTAAACGGGCACTCATGGGGTGGCGGTGGTCGCGCCAGTGCGGTGTGTGGGGGGAGGGTGTAGACGGGCGCACACCGATCTCCACCCATTGCATACGCATGGAGCAATCGCAGTTTTTGCTCTGTGTGTGTGTGTGTGTGTGTGTGTGTGTGTGTGTGTGTGTGTGTGTGTGTGTGTGTGTGTGTGTGTGAGAGAGAGTGATGGGTGGAGGTGGGTGTGCAAGTGTGTTTGCAGGAGAACGCACCCCCGCCCAGGTGCAGACACAAGACTCACCCACACAAGACCACCCAGATTTCATGGTGTTCATGCATGGGTGCCGCCTGTGTAAAAAGGGCCATAATTTGATTCTGGGTCCTTGAGCTGGCATAGCAACCATTGATTTGTGGCTAAGGTCAATGGATGATTTGCTTGCATGAAACATCTGCAATTACAGCCCAGTGATCTGAAGCCTTTCGATTATGGTATAGGAGTAAGAGCTACAATTCTTTAAGTATATGAAGGGGCTTTGTAGCTTGAAACCACATTAGTTTAGGCTGTGATTCTCTATTAGCAAAGTTCTTTATGGCCAAAGCCAGGATCTTCAGGCAAGATGCTACACATGTATACGGCTCTATTGACTTGACTGCTGCTCTCATGGGATCAGCACTCTTCCCATGGATTGTAAAATAGTGGATGTGGTACCTTGTGTAATGTTGGAGAATGTAGCCTGCCGCATTGAGTAGTAGTGGCGATTCTGCTGGTTTTAACTTTATTATTATTATTAGCATTTATATAGCGCAAGCAATGTACCTAGCGCTTTACAAAGAATAAGATAGACACGGTCCCTGCCCAAGAGTTTACAATCTAAAGACAGGGGAAGGGGAGACAGGGAAGGGGAAAACAGAGGGAAAGACAAGGGATGCAACATTAATGAGGCGCTGCGAGCTCAGGTACACGTTCTTGGCTTGATTGCAGTAAATTGGGAGTTTGAAGATAACAGGTGGGGGATAATCCTGGGTGGGAATGGTTAGCAGGAGTTAGGAAGGGCGGAGTGGAAGAGGTGGATTTTGAGGAGGGACTTGAAGGTGTGGAGGGTGGGGGCAAGGCGGACGAGGGCAGGGAGAGAGTTTCAGGCATGGGGGGCAGCGAGGGAGAAGGGACAAATGCGGTTGGGGGAGCAGGGGTAGTGTGGGAGGGTGAGGGAGGGGATGGAGGAGGAGTGGAGTGCTCAAGCAGCGGTTTGGAGGGAGATCAGGGCAGAGAGGTAGGGGGGAGCGAGGTTGTGAAGGGCTTTGTAGGTGAAGACGAGGAGATTGTGCAGAAT